>JAUIMM010000105.1:1802500-2517665 GCA_031769625.1 Taudactylus pleione
TCGTCTGCATCCACTGTAAAAGGGCGTGATCTGTAACAAAAAAAAATTCCCGCCCCAACAAATAATATTTTAATGAGTCTACTGTCCACTTGATTGCCAAGTACTCTTGCTCCACATTTGAGTGCTTGCGCTCCCTGCCAGCAATTTTCGGCTAAGGTAGAGGATGGGTTTCCCTTAATTGAGGCATCTGTCTGCAATATAAATTGCTTCTTGGAATCATGAGCCTGCAAAACAGGTTCTGCACAAAAGCCGCTCCTCAAATCTTGCCATGCAGCTTCTGCTTGTCTAAACCATACTATTTTGTCTGGGAACTGTTTTTTTAAACACTCATTTAATGGTGCTGCCCTAGTGGCAAAATCACGAATGAATCTGTGGTAACAACCCACTAGGCCAAGGAATGTTCTGAGCTGGGATATACATTTTGGGTTTAGGCCATGTGAGGACCGCCCCCACCTTACTGGGCTGAGGTTTTACATGCCCTCTGCCTACAACATATCCCAGTATGTTCGAATCCCGGCAGCGGCAGCCCGACAAAACAGCAGAGCCCGGCAGCGGAAGCCCGACAGCGCTGGAAATCCCGATCGTCCTAAGGTAAGTATCTACTAACCTAACCCTCCTTAGGGGTGCCTAACCCTAACCTCCCCCCCTGTACCTAACCCTAATCCCCCCCCTTCCCCGCTGCCTAAACCTGTTGAACCCGATTATTAACAAGTTCCACTGCCTCTATAACATCATAAGGGCCCCGCCACTGGGCATACATTTTGTTTTCACTGGTGGGCACCAGAACCAATACCATGTCTCCTGGGTTAAGACTGGTTAACCGTGTTCACGTCATAATGACGTTTTTGCAGCTGTTGTGCTCTACCCATGTGCTCGTTCAGGAGCACATGGGTAGAGCAATTTTCCTTAAATGGCCATACAATTGGGCCACAAACTGAATGATGTAAGGTTCTTGGCATAACTGTTGTTCCCACCCCTCTTTCAACAGATCTAAAATCCCTCTAGGTTACCTCCCTCCCATAGAGGAGTTCGAGAGGACTAAATCCATTAGAGGATTATGGTACCTCTCGCATTGCAAACATTAAATAGGGTAGGAGTAAGTCCCAATCTCGCTTTTCCTCAGACACTGCCATTTTTATCATTTGTTTAAGGGTCTGGTTAAAGCATTTGACTAGTCCATCAGTGTGCCAGTGGTAAACTGAGGTAGTGATCCTATTCACCTTTAACAGCCGGCACAAGTCTTTCATTAATTTAGAGACAAAAGGGGTACCTTGGTCTTTTAAGACCTACTTTGGTATTCCCAAGCGGGTGTACAGTGTTAACAAATCCTGGTATCACGTAGTGGTATGGCTTCAGGGTATCTGGTGGCATAATCCACTACTACTAGTATGTATTGATGCCCTCAAGCAGATTTTTCCACCGCCCCTATCAGATCCATGCCAATTCTCTCAAAAGGCACTGAAACGACAGGAAGGGGGTACCAGGGGCACCCTAAACCCTGGCCGGGGTGCAGTCTTATGACATACTGGACATATACATAGGGAGAGGGGCCCTAGATTGCACACCCTAAGCACAATGTGAGGTGCTACCTGCTGAGACTTGTAGTGCTGCAAGCATAAAGAGACAAATGCAAGTGCACACTCTAACCATGCTGAACCTAATAATATAACTGCTAAATAGCATCAAAGAGGTTCTTTGCATAATAATGGCCATAATTATGGGCCTGCCCACCGCGTCCAGGTGACCTCTATCAGGCAGGTCCCTAACACTCCCATGGAACAAATATAGGGCACCGGACCCCCCAGGCCAAACCAGCAGAACCGCCCCATGGCATCACACTAGTGTGAGATTTAAAGTGAGGGTTAAAGAATAATAAAGGAAGCCTATGTGTTAAGTCCTACCTAAGTAGGAGGTTATAATAAAAAGTGTATAAAGTGCTACATATATAAAAAACAAACTAAAGAAGTGAAAAAGTGTACATTACATGATCCGGTTCTGGAAATACAGGGGGAAAAAATGATTCTGTATTATCCAGAACCAGACTGGACTTTTTCTAGCGGGGGGCTAATGCCACAGCCAAGGGAGCCCTTTCACCGGGCCTCCCAGCCGAGGCAAAACAAGTCTCTATGCCAGGGTGCCTGAACCATCCACGTAGTCCATGGAAACACAATATAGTCAAGCAAAAGGATGGCATTCCCGGACTATTTCCAACTGACAGAGTTGTATCTTTAGATCAACGGCATAAGGTCGACGTTTCTGTGTTCAATAACGCCTTTCTCAAGACGTAATATATAATATTAAAATAGCATCTTAGTGTAATTAAGATGCCTTTTTGATATTATATATGTCTTGAGATAGGTGTTGAACAAACTGTGTGTCGGAAATAGTCCGGGAGTGCCGTCCTTTTGCTTGACCTATATATATATAATATTTATTTTACTCCAAGGGATGGCACTCCCATCTAGGGTTGTTAAATTGCCAGGGTGCTCAGCATGTGTATAGAAACAGCTTCATATATTCCCTGTCGCGGCACTCATCTGGACTGGAAAAACCACAACTCAGCGGGTACTTGATCCAACGTGTTGGATTTTACTCCTTTGCCAAGGAACAGATATAAATGCAAGACTTGCATTTATATCTGTTCCTTGACAAAGGAGTAAAATCCGAAACGTTGGATGAAGTACACGCTGAGTTGTGGTTTCTTCAGTCCAGATGAGTGCCGCGACAGGGAAAAAATATAAATAAATAAAATAAAAAAAAATATATAATATAAACTTTCCCTGCAAGGATAAGTAAAAGAACCAGCACTCATCTTTAGATGAACAAAGATGGTTTATTCACATGATCCAAAGAAACAGAAAACAGCTGCAGCAGCCCGACGTCCGTTTCAACTGTTGCTTCTCAGTCTTCCTCAGGGTCGTATTCTTGATAAGTCGATTGGGACTGAAACGTCGAAATGAATTACACACAATTGTCAGTATTAATATCTACTCAATACCCTTGAGCGCCGCCGTTTTCATGTGTGTATATATATATATATATATATATATATAGTGTGTGTGTGTGTGTGTGTATATGTATATGTGTGTATAAATTAGGGATGTGCAGGCTCGGTTCTACTCGGTTCCGTTCGGTTCTTTTTACCGAATCTTATTGGCTATCCAAAACTCGTGACAGCTGAAACCCAATAAGATCCGGTAAAAAGAACCGAACGGAACCGAGTAGAACCGATAGTATAAATATATATATATATTTTTTTTTATGTATATATGTGTGTTTGTATGTGTGTATGTATGTATGTATGTATGTGTATATATATATATATATATATATATATATATATATATATATATATATATATATATACACACACACACATTCTGAGCAGAACTGGGCCCCCATTATCCCTAGGTCTGGGTTACAGGTACCTAATATATCTAGAAGTTGTTATTGCTGGGGATCTTTTGACACTGGTGGGGGGGGCTGGGATGTTAAATTACAATGGGGGCCTCTGGACAGTGGAGTTTGGGGGGATGCAAAACATCTAGGTATATATTTTTTAAATATAATAATTAAATATATTTTAATAAATACTTTTTAAACTTAAATTTAAAAAAAAAAATGACAATTTCTCTGCTGTTATAACTAAAAAAAATTAATTGGTTAAATGCTGCCGGCTGCCATGCTTCGGGGGGTCAATTTGCCCACAGTAAATTACAGTGGCTAATTTAATTCTCCCCCCACAATATGGATTGTTCACAGCTGTCTCAAAATGTTATTTATAAATAGTTCTTATAGCATTGTAGACTGAGAAACCTAAATGTACCCAAAGGTTTATTTAGATTCAATAATGTATTACTATACCTATAATATTGAAAACAAACTTTTGAAAAAATTGCTATATTTGGTTGACTGGTTATATTTTATTTGTTTTTATTTATTTTTTTTTTTTAAAGGTTTTCACCAGATCCATTTAGCTCCAGTGTTTTACCAGGATTAAAGGCTTCTCTGGATTTGTCTGCTGAGTTCCTGATACTCACTGATGTTCAAAGAAAAGTATGTTTCTTAAAATGTAGTTGTTACCTCTTGGATTTTTTGGTTATAATTTCATTGTTTAACTTAATTTTTTCTTCCATTCATGGGGGGACACTGTTATATACACATTGGGGTATATGTGACTGCTCCTCACTTACTCTTTTCCTTGCTTGTAGCCTTTTGTTTTTGTTTGGTGCCCAATGGAGCTGGGCACGTTTTTTTTTTTAACTCCTGCTGTAGCTTAAGTTTAATTTTTCTTTTGGTTTATTTTATTTTTATTTGGGCTGTCAGTGGTGATGCTGTAGGCATGCCAGCAGTTCCAATGGTACCCTGCTTTAGTGGCCGATACACTGGTGACTTGGTCAGTTAGATTGCCCAGTCCCTGGAGTGCACAACGGGTACACAGCCACTACGGACCATAAGGGGCAGGTGCTATCCGGTCCTTTACTTTGCCATTAGGACCATCGGGGACATGCAACGGGACGCCATCAAAACGGAAGCACGTCTTCGGGGTTCAACCATGGGGGAGTAGCCTTGGCCAGTTTCTCTCCTCCCCCACCTTTTGTATACACTAAAATGTAAGATTATTGTATTACACCTGAAAATGTTCATTCAGTGATAATGTTCTCTCACTGGCTGATTCACTCTATATACTGCATACCTGTTTGTATACATTTATACTGCATAGTTACACAGAAATCATGCACTTTTCATCTGAAAAGTTGAAGCTATATATATGATAGCGTGAGCTTCATGGTTCAGGCAACTATCTTCCTCTTAGGCCACTTTAAGTACCTTCTGCTGGAATCATTTCATAGGCTCCTATCAGTTCTGCTGAGCAGGGCTTTCCAGTGTAGAGGGCATTAGTGCATAACTCCCTCTCCTTTAGAAATCACTGGTCGCTGTGATACATTCTCTGCTAGCCACAGTCTAGTTCCTCAGTGGCTCAGCTCCTAGTGTAGGCTTCCATCCTAGACCATGTTAGATCATATATAACTAGCTCTGCGAGTACCTCTAACCACCTCCGTTTGCGCCTCCACCGGGGCTGCAGGGTTTTTAGTTGGTACAAGATGTAGCTCTGATGTCTAGCTCGCTACAGCAGATCTTGACCCTGAAGTTCCTTTATATACATAAGAGGCTACAGTCTAAATCCGAGATCCTCTCCCTTGCAGAGGTTGATTGTCAGTCTCTAAATTATATTCTGAGGAGTGAGTAGCCTGATCCAGTTGCAATGAGGCCTTATATAGCAGCTGTTGAACGCTCTCTATAGCTACTAGCAATTCGGTCTGTCTTATTAGCACCAACATTCCCATTCCTTTCTTCAGTGCAGGTGGAAGATTGGTAAACTGGCAGAATCCTAGACCCAACCTACTGCTTGGTTCACAGGTGTCTAGTAACCTTATTGGTTGGTTGTTCACTCCCTCCAACTAATGGAGCAGATGGAAGTAAATAGCTCAGATATTAAGTGTTGGACTAGCAAGTTGGTGTTGGACTAGCACGGTGGCATATGCACCGTGGTATTATATCTAAACAATACATGGCTTACTTAACTAAAGCTGTTTCTAATCTTCTTAAAGTGTATATTCTGATGGAGGTGGCTTTTCTGATGCAGATGACTGACAGAGCTGAGGTTCAGACCCTGCCAATTGCTCTTTTGTGTGGACAGCCGCTAGGGATCTTGGGTGAACTTTGGGAGGCCATCTTTTCCAGCAGCCTGTGCTCCTGCAGATAATTATGATGTTTTTTCTATTTTCCTTCTCCAGTCAGAACCTACCTTAGTTATAGCCATAGCTAGGTAAATTCCAATATATTTATTCGATCAGTTATGCTACAGAGGTGTATTAAGACATTCTGTATTGTCTACTTTAGTACATCAGTTGCCTTCCCAGACAAACCTTTGAAAGGTACTTCTTTCTAAGTTAAGACCACAGCACTAGTGTTAGTGTACCTTATACTTCCCTTTCGGCGCTACAGGACAGAGGTCAATGACCTCTGTCAGACTACATTATTCATGGATACAATGCTAACACCTCGTTATACTCAGGAAAGGTAATTATTTTCGGTTTAAGGGCCATGTGCTCACATGACTAGAGTATAGGTTACTCTGCAGAGTCCACATTCTCATATAATTTGTCTGTTGCTGATACCCCTGTCAGTTTACACTTCACAGCGTATACAACTACTCAAGCCTCACAGAGTATATAGGTGAGATCTTAGTTGTTTGTGTCCTTCCCATGAAGAGCGACAGAGATCAGGTGCTGGGCACAGACTAATATTATATTGACTTTTAATTTGCCTTATAGAGCGTAATGAGCTAATAAACTTTTCTTCTTCCTCCACTAGGGGACACAGGGACAACTCTGGGTATAGCCTGGAGAGAAGAGACTCGACACGAAACGGTTAATGCAATTTACCCACAAGCCCACTCTCCTCTCCTCTATACCCCGCCCCCAGCCACTGGGACCTCAGTTTTAGTTTGGTGACAAAGGCAGTACCTGGGCACCGTTTTTCAGGGAGGATGTTTAGATGTCCCTCCATATTCTTTTTTTCTGACATTACTTTTCTGAGCAAGCGGTGCAGGGCGTCCTATAGGACACAGTCACTGCTGCTCCACCAACCCAGCGCCGGGGTCGCAGTACTTGGACTGTGGACTTCACTGGAGTCGCATGCCGCAGCCTGATGCTGGGGAGAGCCGGACAGCTCACAAAGGTAAGAGCGGCTCCTTGCTAGCAGGGAGCCGCACACCACACGACAGTCACCACAGTGCAGGAGACCACTGCCGCTGCTGGTTGTGATGGCACTAGTCGTCTCCGCGCCGCTCATTAGACCACCAGGGTTATTACAGATTAGGACACCACTTAATAGCGGTGCTGGCTGATACCCTGGGGTCCATACCAGACTGGGAAGCAGGGCTGCTCCTGTTAGCCCCTTCCCCAGCCCTGGGAGCGATTCCTCACTGCAGACAGCGCGTCCCAGGTTCAATCCTCCCCTCTCTCCACCTCCTCTGAGATGCTGAGCGGCCATTTTATGCATTGCCCGCCTCAGCACAGCTCATGGAGAGACATTTGGGCTTCTGTCTCCTCCATTTTTCGTTTTTGCTAAGCCTGATTGTGTGATTAGCTGCTGCCTGGTATTAAGAAGCCGGGTTGTTGCGCATTATTAGCCCACTTATTCTACAGCATTGAGCGGTCTGGGTGCATGTCAGTATATTACATTGTGTGACTGTGTGCACTGCTGTTGCTTCAGCGCCTTGGGAGCAGATAGATGTGTGTGAATGTATGTGTATATATATATATATATATATATATATATATATATATATGTGTGTGTGTGTATATTTTATTATAGAGAGAGAGATATAGAGATAGATATAAACTTGTATATTTTATTACACAAAGCCCATTTGGGCACACTTTGTGTGAATCCTCTGATAGCATACTCACTGTTTATGCCTTTATATGTGAAGATTTTCTTGAATCACCTATGTCTTCCAAGAATGGAGCTACTAAGTAGGTGGTGGCTCCAGTGCTGCGCTCTTTTGTGTGTCCAGAAATAAGACTACCTAGGAGGTAGGATCTACAGTATTGTGCATATATAAAGAGTGTGTTACTGTTATTTATCCTCAGGATGGAGGCACTGTAATACCCGGAGCATGATGGCCTTTGCGTCTGCTGCTTTACGGACCCACAACAGGTGACTTCGCCCATTGAATCCAAGGAACTGGCTTGGGCATCCAAGTTTACACTGGTGATGTTACAGTTTGTAGACAGGAAGTTCCATGCTCCCTGTCGTAGGCCTCCGCTTTCCATGGCAGAGCCAACCGGGATGCAGACTTTTCCAACAGCCAGTCCAAGGGTCAGCTCTGGTCCATGTCCTCTCAGCAGATGCTAGATAAGGACTCCCAGACATAGGCCTACTGCATGCTAAAGCCTTACTCCTTTATCTTTATCTCCCCAGGAGATGTAGCGGCTTTTGTCACAGCAGTACAGCCCTTCTCCTAGTGGAAGACTCAGAGCAAGTCTCCCAGATTCAGAGCAGTAGAAGACAGTTATAGAATTTCCGTCTTCTGCTCAGCTGCTAGACCTCCTAGCGGAGTCACGGCTCACCCTGGTAGGGTAGTGTCCAAGCGCATTGCTACCATTTACACTCTCCCAGCAATGAATAGGGCTAAGTGGTAGTATCCTCCCCTTGTGGATTTAGTCATGTCTCCTTCCTATTCCTAATACGGCATCTCTTAAATATCCTATGGATAGGAAGCAAGCAAATTTATTAAAAACCATTTATGTGAATGCAGGAGCTCTAGCTCGTTTGGACCTTGCATCGGCTTGGATGGCTAAGCGGTCGGCCGCTGGGTATATGCCTTGGAGGAAGAGCTTTCCTCTGGCGCATCTCTCTGGTTACAACGTTAGAGATACACCTTCTTATCTCTCCGAAGCAGCTATAGATTCAGGCCTGGAAGGCAGACACGGATGGAGGCCCTTCCCTATTCGGGTAATGTTCTGTTTGGTCCAGAATTGGACAAGATAGTGGCCACGTTGGCAGCACCTAAATCTGCTTTCTAGGTGTCTGATACTTGAGACCTAGAGCTTTAGTATCTAGTACTTTTTGTCCACACAGAGCCAGAGGTCAGCCATTACCCAGAAGCCAGGTTTCAGCCTCTAAGTGCTCCATGCCCAGAGGTAAGCAACCCTGGTCCCACTAGACGTCCAGCTGCCAAGCCAGCGGACAAACCTGCTGCAGGATGGGACAGGGCTCCACCCCAGGAGACCTCTGAGTGGGAGGCCGGCTTCTTCAGTGCGGATGCATTTAGAAACTTTGGTCAGAAATGTCGTACCTTAGTGCTTAGGGAAGGTGGACGCTGTCGAAAGTGAGACACTTTCTGGGGTCATTGGTCTCAAGGTTCGACGTAGTGGAGTGCGGTCAGTTCCACTCCCGACCTCTCCAAACAGTCATTCTGAAGCGGTTGAACAGCTCTGTTGTCAATAAAATCTAATATAAATCACTTTAATAAAATATAATTCACCTTAAGGAGACAATTGTGATACTTATTGGTCCTACCTGTAAAACCTGATTTTCTCGGGAAAATAGTACATTTAATTAAAAGATAGACGGTCTATGCATTCATGAGATCAGAAATGGGATCAATTAAGTATACTATATTAGATCAGAAACCAAAAAATATATGCATATTCTTATTAGGCTCTCTTATATAAAGATCCTTGGCTTAAAAGTCAAATACATTTATTAAAGCATAAAAAACAGATTTTAGTTCAGTCCGTGGAACAATAGTGAAAAAATCACGGTTGATGCATAATTACTGTTCATGTAGTATGTCTGTCACACAGTGCATAGCAGCACTCGTGAAATGATATGGAGTCAATTTCAAGGCAATCCGGGTTAATATCTAGCAAACAAAGTGTGAATTTCCAGCCTTGAAATGCACTCCGTCCCAACAATGAGCTATGAATCCTGCTTTTGCTGTTGCAGATGACGGTGTATGCAGCCAGAGTGTAGATAGAAGGGTGTTGGTCCGGAACTTCTCGTATATTCTCCAGTCAAATGTGGCAGTTTGAGGGGCGCTAAATGCCTTTCGTCGTGGTAGTCCCCCACGACTTTGTCGGTAGCTTATACCCCTTTTCCACCAAAATTCCGGGTCTGACCTGGAGTTGGAATAGGGTTCCTATCCGGATCAGACCCGGAATTTAGCCGGCATCGCAGTCGGGTCTGCATAGACCCAGCTTTTCCGGCGTGAAAGTGGACGCTTGGAGATGACGTCGTCTCCAAGCGCCACTGAAGCCAGACCAATCGGCCGGCTTACGGCGCACTGCAGGTCATCGTGACCCGGAGTGCGCCGTACACACAGCAGGGTTTCACGGGCTACGCTCGTGTTAAACCCTGCTATTTACCTGGGTTGGATTGCCGGGTCACTCGACTCGGCGATCCAACCCTCACCCCTTTTACACCAAGGAGCTGCCTGGGTTAACCCTACAATAACCCGGGTTTTAGCTCCGGTGTAAAAGGGGTATTCGTGTCAAGAGTCCGTCAGTGGGGTTTATATACCCATGCAGATAATTACAAGTGGAAGCAGCTGCAGTCACTTCATTCACTATTTAAACCAAGCCATATGTGTGATCCAAAGCATTTAAGAGGAAAACTATATATATCTTATAGAGAGCCTTATACTAAAAATGGATCACTCGCTTATATATATATATATATATATATATATATATATATATATATATATATGTATAAAATAAGTAATCTCTATATAGATTAATATATAGCTGTTCCTGTACATACCCATTTTCACGAACTGCTGGTTCACGTGACGTGGACACCTGTCATGTGATGCTGTGAGCCTGTTGTATCAAGAGTTAAAATATTTAAAATAGCTCAGTACGTCAGCAGTCACATGGTGTAAACAAACGCATGCTGCTAGACGTCTGGCCCATTCGTATGGGTAGTGTTATGAGATATCGATGATGTCACCTGGTATGTAACGAATATGTATATCCCTCATTCTATTATCATTTACCCAAAATCCATAAATCCCTCACCTCACACCCTGGACGCCCCTTAATTTCGGGCATTAATGGTGGTTACACACTATAGCGATAGTGATCTGCCGATGATGGTCATTCATACACACTGAACGGCCATCATCTTTCAGCCCGCGGGTCCTGGTGGGTATGGTGGAGGCGTGTCCCGCCCCCTCTCCGTAGCTGCCGCTGTGTGTCTGCAGACCATCCGTACACACTTGCCGATGGACAGGTAAGTCTGTAGACATATCTGTCCATCGGCTGTGCAGCACAGCCAATGCAATATGTCTGTGAGCACAGATGTATCGTGGGTACACACTGGCGGCCAGGTCGCCAATGTGATATGTCTGTGTTCGTAGACATATCGTGGGTACACACTGTCCGAAGGGCAGCAGATTTATTGGTCAATCAATTGATCGGCCAATATATCTGTCAGTGTGTGCTTTTGTCCCTCAATATCTAATCTCTCTTTTTATGTTGACTGTTTCCTCCAGCCCTATGTCCCGTAGCTTAGGTCACAACTTAGGTACACCACCCATTTTCTTCAATGCATTCAGTCTATCATTTGGAAACCAGCCTATGCTTTCTTAACTATGGAAGTTAGTTTTATATACACACATTCCCCATCAAACTTGAGTATATGTATATAGTAACATACAGTATAGACCTGCGCCTGTAATGGATCATTTAACAACGCAGTAGATGTAAATTAGTGTGACTAATCAAGGAAATGATATGATATGTAGAAGGACTAAACTCAGTACTAAAGTAAATGGCTCAGAGACTAGTGGTTAATTTTTACTTTTATTAATGTTATTGTTGATGGAGCTTCGTTTTAAACGTGGAATTTGCAAAGTGAAGCAGTAATGTCTTATTTAGGAAGCTCGCTTAGTTGAGTGGAGGGGGCTATACCGTGTTTGCTGTTCTCTTGTCAGTGAATGAAAAGGATGGAGAGACTGCATTTTATATATTCTTTCTCACAATTATTTTTTGTTTCGGTACACCGTTTATCTCCAAATCATGAGGACGGCCATGGGAACCAGGTTTGCGCCGAGCTATGTGAACCATATACATAGGGGAGTTTGAAGACCACCATGTGTGGGGGTTCGAGTTTGGTGCAAACCTGGTTTTCTATGGCCGGTACATTGACTATTTATTTTTTATTTGGGATGAGGATTTTTCCACTGTCTCCAGTTTTTTCTTCTCTCAAGCACAATCAATTCAACCTTTCATTCACTTATAAATACAATTCCCAGCGTATAGAGTTTCTGGATGTGACCCTGGAGGCTATTGATGGTATAATCCATACTTCCAATTTCATTAAATCAGTCAGCACACAATCATATTTGCATTTCAAAAGAGCTCAACATCAACCTTGGAAAATAAGCATCACCAAGGGACAGTTGATGCTCTTACAGAGAAATTGCTCCACATTAGAATTTGTTTCAGAAACAGGCAGATGATATGTCGTCTTTTTTTGAGAGGAGAGGATATCACAAATATATTTTACAAAAAGCCCTAGATGAAGTCTCATGTCTGGAAAGATCAAGTTTATTAGAAACTAAAGAGAACTTAAATCAATAAGGAGATATTGTTTAAGTAGAATTCTCATCACAAAGAGATTAGGGAGATTGTTAATAAACATTATCGAATTTTAAAACAAGTTAATAGTCTTAGAGATATCTTACCCCCTAAACCTTTTGTGATATACAGAAAAAACAAATCACCAAAATGCATTTTAGCTCCCAGCCGTTTGAAGACTTGTAAGGATTATATACAGGTCACTACCTCTGAGTTTAAAGAATAATGGCTTCCCTATAGGCCCACTGGCTTCCATCGCTGTGGGAAAATGAGGTATACAATATGTTCTTCTACATCTTGAAAGACTGTCCCTATACTCAAGTACAGATAATGACTTATATACAATAATTGGCTTCATAATTGGCTTCAATTCCGGATGGCGTTTTACAGGTGATTTATCATCTCCCTTATGTGGGCATACTCATGCACATTTTTCTTACAAATAACCCATACTTAAAGGAATACCTGCAATTCAGGAGTGGATATTTATTCAGAATGACTCTGGTGAACCACCACGTTAAAGAGATCTTTTTATGGTCCCTAATTACCTTGAATTGAAGTTCACTGGTTAATGTTTATTATGGTGCATACACATGGTCAGATTTTTCCTTCAGATATGAACGATAACGATTTAAAAATCTTTCATTCGTTCATATCTGAAGGAAAATCGTTCATATCTGACATGCCTGAACGATGGACGATCAACGATGCGCGTTCCCGATGGTCAGATAACGATTTCTGACATCTGATGTGTTTGCAGTCAGACTTGAACGATTCCATTCATTTTAATGCAGTCAAAAATCGTTCAAATCTTTGGTCAAATCGTTCAAATCGTTTAATCGTTCAAAACTTCATCTGACAAATCTGACAAGTCTCACAAATCTGACCGTGTGTATGCTCCATTACTGTGGTTCATGCTATTTATTTATTTGTTTTTTACTATTTTTCATTAAATATATATATATCAGTGTGGTCATCTGTTTTAACTAGCGCTCCACAAAATTATTTTTCACTGTGTATATATCTCCTCCGGTTTCCAATAATACATTATATTTTAATAGATGATTATTTACCACCTTATGTTTTTGCCGAATGAGG
The DNA here is from genome assembly GCA_031769625.1 of Taudactylus pleione. Lineage (NCBI taxonomy): Eukaryota > Metazoa > Chordata > Amphibia > Anura > Myobatrachidae > Taudactylus > Taudactylus pleione. The sequence goes on from JAUIMM010000105.1 coordinate 1,815,757, forward strand.
GATATACATATTAGTTACATACTTTTACTTTTGTTTACTGTTGATATGAATGTCATTGACATATTCTATGTATAGTGATATACCAGGTAACATATAATTAATGAATAACAGTGACATATAATAGCTGTTCTGTTTATTGAGCATCAATATCTCGTATTACTACCCGTAAGAGTGAACCAGATGTTCACACTGAGAGAGACATCTAGCAGCATGGGTTTGTTTACACCATGTGACTGCTGATGTACAGAGCTATTTTAAATATTCTAACTCATGATACAATAGGTTCACGGGATCATATGGTAGTTCGTAAAAATGGGTATGTACAGGATCAGCTACATATTAATCTATATAGATTATTTTATATACATATCTTTATGATAGCGAGTGGTCGATTTTTAGTATGTCTCTCTAAGATATATATACAGTATATATATATATATATATATATATATAGTTTTCCTCTTAAATGCTTTCTAAAATGCTTTGGATCACACCTATGGCTTGGTTTAATTAGTGAATGAAGTGACTGCAGCTGCTTCCACTTATAATTATCTACATGGGTATATAAACCCCACTCCTGGACTCTTGACACTAAGCTACTGACAAAGTTATGGGGGACTACCACTATGTGTTTAGCGTCCCTCAAACTGCCACATTTGACTGGAGAATATACCAGAAGTTCCGGACCAACACCCTTCTATCTACACTCTGGCTGCATACACTGTCATCTACAACAGCAAAAGCAGGATTCATAGCTCATTGTTGGGACGGAGTGCATCTCAAGGCTGGTAATTCACACTTTGTTTGCTGGATATTAACCCGGATTGCCCTGAAATTTACTCCATATCATTTCACGAGTGCTACTATGCATTGTGTGACAGACATTTTAACTACATGTGGGAGCGCTGAATAGAAATTAGATGATATTAAACTAAGTAAATAATAAATAATAAAAAAATAGTGAATGGCACTCTTTAATTTAATGAAAACGTTATATATATTTATATTAGGGATGTGCAGGCTCGGATAGGTTCGAGTTTGCACGTGGAGTTCGGATTTTTCCCTCCAAAAAAACGGAACTCAGAACGAGGCAAAACGTCATCTTACATGGACGAACATCATCATTCCTGGTCTTTTGTCCAGGAATGATGATGTTCGTCCATGTAAGATGACGTTTTGCCTCGTTCTGAGTTCCGTTTTTTTGGAGGGAAAAATCCGAACTCCACGTTGCAAACTCGAACCTATCCGAGCCTGCACATCCCTAATTTATATATATATATATATATATATATATATAATGTGTATATATTAAACAGTCTTTTTAATCCGTATTGAAAGGTTAGTAAAAAAAACAGTTCAGAGTAAACACAAATATTGATATAGAGACAATTATTATATTGAAAATATATTCTTTAACGGGGAGTAGATCTTTTTCCTATAACAATGTCCGCAGATACGATGAAGAGTTCTGTGAGACAGTATAGATACAAATCTCTATAATTGAGAATATTCTTATCACAGTGGAATTAGGAGTTAGATCCATTACCTCTGAGGAAACGGCCAGTCTCTGTGAGGCCGAGAAACGCGTTAGATTCCCTCACTCATCCTTGCTCTATTCTAGGATCAGTTGCCAGAAATCAACCCTATATTATCCACTTGGATTTACAAGCTCCGGAGCACTACACAAGAGACGGGCTGCACAGACGGCTCCGTCGGCGATACTAGTACAGCCGCATCACTGCCCGGAGCTCATCTGAGCATAACACATACTGCAGCTTGGGTTTTCCACCTACTTCCATCCTATTGCAGGAACAGTTGCTAACAACCAGACCTGCACCACTTGCTCGGACTCAGACTCCGGAGCATTGCACGGAGACTAGCTACATGGACGGCACAGACCGCTATGCCATCATAGCGGCACCACCGCCTAGAGCTCACTTCGAGCAAATTACCCATTGCCGCCAGAGCTTTCTCCCGGCTAGGACGAATATACAAAGATACCTACTTGTAGTCTCCACTGCTCACAGACACACATCGAGCAGGTAAGCAAGTGGGGCTACTGTGTCCTCCACCATACCACTCACAGACCTCCATATTGAGCAGGTAAGCAAGCGGGACTATTACAGTATCCCATATAAGTATGTAGATGCACATTTATAATAACTCTAAAATAACCTTTGTTACACCCCAAACAAATTCTAATTCCACTGTGATAAGAATATTCTCAATTATAGAGATTTGTATCTATCCTGTCGCACAGAACTCTTCATCGTATCTGCGGACATTGTTATAGGAAAAAGATCTACTCCCCGTTATCAAAGAATATATTTTCAATATAATTGTGTCTGTATCAATATTTGTGTTTACTCTGTGAACTGTTTTTTCCTTTTAATACTGATTAAGAAGACTGTGTATAACATATATATATATATATATATATATATATATATATATATATATATAAAATACTTTTTCATTAAATTAAAGAGTGCCACTCCCTATTTTTTTAATTATTTTTTATTATTTATATGTTTAGTTATTTTAATATCTAATTTCTATTCAGCGCTCCCACATTTTTTCGTTTTTAGACATAGGATCCACATATTGGGGGCAAACCAATCCCCTCAGTGGTGAGCTGCTTTTAGGAATCTTTCACTAATTACAACTGTCTGGAGCGCCTAGAAGCTTCTTTTTATTTTAACTACATGAACAGTGATTATGCATCAACTGTGATTTTATAGCTATTGTTCCATCCATCTGTGTATTTATAGAACTGTTTTTTATGCATTAATAATTGTATTTGACTTTTAAGCCAAGCCGTCTGAGAATCATTATATAAGAGAGCATAGTAAGAATATGCATATATTTTTATTTCTGATCTAATACAGTATACTTAATTGATCCTATTTCTGACCTCATTAATGCATAGACCTTCTTTCTTTGAATTAAATGTACTATTTTCCTAAGAACATTAGGTGTTACACGTAGGACCAATAGGTATCACAATTGTCTCCTTAAGGTGAATTATATTTTATTAAGGTGAATTATATTAGATTTTATTGACAACAGCGCTGTTCAACCATTTCAGTGTTCTCCCCAGGCTGTTTTCTGTGGGAGCATCGCCCGGCAGAAACAGCCTGCCGCCCGACCCCCGCCGATCCCCGCTGTGGAATGCTGGCCTCTGAAGTGACCGGAGGCTAAAGAAGCCTCCAATCACTTCAGAGGCAAGCGTTCCCAGTGATGCACTGCGCGGGTGACGTCATGACATCACCCGCAACGTGAGGAGCCTTCCCCGCGCGCCTGCTGGATCTAGTTAGATCCGGTCAGCGCGCAGCAGCGCCGAGCGGGAGAGCGGCCAGCAAGCAAGAGCTGGGGCCGGGACAGGACCCGGACCAGTCTGGGGGCACTATTTAATTCTGGGGGCACTGCGTAAAGGGGCCAGCCTGGGGGCACTGCGTAAAGGGGCCAGCCTGGGGGCACTGCGTAAAGGGGCCAGCCTGGGGGCACTGCATAAAGGGGCCAGCCTGGGGGCACTGCGTAAAGGGGCCAGCCTGGGGGCACTATTTGAGCCTGGGGGCACTGCATATGGGGCCAGCCTGGGGGCACTATTTAAGCCTGGGGGCATTACATAAGGGACCAGTCTGGGGCACTACTTCAGCATAAGGGCAAAGCTAAACTACAGGGGGCAATGCATAAAGGGGAAAACTACAGGGGGCACTGTATTAAGGGCACAAATATAGGGGGCACTTTTGACTGAGAGCCAGTGGGGGAGCAGCCTGAGACATGTCGGGCTGGATTGGTCTGGGAGATACCCCTTTTCCCGGCGCGTGCATAATTGCAAAGGCCCCCACCCGGCTACTTTTGGATGCCACCCGGTTGGATAAAAATTCCGGGGAGAACACTGCATTTATTATTCATCTTGATGTGCTTTTTGGAGCTTGACATACTCCTATTTGAACCAGCTTCTTCCTGACAGTCCCTTTTATAAAAAGTCATTCTGAATCGATGGCTTAAGTTTCGCCTGAATCTCAAGGCTCAGGCTCTTATTCTTCCCCAGAAGCACGTCTCTCCCTGCTGTGGTGGTTCCAGTGCTCATATCTGAACAAGGGATGCCCCTTTTGGATCCAGGACTAGGTCCTACTTACCACCGAAGCAAGTCTCCGGGGGTGGGAGGCAGTAACTTTGTTATCTAATCTTCTGGGCCAATGGACTCGTCAGGAGAGCCAGCTTTCCTTCAACATTCTGGAAATTCGAGGTATGTACAGGGCTCTGTGCCACTCATAGCACCTCCTTTAGAGATGTCCGGTGACTGTACTGTCGGACGGTGCAGCCACGGTGGCCTACATGGTCCAGGTTTCGGCTTGTCTGTCCTTTTTCAAAGCCAGAGATAGCTCTACTACTGGAAGTGCAAAATTTTTTTCTGGGAGTCTTCCATGTTCAACCACCATTCGTATCTCCTGTGGCTCCCTGGGACTTTTCTTTAGTTCTCCAACTTCTCCAGTCGGCTCCATTTGCACAGTTACAGGTAGCGGTATTGTGTTGGTTTACGTGGAACACTTTGTTTCTACTAGCCATCTTGTCAGTCCGGAAGGTGTCGAATCTGAGCGCCCTCTCGTGTCGCTCCCTATTTCTTGCGTTACCTTTGGACTGGGCTGTAAAGGACTCGCTTGGGCTACATTCCCAAGGTGGTTTCCCGCTTCCATATTAATCAAGACATAGTAGTTCCTGCATTTCAGACTACGGGTCCCCGTTGGATGTGGTGAGGGCTCTCCAGCTTTCTGTCAAGAGGACTCGAGAGATCCGCAAGTTGGACTCTCTATTGTCTTGTATGAGGTTCATATGGGTGGCTAGCTGGCTACTAAGCAGACCTTGGCCCGCTGGATTCGCTTTACCATTCACCAAGCTTCTTCCTTGGTAAACCTTTCTGTCCCTGCTGTGGTGACGGCCCATTTCACCCGGTCAGTGGGGACTTCGTGGGCAGAATGCTGTGGGGCTTCTGCTGAACAACTCTGAATATCTGCCACATGGTCATCTGCTCATGCTTTCATCAGGTTTTATGCATTGATACATTTGCGTCCTTGGACGCCACCTTCAGGCGTTCTATGCTCACTGCAGCTCAGGAGCGTTCCCATCCATAGGGGACAGCTTTAGGATGTCCCAGAGTTGTCCCTGTGCCCCCTAGTGGAGGAAGAAGAAAAGGAGACATATGTTCTTACCTGTTAAGTCTCTTTCTTTGACTCCATAGGGGGCAGCACAGGGTGCCCACCCTGACGCACCTGTCTGCCGGGGGGGCGTTTCCTTGGTGACGAGTTTGGCTGTACTTTCCATGGCACGAATGGTTGGTTTTGTATGTATGCCTGCCTTCTCCTTATCCTCTGCCTCGCTCCTGCCATGGGCTTGCAAACTAATCTGAGGTCCCAGTGGCTGGGGACAGGGTATAGAGGAGAGTGGGTTTGTGGGTATATTTCATTAACAGTTTGCTGCCCAGTCTCTCCTCTTCAAGCTATACCCAGAGTTGTCCCTGTGCACCCAATGACGTTGAAGAAAGACTTAACAGGTATGAACATAAGTCTCCTTTTCTTCATCAGGGCTATAGCATCTGCTGAAAGCCTGTTTTGAAAGGCCACGTTTCGCCTATAATGCGACCTTTGCAGACATCTAAATCTAATTGCATTGGAGTCTATGTGGATTAGGTTTAATTACCTTTATCGTATACCGTTGTGTCCATGTACATTTAGCCTCCTTGCATTTTAAACAGCCTCTCTAGTGGCGCAACTCTGTAACGCAGAGCATATTTTCGTGAAAACTTTTTCCCTTTACTGTGTCTTATTCACAAAGTGATGGGACTGGGACTAGGATAGAATATAGGCATGCATACCTGCATGCGAAATACTATTTTATAGTGTCGCAGCTGCTGACACTGTAATGTAACATTTCACATGCAGATATAACCGCAGGTTTCGTGCGACTTTTTAAGAGAAAAAGTCGCCCGAAAAGACGCTTGGCGCTACAGTTTAACACGGTGCTCACACGTTGCATAACGCGACTTGTAGCAGACAGAGGATAGATGTATGTGAATAGTAGATCCACATACTGTACATCTGTAGGTCTTTTGGTACTAACCAATTTTTAGTACTCTGTATATTTCCGCAGCCACAATCACTCTGATTATGCTGTGTCCTTTGCAGGTTTTTTTATACCTGTTTACACTGTCCATTACTGATGGTATATTTACTATAGTGAGGGTTTTTTAGAAGTGGAGATGCAACCATTCAGATTCTAGTTATTATCTTCTAGAAGGTGCTAGTTAAATGTTAAGTAGAATCTGGTTGCTATGGGCAAAGTCTCCACTTCTAAAAACTCACTATAGTAACTATATACTCCCTAGCCTTTTCTTATTCCTCCACGAGAGGGCACAGGGATGTCTCTGGGTATAGCGTGGAGAGGAGAGTCTGGGCACCAACCAGTTAATGAAATTACCCACAAGCCCAGGCTCCCGCTTCTCTGTTCCCAGCCACTGGACCTCAGTTTTTGAGTTTGTTGCCGGCAGATGCTGGGCACCAGGTAATAGGGGGGCTGCTTTAGGTGGTCCCCCACTGTTTGTTTTATTTTATTTGACAGTTTTTTCAGAGTAGGCAGTGTAAGGCGTCCTACAAGATTGGCTATGGGTACGCAGCTGTCACCGCTGGAGCAGGAGATCTCCATCGGTGCTGGCAGTGGGGTCTAACCGCGCTCACCACTAGACCACCAGGGAATTTTATATGGAGCAGGGGCTGCTTCATAGCAGTGGCAGCCGTGTTCCCTGTGGGAAATACCAGACGGGGGAGGCTGGCACTTACCTGTTCACCCCTCCCCCACCCCATGGGCAGGCTTTCCTTATGTGGCCAGTAAACCCAAGGCAGATCCCCCTACTCTCCTACCCTTCCAGGATGCTGAGTGGCCATATTAGCCATAGCCTACCTAGCGTTGGAGAGTGAAGCAGGGCTCCTGTCTCCTCTGATAGCAGCAGCGCTACATTCCTTGCTCCTTCCTGCTACATTTGGCTGGTTTGTTGAGCTATTGCCCATATTCTGCATTCAGTGGTCTGAGTGTATGCAAGTGTACTTTTCCTTTATATATGTGCCGCTGGTCACTGAGAGTACATCCCTTGCATGGGTGAGTATAGCTTATTTATAATATATACCTATGTTATACAAGTATATTTATATATTATACAAGTATATCCCTATACCAGTATATGCTAGCACTACAAAAGACCATTTTTTGCTTACACCTTATTGATTAGTGTGGTGTGTAGTGATTTCTGAGACTTAGAGCATGTCCAGAAATAAGACTATTAAGGAGGCTGGCTCTACAGCAATGTGCACGTGTAAACACTGTCTTAGTGTCATTTCTCCTTAGGATCCGGAGCATGATGGCCTCTGTGTCAATTGATTTGGGGCCCTACTATAGGTGAGTTCGCCTATGGCTTCTAGTCAAGAACCAGCTTGGGCATCTCGACTGACACAGATAATGTCACAATTTGTAGACCGTATGTCAATGCCAATGTCACCTGTCCCTGTCGCTGTGCCTCAGCTCCCCATGGTGTAGCCAGCCTGGATGCAAACTTTTGCCCAGTCTGTCCAGGGGTTGGCTCAGGTGTCCACATCCTTTCAGCAGATGCTTGATAGAGCTCCTAGGCATAGGCCTGCCCCACACGAAGGTTTCACTCTGTTATCTGGCGGGGGTTCGGTTCAGAAGTTCCTCAGATGCTGAGGCTAGTGCTTCCATTGCTTCAGACGTGGAGACTTCTTCTGTTCCAGAGGAGGCTTTCTCCCCACGTAGACGTAGAGGCTCTTATTAGAGCAGTTAAAAAAAGGCAGAAAAAGACTGGTGGAGTTTCCGTCTTCTGCACAGCTAGAGGATCTCCTGGCTGAGGCATGGACTCGCCCTAGTAGACTCTTTCAAGTTTCCGAGCGTATTGCTACTTTTAACCCTCTCCCACTTAGGGCGAAGTGGAACTCTCCTCCCTGGTGGATGCCCATATTACTTGACTGATTAGGTCATCCCTCCTACCTACCTATCTATACTGTATGTCCTTTTACATCCTTGCCGATCGCATCACAAACGTGCGAACGCATCGCTCCATGCTACTACCCTCCGGAGCCTACACTATGCTATGGCGTGCATTGCGCACTGTGATAGCACCATTCAATCTTAAGGAGTAGCGGGTGCGTACGCAGTGCGTGTATCTGCTCGCAGGCGTAAGCCTTGCGCCATGCGTGGCGTGATTTGCCGCATACACAGCAGAGATGCTAGAGGACACATTTGTATCCCAAATACTGCATTTCTTAAAGATCCTACAGATAGGAAACTGGAAAATTTCTTGAACTATTTATGTGAATGCAGGTGCTCGTCCCAGCCCTGACAGCGGCTTTGGTAGCTAAAACCGGGGGCCGCTGGGCAGACTCTTTGGAGGAAGGTCTTACCTCTGGCGCACACAGAGGTAATTTACAGCAGTTACTATGGTTGCACACAATAGGGAAGCAGCTTCTTATCTCTCCGAAGCAGCTGTAGATTCTGGGATTTTAACCTCTAAGGTTTCTGCTTCTGCAGTTGCTGCCAGAAGAGCTCTCTGGCTGCACACCTGGAAAGCGGACACAGAATCTAAGAAGGCCCTGGAAGCCCTTCCCTTTTTGGGTGACGTTCTCTTTGGTCCTGAATTGGACAAGATCGTGACTACGTTGGCAGCCTCTAAATCTGCTTTCTTGCCGTCTGTCACCACAACGAGACCTTCAGCATTTTGTTCTGTTTTGTTAGAACACATGATTCTGCTTCCAAAGGCTCAAAACCTAGAGGCAAGCATTTAGGGTCCAGCTGCCAAGCCAACGGACAAGTCTGCTGCATGATGGGCCGGGCCTCCTCCCGGGGGAACTTGGATTGGGAAGTCGCCTTTTTCCCTTTTCGGCAGTGTGGGTGCAGACCACAACAGATGCTTGGGTCAGGAGTGTTGTGTCTCAGAGCTACACTCTCACTTTTCAACAGCATCCACCTTCCATGATTTTTTCCACTGGCCTACCTACACAGCCAGAAAAGAGACGCTCTTGAGGCGTCTATTCACGGCCTCAGGGGTCGTTAATCCTGTTCCCACGTCCTAGAGAGCGTTCGGCTTTTACGACCATCTATTTCTGGTTCAGAAGCCGGATGGCTCTTTTCGACCCATTCTCAATTTGAAACACCTTAACAAATTTCTTTGGATTTCCAAATTCCGCATGGAGTCCCTTCAGGCCATCTTCCTAGCATTTGAACCGGGGGACTTTATGGCACTGTTGGATATACAGGGGGCTTATTTGCATATCCCTATCCAAGCCAATTACCAAAATTTTCTCAGGTTTGCTATCCAAACCAACCGCTATCAATTTCATTTGTTGCCCTTTGGTCTGTCTACCGCCCCTCGTGTGTTCACGAAGGTCATGGCAGCAGATCTGCGACACATGGGCGTCAGAATTTTACTGTATCTGGACGCCTTTGCTTCTCTTAGCACAATCTGCAGCAGTTCTCAGGGATCACATCCATCTGACGATAGAGCTTCAATCAGACGGGTAGATAATTGATAGAGTAAACTTCTGTCTCTATCCCAGGAGATGCTCCACCTGGGAGCCTTGTTAGATTCCAGATATTAACTAGCATTGAACATATAAACAGACAAAAGGGAGCGCTGAGTGCTTAATGAAAATAAAATTTTTTTAATTTTTATTTTAATTTTGCATTTATGCAACATACAGTACACAATTTAAAAACATTAAAACCAATTAATATGGTATAACAAGAAATGTCCACTCCAATTTGGTACTCCGGTCTAATGGACCACTTTAAATGCAGACACAGCAGGTAATCCAATCAATAAGGAACAAAACATTTTTTCAATATACCTGAATGTTGGTAACCGCTTAATCTCCCCACTACACAAGCACCTCACCATCTGTGAAAGTTCAGTTATACGGTAAGAGATCTTTGCCTCAGTGCATTACACTCCCCGTGTGATGTATAAGCAGCTAGTCAGCGTAGTGGGAGCGCACGATCCGTGGGAGCAACACGTCATAGGCTGGTGGTATGCTGGAAGAATCGGTTCAGATAAATATGTCCGGTTGTTATCCTTAGTCTGCAATAATGTCATCAGAACCACTGGAGTTGGTTTGGAGGGATACAAGCCTGCAGAGAAATCCTTTAGTCCCTTAACATGTTTATCAGTTCTATTGTGTAACGGTTTCCTCAGAAGGTATTCCAGGTATCAAGCTGGTGACATATTTAAATGGTCTGCCAACCAATGATAGGCAGCCAACAATTTATTTCATTGTGTTCACAGGTGTTTATAATGAAGAGGAATAATCATAGAATCCTAAAGATCACATTAATATAATGTTTCATATAGCATCTTAGTAAAATATACTACAATGAATTCAATATGTAGAAACTAATATTTATAAATAATGTTTAAACAATCACAATAAAATTTTTTTACAAATATGCAATTTTTAGATTGCATCACGTAGAAACATTGAATAACCACCTTCCTCTTTTGTTTTCTCCTTACTAATTTTAAACCTTTTAAAAAATAAACCTATATCTAACAATCAATTAGAGTCCATTAAAGACACAATAAAACTACATTAAAGATAGAGATCCATTTGATCTTACAATAGGCTCTCATGGCGTAGGGGACTAATACCATAGCACGGTAATGGTACAAATCGGGGCTTGAATCTAACCAGGGTGAGAAGAGTTCAATTTCTCTATTTAGGAAATAAACAAAAAAAAAACCCCTTCTTTCTCCTTAGTTGGATTTGAATCCTATGTGGGATTATTGTGCTGTGCTATTAGCCCTCTAGGCCATGAGAGATTGTTGTAGGGTGCAAACTTTTTTTTCAGGGGGTTCTCCATGTTCAGCCACCATTTGTTTCTCCTGTGGCTCCCTGGGATCTTTCTTTAGTTCTCAGAGCTTTCCAGTGGGCTCTGTTTGAACAGTTACAGATGGTGGAATTGCTTTGGAAGTCTGTGTTTCTACTAGCCATCGCATCTGCTCGGAGGTTATCTGATTTGAGCGCTCTCTCGTGTCACTCATCATTTCTTGTGTTACATTCCATCAGGGCTGTCTTGAGGACTCGCCTTCCCGAGGTAGTGTTCCACTTCCACATTAAACAAGACACAGTGGTTCCTGCATTTCACACTATGGATCCATCTCAGCCAGAGATGTCAAGAGGACCAGGGAGATTCACAGGTCAGACTCTCTGTTTGTCTTGTATGATGTCCATAAGAGGTGCTGGCCGGCTTCTAAGCAGATCGTGGCCCGCTGGCTTTGCTTTACCAGTTACCATGCTTATTCCTTGGTGAACATTCCTATCCCTGCCATTTTGACTGCCCATTTCATCCGTTCAGTGGGGACCTCTGCAGAACAGCTCTGTAAGGCTGCCACATGGTCGTCTGCTCATACCTTCATCAGGTTTTATACATTTGATACTTTTGCGTCCTTTTTGGGCGTTCAGTGCTCACTGCAGCTCAGGAGGGTTCCCGCCCATAGCGGACAGCTTTAGGACGAGTCATACCTGTGCCTCCTAGTGGAGTAAGAAGAAAAGGAGACATGTCTTACCTGTTGAGTCTTTTTCTTCAACTCCATAGGGGGCACAAGGCGCCCACCTTGCCGCATCTGTCTGCCGGGGGGTGTTTCCTTGTTTACCGTCTCGGCTATACTTTCCTTGTCATTATGTATGCCGGCTTTCCTTCTAATGAATCTAAAAGTGATTCAGACACCGGCAAAGATGATTGCAAGCCATCAAAGCTTGAAAGTTCCTCATCGCAAATGCGCATTATTCTTCCAAACACTTCTGTCATTAGTTATCGATATGGTATGTCAAATAGGGAAACTGCTGCCATAATAACTGCAATTTTGCAAGACTTAGGTTTCATCACTTCCAATGACACCTCATCAGTCATTAATCACTCTAAAGTGAAGAAAACTTCAAAACTGTCTCAAAAGGCCATTCAGAGCGCAGCCCTCGTCCAGCAGCAGTCACACATAGACACTCTTGCACTGTCAGTGTCAGCTTTGCCTCTGCTCCTCACTGGCTGGCTGTAACACACTGGACTCCAGTGGCCTCCCCACCAGTGCCGGGCATGATGGAATCTGGAGCCGGGCTGTATATGTAAATATAGCGTACCCACAGCACAGCAGCATTGCTAGCTACACTAGAGAGGACACAGTATATATGTTGCTCCGGCTCACGCCCCGATCCCACCCCCTGCCAACTGCACTGCAGGTTTTTTTTTACAAACGCAAATCATATAAATAGTCTTTACCATCGAATACTTTTGATGCAATGGTTAGTTACCATCGCATTGAAAGTTTTAATGTTGGAAGTCCAGCCAGCATTAGCTTCTGAAGTCCATTCCTACTTCCTACCTCCTAGAATATATTTTCTAAGTCAGAATACCTGAATATAGTGGCAGTCGATTTCAGGAGCACACACAGCAAAGATGGCATTTTGTAGAAAATTGCAGTATTTTTACCTTTTTTTTTGGTGGAAACCCCTAAGGTTTTTATCTAATAGAGTTCAACTGAAGTGGTTTCACCTAAAAGCCACTTAATTGCCAAATTATGTACCCCAAAACCTTGCCTTCAACTGATTACAAAATATCCTAATTTGTGTAAAATTTTCATAACTTTGATTGCCGCCTGGGGATATACTAAATATGATCTGACTGAGCTGAAAGTTTGCTATAGTTTGAGTTATTTTTATGGACCCACAACTTTTCTGCACTATTGGAATTTCGAACGCACAAGTTTTTATTTTTTTTACTCGCCCTACTGTGCGGTTTATGCCAGTACGTATACCTTTCCGAACATTTCTGACACAGATGGTCTCTGGTGATAAGACTTCACCATCTGTTTTCGGTGTCATTGACTATCCCTTAGTCTATTGCTGCAGGACCTCCATCTATTTGTGATTAATAATACTTTGGTCAGAGTTGAAGTTGTGTTGGAATATTTGTGAAGGTACTTTACGTCTCTTCAGGACTATTTTCTTGCCTGTACAACAGGGGTTGGCTTAGCTTGAGCTTTGCGAATCTCTAGAAAATTCTAGTGACCCCAGCTTAATACAACAGGGTCGGTCCGTGGGCCTACTCGGACTGTCGGGGCTTTTCCTGGTATCTCCTACGTGGACTAGACGTTCAGTCCAGATCTGTTCAGATGGCTCTTTTTTGGGCCCTTGTTTGGGCTTTGTTTTGCGCCTACGGGTTCTTTAGCACTTTTTTTTAAAAAATATTTGGCCTCAGTGGATTTTTGATGACGGCGTTCCTCCTGGCTGTCTCTTTTGAGGGGATTCTGGGTTCACTGCCCTGTATCTAGGCTCACTTAAAGGCTTTTTCGTCCTGTCTGTGCAGTTATGCAGCCCTCCATTGCTATTTTATTCACATGTTTCTTGTAAGTATCAACAAGAGAGACCGTGGTCTCAGCTGTTCCTGTGGTAGATCACGGGACTCTTCCGGCATCCTTCAGATTTTGGACGTGTTCATGAACTTTTTTTTTAGTTGACAGGTCCCACACTTTGGAGGCGCGGACTCTTGTTTGTGCTCTGACATTTACAAATGGTGTGGGCCTACCTCCAAGCAGATTAGTCCTCGGTTTAGTTTTATCTTCTGTTAGGCATAATTTTTAAAGTTTTGGGAAGTTTTCAGTGTCCGCATGGAAAATGGGATTTTGGTTCTTACCTGATCCTTTTCTTTTAGTCCATGGGGAACACTGGATGCCCACCCTTGTGCTCCTGGCTTTGCTTAGGGCTCTTACCAGGGTGTTGGCAGTTCAGGCCTCTGCACTTCCTAACGGTGTTGGTTTTCGGTGAGCCTGGTTTTCCTTTTCTTCCTTTCCTACTTTCTGTCCTTTTGGGCTTTGTAAAAACTGAAGGCTACAAACAGTAAGTGGGGTATAAGGGAGGAGGAGCCAGGGCTCTGCAAATCTTAACCTTTTGTTGCCCAGACTCCTCCAGCTCCACCTATACCCCAATGTACTCCAGTGTGTCCCATGGACTCCGAAAAAAGGATTTATGAGGTAAGAACCAAAATGCCGTTCTTTGCAATTTAATGAGCAATAATTTGAGGCCATTATGTTTTTTAGGTATTGTATGTGATGGAGTTATTACAGAATCAGGATGATGGAACAGCATCTTTTATATCCATTTCTGAGTTTTTGCTTACTCATCCTGTTTTGAGCTTTGGAATCCAGGATGTTAGTCGTTGTCGTCTTCGGCATACGGAGGTTCTCCCATCAGAGGTAGAGAACGACAATATCAGTACAGGTGGGTAAATATAATGGACATGTTTCCCACTATCCAAAATACTCAGTAAAGTGATTAATATTAATTGTGTTTATTTATTACCAGTTATTTGTATAGCGCACACATATTCCGCAGCGCTTTTACAGAGAATATTTGTCCATTCACATCGGTCCCTACCCCAGTGGAGCTTACAATCTATATTCCCTACCACATGCTCACACACATACAAACTTGTTTTTTGGGGGGAATCAAGAAAAAAAAGCAGAAATTCAACAACACATGTGACATGTTGTATATATTGTAATATGCTTCTTTACAATCAAATATCAGTAATGTCATTTCCTATTTTGATATTTAATATTGCCATTTATGGTACATGCTTAGTTTTTAAAGAGTTTCATGATGGAATGTGTAAACTGTACATCTAGGTGTAGAAATCAACTCCCACTAACACAATTTTTGTTTAAAGTACATATATGTTATAAGAAATATACCACTATCTGTAAAATGAAAATCATAATGGAAGTCATTTTGGCATCCTGTGACTATCTAAAATTCTCCTATTTTTTATTTATTTAATCCACAATTTCTCTAACATTTCTAACCTTGGGTTGTAGAAGGTACTGTTCAAAACGTAAAGCTCAAACTTCTTTGTAATCTTTGGTCTACCTTCAACACCCCCAAAACTAGCCAGAAAGCCGTTTTAATTTTAGTACCCATTTAGGGCGGTATTCAATTAGATTCGCGTCCGCGATAAAGTTTCGCCTGCTCGACTTTCCTCCTACATAAATTATTTGGACGCGGAAACTTATCGTGTGTGCCCCCGCTATTCGCTCTATTCAATTCCAATCCACGCGAAAACGGCAAGCCGCAAAGTCGGAACAGGCGGAAATGGGGTAGTAATTACTCCATATATTTGCTTGTTGTGGCTTATTATTTGTCACATTTATGTCCACACATATATTAGTTATATTATAGCATTCTAACAGGATCTTTGTCTTAATATTATAAGACTTTAATATTCAAGGATATTCTTATTCCTATTGGTATCTTTACCCTTGTATAGTCACAGCCTGTATGCAATTAATTTGCATATCTAGGGAGCTACAGGGTTAAGTCCAATATCTCAGGAACTTCCCTTAGAATAGCTATGGAGATGCTTGAGACTTTATCCCAATAATATTGTGTCCACAAAAGTGGTTGGGTTCTAAAGCATCCAGATATTGTATTAACCTAATTTCACACAAATCCTATTTTAAATAAACTGAGCTGTTTGCAGTATAACTAATGCAGCTCTGCTCTCAATCAGAGTGCTGCCTGGTTACAATGTTGCAAATGAATGAGATTCAGTAACATTAGAATTCCATTGTAATTACATATCCTCCTGTGTAGCAGGGTTAGTACAGTGTAATCACATTCAACATTTCACATTGGTATTATTCCATTTTTAAAGGTTTGACGTGAGAGGTGCACACAGCGGACGTGCCGACACGCGTTTCGCTGTTTCATTAGCTTTTTCAAGGCAAACCGATTGCCCCTCTAGTCTCAGACTATATTCATATTCACCGGCCAATCAAATCATATGGTCCGGTCACATGATTATATTGGCCAATCCTGTGCCGTCTCTCATTGGTTCTAGAGATTCTGGACCTCATTCAGAGGCGGTCATAAGATGCAAGCTGTCGCTCTGAATGAGGGCGGCCGCTTGCATCTTGTAGTGCCGCCTCTTGGTCGATCGCTAAGCTATGGGTTACCACCCACAGCTCTAGCAACCGACCAGGGTGATGGTCGCAATGGTCAAGACCATCGCAACCATCGGGGCTTGCGACGAGACCCTAAGATTGGGTCTCGGCACTCGCAAGCCCCAGGGAGCTTCCTGCTCTGATCGACCAGGAAGCTCACCACTGACATCACTGCTGATGTCAGTGGGGCTGCCCCCAAACAGCAGGCGTTCCTTCGGGAACGCCTCCGTTTGGCCGGCCACGCCCCCTGCCCGCTTCCCAAACGGGGCGAGCTCTCACTCACCATCGACAGCTCGCCCCATTTGGTGCGAGACCCCTAGGGACGGAGCGCCCGTCGCTAGCCGGGTCTCGCACATGCGCACTTCGGAGCCGGCTCCGACGTGCGCATGCCCAGTGGGGGAACATCGACCCGGTTGCAAGCGCTCAGCGCTTGCGACCGGGTCTGAATGACCCCCTCTGTCTCACGTCCAGTGTGTATTGTGGTTGCAGTAACTTCTGATGGTGGGTGTGTTGTCCTGCACCAATCAAATCACTAGGAAATCATGTCTATATGTTCCAATGATCATGCCAATTCTTAGTAACGTAATTTCACTAGGAATTAAAGTTTCTCTTATTAGGTTGATTTTTGCTTGAATTGCTAGTCTAATTTCTGAATTTATCTGCCTAGATCTATACTCCGCATGTAATTAGTATTATCTCAAATATCCTTGCCGGTTTTCATGTTTTAAATAAAGAACATCCCATTAATGTGTCTTATTTATTTTATTAATCATTACTATTGGACAGGTAGTATCGGACAAGAGTATCGAGTATTATATTATTATTCCGATTGCTTAATATTCATTCATATTGCCTGCTGACTGGGTATTACCAGGTAAGTACATCAATTATCAAATAGTTATTTTAAATTTCAGATTTAAAATTGTCCACAAGATGGATAAAAGGATATTAGAATATACTTCTATATTCGTTAAATGATTGATTTAGTTCTGGATCTACAATATTCCAAAATATGAGCAGGGTTATAATATTCCTTTGTTGGATACCCCTATCTCATAAAATTTGGTTTATATTTGAATGAAGTTATATGATTATTTGTGGGTCTATATTGCCGTGTCATAATTACGTTAACTAGTCTATATTATCTGTCAAATAGTGAAGTCTCTCACTGATATTAACATATAAGAGCAATACTGTATCAATATGTTGCAGTGTTATTAGGTAGTAATTATAATATCTATCTATCCATTATACTACCTGTGTTACAATGTAGGGATTGAGATAAATTACAAGTGACTAGTGATTTTTGCATGGTAAAAGTTATATATTAAGAATATGAATGTAATAATCTACCTCTACCCATGGGAGAGTTATATTTAATAATAATTTATTAGTATCTAGTGATGTATGTGTGCGTGATAATAGATGTAGTGATGTGATTTAATATAAGTAATAATTTAAATAAATAAAAAAACCATAAACATCAAAAGTTAGGTACACAAAGATTTTATATAAATATATTTAAATATATGTATATCATACATTCCAAAAATTAAGACATATGGTGTAACTATACTGGTGAAACGTGACATTCAGTGTGGTGATTAAAAATGGTGATAAGCAAAATTAAAATACTCTATCCAATCTACAAAAAAACATATACCACTTTTTAGTCAGCTGCATTATTTCTGTGAAAATAGTGTATTTGGTTTATCTTATTTGATTATATAATGTTGTTAATCCCGTATTATTCCATTATATATTGTTCAGTCATCTCATGAGTCATTCATTATGGATCCAAAAACGTGATCCTAATATAATCTAGTATATCTCTACATATTGTTCGTCATCACATATAATCAATATAGATCCAGATCACGTTATTTATTGTATAGATTAAATTAAATAGGATTAATCTACAGCATGTATATGAATTTTTGGAATTGGTGAGTTTATCAAATATGTACGTATGTAAGAGCGTAAAAATCTCATGAATATCCAGTTACTACAATGGTGACAATCAGATTATTATAACCGCTCTTCTTAATCATAATTTCCTCCTAGAGTGTTATTATGGAGGATTATATCTATATTGATAGAGTACAAAGTAAAAAGGTAAAAACACGCTCTGTAAACCCCTTAATGTAGTATAATGCGAAGCAATGAATAGTACTACAATGTAGTGTGAAAATACAGATGGATGAGGCTGATATAATATGAAACATAGGTTTACTAGAGAACTCAAAAACGATATATACATATACACAACCAAAAATGATTTCAAGTTCCTACTGTGAGATGCCTGCATAAACAAAAATACAGACAAAACTGACATGAATACAAAGAATCATAAATAAATGGTATTATTGATGATTAGAGTCAATGTGCATCACATAGTGATGGGAGCAGGCTCTCCACATCAAAACAAGTTATAAACGTCTAATGTCACTTGAGCAGCAGAGATAAATTGGTCAGTGTTCTAATGAAGCAATAAAAGAACAAGATGAAAGATAGCAACTGATCAGGTTGCACTATTGTATGTATCCTCTTATGACTGATGATTTGCTGGATGTTAAGTACATGCAAGTGTACTTGTAGACGAGCAGCTGTAAATATGATTGTATATATAAAGAATAAACCACAAAAAACGTGATGTGCTGCAGATAGTAATTGTTTATAGTTAAAGGCGTACCGCTAATGGATGACTGATCGTGACCGGGGTGTAGATCTTGCTGGGGTAGGAGTACGGGAGTGTGGAGGAAGCAGGACAGCAAGTCTCAGGGCTGTGCTGCCCGTCTCCGAACTCTGCGGCGGCACAGGTCCGAATGAATGGACGCACGCCGCCAGCAATGACTGGGTGGGCTATGTGTGCCTGGGGAGGAGATCTGACGGCAGCGGCTCGATGGGGAACCAGGCGCCGTGACCCCCTCCGGTGTGAGACTTACCTCCTGGGGCTCAAACAGAATCCCGCTCTACCCCTGCCGGCTTAGTTGATTGAAGTCCTCTGTCGCACTGGTGAATGGCTTCTGGGTCACGTGTGCGTATGTGGCTATCGCGATGTCTCTGCTGCGGGTGTAACCTGAAGTCCTGGTGTGTCTAAAAGGTAATAGCGCTTCATGTAGCAGGTACTGCAACGCATTTCGACCCTCTTAGGGACTTCTTCAAAGCAATGTGGCACATGCGCACACGTGACCTGGAAGCCGTTCACCAGTGCGACAGAGAACTTCAATCAACTAAGTTGGCAGGGGTAGAGCGGGATTCTGTTTGAGCCCCAGGAGGTAAGTCTCACACCGGAGGGGGTCACAGTGCCTGGTTCTCCATCGAGCCGCTGCCGTCAGATCTCCTCCCCAGGCACACGCAGCCCACCCCGTAATTGCTGGCGGCGTGCGTCCGTTCATTCGGACCTGTGCCGCCGCAGAGTTCGGAGACGGGCAGCACAGCACTGAGACTTGCTGTCCTGCTTCCTCCACACTCCCGTACTCCTACCCCAGGAAGATCTACACCCTGGGCATGATCAGTCATCCATTAGCGGGACGTCGCTAACTATAAACAATTACTATCTGCAGCACATCAGTTTTTGTTGATTGTATGTAAAAAGTATAATCATAATTACAGCTGCTCGTCTACAAGTACACTTGCATGTACTTAACATCCAGCAAATCATCAATCATAAGAGGATACATACAATAGTGCAACCTGATCAGTTGCTATCTTTCATCATGTTCTTTTATTGCTTCATTAGACCACTGACCAATTTATTTCTGCTGCTCAAGTGACATTAGACGTTTATAACATGTTTTGATGTGGAGAGCCTGCTCCCATCACTATGTGATGCACATTGACTCTAATCATCAATAATACCATTTATTTATGATTCTTTGTATTCATGTCAGTTTTGTCTGTATTTTTGTTTATGCAGGCATCTCACAGTAGGAACTTGAAATCCTTTTTGGTTGTGTATATGTATATATCGTTTTTGAGTTCTCTAGTAAACCTATGTTTCATATTATATCAGCCTCATCCATCTATATTTTCACACTACATTGTATTCATTGCTTCTCATTATACTACATTAAGGGGTTTACAGAGCGTGTTTTACTTTGTATCTAAATAGGAAGTTAGATACTCCTTCCTATTAAACGCAGCTCCCCCGTACAATAGGCTACAGCTCAGTGCGCAATTGTATTTTTACCTTCCCGCATATTGATAGAGTATCCTTTTCTATTTTGAGGGTTCAAAGATCAACATTTACTTTCTAAGTCCGAAAAAGTTATAACAATGACTTGGCGTAGTAATATTAACAATATTGTTGTTATATAGTTCTTATATAAAAAGATCTTCACTTCCTTAGTAGAATAAGGTATTAGTGTTGAGGAGTTTCAGATGGAATGTTTAAATCGGGAACCATATTGATTACTTGTTTCAGATCCCTTCTAGATAAATTATCTTTATGGGGTTCTGATATTATACTTTATCTACAAGATCCTATAAAAATGATGCAAAACTGTTATTCTCGTTGAAACCTTTGGGATATAGGCTGTCCATCAAGAAAATCATTTTAGTTTCTACCTGCAGGAGTTCCTCATCCAGATTCCCCCCCCCCCTGCCCCCCCGAATCCCCATTTGAATATGTTTTATCCCAAATGCTTTCAAAGAGTTGGGGTTACTGCCATGATATTTATGATAGTGTCTGGCTACAGATGTAAGGGGTTTAAATTTGTCCACATCTTGGTTAACGTTATGAATTGTCCCAGCATGCTCCAATATTCTTATTTTCAGGGGTCGAGATGTTTTTCCTACATATATTAATCCATAGGGGCATTCTAGATGGTATATTGTCTCAACTGTGGTTCATGTGATGTAGCTCTGAATGGTCAAATTTTATTATTGTTTTTGTCGTAGTACCATTTTTTAGGTATCATGTATTTGCATGCTTTGCATTGCCCAAATCCATAAGATAATTTCTTGTTGTACATTGGTTTCTTATTTGTGGTTAAGTGGCTATGTACCAGTTTATCTTTGATGTTATTTGATCTTCTCCAACTGCTTTGTAGTTTTGCCGGTAGAATTGTGGCAAGATCACTGTCTGTTTAAAGAATCATCTAATGTTTCTGGAGAATGTTTATTTTTTTTCCAGTGTACATTGAAGGTCCCTATAAATCTCACTGGTTCCTCATCTTGTTGTTTCTTTTTTAGTTTTAACAGTGAATCTCTAGGGTATTGTTTAACTTCTTTGATTTTTTAAATAGATTTTTACTGTACCCCCTATCTCTGAGTCTCTCACTCAGTTGTTGTTGTCTTATCTTAAATGATTTGCTGGTAGAACAGTTTCTTTTGGTTCGAAGTAGTTCCCCTTTTGGGATAGCTCGAATGGTCGGTGGGAGCTATTCGCATGTAGGATACTATTAGTGGCTGTTGTTTTTCTGTACCTGTCTGTTAATATTTGGCCATTTTCCCAATTTTTATTGTAAGATCTAGGAAGTTTATTTCCTGCTGACTCATGACATGGGTTAACGTCAGACTAAAGTCATTCATGTTCAAGATTGAGATGAATTCTTCCAATTGTTCCTGTTCACCTTCCCATAGTATCAGGATGTCATCAATATAACGAATTCACATAAGAATTTTGTTTGTATAATGTTCGTGACCTTCGTTAAAGACAACTTCTCTCTCCCACCACCCTAGGTAGAGGCCGGCATATGTGGGGGCACAAGCTGTCCCCATTGCCATACCATTAACCTGGAGATAGGGCTGTTTGTTGCATAAGAAGTAATTTCTGGTTAGTACAAAATTCCAAGATGTTAATTAGAAAGTCGTTGAAATCATTATCTATGCCCATATTGAGGAAATATTTGATGGCTTTTATTCCATTTTCATGTGATTTCCTAGTGATTTGATTGGTGCAGGACAACACATCCACCAGCAGAAGTTACTGCAACCACAATACTCACTGGACGTGAGACAGAATCCCTAGCACAAATGAGAGACGGCACAGGATTGGCCAATATAATCACGTGACCGGACCATATGATTTGTTTGGCCGGTGAATATGAATATAGTCTGAGACTAGATGGGGCAATCTGTTTACCTTGAAAAAGCTAATTAAACAGCGAAACGCGTGTCGGCACGTCCACTATGTGCACCTCTCACGTCAAACCTTTAAAAATGGAATACCACCAATGTGAAATGTTGAATGTGATTAGACTGTACTAACCCTGCTACGCAGGAGGATATGTAATTACAATGGAATTCTAATGTTACTGAATCTCGTTACTTTGCAACATTGTATCCAGGCAGCACTCTGATTGAGAGCAGAGCTGCATTAGTTATACTGCAAACAGCTCCGTTTATTTAAAATAGGATTTGTGTGCAATTAGTTTAATACAATATCTAGATGCTTTAGAACCCAACCACTTTTGTGGACACAATATTATTGGGATAAAGTCTCAAGCATCTCCATAGCTATTCTAGGGGAAGTTCCTGAGATATTGGATTTAACCCTGTGGCTCCCTAGATATGCAAATTAATTGCATACAGGCTGTGACTATACAAGGGTAATGATACCAATAGGAATAAGGATATCCTTGAATATTAAAGTCTTATAATATTAAGACAAAGATCTTGTTAGAATGCTATAATATAACTAATATATGTATGGACATAAATGTGACAAATAATAAGCCACAACAAGCAAATATATCAGTGATAACTAATACTAAGGAACTCACTATCAAAACTTTGTGGTTATTTACAAGCAGGGATATTGTGTAATAAGACACTATTATAATTGCATGTTGCTAATCTAATGATAAGTAATGAGAATGACAATGTAACTGAGATTTTCACAAACAGGTCTATTTTATTTCACATTTCTGATTATTTTTCATCACACTATTGACTAAATTTTTAACCTCTATTTTGCTGGTTATGACTCTGAATGGGACATTTTAATGTACACCTAATATGTAGCACTTTTGCCTACCAGACACTGAGTCTATGTAGTTGAGTTTAGTGCCGCTTTGCAGCATCTTTCCTGCATTATATGTGACTTGTGCTAGCGCTGTCTGTCTGTTTTTCTTATTTCTGTTTGTCAGCTTATGGCTATACCCTTTCTCATATTCTGCCCTAATACAGGTGTTGTTAGGGTGGTTCATATCTAATATGTATATGTGTGTGTATATATATATAATATATATATATATAATACAATATTTGTGAGGTCTGTCACATACTGTTGTGTACTGCACCGTGCCATATTTAGGCAACAGGTTCCTGCAGCTTACCTAAGCATAAGACAGGACCAGTACATTGCTCCCTGTTAGTATTTATACATACGCGTGGTTGCTTTGTACTCCGTACCATATTGTGCATCATTTTACCCGGCAGACATTTCTGACAAGGGTAATGAACACATTCCTGTACTAATGATGCAATCTTGCAGACTATGTACTGCAGTTTTCAGTGAGGAGGATGTGGTTCAGGATGGGTTGTGTCACTTGTTATAACCTGCCATGCACCTCGTACCCACCGACATCAGTACAGGAGTCCCCTTGGGTGGCCTTTTCTGAAATGATGGCCTCCATTGTAGACCGCCTGGCGGTCCCGGCTCTTTTTCCTCCTATGGGGAGTACCATAGCAGCCCATCCCTCCCTTACAGGGACTATCACTGATTATGTAGCACAGATGGTGTAATGGTTAGCATTACTACCTCACAGCACTGAGGTCGTTAGTTCGATACCCACTACGGCCCTAACTGTGTGGAGTTTGTATATTCTCCCTGTGCTTGAGTGGGTTTCCTCCGGGTACTCCGGTTTCCTCCCACACTCCAAAAATATACTGGTAGGTTAATTGGCTCCTAACAAAATTACCCCTAGTGTGTATTTGTGTGTGCGCGTGCATGTGGGAGGGAATATAGATTGTAAGCTCCGCTGGGGCAGGGACGGATGTGAATGGCCGAATATTCTCTGTAAAGTGCTGCGGAATATGTGTGCGCTATATAAATAACTGATAATAAAAATAAATAAATTGTGCAGACCTCTTCTGTACCACAGCAGGTAGTCATTCCTACCACAGGGTGGACCTCCACCATGGGTGGATGTTTCCTCTACCTCAGTACAGAATTTGGCAGCGACATCTACTGGTCTTCAGACCATGTTGCAGAGTGAGAAGCCCGTTAGGCCAGCTAAGCGTCCTGTGTTGTCATCTCAATCCACACAGCTATCAGAGTCTGAAATGTCTTCTGATGACGGGGAGGCGGCTGATGCCTCTAACCCCGACTCCCCTCGGCAAGAGGCGGAGCCTAAATCAAGCATTAATATTCCTGCCTCGGTGTGTGTGGACAGATCTGTATTGGTTATAGAGGATGACGAGCCAGCACCTAATTCCAAACACCCCCTGTTAAACAAATTAAGTTGACTTCGGCAGTGTTCCCTCTGTCAGATCAGCTGGTGGATCACATGGCGGATGCCTGTCAATCTCTTGGTAAGAGGTATGAACCTCAAAAACATTTGACCTCCTGTTACCCATTTCCGCTCATTGTAAGATGTGGGAATCACCCCCTGCAGTGGTTTCACGGCTAATTAAAAGTACAACGTTACCTATGCCTTCCATTTCTTCCTTTGAAGGATCCTACGGATAGGAAGGTGGAAGCTCTATATACTCTTTCAGGAGCTGTTGCCCGCCCGCCCCTGGCTTACTCCTGGGTTGCTAAGGCTATAGAGAGTTGGGCTGCTGCACTTGAGGACTCCTTGGAAGTTCCAGATAATCAGGTGTCACTAGTGGGCGATATTAGGGATGTGGCTGCATATATTGGTGAGGCTCTGGATGCTAGTCTACCGACATCTAAGTTCGTGGCCGTGTCTTCTCGCCATTCCTTGTGGCTACACTATTGGAGAGCAGATGCCGATTCTAAAATGCCTTGAGGCCTTACCCTATAATGGGGATATTTTGTTTGGTCCAGACCTGGGAAAGATTGTTGACACGTTGGCCAAGTCCAAATCTGCATTTCTGCCATCAGCATCTGCTCCTGCAAAGTCCCGAAACTCCTTTCGTCCCCAAAGAAAATCGAAAGGGCAGTCCTTTCCTAAGCAGTCAGCTGTCAAGAAGACTGCCAAGCCTAAGAAACAGGCCTGGAGCACAAGACACCCGGCCTCAAAACCGGAGGAAAACCCGCAGCCGGACAGGCCTCCCTCTGGGGGACCCCAGAGTGGATGGCCGACTTCAGTTCGCCCAGTGTTGGTGACCACCATGGATGCTTGGATAAGAGAAGTGGTCTCTCAGGGGGTATGCCCTCTGATTCCTTCGAAGGCCTCCCCACCAGTTTTTCTGCACAGGACCTCCTTCGGACAACACCAAGGCCTTGCAGATCTAGAAAGCCATACATTCCTTGCTGCAAGCAGGGATAATTGTACCAGTTCCACTATCTCAACAAGGGACTGGTGGTTATTCTATTCTTTCCGGTTCAGAAACCGAATGGGTCTCATCAGCCTATCCTCAACCTCAAACCTCTGAACAAGTTCCTCAGGGTTCCCGTGTTCAGGATGGAAACATTACAGTCCATCATACTGGCTATGATGGAACCTGGGGATTACATGGTATCACTGGACATTCAGGATGCATACCTACATGTCCCCATTATGCTTTCTCACCAGCATTATCTGCGGTTTGCTATACTGCAATGACACTTCCAGTTTCGGGCTCTGCCCTTTGGCCTATCCACAGCTCCTATGGTATTTACCAAAATTATGGCTGTCACGGCAGCCCATCTGCGCAGTCATGGTATCCGGCTACTACCATATCTGGACGACCTTCTCTTGTTGGCAAGTTCTCCAGAAGTGCTTCACCACCACCTGCAACTGACAGTTGCTTGTCTAATTAATTGGAAGAAGTCCTCCCTAATTCCTTCACAAAGGATGGTTCATTTTGGAGCCCTTCTGGATTCTCACCAGCAGAGAATCTTTCTAACTCCAGAAAAGATCCCCACGCTACAGCTGCGAGTACGCAGATGTCTCCGCAGTCACCAGGTGTCAATCCACTCGGCAATGCAGGTTCTGGGATCCATAGTGTCCACATTCGACATGGTGGTATATGCTCAGTTCCATTCCAGGCCCCTGGAACGGAATAGAACGATGGTACTCTCTCCCGAGGTGCGCCTGTCTCTGTCTTGGTGGCTATTGACGTCTCATCTAATCAAGGGTCACCCCTTTTGGAGCTCGGACTGGATACTACTAACAACGGATGAAAGTCTCCGGGGATGGGGCGCAGTGACCGGTCCACACTCCTTTCAGGGTTGGTGGACAACGGTGGAGGCATCCCTGCCCGTCAAGATATTGGAACTTCGGTTGTGCACAGGGCCCTCATGATGGCAAAGCACATTCTGCACGGAAAGCCTGTGCAGGTTCAGTTCGACTATGCCACCATAGTGGCGTACAGCAACCATCAAGGAGGCACTCGAAGTCGGGCAGCAATGACAGAAATGTCACGATTTCGGTCATTTCGGCAGTGTTCATTCTGGGAGTTCTCAATTGGGAAGCGGACTTCCTCAGCCGTCACGACGTGCATCCAGGGGAATGGTCTCTTCACCAAGAGGTGTTTCAACTCCTAGTGGACAAATGGGGTCTCTCAGAGGTGGACCTCATGGCCTCTCGACACAATCACAAGTTGCGTACCTATTTCTTCCAGTCTCCCTGCTTTCTCGGGTTCTTCGGAAGTTCAAACAAGATGGAGACAGTGTCCTGCTGGTGGCTTCAGCTTGGCCCTGACGTCATTGGTACTCATATCTTCGGAGTCTCTCCATCGACACTCTGTTCCTGCTGCCTCAATGTCCGGAGCTGTTGTCTCAGGCTCCTTGCTTCTCCCGGACCTGGACCTCTCATGTCGTCTTCTGATATTTCACTAGGATAGGCCGGTGCTTTGTAACTCATTGGATGTCGTCTGCGCCCTCAGGATTTATGTGGACCGTACCAGTTCTCTATGGAAAACGGAC
This sequence comes from Taudactylus pleione, assembly GCA_031769625.1. Classification (NCBI taxonomy): domain Eukaryota; kingdom Metazoa; phylum Chordata; class Amphibia; order Anura; family Myobatrachidae; genus Taudactylus; species Taudactylus pleione. Next base: position 1,842,792 of record JAUIMM010000105.1, read on the forward strand.
TCTTTGTTTGAACTCTACGGATTTCACAAGAAGGGATGGCAGCCAAAAAACAAACATTGGCTAGATGGCTTCGTGTGACTATCTCAGAGGCTTACACACTGGCAGGCCTGCCTGTTCCTATTTCTGTTAAGCCTCATTCTACTCGTTCTATAGGTCCTTCATGGGTAGCTCGCCATGGCGCCTCGGCTGCTCAGCTTTGTAAGGCGGCCACATGGTCTTCTGTCCAGACCTTTCTAAGGTTCTATGCATTTGATACCTTCGCCTGTCAGGAGGCTTCCTTTGGGTGCCGGATTTTCCTGTCAGCGCATGAGCATCCCCACCCTTAAAAGGACTGCTTTGGGACATCCCCAAGGTCTCCCTGTGGAGCCTATGGACCCTGAAGAAGAAAATGAGTTATGGTAAGAACTTACATTTGTTAACACTTTTTTTTTCGAAGTCCACAGGGCACCCACCCTGTCGCATCTGGCTTCATATGGACTATCTTACTGGTCATCATTTCCAGTCTTCCTCTTCCGGTCTTTGGCTTTTTACCAACTGAGGTGCCTCTGGCTCAGGGGCGGGGTGTAGGGAGAGTGGACCCAATGCATCCTGGGAGCTGAAAGCTTTAACTGCGTGGTGCCCGGATTGGTTCCCATCACCTACACCCCAAGGTCTCCCTGTGGACTCTATGGACTTCGAAGAAAGAGAGTTAATAAAGGTAAGTTCTTACCATAACTCTAATTTTTTGTCTTTTTTTAAATTATCCAGAAATTGGTTGTAGTGGAACTTCAATTGGGTCAACAACAGATGTGTTCTCATACACTATTGCTGCAGTCGCTCCAAACAGCACTTCTCTGCACGCCAGGTCCCGTGTGACTTGGCTTGCGGTATACATCTTTTTCACTTGAATATGCTTAGATGCAGCCTCTGTTTTTGTTTCACACCAAGGTCTGTTGTGCTTCATCTGCCTGTTTGTTCAATTTTAAAACTATTTTCTTCTTCAGGGTCCATACGGTCCACAGGAATTACCTTGGGGGTATGTAGTTGGAGCTATCCATTGCGCCAAACAGCTACAGCTTTGGAGCTCTCGGAATGCAATGGTCCTCCTCCCTATATACCTCACCCTCAGCCACAGGCATTCAATTTTTCTGTTTGGTGCGCAGCAAGACCAGTCGCACCTGTTATACAGCGGGACTACCTAGGCAGTCCCAGGCTTTTTTTGTTTTTATGATTTATCTTCGTTTTTTGAACTTGAGTTTAGCAGTACCAGGTGCCTATAATGACACAGTACTGCGAATCCTTCTACATCCGCCGATGCCGAAACACCAGTACTGCTAAACGCCCTGAGGTTGCCGGCAGGCCTCAGCGTGGCTTAGCTAGTGGCTTTCGCTGAGGTCTCGACTGCAGTCGGATCACGGAGATGTCAGGTAAGCGATTCCTCATGAAGAATCATGCGCGTCAGTCCTGGCCTCCGGTGTAGACGCATCGGAGGCGGCTGCGGGTGAAGGCCTTGCTAAGGCGGCCGGGCCATATCGTCTGTCGCCAGGGACGGGTGGTAAGACGCACTAGAGCTCATTAGTCAATGTCTTGCTACTGTGAGGTCAGCGTACCCGTTCGTCAATATCGCAGCCTAGGGGAGATGGGCGCTCCGAGCCCCAGTCGCTCTTCCCCCTAGTCGCATACTTCCGGGTACGGATTCCTGCACCTGGTTTACTATATCTGACCACCTCGTTTATTGAGACGCTCGCAGCTAGCGTTTGTGTGTGTACTGCTGAAGCTGTTGGTCTCAAAGGTTTTGGTCTGTCTCTCTGTATAACTCTCCCTTCGGTCTGGTATATAGCACTCTACATCCTACCATAACCCCCTTGGGGCTGGTTAGTTGATTCAGAGTCCATTTGCAATAGCAATTGTATGTGACTGTATATGCTAGCTGCTGTATTTACACTGCCTTTTTATTTTAAACTGTCAGTTATACCTATCACTGTGTTTCTCCCCATCCCTCTGAGGAGGTGTGTGGGGTTTTTCATTGATGTCACATTGCATTATACACCTTATACCATTTACACATTTGTCATGTCTAAAGCTAAAGGAGAAAAGGATGATCAGCCACTGCTGAGAACATGTAAGTCCTGCTTGGCAGGCCTGTCTCAGCAGGATGTTCTACAGGATGGATTCTGTAGTAACTGGTGTAAACAGCCACCTGCCATATCCGTTACACCTGCACCAGCACTTGAGCCACCCTGGGTGGCCATGTTGCCTCAGGTTTTGTCAAACTTAGTAGACAAGGCCGCAGAAGCACTGGCTCCTACTGCGTCGGTATTACCTCATGCAATGGGGTGTTCACAACATGTGTATCCTTCTATGTGTATGCCTCCCATGAATTCCTGTTGGGTTAATTCTACTTCTCACTCTAGTCCGAGTATAAAACCATCTATAGCCTCTCAGCAGGCAGAGACATATGTAGCTGTGAAGCAGGGGCTTAAGAGAGGTTCTCGTCAGTCGTTGCCTTTAGAGTCTGACTCTGCCTCCTCAGCTGGCTCTGATAATCACAGTTCTGGGTCTTTCTCAGTGGAAGAAGACCATCAGTCCCTTGTAGATGTCCCCTCTCTGGTGAGAGTGGTTAGAGCTGTCCTCAGTATAGAGGAGGATGTTTCACTGACATCGAAGACTGTGGTCTTTAGACATCAGAAGGTGGCTAAGGATTTTTTCCCTTAGTCTGAGCACTGACAAATCTCATTTCTGATGCATGGGGCACTCCTAGTGAGCATTTCCATGCTACAAGAAATATAACCTCTCGATACCCATTTGCACTTGGTGAGTGTAACAAATGGGAAGTTCCCCCAACGATAGATGCTCATGTTACAGGATTGATCATGAGCGCTACGTTACCCATTCCTGCAGCATCCTCTTTGAAAGAGGTTACAGACAGAAAACTTGACCATTATTTAAAATCAATGTTTTCATCATCTGGAGCTATTACCAGACCAGCTATGGCTGTAGCCTGGGTAGCCAGAGATATGGAAGAGTGGAAAAAATCTCTGGAAGATACTATGCCTGAGGCAACCAGAAAACAACAGTCTCTTCTCAGTCAAATGCGATAAGCAGCTGTTTATATGGGGTTATTGACACAGGTGTCTTGGCTTCTAGGGTCTCGGCAAACTCAGTTGCAGCCCGAAGATCCCTTTGGCTAAAGACCTGGAACGCAGATGTAGGTTCCAAGAAGGCTCTAGAATCCTTGCCTTTTGCGGGGAAGATACTGTTTGGACCAGAGCTGGATGACCTAATGACTTCTTTGGCAACACTGAAGTCTGCTGAATTACCATCCATGGCTACTTCTAAATTTAGGCAGTCGTCATCTCTGTCCTGTCGTCCACAGGGTGGAGTAAAGAAAGAGTCTTCCTCCAGACAGTCATTCCTAGAGGAAACCGCAGTCCAAGAAATCTTGGTCGACCAAATGTCCTGCGTTCAGGCCAGACGGGGTAAGCCTACTGTCTGATGGGGCGGGCCTCCTCTTGGAAGATATCAGGGTTGGAGGCCGACTTCTACTGTTCACCCAGGATTGGCATCAGATGACAACGGATTTCTGGGATCGAGAGCTGGTCTCTCAGGGCTATGCCATCACGTTCCTCAGGCATACCTCTCAGAGGTTTGTTGGTACAACTTTGCCGTTGGGCCCGGTCAGAACTTTGGCCTACCGGAAGTCTATTGGGGCCCTCCTGGAGTCAGGTTATTATTCAAATATATATTTGATTCAAAAACCAAATGGGTCGCATCACCCTATCCTGAATGTGAAATCTCTCAACAGATTCATCAAGGTGCCCAAATTCTGTATGGCAACCCTACGGTCAATTATGCTGGCGATGGAGCCTGGAGATGTCATGGTATCCCTGGACATGCAAGATGCATATCTGCATGTTCCAATTGCACAATCCCACCAAAGCTTTCTGAAATTGGCGGTAGATCAGCAACATTAACATTTTCAGGCTCTACCCTTTAGTCTAGCCAAATCCCCTCGGGTATTTACCAAGATTATGGCAGTCATGACTGCTCGTCTCAGATGACAGGGAGTCAGGATATTGCTATATCTGGATGACCTCCTGATATTAGCACAATCTCAGGAGATGTTACAATGTCATCTGCGGATGACTTTAGTTTACTTAAAAGATCACTGCTGGGCAATAAATTTGGAAAAAGTCCTCTTACTCCAACTCAGCAGATGGTGCACTTGGGGGCGTTGCTGGACTCTCTGGGACAGAGGATTCTTCTACCAGAAGACAAGATTGTGGCACTACAGTCTTGTGTGCGCAGTCTTGTCTGCATGCGAACAGTGTCGGTACACTTGGCAATGCGGGTGCTGGACTCCACATTAGTCATGCTGGCCTATGCCCAGTTCCACTCCAGGTCCCTGCAACAATTGATTCTGTCTCATTGGGATGTTTAGTATCATCGGATAAAGTCTCAGATGATTCGCATCTCGCCAGAGGTCCGGCTCTCCCTCGCCGGGTGGCTGGACATGACCCATTTGAGCAAGGGTCATCTGTTATGGTTACCAGATTGGTTACTTCTCACCACGGATGCAATTGTGTGAGGATGGGGATCGGTGACATGTCACCACACCTTTCAAGGAAGGTGGGACAGTTCAGGAAAGTCACCTGCCAATAAATATCTTGGAGCTTTGTGCAGTGCACAGAGCGCTCATACTGGCGCAGGAGCTCCTACAGGGCAGGCTTTTTAAGGTTCAGTCCGACAACGTGACAGCAGTGGCCTACATCAATCATCAAGGAGGCATACGATGGAAGTGGCAGAAATTCTGCTGCGGGCAGAATGCCATCTTCCAGCAATCTCTGCAATATTCATCCCAGGTGTACTCAACTTGGAAGCCGACTTCCTAAGTCGCCAGGATATTCACGCCGGAGAATGGGCTCTTCATCCGGATGTCTTTCAACTCCTGGTGGACAAGTGGGGATTACCAGATGTAGACCTCATGGCGTCACGTCACAACCACAAGGTCCCCAGTTACAGGTCCAGAACAAGGGAGCCTCAGCCTTCTTCGTGGATGCTCTGTCGGTGAGGTGGGACTTCAGGTTTTCATACCTGTTTCCTCTATCTCCCTCCTCCTAAGAGTCATCAGAAAGTTCAAGCAGGAAGGCGGCAGGATAAAACTAATAGCCCCTGCCTGGCCCAGGAGGCATTGGTTCTCCGATCTGACATGTCTATCCATAGACAGTCCACTTCCACTGCCTCTGCGGCCTGATCTGCTAATGCAGGGTCCCTGTCTATACCAGGATTTACCTCGGCTGACTTTGACGGCATGGCTCTTGAGTCTTCCGTCTTAAAGGCCAAGGATTTTTTTTGCCTCTGTGATCCAGACGATGCTGAGGGCATGGAAGCCTGCTTCTGCCCGCATCTGCCACAGAATTTGGCATTGATTTTTTTCTTTGGTGTTCTCATAGAAAACATGACCCTTAGATTTTCAAGTTAACAAGAGTACATGCTATTCTTCAGGCTGGATTAGGCTTAGGTCTCCGCCTGGCTACCTTGAGATTCCAAGTTTCTGCTTTGACAGTTTTGGTTCCAGCGCAAGATTGCCCCTTTGCTGGATGTTAGAACATTCTTACAGGGGTTCTTCAGCTACAACCTCCCTTTCTCCCACTGGTGGCACCGTGGGATTTATCTTTGGTTCTCAGGGCATTGCAGTAGTCTCCGTTTGAACCCTTGAATTAGGTGGACTTGCGATGGCTGATAGTGAATACACTTTTCTCCTTGCTATTTCTTCAGCTTGCAGAGTTCCGGACTTAGCAGCACTGTCAAGTCGCTCTCCATATTTGATTTTTCATCAAAATAGAGCTGTCCTCCCTACTAGGGTGGGCTACCTCCCAAAGGTTTTTTTTTTTTTACAGTTTTCAAAATAAATGAAGAAATTGTAGTCCTGGCCAGTCTTCAGACCTGTCTACAGGTGAAGCTTCCATCAATGTGGTTTGAGCACTTCGTACTTGCGTGGATCGTACCAACTCCATCAGGAAATCAGATTCTGTCTTTGTCTTATATGGATTTCACAAACGAGGCTGGCCAGCAAACAAACTTACTCGGTCTGTGGGACCATCATGGGCCGTTAGACATGGTGCTTCGGCCAAGGCAGCCACTTGGTCTTCCGTCAATACTTTTATCAAATTCTATGCATTTGATATTTTTGCCTCCCAGGATGCTTCCTTTGGGCAGCGGATTCTCCTCTCTGCAGAGGAATATCCCCACCCTTAAGGGAACTGGTTTAGGACGTCCCCAAGGTAATTCCTGTGGACCCTCTTTACTCTGAAGAAGAAATGTAGTGTTGTTATGGTATAACATACCTCAGTTAACTCTTCTTATTCGAGGTCCACAGAGCGCCCACCCTGATGCACCTGGCCTTTGTTGGGATCTGTTCTTCATATACAAAATATGGGAGCGCTTGTAAATTCAAGAAGGGCCATGTAGATTTAATAACATTTATTGACAGACATATCAAAATTAAACATCATAATGATGAAGACCACATATACGATGCACACTGTGTATACAACAAACAAACAATGGTTGTAGTGTGATAGACCCCTTGACTGTCTTTTCCTTTTAGATCTACGGTCTGTGATAGTTCCGCTACAGTTCTCTGTGAAACATATGGCTGTGGGATAGTAAAAAATGCAGGGTGGCACAGACGAATTAGTATGAATAGTCACCTGTGGATAATGTCAAATATGAACATTTGTGGACTGTCGGACTGGTACCTGATGTCGCGCTGAGATCCGTTCCAGACGGGGACTTGGGCGCGTAGCTGGTATAGCTGGTGTCAAATGAGGCAGAATGAGCCGTGGCCACCGGCTTAAGGTGATCTTTGGTGACTCTGTGAACTGTAAGTCTCCGTCTACCGCTCTGTCTCTAGAGCGGAGCTAGGGGTGCTTGCTCTTCCTCTGGGCACACTAACCGGACCACAGTGTCTGTGGGTGTGAGCCGCATGCAGCGTGCTGGAGGTGATCGCTTTCCAATGGCTCCAGGTAAGCAGACCGTGAAATGGAGCAGAGCCAGGTGTGCGTGCTCTCTCTCTGAGCGCACCGCCGGACCACAGTGTCAGTGTATTAGTGGCTGCGTGCAGCGTGCTGGATGCAACCGCTTCCCAATGGCTCCAATATGGCAGACCGTAGGATGAAGCGTCTGTGTGCAGGGTATAAATCTTTAACGCATTTCTCCGGGGTTATACTATTCCCGGTTTCATCAGAAGGTGAGTAGACTCCATTGTGGGTTTATATAACTCCCATAATTAACTAATTAGATTCATCCTGTTACAGACTGAGATTTCTCTCTCAATGGTTAAACACAGGTGCATGACAATCTAACCAATAGTGTCACTGATAGTCTTTTACAGATCTATCATAAAAATCTATGTGCAAATAATAAACAGGATTGAACTACAATATAACAACATATATGAATATTTAATAAAACAATAGTAACCATGTGGAGAGTCGAGCATAATTATAAAAATATAAAATTGTGTGTGTATATGTATATATATATATATACACACACACACATAAAAATGCATACACACATACATATCTTGGATGCATTATGGACAGAAAATCCAATTAAACAGTTCAGAAATAAATATAAATATTCTAGAGAAAGAAATAGGAAAAAGTGGAAGGGAAGGTATAATATCCACTATATGTGTGTAAACAATTATAGAGAAAGAGATGAAAGGGAATACGTAGAGATGTATAATATCCACTTAGTGTAGATATATATCTCTACTGTAAGCGGGTACGTCCACAATATACCAATTACAAAAAGCTAGACATAATGCAGGCAAATCAAATCATGATATTTAGAAATCAAGCTCAATCGTTTTGTTTAAACCATCTTGATATAATGTATGTAGCACATGAATTCAATAGGATTCTCTTGTACTGAAAAGATGTGGTACACGATGTTGGGTGAGACTGTTCACGATATTCTGTCGATGCCCTAAAAACCTTAGCTTAAATTTACGGGTAGTGCGTCCCACATATTGAATGTTAAAGGGACAGGATAACACATAATTCACAAACTCAGATTCACAATTAACAAAATAATTAATTTTAAAATTTTCTCCTGACTTATCTGAACAAAAACTACAGTAGCTTTGCGATTTGCTATGTGTTGACACGTAATACATCTCCCATGATTGCATTTATAGCATCCCAGGGGTTTCATTATCCCCGGAAAAAAATTGGTTTTATTTTTGTCATGTCCGTTTTTAAAGTGACTAGATACTAGATTTCTTCTCAAATTGTCTGCTTTTTTTAAAAGACAATAACCGGTGCCTCTGAAAGCTCATCTTCAGAATGGGATCTATTTTCAGGATAGATAAGTTGTTTTTTATAATACTTTTAATTCTATAGGACCACACTGTTATGTTTAGAGATAAATGCTGTTGAGTCATACTTATTATTCATTTTATTACTATTCTGTTTCGCTTGTAATAAAGATATTCTGTCTGTATCTAAGGTTTCTTTCATTGCATCTTCTAGAATTACCATAGGGTAATTTTTTTCCTTAAATGAATAAAACATAACTGATGCTTGTTCATTGAATACTGATTTTTCAGAACAATTAAGTTTCAGCCGACATAGTTGGCCCTTAGGAATGTTGTTTAACCAATATTTTTGATGGTTGCTATGATAGCTTAAATAATTGTTAGTCTTCTTCCTTTTGAAATGTGGATGTATGGATACAATTATCTACTATATCCACTCTAATATCCAAAAAAGTGATAGTGTTAGAGTGATATGTGTCAGTAAAGAACAAATTAAAATGATTGTGATTAATATGAGTGACAAAATCAGTGATCGAACATCCCCTTTCCAAATAAAAAATAGATAATCTATATATCTTGCGTAGAGGACTAGGTTCACGCCGAATGGGCCATTCCAGATTTATTCCTCCTCATATGCGCCCAAATAAATATTCTCATAACTCGGCGCGAACCTAGTCCCCATCGCAGTCCCAAGAACCTGAAGATAGAAAACGTGATCAAATAAAAAATAATTTTGTGTTAAAATAAAATGAATGGATGAAATGATGAAGTTGCGCTGTTCCGCCGACATCCCATCCTCCTCTTCCAATCTTTTTTTCACCATTTGAATCCCATAAATGGGGTATAATGGTGTACAGTGATGAAACATCACAAGTAAGAAGATGGTAATCATCCTGCCATTTAATTTCGGTTAACCGTTTGAGAAAATGGGTGGTGTCTTATATATGGGATCTCAACGAAACAGCGCAACCTTGTAAATGAAGATCCAAATAATGTGCGAGATTAGCTGTGAGAGACCCTTCACCAGAAATGGGATGCCCTGGTGGATTGTGCAGTGACTTGTTAATTTTGGGCAAATGATAATAAGTGGGTGTAATAGGGTGTAAAGGAAAAAGAAAATTGAAAATATCTTTTGTGGTGAGATTGATTAAAGCATCTCGTAACAATACAGACAGTTCACTTTGGTACAACTTGGTAGAGTCACATGGTAGTGTGGTATAGAACTTTTTATCAGACAATTGTCTGATTGCTTCTAATACATAATCAGAAGTGTTCAGACTGATGCCATGATGTTCTTATGTTACTTTGATATAAAAAAACTTTCATTGTTCTGTACATGGATGTGCTGGCTCTTTGTTCTTTGTGCACACATTCTAGTGTGTGCTGTCTGTCTAAAGTGAAACTATATATATATATATATATATATATATATATATATATTTTATAATTTCCTAATTTTATATTTTTATAATTATCATGCTCGACTCTCCACATGGTTACTATTTTATTAAATATTCATATTTTATATTGTAGTTTAATCCTGTATATTATAATAAAGTAAATTGTAGTGGTGCACTCTGGGACAATAAATAAAAGTAACTCAATGTAAGTGTCAATGTATTAGTGATTCGGGTTTGTGCAATGTCCTGTAAATAAATTCCAAAGTCCCAACTATAGGCTGAGAATCTGTCAAACTGTAGGCAGGGTGTTCTTTAAAAGACGTTGTTGTGATTAAGTCATTGGATAGTCTACGATGTATACCCCTATCCGGAGTTGAGTCTGTATAGGAAATAATGCTGTCTCTCATCTAAGGTTATCCTTGGATAGTCCCATCAATAAAGCTGTAGTAATATCTGTAGGGTGGGTGTTCTTACAGTGTGCTTCAAGGTATCAGAACCGCCTTTACCTCCTCTCCACCTCAAATACAATATAGTAGCACAGTATCAGGGATCTTGAAAAACGCTATCATGCAGGTAGGTAAGAAGGAATCGTACTTACCCCGTATGCTGTGTTGCTACTGCTGGTTCTCCTCGTCCCGGTGCTTGTATGGATGTGTATGAGGGGCTACGGTGGGTAAGGGCTGCTGATGCACACTGATATAAGTTGTAAACAACTACAGACTCCGGTCTAAATTGAACTGATTTATTATAACTGATTAAAGAATCCAGTAAGTATTGACATCTAAAAAAAGCTTCCTGACATAGGAAACATTAGGCTAAGAACATGCCCAATAATGGGAATGTATAGGGAAAGTCTCTCATGGAAAGTTCTTGTCAATAGGGGGCGTGTCCCAACGCATTTCATCCGTTTTTTGCTGACTTTTTCAAGGGTGCCCACCCTCCTGTTCAGTCTCCTTATATAGGCTCTGTATTTGTGGCTGTGTCTGGCGCTTCTGTCTGTGCTGCGTGCACTTCCTGGTTGCGCGCGCGCACGCGCATCATAGTCTATCAGCGCTGCTGTGATGCCTGGCACTAGAGTGTGCATAGGTGTCTTCATATGTTGGCCGCGCATGTGCGGTCTCCGGTGGCCATTTTGTCATAGGTTTTAGTCCAGTATACCAGCGCTGATGTATTAGCAAGCGCTGGAGTGTGCATAGGAGTCCCAATATAGTAACTGCGCATGCGCGGTCTCCTGTGGCTATCTCTAGAAACTGCACAGATATAAAAGAATATGAAATACAAGGACAAAAATTGAAAGAACAATTCTCAGCTAAACAATATGATAGAACACAAGTGGAGGAAGCTTATGAGAATGTAAAAATGAGACCAAGGGAAGAATTATTAATATATAATGACAAAAAGAAGGAAGAAGACACGAATAAGAACAAAATATACTTCGTCACCAATTACAGTACGTCAGCCCCCAAAGTCAAAAATATACTTAAGACACTGGCCAATTTTGAAATTGGACAATAAATTGTCAACCATTCTGTCCGACCAACCGAATGTAGTGTACAGAAAAGCCCCTGATTTAAAACAAGAATTAGTTAAAAATCATCTAAAAAACATCAAATGTAGAAAACAATCCACATTGGATGGTAATTTCATCAATAGTGGTTTCTACCACTGTGGACAGTGTTTACCATGCAAATCACAAGGGTACCGTAGCACCATTCCAACTAACAGTATCTACAGTAATACAACCAAACAAGAATACAAAATTCGACATAGTTTAAGCTGTAATAGTAAAAACATTATTTACATTCTTGAGTGCCCATGCGGGCTACAGTATGTAGGTCGCACTACTAGAAGTTTAAAGATAAGAGTTGGAGAGCACATACGCAATATCAAGAAAGGGTTTGAACAACATAGCGTGTCGGAGCACTTTAAGAACAAACATGACATGAACCCAAAGGGGTTAAAATTTCTAGCGATAGATCAAGTTGCACCGTATTGGAGGGGGGGTGACCATAGCGCTAGAATTGATAAGATAGAAAGTAGGTGGATATTCAACCTACGCACATTAGTACCAGAAGGACTGAATATAGATCCATGACCAGTACTCACTATCCATGATGCACCCAATCACGGTGGCTAACATTGAGGACGTTTAACATAACCATAAACACTGTATGTACATACATATGTCCATATTTAATTCACCGTTATGTTTCTACAACATTCACCAATTACCGACCTAACCAAACAAAGAGGTGGACACCAGCACTATTCAGTGTTTATGGTTCCACATTGCACTACACTAACAATATCCTTATAATGCCTGGTTGACGGGTATATATAATCATATATTTATGGATTATACAATCAGTTATGGAAAATTATATAACAAGTTCTATAATGAACGATTATAGCCTCTCCATGACACATGATTATAAGTTAATCAAGGTATTTATAATTACAGCAAAGTGCAGGCAGTCATTTATTCACTTATTTAGTTTTGAATAGGGGTAATACCGTCAGCATAAGAGGAGGATCATATTAACATAAAATTGATTGTAGTACAACAAACTAGGAGAAAGTAGCCCGTATACAAACACAAGCACTGGTCCTTTAATGATTAACATATGTGCAAAATGGCCACTAAAGGAGTAGCAATGGAAAATAGGGACAGCAATTTGTTGCAATAATTTATTTAAATAGCCACCTTATTACTTATTCATTCATTCATTTATTTAGACACCTCATGATTGTGTAGCTGTGTTGATATTGCTAAAAAGCATTAGGTAAGATGGCTGCTGTTCAGACAGACACTAAAGTGTCAGTGACAATCTACTAACATGAAGATGCAGTTCTAGAGATAGCCACAGGAGACCGCGCATGCGCAGTTACTATATTGGGACTCCTATGCACACTCCAGCGCTTGCTAATACATCAGCGCTGGTATACTGGACTAAAACCTATGACAAAATGGCCACCGGAGACCGCACATGCGCGGCCAACATATGAGGACACCTATGCACACTCTAGTGCCAGGCATCACAGCAGCGCTGATAGACTATGACGCGCGTGCGCAACCAGGAAGTGCACGCAGCACAGACAGAAGCGCCAGACACAGCCATAAATACAGAGCCTATATAAGGAGACTGAACAGGAGGGTGGGCACCCTTGAAAAAGTCAGCAAAAAACGGATGAAATGCATTGGGACACGCCCCCTATTGACAAGAACTTTCCATGAGAGACTTTCCCTATACATTCCCATTATTGGGCATGTTCTTAGCCTAATGTTTCCCATGTCAGGAAGCTTTTTTTAGATGTCAATACTTACTGGATTCTTTAATCAGTTATAATAAATCAGTTCAATTTAGACCGGAGTCTGTAGTTGTTTACAACTTATATCAGTGTGCATCAGCAGCCCTTACCCACCGTAGCCCCTCATACACATCCATACAAGCACCGGGACGAGGAGAACCAGCAGTAGCAACACAGCATACGGGGTAAGTACGATTCCTTCTTACCTACCTGCATGATAGCGTTTTTCAAGATCCATGATACTGTGCTACTATATTGTATTTGAGGTGGAGAGGAGGTAAAGGCGGTTCTGATACCTTGAAGCACACTGTAAGAACACCCACCCTACAGATATTACTACAGCTTTATTGATGGGACTATCCAAGGATAACCTTAGATGAGAGACAGCATTATTTCCTATACAGACTCAACTCCGGATAGGGGTATACATCGTAGACTATCCAATGACTTAATCACAACAACGTCTTTTAAAGAACACCCTGCCTACAGTTTGACAGATTCTCAGCCTATAGTTGGGACTTTGGAATTTATTTACAGGACATTGCACAAACCCGAATCACTAATACATTAACACTTACATTGGGTTACATTTATTTATTGTCCCAGAGCGCACCACTACAATTTACTTTATTACGATTTAGTAGGGGTGGGATACCTCTATTGGTGGCGCAGCTGAGGACAAATTATAAGAGAGACCCAGAGCGCTGTAAAAATCCTACTTGTTTATACAATCCTGTTTATTATTTGTACATAGAGTCTTTTACAGATCTATCATAAAAATCTATCAGTGACACCATTGGTTAGATTGTCATGCACCTATGTTTAACCATTGAGATAGAAATCTCAGTCTGTAACAGGTTGAATCTAATTAGTTAATTATGGGAGTTATATAAACCCACAATGGAGTCTACTGACCTTCTGATGAAACCGGAAATAGTATAACCCCGGAGAAATGCGTTAAAGATTTATACCCTGCACACAGACGCTTCATCCTACGGTCTGCCATATTGGAGCCATTGGGAAGCGGTTGCATCCAGCACGCTGCACGCAGCCACTAATACACTGACACTGTGGTCCGGCGGTGCGCTCAGAGAGAGAGCACGCACACCTGGCTCTGCTCCATTTCACGGTCTGCTTACCTGGAGCCATTGGAAAGCGATCACCTCCAGCACGCTGCATGCGGCTCACACCCACAGACACTGTGGTCCGGTTAGTGTGCCCAGAAAAAGAGCATGCACCGTTGGCTCCGCTCTAGAGACAGAACGATAGACAGAGACTCACGGTTCACAGTGTCACCACAGATCACCTTAAGCCAGTGGCCACGGCTCATTCTGCCTCATTTGACACCAGCTACACGTCCAGTCCCCATCTGGAACGGATCTCAGCGCGACATCAGGTACCAGTCTGACTGTCCACAAACGTTCATATTTGGCATTACCCACAGGTGACTATTCATACTAATTCGTCTGTGCCACCCTACATTTTTTACTATCCCACAGCCATATGTTTCACAGAGAACTGTAGTGGAACTATCACAGACCGTAGATCTAAAAGGAAAAGACAGTCAAGGGGTCTATCACACTACAACCATTATTGTTTGTTGTATACACAGTGTGCATCGTATATGTGGTCTTCATCATTATGATGTTTAATTTTTATGTCAATAAATGTTGTTATTAAATCTACGTGGCCATTCTTGAATTTACAAGCGCTCCCATATTTTGTATATTTTGTTCTATTAGCAGGTGCAGAACCTATTTTGAGAGCTGGCAGTACTTTGAAGAGTATATCAATTTGTTTTTCTCAGCGCACCTGAATTTTTTGGAGGGATCTGTTCTTTAGCCTTTTTGTACCACAGATTCCCTCTTGGTATGTTGAGTGTTCCTTGTGTACTTTGTACTTCCTTCTCCACTTTCCATCTCTTGCATTTAGGCTTGTTTACAAACTGAATGCCTGTGGCTGGGGGCGGGGTATATAGGGAGGATGACCAGTGCATGCTTGGACTTTCAAATCTGTAGCTGTTTGGTGCATTGGATCGCTCCAACTATATACTCCCAAAGTAAGTCCTGTGGACCTCGAAAAAGAGTTAATAAAGGTATGTTATACTATAACTCTAATTTTATGTACGGTTAAAGTCGCAGCACGGCATCTCTTGTACAGATTGAGAGGTGTTATTATACATCTGCGGTGCAGATAAGACACAAATTTAAAGAAAAAGCCACTAAACCACTCAGAACGTTAAAGTCGTGCCAGTTGTCTTGCGCCGTATGGCATATTGAGGTTAGGTGTATGAGGACACATCTGTACTTTTTAGGCTTGATGCAGGGCAATTTGTAGAAACCCAACTTAAAAATTTGATCTGTGGGATCTAATGATAAAGAATACAGAAGTTCTTTCAGATTTTCAAATGGCATTTATTGATTGAGTGGTCGTCTTTGGTTTAAACTATCAGAATGAAGTGTTTGTCACTTAAAATTTAAGAAGGTTTATTTCACAATATCGTATTCATCAGTTTAACTCATACATATGTGAAGATTCAGTTAGCCACAGGATAATTTGAACTGTCTGTTGTATTGGGTATAGTATGTTTACTTTCCTAGTGCTAGATCTGAATCAGGGGCCTCTTTAGTGAAAAGGTCCTGAATTTTCAGTTATAGACTTGTGATATGAATTCTTACCCTCAGACCGTAGGTTCCTATTCCTTACTCCGTGTTCAGCTTCTCTAACCGGGACACTCCCAGTGCGCTCTTCCAGGGGAACAGGCCCAATTTGTTTGCAGGGACTTGCTAAGCCTGTATAGTGCTTAGTTCAGGCTTGCTCCTCTCTCGTAAATATGTTATGTGCAGCTTCAGCATCAAGGGCCCAGAAGAGGTCACGTGGCTGCTTTTCGGTTGACCGTATGATTTGTTATTATTATTTTGTCAGCTCATTACACAACAGTTCCTGCCCCTGTGGCGTTTACAATCTATTTTCCTTTTAGTTGTTCCTTCAGACCACAGGGTGGTTGCAGTGGTCAGATTCTCACTCAAGTTTAACCCTCAGCTTCCTTATTATTATTATCTTTTATTTATATGGTGCCACAAAGGTTCCGCAGCATCTCATAAAGTACATAAACAAATGAGCAAACACGAAAACAGCGACTTACATTTCAAACCAATACAGGATAAGAACATAGTTTATAAACATTGCTGCAATAGCGATCATAATACTCAAAAAAGCAGCAGTGCATCAGCAACCAAGTGTTAAGTGCCCTTGTGGGGAGTTTGGAGTAGATGATCGTATGAGTGAGGGAAGAGAGCCCTTCTCGTGAAAGCTTACAATCTAAAGGGGAGGAGAAGACAGACAGGGGTGACACAGATAGGGTAGACTGTGATGAAGAAGCATGTAAGCAGCAGGTTAGGATGAGAGCTGAAGGGTTTTGATGTAGTGGGTCTTGAGAGCATATTTCAAGATTTGTGGAGAGTCAGAGAGGGATAGAGTTCCAGAGGAAGGGAGCGGCACGGGTCAGATCTTGGGAGTGGGAGGAAGAAATCAGTAGGCAAGGTAGGGGATGTAGTTATCGTTCACAATCCCGACTGCAGAATGCCGGCTAGGGATTCATGATAGACGTCGAAATACCAACACCTATCATCCCGACGCTAGAACCCAGGATGATGCAGGCCCGAACGAGGTAAGTCCGGGGTACCCGTCCTCTTAGCCATGGTGAGTTTGGGGGGGTTAGGATTAGTACAGGTAGCAGGGTTAGCGTTAGGTTTTTTCGGGGGGAGGTGAGGGTTAGGTTTAGGGAGAGGTGAGGGTTAGGTTTAGGCACCACTAAGGGAGGGTTAGTGTTGGGGGGGAGACAGGGGAGGTTAGGATACTTACCTGCCTCTGTCGGGATCTTCATCCTGTCGGTCAGCTGCTGTCGGGATTTGAGCCGGCGGCATTTCAATCCCATTCCCATTTGTAGGAAAGGGAGGGAGTTAAGTGTGATGCAGATGAAGGTGTGGTGAGATGATAGGGAGAGGAGGGTGGTGCAGAGTTTAGTGGTGGGGTAGTAAGACTGTTGTGGGGCAGAAAAGAATGAAAGTGTAGTAACCAGAACAATACAGACAAAGGAGGGGAGAGAAGAGAGGGAAAAAGTGGAGGAGACTAGGGGAAAGATAGAGGTGGGAACAGTGGGCAGAATAAAGGATTAGGCAGGCACTGAGTAAAGAGAGAATTTGAAGAAAACACGGTTATGGTGTGGATGAGGTAAGAAGGGGGAGGAAAACTGGAAGTAGGAATAGTGTCTGTATGAGAACAACAGTGTTAAAGATTTTGTAAAAATGCTGGTGAAAGAACACTGTTGGTGAATATGTATGCTCGATTACAAAAGTTTTTTTTCTATAGGGTTCACAGGAATTACCTCGGGGGTATGAAGTTGGAGCGATCCAATGCACCAAACAGCTCAAGCTTTGGGACTCCCAGCATGCACTGGTCTGCCTCCCTTTATATTCTGCCCTCAGCCACAGGCATTCAGTTTTTTTGTTTGGTGCACGGCAAGCCAGTCGCAGCTGTAATGCAGCAGGACTTCCTAGGCAGTCCTAAGCTTTTTTTCTTTTATGATTTATGCTTCCTTAGGCGGCGGATTCTTCTCTCCGCGCAGGAGCGTCCCCACCCTTAAGGGGACTGTTTTAGGACATCCCCATGGTAATTCCTATGGACCCTGAAGAAGAAAATATCTGTTATGGTATAACATACCTTAGTTAACGCTTCTTCTTCGAGGTCCACAGGGCGCCCACCCTGATGCACCTGGCCTCAGGTGGATCTGTTCTTTAGCCTTTTTGTATCACAGATTCCCTCTTCGTATGTTGTGTTCTTGTGTACATTGTACTTCCTTCTCCATTCTCCGTCTCTTGCCGTTAGGTTTGGTTACAAACTGAATGCTTGTGGCTGAGAGCGGGGTAGGCAAAAGCAATGGTAAATCAGATTGTATATGCAAGGTTAAAGAGGTTACTTGACATTGGTACAAATATAAAGTTAGTTTTTAGTGAAAAAAAAAAAGACGCAGCACAAATAGTAGCAAGTAACCTGGTAATTTATTTTTAATCATAAAACAAGGAGTTAATTGTTGCATATCCTGGTTATGCAGGCAGCAGGTGTTTGTTGTGAAGGGGTAGTGAACTCACACTTGATGCTCCATAGGTGTCCATATGCAGTGTTGATTGTAGTTTTTTTTTGGATGATGTTTTACTTCGGTTTAATGCCGGTGTAACGCTGAAATTTTCCCTAAATTCTATTTTGCACTTTGAAATCTGCACTTATGAATCTGCTAGCTACAGCCTAGGCCTACAGCATCCTAATTAATGACAACCGCCTCCACTGGCCAGCCAATACAGACCTAGCAATAAAATTGCTTAAACATATGTAGCACATACCAAACATTTAGGACTAAAAATCAATCATGCCTACAATCAATCTATAGACTGGAGATAGTAGTTATGGCAATTTATATACAATAAAATATTATAAGGCACCAGCAGACTTCAGATAACAATTGCTGATTACCTAAATATATAATTCAAACAGAGCAGCACATGTGGAGTAATGTTCTGCAGCAGACTTCAGATAACAACTGCTGATTACCTGTTGAAGACAGAGGTCGGGGGGGGTCAGTTCAATGAATATCAGCTGAGGATATAACCAGTAGTGCCGATGTAACGCTGACATTTTCCCTAAATTCTATTTTACACTTGTGAAATCTGCACTTATCTGCTAACTACAGCCTAGTACTAGACCAGCCAAAAACTTTGGCATGATGGTCAAGATGCCCTTTCAGGTACACCTTTGGTGGGAATTCCCATGTTGTGTTTGAGTCCACTTCGGATGGTTGGGCGATGGGAACCTTCTCAAAGGAAATACAGTATGTCATAGACTTATATGGTCTGGCACCAAGGTGATTCTTATAACAGGTCGTCTTGCAGATCCTCTATGACTTTGGCAGTGTAGGTAGGGGGGAGTATCTTTGGTCTGATCGGTAGAGTGATTGTATGAGGGTTCCAATCCGGTTCAGACCCGGAATTTAGCCAGCGCTGACCCAGGATCTTCCCGAGTCGGTGCCGTTCATACCGGAGCCGGGTCAGCAGAGACCCGGCTTTTCTGATGTTGAAGTGGACGCTTGGAGATCACGTCATCTCCAAGTGCCACTGTAGCCGGCCAATCGGCAGGCAAGCGGCGTGATCAAGGTCACCCTGACCCGGATCGCGCCGTTTACACTGCAGGGTTTCACAGGTTGTTCCCGTGTAAAACCCTGCAATTTACCTGGGTTGGATTGCTGGGTCACTCAACCCGGCAATCCCACCCAGTCCACTTTACACCAAGGAGCTACCCGGGTTTTAGCTCTGGTGTAAAAGGGGTATAAGTAATTTGGAGCACCGCATTGTCTGTTAGGAGTGCCTATCTACCACTCTGTCATACTGAAGCATTTCCTGATCAAAGGCTGCTCCAGCACTTACTCCCCCTGCCGTTCCAATTATAGTAGACCTGCCATGTAGAAGTTTTTTTTTTTTTAAATTAAAATTATTCTAAAATTATTAAATACAAGTGATGACTGATGAGCCCCTGACACATCCCTTGTGTACTGTTTTGATAGTAATTTGTGGGGGCTTCAATAAAATCAACCTGGTTGCTACGTTTATTGTCTAGTTTTATTTTCATTCTTTATTATTGTCCTTTTTTATTTAGTAATATGTTCCTTTCATATATTCACAGAAGAGACACTGGAATCTGATGAAGCAGACTCAGCTGCTGGTGTGCTTATTAAACTTTTCTGTGTACACACGAAGTAAGTTTTTTATTTTTGCATTTGTTTTGTAATTTTGTTAGTCTGTTTTGCAAGGCCAGGCCATAAATGTGCTAATTCACAGTGCTAATATACTGCACATACTTTTAGTTAATTATGTTGTTGTTTTTTTTTTCTTAATTTAGAAAGAATCAATATATTATGCAGCACTTTACATGTTTTAATTGTTCTCTGTCCCAGTTCAGTTTAGTATATATTCTCTACCACACAAAAACACATTAAGGTCTGTTTCATCTTGTTCTAATTAGTCAACCAGTATGTTTTTGGACTTTGGGAAAGAAATTTAAGCTCGCGAAGGAAAACCCACATGAACATAGCTCACCGTTCACTGCTGTAGGAGTTAAATTAGAAAGGGACAATTAAGACTATGACTATGAGGTCAAGCCAATTAGGTGCGACTTGTGAGTAGCAACTTGTTCTTGAAGCTTGCAAACTTGGCACAAATCCGCGCTCCCGAGAATGCGAGCGCCCAGTGGGCCACTTTTGGTAAGCAGAACTGGCGCTGCGGGATGCATATTCACAGTACTCGTGGCGTAGGTTTGCAAAATGACTGCCAAATGAAATGTTAGAGAAGTGCATGAAAAAGCGGGGAGACCATCCTGGACCCCCCAAAAATGATAATTTTGTTAGCAGGACCGTATAGAAGGCTGTTTGTGGGCATTAGGAAGGTACTGAATGTTTTTTGGTGTCAAATGACTGATTTGTGTTTTTTTTTTTTTTTTTTAAATGCAAAACTTTTTTTCTTTTAACTGAAACAAATTAAACAAAAAATGCAAAAAAAATTGTAGAAAAAGTGATTTTGGGGTACTTTGAGGGCACCTTGAAAAATTGTACAAAAATGATGATAAACAATTATTTTACAATTAACTTTGAAACAACGAAAAAGTTGATTTTGGGGTAATTTGAAGACAATTTTTTTTTAACCCCAATAAATGACATGTAATTATTGAACTTATTAAGCTAATTGGAAACTTCCAATTGCCTAATTAGTCATTAGGGTTGGTGTCTAAGGGTTCAGCGCAGTGTACAGACATTTTAATCTTAAAATAAAAATTTTCTTTTCCATCTCTCACCCTCAGGGAGTTGCGAATGGATAAATGCAAATTCAGTCTGACAGCTTCAGTGTGAGTTGCCAGTTGGATTGCAAAATTACTTCGCTATGCGAATTCGAAGAGAAAATAGCAATTCGCACCTTATTCGATTGACCCCTAAATCTCTTAATCTTTGGAAGAGCTACTAAGGTTTTGGTAGCATCACAATGTGGTTTAATTTAAACATCTGTAAGAAGAAAAGTGTACCTTTAAAAATAGCATTGTTACAAAATTTAACCACTGTAGGTGTTTCAGCTGTGTATAATAAACAAAATTTCTAGCATGTACATGCAAAGATAAATTGGACTTTACCCTGTTGCCTTATGAGACATCTCCAGGATTGTTGATGAAAAAAGCACTTGGGAACATGGAACAAATTAGAATATACTACATATCAGTGATAACATTTTATTTTAGTTAGGGATAACAAACTTCGTAAACACACTTTTCACCACCTTGGTTAGTTTGCCTTAATCAAGCTGCCAGTGTGATGCCAAAAGTATTACCGTGACAACCGGGATCACATGATCTCAAATGTCATCCGTGGGAGATCGCTAATTGATAGCATTTTCAGTAGCACATGATGTGATTTTGTAAAACAAGCAACAGTATTAGCCACCAAACTAAAAGTGATGATTCAGCTAAATAGAGAACCAATATGTATAAATACTGAAAACTGATTGTTGTTTGAGACCTTATAGTGTCTGATATTGAAGCAGAGACCATATTATATAAGGAGAAGTTCTTTGTTCATTCTGGCACCACCTGTATTTATGAATTGTATTGTAAATGGGTCAAACTAAGGAAATGTGAAGCTGAGTTTCTGTATTATGGTCTAATTGTATATGATTACTCTACAGTTTTTTTTATTACATTTAAAAAATCGCAAAAAAATCTTTTTACACGTTGTTGTTATGGGATATGGTGTATAGAATTTTAAGGACAAATATTAATTTATTCCATTTTGTAATAAGGCTGTAACATAACAAAATGTGGAAAAAGTGAAGCGTTGTGAATTCTTTCCGGATGCACTGTAAACCCATTTTGACAGCAGACAAACCATTTATTGGGTGAAAAAATGACATCAAAAATAAAAAAATATGCATCTGTTCAATAGATGCACTGTGGGTCTGCTTCACTACGGATCGCGGCTGCGATTACACACACAGGTTTTCTGCAAAAATATGCTAATGAATGCAATCGCAGTGCCATCATAGAGCCAGCATAGAGACTCCCACTACCGCTATCTCACATCCGTAATACCTTGCAGTCCTTAGTATACATCGGGAGCATCGAGTAACATCGGCCCCTCATGCAGAATTAAAGCTGGTCTGACCTTACTCAGATATTGCTAACCTTGTTGCATGCAGTGAGTATACAAGCTGTGTATGCCGTCGCAGTGGCTAATTTGTGCACGCCCATGCAACGGACAGGCATGCTTGCGTTAATCAGACTACTCCCCTGTCACCACCCCCAAACGCTGACCTCCCGTCACTAACTCTGCGATGACTTTGTGTGAGCTGCGTGATCACAGTGCGATCGCAGTTCTGTGGTGCATACGCATGCACAGTACGTAACAATCAGCTGTCTGCATACGCTATCGCAATAGCGATCCATAGTGAATCAGGCCCTGAGAATTTAACCAGGGTGCACAGTAATATGAAAATCAATAATAGCAATAGGCAAGATGATTTTATGCACTCATGTGTTTTAGGGCTCTGCAAGATGTGCAGATAAGGTTTAAGCCTCACCGGAGTTTGGAGTCAGCTGTCCTTACTTCAAAAGGAACACCTGAAGATTTTGGTATGTTCTTTATTTCATATTCATTTAATAATTCCCTAGATATGAAACTAAAGCTTTCAGATTTAAACAAAAAATTTAAGAAAGCATTTTTGAAGATATTCAGAAAGAAATCATTTTAATAATAATTTCTGCCTTTAAAATGCCCTATCAGATTCTACTTAACATTTAACTAGCACCTTCTAGAAGATAATAGCTAGAATCTAATTGGCTGCTATGGGCAACATCTCCATTTTTAAAAACTGTCACTTTAGTAAATATACCCCTTAAAGTAATGCCACTTAAAAGTAAAAAATGTTTTTTTTTTCTCTAGAGATTTTGTGAGCTTATACATTTGTCTTTGCTATAAATGATATCCCTTTACAAAAAAATGTAGGTTGTATAAAGGACAACTCTTCATCTAACTTTAGTTTTGATCATTTTCATAGATATGGTAAAATCTATAGAGCTACTGTATTTTCCTTCAATGCAACTGAATTCTGATTCATTGAGTGTCTCTGAAGGTTTCAGCACACCAGCCCTGCACCACTCTAACCTTTTGTTTAGATGCAATACCATTGTTATGTTACATCATTAATTTTTTAACCAAAACATCAGTTACAGGCATTGTCTACAATAAAGATGTTATGCATTCAACAGAGAAAAATAAATTGAACTTCATTATTCTTATCGGGCTAATCATTAAACTGCTTTGAATGCAGATGGCCCTGTTTTTTGTACACTTGTAGTACAGACAGAACATTAATAGCTAGCACCAGCTATGTTTTGGAATGGAAGAGGGCACAATATAATGATGTGCTCTGCACAGAGTGGGACATTGGGGGAATTCAATTAGCTGCGGTTATGTTCCATGTGCTAATTGATCCTCCGGGGCTTTTTAACGGGGATTTTTTCCAGGTCTGATCCCACCGAAAAGAAATCCCTTATAAATACCGTCTTAACTAGTGCAGCGATCCTGTTAACGCATAGGTCTGTGAACTTATTACTGATTTTGTGTGTTAACATGTTAATTTAACGGGCGTTAAAAAGGGGCTTTGGTGATAAAGGGTCTGGAATTGAATAGCCCCAAGCATTAAAGCACAAGGCTACCACCATTTTTCACTCCCGTTAAATTAAAGGGGCTGATTGAATTCGGACCTTAGTCTATTGAGGTTTAACTAGGTGCTGTGTTTTTTTTTTTTTTTTTTATCAGGAATGTGGTATAAATATCCCAATTCCTTTCTGGTTACTAGGGAGATGATCATATTGTTGTGTGTATACCTGTCTCCAATTAGCCCCATTAATCTCAATCTCTGCTGCTATGTTGGCCACCTTTCACTTTAATAAATGTGTGCTAGAGCAACCAGGTTGTAATACAGTGGGGCCAGGCACAAAGTCCTGCGCACCCACTAGACCACCAGAGACACAGGGCTGGAGCTGGTAAGGATGCTCCAGCGTCCTGGGGGTTAAATGCAGGCCAGGGGAGTGCGCCTTCCCTGTCTCACAGCCGATGCCTCCCCTGCTGCCCACAGCGCCTTTCCACAGCAGCCTGGCGGGCTGTGTCAGCCCTCCTCCCCCAGACCCGCCTCCTCTCAGCTCCTCAAATGCCATATTCTCCCATAAAATGTGTAGGCGCTGAACGCTGTTCTCAAGGTGGCATCGCAGTCCGGGCCCCCCCGCATACCTTTCCTCCGGTGTCGGGTCAGAGTGTGCAGCACTATTTCCTACCAGACTCGGGTCTGTGTAGTTGATCATAGTGCCATTAGTGCAGGTGGAATTTTCTGCATTGTATGTGACCATATGCTAGCGCTGTCTGACTGTATTCTCTAGATCTCTTACTGTCAACCATTTTACTATCCCTGTCCTTTTCTGTTTACAAAGCCCTTGCAGTGCAGTACTGTCAGGGTGCAATTTGCCTCACAGTAAATGTTATTTTTCTGTGGGGGGAGTCACATACATCCTATTTACTCTCATTTCTGGGAGTGAGGATTCTGCACATAATGATGTCCCTATCCACCCGTCCTGTGCCAAATGTAAGGTGCGCATAGGGGAAGGATATGTGGTCACTGAGGGTTTATGTGCTTTGTGTTATGTTATCTCACGTCCACTTACTGTCTCTGCTTCTGTGCAGGAACCTCCCTGGGCTTGTTTTGGTCAGGTACTTACAGCCATTGCGGGACGGTTAGTGCCCCCCCCCTAGCGTTTCCCCAGTTTGGATTTTAACAGCAGGCGGTGGTCTCATCCCCCATGCAGGGGTTCCCCAGACAGTTGGAGGTACTCCAGTGCCTCCCTCAAATGCATCCTCAGGTCTCTCCGGAACCTGTTTGGGTAAATTCTTTGTCCACCACGGTACTGAACCTGATGGACATTTTACAGTGGGAATCACTGCTGCGGCCTTCTAAAAGGCCATGATTGTCATCTCAGGCCCCACGTTATGACATCTGATGACGGTGAGCTCCATGACTTATTTGACTCTGTGCCCCCCCTAGGGAAACGGAGTCTAAATATAAGATACGGGCTGTCCTTGTGGCTTCGGTTATTGAGGATGAAGATCCCCCTGCGGCTAATTCTAAATATTCCTAGTGGATCATTTGGAGGTGGCATGGAAATCTTCTGGTAAGCGTTTCTAACCTCAAAGGCGCTCGGCTTATGAATACTCTTTTGCGGAGGATTTTGTCACCAAATAGGAACAAACCCTTCCCCCCCCCCCCCAGGCGGGTTCTCATGTTACACGCCTAGTGAAGAGTGCAACCTTGCCTATGCCATCAATGTCCTCCTTGAAGGATGTTATGGATTGCAAGGTGGAACCTTGTTTGAAATCTATATACTCCCTTGCTGGAGGGGCTTCCAGGCCAGCTATGGCTATATGCTGGGTGGCCAGAGCCTTGGAAGCATCTTTCGCTCCGGATAATGCAAATGAGCAGATGGAACTTAGTGGGCAATCTCAGGGATGCAGCCACATATATTAATCAGTCCAATTGAGAATCTGTGGTCAGACTTGAAAATTGCTGTTCACAAGCGGAAACCATCCAACATGTGTGTGTTCACTGAGTATACCAGTGGTTCCCAAACGTTTTTGAATCACGGCGCCCCAGAGTACCAGCATAGTCATCACTGCACCCCTAAGCCAAAAGTTTATTGAAAAATTCTGAAAACAATGTAGTAAAGTGATGTAAATTGTGCTGACCTGTCATCCTTAGGTTCAGTGGTGGTGGAGAGGTTTGCACTTCTGTTTTTGTCCACATATTTACATTACATTGATCTTAAATAATTTGAATTGGTGCTGGACCACCAACTTGAGGCACCCCTGCATGTGTACCAGCGTGAGGTCAGGACTCGTGGTCTAGGGTGCAGTCTCCTCTGGAGATGTGGGTTCAGATCCCACTTCTGTCACATTGGTAGTGCTCCTGTCTTGGGACCAGCACTGCCCAGGTTCAAGTACCATACATGACTCACATATGCCTTAGCGGGTTCCCAAGCTCTCCCAG
Organism: Taudactylus pleione; assembly: GCA_031769625.1. NCBI lineage: Eukaryota > Metazoa > Chordata > Amphibia > Anura > Myobatrachidae > Taudactylus > Taudactylus pleione. The sequence goes on from JAUIMM010000105.1 coordinate 1,868,990, forward strand.
GAGCAGCACTCTGGGAAACTCTGTTCGCTCCCCTCTAACTTCCACGGTTATTGTTCAGGTCCTTGCCTCTTACATCTGGACAGATGGTGGACTACTTGTTCTATCCCATCCTCATCCTCTAGGCGCTAGCAGGGACTACAGTATTCTCAAGTTCAGCATGGGGTCGCTCCGCTCAGTCATTCACTCAGACTAGAGGTTTGCAAACCATCCTTTCACATATAGGAGGCCTATTGACACATTGCCATCTGAATCAGTCGGCCTACACCCACCCTGAACACGCTCAACCTCGTCTGATCTTAACTAAGCAAAGTCAGGCTTGGTTAGTACGTGGATGGGAAACAGTCTGGGAATACCAGCTGCTGTAGCTTCCTCGGATATGCTGTGCAGTACAATCGCTTCCAGTTCCGGTATCTCGGTTACAGTAGGTCCTCAGCCTACTGGTTTTCATGAGGACATTCATTGCAGCTCCGGGTGACCTGCTTATCTGGGCTCAGTCACTGGATATCCATCTCTCTCTTTGGTGTTCCCACAGATTGATAATTATTTGGAAGCCTTTTTCCTTGGTGGAGAGCTTTGCTGCATTCCAATGGTCGGTGGGTATTACTCCCTGCTGTTAGAATAATGGTCTTCTGTTTACTGTTCCCTCCTTTCTGGCAGGCTGAACTTGGGCTCTATAATCTATCCCTTTGACAGGGCGCAGTTTCGGCAGTTTGCTGTTTCACTCCCTGCCTCTTCACAGGGAATTTCGAGCCCTATGATATAAATCCAATCTGATTTTTATTACACATAGCTAAAGGGGACCCATTTGGCTATAAGCCGTTCTTGTTGGGACCCAGAACAAGGGTCCTTCTCACCACTGATGCACACCTTCGTGGGTGGAGGGCAGGATCGGTGGACGGCGAGCCTGTTATCGATTTTCATTCTGTTGTTCTGGTTGGTTTTCAGAGCTCTTTGTCTGGTTCGACCCCTCCAACATCGTCCGGTAGTAGTCTGACCGGACAGCGTGATACCTGTTGCCCACATAAGCCATAAGGGTGGCACTCTCAGTTTCGGTTCCATTAAGTTGGTCACCCGCTCCCCAGCGTCATCTCGTGGCTCTGTAGGTGGCCTTCCTTCTCACAGTTCACTGAGGTGAGTGGGCTCTACATTCTGACGCTTTTTGGTGCCTCGTTATCACTGGGGCCTGACGGACATCAAAATTATAGTGTCTCGCATAACAAGTTACCGCGATACTGTTCCGCCTCCAGAGTTCCTGGAGCTCTCCTATTGGTAGCTGCCGCAGTACAGTGGGTACACTCTTATTTATCTTTCCTCCCCTGTTCATGCTTCACGGATCGCAGTAGGAAGGAAGCATGGTGATCCTTGTGGCTTAGCTTGACCACGGCGGCCGTAGTACGCAGCTCTTCTGCCTAATGCATCTTTCTCTGTCGGTTTTTGATCTCCGAGCCTGTGCTCCCATTGGATTTTGGCCCGCCTCGCTTTACCAGCGTGGCTCTTGTCACCAGTCTTCAAAGCTAGGAAGTATTTTTTCAGAGGGGGTCAGTTGTACCCTACGGCATGCCGAGTAGCCCTCTTCGATCAGAATTCTTTCCGAATTAGAGGACCTGTTGAGCAGTTGGAATAGAGGCTTCTTCCCCAGATCATTCCAGCTATCTTGATACCTCTTTTTCTGAGCAATTTGGTCCTTTGGCCCTCTTCTTGGTGATACCAGTTTCTAACCTTTCATTTCTCCTCCAACGACTGCATGTGCAGAGGTTCAGATGCTTTCTTTCGTTAGGGCGTCCTCTGTGTGCAGTCACCGTTTGTTCTTACCAGGTGGATCCTTCAAACCTTTTTTGGTTCATTGGACTTTGTAGGCTCCCTTAGGAGCCATTGATTCCCTGATTGTGGTTGGTTTACCGGGACAGCGATCTTCTTGCCATTACTTAGCACAGTGGGTGTCGGTTTCAGTGCCTTGTCTTGTTGCTCCCCCTCTCTGATCTTATACTCGGACCGTTCTGCGATCTCGCTTGGGTTCCACCCCAAAGTTGTGTCTCTGTTCCTCTCCTACCTGGGGTTGTTGCGGTCCGGACTCATCAGCGAAGGATGTATCTATGAATGTAGGCTTCCGGTAATTTTTCCCTGAACAGACCCAGAGCTCCGTTTCTCTGTGGTCCTATTCGATTTTCACAAGTGGGGCTGGTCAGTTTCTGAACAGATTAACTTGGTGGCTCTGCTTAGCTATCCGCCACACTTTGTGGCAGATTTCTTGCCCCTACTGTGGTAACTGCTCATTCCACCACGTCTGTTGGACCTTCTTGGGCGGCTTAACGTGTCATTTCTGTGGTTCAACTTATATGGCTGCCACGTGGTTATCTGCCCCCACTTCTATTCGTTACTATGCAGTTATCACCTTTGCGCCTTTGGACGCTGTCTTCGAGTACAAAGGGGATTCCCAGTGCAGCCTAGGAGCATCCCCTCCCATCGGGGGACTATTTTAGGACATCCCAGAGTGATCCCTGTGCCCCCTAGTGGAGGAAGAAAAAAGGATTTATGGTCTCACCTTGTTAAATCCTTTTCTTCGACTTCATAGGGGGAACAGGGCACCCACCCTGACACACCTGGCTTGTGAGATTTATTTCCTCTTATGCCTAATCTTGGTGCACCTTTCTCTGGCCTGTGGCTGGGGGCGGGTTATAGTGGCTGCTGGGAAGAAAATTTGTAACTGTTTGTTGCCCAGATTCTCCCTCTCCAGGCTATACCCAGAGTGATCCCTGTGCCCACAAAGCTACATTGTATATCTCTGTGTGACTGACAAGTTGGGCGCTCTAACAACAATAGATACAACTCCAGAAATAATAATACATCTCTTCTATTGGTGGTTGAGGATGATGCGTTGGTTGAGGGAAAGTTTTTCCTCTTTATCTTAACTCATATGAAAGTCACGGAAGAGAAACACATAGATATTTGTAGTACAGTTTTTCTTCCTTTCCATAAAGTAAAACTATTAACCTTCTATACCCACACTGAGAGCAGGTGAGAAACAATCAACGTATACCAACTCACACTTCTAAATGTAGTGCACAGCATATAAAGGTATCTTTATCACCAAGGTATATCAGCCATAAGTGATGTGTGTAATGTGGCCCCAGAGGTATAGATATAACGTACCACATTCACTAAAAGTGCAGAAGGTTTCAAACATATAAAGGTATCTCGCCTGTGGGTATAGAAGAATATAACTGAATTACTTAATGGAAAGGAAGAAAAACCGTACTACACATATATCTATTTATTTCTCTTGCATGACTTTTACATTTGAGTTGAGAAGATAAAGAGGAAGAACTTTCTCTCGACCAACGCATCACCAATAGAAAGGATGTATTATTATTATTTGTGTATATGTATTTATTGTAGTTAGTGCCCAACTTATAAGTCCCATTTTCTGTTGATGGTGTTTTGTTAAAACTTAGTGAGGTTTTGTTTGGTGAATCTAAGTAAGGCAGCTCTCTTTGCGCCAATTATCGAGGATCCATTTATATATTTATGCTCTTTGTGAGACTGAGGGCCTGATTCAGACCCGCTTGCGCGCTCGCAAGCAGGTCGATGGCCGGGCAGTGCACACGCACTGCGCATGCGCAAGCCCTGTAGCGAGAGAATTTTCATTCACTGTGGTACTCACTACAAGACGCGGCGGCTGTCGATTGTGATTGACAGCTCGAGCCGTTTTGTATGAGTGCAGGGAGTAGTGGCTGGACAAACTGAGGCGTTCCTGAAGGAACGCCTCCCGTTTGTGGGCGGCCCTACTGACATCACCCGTGATGTCAGTAGTGAGCTTCCTGCTCTTATTAGAACAGGAAGTTCACTGGGGCTTGTGGTGGACGAGACCCTACCACAAGGGTCTCGTCGCAAGCCCGATGGTCGGGATAATCGCGACCATTGCCAGGCCGCCCTCTAAAGCTGTGGGTGGTCACCCACAGCTTAGCGAGCGGCCTGGAGGGGGGCTTAAAATAAATAAATAAAGCCCTGATTCAGAGCGAGCGCTCACAAAGAGCGTCCGGCTCTGAATCAGGGCCTGAGTCTGTAAGTGAAGCAATTAGTGTTGTTTATCAAATTAATCAGCATAGTCTCCTGGTGTGTCATAGTACATTGCATTGCAATGAAGACTAATTTTTTTGGGGGGGCGGGGGGAACGCCCGGTGCTAGCAAAGTCACACGGGACCTGCCGGGTCACTCATGCACCACATGGTGTATTCAGGCTAGATATAAGAGGACACATCTGTATGCTCAAAGAACAAAGTACTGACATTGTGACATTTGCAAAGGACATTGTTACACCCCCCTGAAAAATAGGTGACATGCTGTAAGCATTTTATTATATTGGAATGCAATTTATTAAAAGCTTGATACTTCATGAGGAGTATTTTTGAGAACCATGCCTAAAATTTGCTGAATCATACCTTTAAAAATATTACCTGTTTTTCAGCACACGGTCTCTGATATCAGTATCCTCATTAAACTATTTAGCAAAGCTATACTTAACTGAAGCTATATGCTGAGTGATTATGTGTATGAATGACATTTTTACCAACAGAAGCAATCATTAGGAATTTTTCTATTTTGGGCTTTTGGAATTTCTGTATAACAGGTTTCTAGAAAAGAGATCCCCATTGACCTTTTTGTAGCAGAAAAAATTATCATCTGAATTAATCTTAATATTTAACAATTCTTCCAGTTGAAATTGAAAGTCCTTTTAAAGTGTAATATGTATGTCTAAAATATACATACAAGTCATGTGTGTTTCAATGTTTAAAAAATAAATGTAATCGTTAATTGAAAAATGTATGTAACGTTATGGGCCGTATTCAATTAGTTTCACACCCGCGATAAACTTTCGCTTGCCGGACTTTCCACCGACATCACGTGTTTTGGAAGCAGAAACTTATTGTAGGCGATCCCTGCTTTTCAACGTATTCAGTCACAAACCAAGCGAAAACGGCAAGCGGTGAAGTCAGAACAGGTGGAAAGTGCTGTCAGAATCGGGGAAACTAGCCTGAACCCCCCAAAAAGATGCACTAACATTGGGGATCAATGTAGATGTGCCCGAATAGCCCTAATAAAACTATTTGAGGTACTGAAGTTGTTTCTATAGCTTCTTATTAGCGTCTTTGCGCAAGTGGTGAAGAATGGCATTATGCAGTGTTTTTTGGTGAAAATAAGTAGTCCTGTCAAATTAGGGGTACTTGAAAATGGGTGCTAGCATCTTTTAAAGTCTCTAAAGTGAAGTAAAAAAAAAAATCGTGAAAAACGCACCTGTTGCAAGCACCTGCAATCAAAAAACACCTAACCCATCCTTGCAAACACCCAAAAAGTCTTTTTCGCTAGTTTTTGTGTGTCCCCCCACTTTTTACTTTTTTGTGGTGTTAAGTATTTTTCCGGGATATTTTGACACTGTTGTCCTTTGGGGGGCAGTTCCAAGGGTTCTGAGTGGTTTCCCCACCATTGCACCACAAAATAAAAAATGTTACACTTCTTTTCAGAGGCAAATCTTTTTCGCCTATTACATTGCATTGTTTTCGCGATAGCGAAAATGACGTGGAATTGAATACGGCGATACTTTGAAAACAGGCGAAAGTCCAAATCCGCAAATTTTTGCGCATTATGGCACTTTTCGCATCTAATTGAATACGGTCCTATATTTGATAATTTTTTGTTCCTAACTATATAAATCAGCACATTGTCTCTTGACCTTCAAATCTTGAATATGTTTCTAGACACTCCAGATCACATAATAGACATCAGCCCAGAAGCTACGGAGTCCCTTTGTGGATCCCAGTCTGATATTCTAAGAACCACCTCAGATTTCCTTTTGATGCCAACAGACTCTAAGCCTAAATTAATGACTCCTGATGCTTTCATTATGCCTAGTGCTTCAGTTCAACAGGTAACATATTACAGCTTCATCTGACATTTGTGTACTGCTACTTGTGCTGATGATTTAATTGTACTGATATCATCGTATTACCATTTTTTTTTTATACCAAGTATTTGTTACAATGCCATTCCAGGCAATAAATAGTGTGCTTTAGGTGGGATTCAGTACATACAGTGACTTGAAAAAGTTTTTTCCCCTTCCAGCTTTCTTCTCTTTCTGCATAATTGTCACACTTAATTGTTTTAGACCACCAAACAAAATTGAATATAAGACAAAGACTGCCTACTGTAACTAAAAACAAAATAGTTTTTTCTTCTTCAGGGTCCACAGGATCTACCTTGGGTATGTAGTTGGAACAATCCATTGCACCAAACAGCTTTGACGCTCCCAGCATGCACTGGTCCTCCTCCCTATATACCCCGCCCTCAGCCACAGGCATTCAGTTTTCTAGTTTGGTTTGCGGCAAGACGCACCTGTTATACAGTGGGACTGCCTAGGCAGTCCCAGGCTTTTTTCTTTTATGATTTACCTTCGTTCTTGAACTGCTGAATATAGCAGTACCAGGCGTAGTTAATGACGCAGGTACTGCAACGATGACTCCTACCTCCACCGACACACCAGTACCGCTATATGTCCTGAGGTTTTTAGCGGGCCTCAGCGTGGCTTAGCTAGCGTCTTTTGCTGAGGTCCAGACTGCAGTCAGGCACGGAAATAACAGGTAAGCAATTCCTCACTGGGAATCGTGCGCGGCAATCCTGGCATAAGGTGTAGGACATGAACTGGTGCAGCTGCGGGTGAAGGTCTCGTGTGACGTGTCCTCACGAAGGTGGCCGGGGCCATATCGTCTGTCGCTGAGGATGGGTAGTAGAAGCACTAGAGCGCACTAGTTAGCAACTACTACTATGAGGCCAACGTACTCGTGCCGTCAAAATAGCATCTTAGGGGAGATGGGCGCTCCCCTGCATTTAGCGTTTGTGTGTACTGCTGTAGCTGTTGGTCTCAGAGGTTGGTCTGTCTCCCTGTATACCTCTCCTTTGGATCTGGTATATAGCGCTCTATATCATACCATTACCCCTGCAGGGCTGGTTAGTTTATTCAGAGTTGATTTGCAATAGCAATTGTGCGCATTTATGCATTGTATGTGACTTTAATGCTAGCTGCTGTATTTGTACAGGTTGAGTCTCCCATATCTACAATGCTTGGGACCAGGGATATTTTGGATATCGGAATATTCTGTATTTTGGAATATTTGCATACCATAATGAAATATCTTGGGAATGGGACCCAAATCTAAACACAGAATGCATTTGTTTCATATACACATTATACACACAGACTGCATGTAATTTTATACAATATTTAAAAAATTTTTGTGGCTCAAACAAAGTTTGTGTACATACATGAAATTCATTTATGTTTCATATACGTCTGATATACACAGCCTGAAGGTAATTTTATATAATATGTTTAATAATTTGTGCCTTAAGCAAAGTTTGTGTACATTAAACCATCAAAAAGCAAAGGTTTCACTATCTCAGTCATGCTAAAAATATTAAATATAATCTGTATTTCGGAATATTCCGTATTTTGAATATTTGGATATGGGAGACTCAATCTGTACTGCCTTTTTGTTTTCCAAACTGTCAGTTAAACCTGTTACTGTTTCCCTATGAAAAGGGTGTGGAGATTTTCATTGATAAAGAGTCACATTGCATTTATACTGTACACCTTATACCATTTATACATTTGTCATGTCTAAAGGTAAGGATGAACCGCTATTACTAAGATCATGTATGTCTTGTTTGGCAGGCCTGTCTGAGCAGTATGTTAACCAGGATGGATTGTGTAGTAACTGTTGTAAACAGCTACCTGTTCTGTCTGGTACATCTGCACCAGTGCTAGAGCCGCCCTAGTGGTCTCAGTGGACAAAGTCGCAGATGCGCTGCCTCCGGCTGTGGTATTTCCTCATTCTATGAGGTGTTAACAGCATTTGCATCCTTCTATATGTATGCCCCCCATGAATTCCTGTTGGGGTAATTCTACTGCTCACTCTAGTCAGAGTATGCAGTCATCTGTAGCTCTTCAGCAGACAGATTGGCCAGTGGTGGTAAAGCATAAGAGAGGTTCCCATCAGTTGTTGCCTCATGAGGATTTGGCCTCCTCATCAGACTCTGTTAATCGGAGTTCTGGGTCTTACTCAGTGGAAGAAGACCATCAGTCCCTTGTGGCTGTCCCCTCTCTGGTGAGAGCGGTTAGATCTGTCCTCAGTATAGAGGAAGAGGAGGCTCAGCTGACAGCCAATGCCCCGGTCTTTAGGCGTCAGAAGGTGGCTAAGGATTATTTTCCTCAGTCTGAACAACTGACGAATCTTAAGTCTTAAGCATGGAGTACTCCTAGTAAGCATTTCCATGCTACAAGGAATATAACCTCTCGATACCCATTTGCACTTGGTGAGTGTAACAAATGGAAGTTCACCCAATGATAGATGCTCATGTCACAAGGTTGATCAGGAGCGCTACGTTACCCATTCCTGCAGCATCCTCTTAAAAGAGGTTACGGTAGAAACTTGACAATTTTTTAAAATGAGTTTTCCATATCTGGAGCTATTACCAGACCAGCTATGGCTGTAGCCTGGGTAGCTAAAGCTATGGAAGAATGGATAACATCTCTGGAAGGTACTATGCTTGATGCTACCAGAGAACAGCAGTTTTTTCTATGTCAGATGCGAGAAGCAGCTGTGTATATGGGGGAAGCGGTCATTGACGCAGGTATTTTGGTTTCTAGGGTCTCGGCAACTTCGGTTGCAGCTCGAAGATCCCTTTGGCTAAAAACCTGGAAGGCGGATGCAGGGTCCAAGAAGGCTCTGGGATCTTTGCCTTTTGCCGGGAAGGTACTGTTTAGACCAGAACGGAATGACATAATGACTTCTCTGGCAACACCGAAGTCGTCTGAATTGCCCCTAAATATACTCAGCCGGCAGCTCGGTCCTTTTGCCCACAGAGTAGGGCAAATGGTCAGTTTTCTTCTAGACAGTCATACCCGCAAGACACGTCAGGCCAAGAAATCTTGGTCAAACAAATGTCCTTCTTCCAAGCCAGATAGTAAGTCTACTGTCTGAGGGGGCGGGCCTCCCCCTGGGGGGTCTCAGGATTGCAGGCTGATTTTTACAGTTCTCCCAGGCCTGGTGCCAGACAAATACGGATGCCTTTGTTCGAGAGCTAGTCTCTCATGGTTATGCCATCATGTTCCTGAGGCATCCCCCTCAGAGGTTTGTTGGTACAACCCTTTCTTCAAACCTGATCAGGGTTTCAGCCTACCGAGAGGCTATTGGGGCCCTCCTGAAGTCAGGAGTCCTAGTTCCTGTGACGCAACATGGAGAAGGTGGTTTATTCAAATTTGTTTTTCAAATAAAAACCAAATTGGTTGCATCGCCCTATCCTGAATCTGAAGTCTCTCAACAGATTCATCCATGTGCCCAAATTCCGTATGAAAAACCTACAATCAATTATGCTGGTGATGGAGCCTGGAGATTTCATGGTCTCCCTGGACATAAAGCATGCGTATCTCCATGATCCGATCAAGGCTTTTTAAGATTGGCGGTAGATCAGCAACATTACCAATTTCAGGCTCTACCCTTCTGGCTGGCCACAGACCCTCGGGTATTTACCAAGATAATGGCAGTCATGACTGCTCATCTCAGACGACAAGGAGTCGGGATACTGCCATATGTGGATGACCTCCTGATAATCGCACAATCTCAGGAGATGTTACAATGTCATCTGCATATGACCATTGTCTGTTTACAAGAGCACAGCTGGTTAATCAATTGGATAAAGTCTTCTCTTTCTCCAACTCGGCAGATAAAGCACTTGGGGGCACTGCTGGATTCACTGGGACAGAGGATTCTTCTACCAGAAAACAAGATTGTGGTGCTACAGTCTCGTGTATGCAGTCTTCTCTGCAAGCAAAGAGTGCCAGTAAACTTGCCAATGCAGGTGCTGGGCTCCATGATATCCATATTTCCGACTTGGTGATTTATGTCCAGTTCCACTCCAGGTCCCTGCAGAATTGGATTCTGGCTCATTGGGATTGTCAGTATCATCTGAGAAAGTCTCAGATGATCTGCATCTCGCCAGAGGTTCGGCTCTCCCTCGCTTGGTGGCTGGAGACAACTCATTTGAACAAGGGTCGTCCGTTATGGGTCCCGAATTGGGTACTTTACATCCCGTATGCAAACCTGCAAAGTTGGGAAGCAGTGACAGGCCATCACACCTTTCAGGGAAGATGGATGGTTCAGGAAAGTCTCCTACCAATAAATATCTTGGAGCTTCGTGCAGTGCACAGAGCACTCATACTGGCGCAGGACCTCCTACAGGACAGGCCTGTCCAGGTTCAGTCCGACAAAGCAACAGCAGTGGCATACATCAAACATCAGGGAGGCATACGAAGTCTGGCAGCCATGAAGGATGTGGCGGATATTCAGCTGGGGGCAGAATGCCATCTTCTGGCAATCTCTGCAATATTCATCCCAGGTGTTCTCAACTGGGAAGAGCATTTTCTAAGTCGCCAGGTCATACACTCCTGAGAATGGGCTCTTCATCTGGACCTCATGGCATCACGTCACAATCACAAAGTTCCCAGGTACGGGTCCAGAACAAGGGACCCCTCAGCTGCCTTTGTGGATGCTCTGGGGGTGCAGTTGGACTTCAGGTTGGCATACCTGTTTCCTCCAATCTCCCTCCTCCCTAGAGTCATCAAAAATTTCAAGCAGGAAGGCGGCAGGATAATATGAATAGCCCCTGCCTGGCCCAGGAGACATTGGTTCTCCGACCTGACATGTCTATCCATAGACAGTCCACTTTCACTGCCTCTACAGCCGGATCTGCTAGTGCAGGGTCCCTGCCTATATCAGGATTTACCTCGGCTGGCTTTGACAGCATGGCTCTTGAGTCTGCTGTCTTGAAGGCCAAAGGTTTTTCGGCCTCTATGATTCAGACGATACTGAGGACAAGGAAGCCTGCTTCCACCCGCATCTATCACAGAATTTGGCATTCCTTTTTTCTTTGGTGCTCTCTCAGAAAATATGACCCTAAGATTTTCAAGGTCTTAAGAATACTTGCTTTTCTTCAGTAGGGATTAGACTTTGGTCTTCGCCTGGCTACCTTGAGAGTTCAGGTTCCTCTATTGTCAGTTTTTTGTTCCAATACATTCCTGCCGGATGTTAGAACATTCCTGCAGGGGGTTCTCCATTTGTCCCTCCAGTAGCACCGTGGAATTTGGCTTTGGTTCTCAGGGCATTGCAGACTGCTCCCTTTGAACCTTTGGATACGGTGGACTTATGATGTTTGACAGCGAAGACTGTTTTCCTTCTCGCTATTTCCTTGGTTCGTAGAGTTTCTGACTTGGCAGCTCTGTCATGTCGCTCTCCATATTTGATTTTTCATCATAATAAGACTGTCCTCCGTACTAAGGGCCTGATTCAGAGCCACTCGTAAGTGGCCGCTCGTTCGTTCCGACCGATGTTTGCACAACTGCGCATGTGTACAGATTTTAATACGCATGCGCGAACCAGTCAGTCAGTGCGGCCGAAAATCGTGTGTTCGCTAAATAGCGAATGCCTGCTATTTTGAGTGACAGATTGAGGAGTTTGTGGGTGGTAACAGGGGAAGGTGCTTGAAAACGGGGAGTGGAGATCCGAACGCAGACGTGCCAAACGGTCAAAACGGGCGTTTAATGGGTGTGCATAATTACTAAAGCAGCGTCATCGACCACGTCACTTGGTTGTTTTATAGTCAGAACTGCTCGCATGATTGTGGTAGGAAAAACCAACCACAAGAATAGCGTGCAGTTCATACGCCGTCCGATGTACTCGATTAATCTAATAAATAGCGGACATGACGTATGATGCGAGCGGCCAGGGGGCGTTTTCTTCAAAATTACGTTCGCATGTTTTGTTCGCTCGTTCAGATATAGAGGCGTGAACAGACCGCAAAGAGCGAATGGTTAGTTTAAATAGCCACCCCCTTTTTCTGGACGAGCGAGCGCAAATAGCGTCCGGCTCTGAATCAGGGCCTAAGGCGGGTTACCATCCAAAGGTGGTTTCCCGTTTCTTTTGGGAAACCAGATTTGTTCTTTGTGTTATATGGGTTTCACAAATGAGGCCGGCCAACAAACAGACTTTGGCTCGCTGGCTGCATATGACTATTTCTTAGGTGTATACACAGGCTGATCTCCCTGTCCCAAACAAGGCACATAGCACATTATACTCTCTGTGGGACCATCATGGGCGGTTAGACCTCATGCCTCGGCTAAACAGCTGTGCAAGGCAGCCACTTGGTCTTCTGTCAATACTTTTATCAAATTCTATGCATTTGATGCTTTTGCCTCTTAGGATGCTTCCTAGGAGCGTCTCCACCCTTAAGGGAACTGCTTTAGGCTTTCCCCAAGGTAGATCCTGTGGACCCTATGGACCCTAAAGACGAAAATAAGATTTATGGTATAACATAGCTCAGTTAACTTTCTTTGATGTCCATAGGGTCCACAAGGCACCCACCCTAACGCACCTGGTCTCAGTTAGGATCTGTGTTTTTTTTTTTTGCTTTTTCGTATCACTGATTCCCTCTTCGTATGTTGAATGTTTCTTGTGTGTGACGTACTACCTTCTCCACATTCCTCCTCTTTGCCATTAGGCTTGTTTACAAACTGAGTTCCTGTGGGTAAGGGCGGGGTATATAGGGAGGAGGACCAGTGCATGCTGCGGTATGTTATACAAAAACAAATTTTTTTATTATTGTTAAAAGAAAAAAGTTATCTAACACTAATTGCCCTGTGTGAAAGAGTAATAGTCCTCTAAGTTACTAATTCAAACAATGAAACAAATTGCATTGATTATTGGGTTCAATTAGACTATATTAGGATTACTGCAGCCATGTTGAATCTAAACATCACTTAAATAGAACTTTTTCAGCAATATCAATTTGACTAAAAGCATGCAGAACAGTATGCCGCGATAAAATAATTCCAGAAGATATGAGAGAGTTTTTGTAGTATATTAGTCTGCAAATGATTACAAAGCCATATCTAAGGCCAGGGCTGTAACTAAGGGTGTGTGCAGCATAGAGCGCAGGGCTTTGTTTGAGGCATCGTCGCTGCCCCATGTTCCCTGCAGCTGGCTAGCGGGGTTCCTGGAACAGATGCTTCTTCTGTGCTGCTTTTCTTTCTGTCACTAGCGGCCACGGCTTGATGTCATACGGTCAGGGGGTGTAGCCAACACATGTAAAACCCTGTTACAGCGACTCAAGCAAACCAAATTGAGAGCTGTTATCTCCAAATGGAGAAAACTTGGAACAATGGTAGAACTTCCTGGGAGTGTCTGGCCTACCAAAATTCCTTCATGAACACATCGACAAATCATCAAGGGAGTCATGAAAGAACCCAAATGAACATCTAAGGAATGTAGGCCTCGCTCACCTCAGTTATGTCGGCATTAATGATTCCACCATAAGAAAGAGACTGGGCAAAATTTGTATCCATGGGGGAGTTGCAAGGTGAAAACCATTGCTAACCAAGAGAAACATACAGCTGTGTTCTCATACATCTAGCATCAATATGCCCTGCAGTGCAACTTGCCTGCGTGAGTGAGCCGCCAGGTCCTGTGAGACTATGCTAGCGTTGGGCATTTTTTTTGCATATTTTTAATGAAAGTGCATTTAAGTTGTGAAGCGACTAGGACGCACCAGCAAACTCTGTTGACTATTTTAGTATGAAACACTTGTATATCTGTGTGGGAATGGGTTTGAAATACCGCCAGCCGCATGGCCGGCGGTTCGATTCCCGTCAGAGGCAGCCCGACAGGAGCAGAGTTCGAAGCAGCGGAAGCCCGACAACGCTGGAAATCCCGATCGTGGATAGGTAAGTTTAGACTAATCTAACCCCCCTAACCCTAACCCTCCTTAGGGGTGCCTAACCCTAACTTCCCCCCCAAGTGCCTAACCCTAACCACCCCCTTCCCCGCTGCCTAAACCTAAGTCCCTCGGGGGGGGTGCCTAACCCTAAGTCCCCCCCGGGGGTGCCTAACCCTCCCTCCCCCTAGCCTAACCCTCCCAGGGGGGTGCCTAACCCTAAGTCCCCCCCGGGAGCCCTAAACCTAACCCTCCCCCCCCGCGGCTGTCCGCTTGCGGCGCCCGGCATCACTACGAACGTGATGCTGGGCGCCAGTCTCCCGGCGTCGGGGAAATGCGGGCGTCTGCATCTAGACGCCCGGCATTTCACCCTTGCCGGGATATGACAGTCGTGAAGCCGGCTGCCGGTATTTAGGCAGTCGGCTTCCCGATTTGCTTCCCTCTGTGTGCACCTGAGTCTGTATGCACCATGTAGAAACTTGGAATGAAAAAAGCTGTGACCGCTAGTTTGTAGCACTTAGTATTCCGATTCAAAGACTTAGTCGCACTCAGATATACAAGTGTGCATCCTAGCCTCATTGCATTGGGACTTAGATGTATCTTAGGCAAAAAAAGACGCCCAACGCTAGTAGAGTCACACAGGACCTGGCGTACCGAAAGGGACTTATTAGCTTGACTGCAACAAAGAGGTATTAGGACACGTCTGTAGATGTTCGTCTCATATTTGCCAAAAAAAAACATTGATAACCCCCAAGCTATTTGGGATAATTTTCTGTGGACTGATGTATTGAAAATTTTAATTTTTGGAAGACCGGTGTTCTGTTATGTCTGGTGTAAAGCTAACACTACATTTACAATATGAACATCATACATTTTGGTGGTTGTGTGATGGTGTATGGATGCTTTGCTGCTTCAGAACGTAGACAAATTACCATAATTCTGAGGGATAATGTTCAGTCATCGGTCCTTGATCTGAAGGTCAAGTGCAGTTGGGCTATGCAGCAGAACATGACGAAGAGTAAGTCCACTTCTGAATGACTCAAAAGAAACAAAAAAGAGATTAATGAGCTTACCTGTTAAATCCTTTTCTTTGTTTCCATGGGGACACAGGCTCTATGCTGGGTAGAGGTTGGTGGGATGGAGTTCGGGCACCACACAGTTAACTGTGTTAGTCACAGTCCAGTTTCCCCCTCCCCCTATACCGCACCCCCAGCCTCAGGCAATTCAGTTGTTAACAAGCCTAAGGCAAGGTGCAAGGAGGAGTAGTCGGAAGACCGGCACGCACTCAGGTTCGAAACACACAAGAAAAGTGAACAGGAGAATCGAAAGCAGAGCAAAGCCCTGCAAGCTAGGTGAGTCAGGGTTGGAGCACCCTATGGAATCGAAGAAAAGGATTTAACAGGTAAGCATATGAATCTCCTTTTCTTCCTCCATAGGGGCTCTACGCTGGGATGTCCCAAAGCTAATCCCCTAAGCGAGGGGACGCTCTTAGACTGCACTCAGGACCCTTCGCCCAAAAGCCGCATCAGGGTTCTCAAAGGTGTCAAAGGAATAGAACTTTAGGAACATATTGGCAGAAGACCACATGGCCGCCTTACACCGCTGCTCCGCAGAAGCACCATGTTGAATTGCCCACGAAGTTCCCACCGTCCGGGTTTAAAGAGCCCTCACCACAGATGGTGCAAGAAAGTCCGCCACAGCATAAGCGCGGCGAACAGTCAAACGGATCCTTCTGGTCAGCGACTGCTTAGTAGCCGGCCAGCCCCATTTGCGAAAGTCATACAGAACAATGAGAGCATCTGTCCTACGCAGGTCTTGTCCTATCCACATAAATTGGAGGGCCCGGAGAAGAATCCGGAACCTGGAAAGAAGGAACCAAGATCTCTCGATTGATGTGAAACCTGGAAACAACCTTGGGAAAGTTATAGCTAAAAATAGAAGGTCCAAGCGCTCTACCTCAAAAAGGTACAACAAAACCCAATTTTAACGGGTGAAAATCAAATCTGGTAAACCCCAGATACCTATACACAATATATGATAATAAAAAATTAGTTGTATATTATAGTGACGTAATTTGAGGAAGAAAATTTCCTCTAGATAATCTTGACAGCGATGATTCAAACGATAATCCCAAATGAAAAGTCAAAATAGTACTACATTCCTGAGTCCTTCAGTATAATCAAACTTTCTACTTCAGGGTCCTTAGGGGACCCCACAGGGTTGACCTTGGGGGGTGGGGGTATAGGTTGGGTACCAAATCCGGGCACCACGCAGTTAAAGCTTTCAGCTCCAAGGATGCACTGGGTCCACACTTCCTATAACCCCGCCCCCAAGCCAGAGGCACCTCAGTTTTAGTTGGTGCCCGGCTGGAGTCGGGTCACCTTTATGCGCAGGGGGCTGATTAACAGCCACTAAGCTTTTATTTATTTGAGTTTGATACATTTTTATTTTATTTTGGAACTCTTCAGATCGGCAGCATCAGACTGTCCATTGGACGTCCAAGCTGCCGCTCCTACACCCAGCCGGCGACACAACACCAGTACAGATCTGGGGTTCGCGGCGGGACCCCTGAGTCTGTACTAGACGGGCTCTGGACGTGTCCCAAGGCTGCAACCGGATCGACAGGGACAGGTAAGATCGCGGGTCACCGCAAGCGGTGACCCGCGTGTGTATTCTGCAGCCTCCTGCCTCCGGTCTCTGGGGACAGACTGGAGGCGCTAGCAGCGGCGGCGGGCTCCCCCTATGTGGAGGCATAACCCATGTGACCGCTAGACCACCAGGGAGTTGTGCCGACAGCAGGAACCGGCGTCACGGGGGTTAATTACTAGCCAGGGGAGGCAGCCTTCCCTGTCTACCGGCTCCTCCACTCAGCTCAGCGCCCCATTCCAGCGCATGGTCTGGCGTCCCTGAGCTGCTTCCTCCGTGGGCCAAGCTTTCTCTGAGGTCTCCAGGCTGCCATTTCCTTTATGGTGCAGCAGAGAACTCCTAGGATGACTGTGAGTCCAGTCCCCCTGCGTTCCTCACCATTTAGGTCAGTGTACACAGCGCTATAGCCTTCCCAGACACTGAATCTGGGCAGTTGAATGTAGTGATATTTGCAGTATATTATACTGTATGTAATGTTTTTGTATGTATATTTCTGCGTTGTATGTGACTCATGCTAGTGCTGACTGTCTGTGCTTTATTCTCTCACCTGTCAGTTTATATCTATCCCTTTTCTCTACAATCTGCCCTAAGATGGTTGTACTTAGGGTGGTTCTGAGACCTCACATGTATATACTTGTCGATATTTGTGAGATTTGTCACATACTATTGCGTGCAGCACGTTGCCATATTTTAGATGGAACTGTGTTTTGCATACGCGGATAATGGGTCCCTGCAGCTAATCTTAGCGTTAGTCAAGACCAGTGTAGCACTGCTTGATATTTCCACGATGGTGGTTAGTCAGATATGTCTGCCCAGGAAATAGAGCACGATACTGCACCCACTTTTGCTATCCTGCAGGTGTGAGTACGGAGGATTTGACTCAGAAAGTGCTATATATGTGGTGCCGAGCCCCTTACATGATCCCCCTTGGGCGATTTGTTTCGCAAGAGGCCTCCATTGCGGATCACCTAGGCAGCCCCCATAGTTGTAACCCACTTGGGGTTGCTTCAACATACTACCCTTCCCTCTCAGGGTACCTCACAGTTCTTGCGGTTTACCCCTTCGACACAGACTACCGCTCCCTACCAGGGTTTTTCAAATTTCCTCAGGTATCACAACAGTTTGTCATTTCCCTTGCAGGGATTACCACAACAGCCACCCGAAACACAAAATGGCGTAATAAACACCCTGTGGTTGCTTCCCAGTCTACACTGCTGTCTAACACAGATTGTCAGCCAAGGGTGCACTGGGTGATGTATCGGACTCCTTCACTCGATGGGGAACCTAAATCAAGTATTTTTTATCCCTGCTTTGGTGCTGGCGGTCATGTCCGTCCTAGTTATAGAGGATGTTGAACCTGCACCTAAATCAAATCACCCTCAGTTTAAGCATGAAAGTGTCTTCTGTTGTTTTTCCCCCTCTCTGACCAGTGGGTAGATCACATGGCGGGGGTCTGACAATTGCCAGATAAGAGGTATCACAAGAGTGTTTGGCCTCATGTTTACCATTCCCTGAGGGTCATTGCCAGTAATTGGAATCACCTCCTGGGGTGGATTCTCATGTTACTCGTCTGATTAAGAGCGCTACTACGCCTCTCTTCCTTGCCCGGATGGATTCTACGGATCCGCAGGTGGTAACTGTGCC
Source organism: Taudactylus pleione (assembly GCA_031769625.1). Taxonomy (NCBI): domain Eukaryota; kingdom Metazoa; phylum Chordata; class Amphibia; order Anura; family Myobatrachidae; genus Taudactylus; species Taudactylus pleione. The sequence continues at coordinate 1,887,095 of JAUIMM010000105.1, forward strand.
TGAAATCAATATACTCGCTTTCAGGGGCTGTTGCCTGTCCAACCATGGCTATCGTATGGGTGGCTAATGCTATTGAGTGCTGGGCTACTGCATTTGTAGAGCTTTTTCCCTCAAAAACTTCTGGGGATCAGATGCCTTTTGTAGCTCACATTTAAAATGCAGTTTCATATGTTGGAGTAACAACAATATATGACCTTCAGAGTTTCGTCTGCGACTACCACCTCCGCCGCCATACCCTATGGCTGTGCTCATGGAAGGCGGAGGTGGACTCCAAGATAGGCCTTAAAATGGATACCCTATATTGGGGAGATCTTGTTTTGTCCTGACCATGGCAAGATTGTAGCAACGTTGGCAGTATCACTCAGCAAATTTCCACCTTCAGCTACTCCCACTACAAGGCCTCGGACTAAATCTGTTGAGTCTTTTTGTCATCAGGGACAGCCTAAAGGTCAGTCTTTTCCTAGGCTGGTTGCCTCCACGAGGGCCGCCATACCCGGTACCGAGCAGATCTGGACATCCAGACGCACTGCTTATAAACCTAAGGATAAACCTTCGGCCTAACGGGTCAGGTCTTCATTTGGGTGATCCCAGAGTGAGATACCGACTTTTTCAGTTCGCCAGTGCTGGTGTCAAGTCACCACGGATGCTTGGGTAAGAGTTGATGTCTCTCACGGGTACGGCCTCTCATTGCTCAGACGGCCTCCCTACATGTTTTGCTACACAGGCCCTTCTTCAGATCGAACAAGGCCTTACAAATCCAGAAAGCTATACAGTCCTTACGGTAAGCAGGGGTAATTATGCCAGCCCCGTTATCTCAGCGAGGTACTGGTTATTCTACTTTCTTTCTGGGGCAGATGCCGAATGGTCCTCATTGGCCTATCTTCTATCTCATATCCCTGAAACAATTCCTAAAGGTGCTAGGTTCAGGAGGGAGCTCCATCATCCGAGCTATGGAACCTGGGGACTTTATGGTATCGCTGTATATTCAGGACGCGTACCAAAGGTACCTATAGAGACCTCTCATCAGCGTTCGCTCAGGTTTGCTGTGCCACAGCAACACTTTTTATTTTCGAGCTCTGTCCTTTGGACTGTCCACAGCACCACCGGGGTTTACCAGATTTTTGGCTTATTTTTGATAGCCCACCTGTTCAGGGTATCCGAATGCTCCTCTATCCGGACAACCTCCTGCTCTTAGCAGGATCATCAAGGTACTTTAAGGCCATTTCCAGTTAACCATTGCTTTCTTTCACAAGCACAGATGGTTAATCAGCTGAGAAAAAGTCCTCTCTGAATCCCTCACAGAGTATGATTCATCTGGGAGCCCTGCTGGATTCTCAAAATCGGAGAATCCTTCTGACGTCAGACAAGAACTCCACTCTTCAACTACGAGTATGCGGATGTCTCCACAGTCGACAAGTGTCATTACACTCTGTAATGCGGGTTCTGGAATCTACCTTCGGAAGGATGGAGGAATATGCTCAGTTCCATTCCAGGCCTTTGCAAAAACTGATTCTCTCCAGATGGAACGGGTTTCCCCATTGGATCACTGTTCAGGCGATGTTGCTCTCTCAGTAGGTGCGTCTGTCTCTATCTGGGTGGCTATGGCCATCTCATTTAGGGTAATCCTTACAACGGACACCAGTCTCTGGGGCGCAGTGACCGGTCCGCACTCCTTTGGTGGCATTTAGACGTCTGTCGATTCCGCCCTGCCAATCGACTTATTGGAACTTCAAGCTGTCTTGGGCCCTCGCTCTGGCCGAACACATACTTCCCGGTAAACCTGTAAAGGTTCAGTCCGACAATGTCACAACAGTGGCTTACATCTAGGAGACACTCGTAGTTTGGCAGCAATGACGGATGTGTCAAACATTCTGACGGCTGAGGGTTTCCTCCTGGCCATCTCTGCAGTGTTCATTCCGGGAGTTCTCCATTGGGAAGCGGACTTCCTCAGCCATCACGACGTGCAGCCCAGGAACTGGTCTCTTCTCCAAGAGAGGTTTCAACTCCTAGTGAGTAGAGGGAATCTCCCAGAGATGGTCATCATGGCCTCCTGACTCTATCACATACTGCTGGTGTTAGGGTCCACCGGTAGAGGTACTTAAGCAACCTTTGGTGATGCGTTGTCAGTGAAGTGGACCTTCCAATTTGTGTACCTGTTTCCTCCGGTCTCCCTTCTTCCTCGAGTTCTTCGGAAGTTCAGTCGAGACGGAGGTAATGTCCTGCTAGTGGCTCCAGATTGACCCAGACATCACTGGAACTTAGATTTTCAGAGTCTCTCCATCGACACTCCGTTCCTGCTACTTCAATATCCGGACCTGTTGTCTCAGGGTCCTTGCCTTTCCCTGGACATGGATCGTTTGTCTTTGACTGCATCCCTACTGTTTTCCTAAGGCTTCTCTGGCTCTGTCATTGGGATATTTAGAGCGCGTAGGCCAGCTTTTGCTGGAATCTACCACTGAATGTGGCATACATAATTCTTAAGGTATCGTACCTGTAGCTAGGATCCTCAGGTGCTTAGGATTTCCAGAAGATGCTGGCATTCCTTCCAGCTGGCTTGGGTCTAGCCCTCCGACTGGCCTCCCTGAAAGTGCGGGTCTCTGCACTGTCAGGATGGTTCGGATGTGGAATTGCTCCACTCTCGGGTATCCAGACCCTCCTTCAGGGTGTTTTCTGGATTCTACCTCCCTTCATCTCCCCTAGGGGCTCCTTGGGATTTTGGCAGTGGTTCTTCGTGCCCTCCTGGGGCCTCCATTTGAACCACTAGTTTTGATAGCCTTTACATGGTTTATGGCTTAGACTCTCTTTCTTATGGCGTTTGCATCTACCAGGAGAGTGTTGGAATTAGGAGCGTTCTCATGTGGCTTCCTCTTCTGGATATTTCACCAAGACAGGGTTGTGAGTCGCACTTGCCCTGTGTTTCTTCCTAAAGTGGTTTTTAAGTTCCGTATTATTCAGCTGGGGTGGCTTCATTGACTGACTGTGGTCCGACCTCTCAGGATTTACGTGGTCCATTCAAGTTCCTTTAGGAAATCGGGCTCCTTATTTGTGGTCTATGGATTTCACAGGAAAGGATGGCCGGCCAATAAACAGACATCGGCTGGATGGCTTTGGCTGACTATATCAGGGGCCTACACATAGGAAGGCCTTTATTTTTCTGTTGATGCTTATTCTACTCGGGCTGAGGGCCCCTCGTGGGCGGCTCGCTGTGGCGCCTCGGCTGTTCTGCCTTGCAAGGTGGCCACGTGGTCTTGTGTCCAGACCTTTCTAATATTCTATGCATTGGATTCCTTTGCCTCTCAGGATGATTCCTTTGGGCACGAAGTGCCAGTACCCCTATATGCCTTAAGGATTTTGGCGGACCTCTGTGAGGCTTAGCGGCATCTCTGGGGTCCGGACTGCGATCAAATACACGGTGATGGCAGGTAAGCGATTCCTCGTTGTCGGGGATTCGGGCGCTGCAGTCCTGGCCTCTGGTGTATGAGATGCATCGGCGGCGGCTGTGGGTGAAGGCCTCGTGGAAAGTGTCCTCACTAAGGCGGCTGGGCCATATCGTCTTTCACCGGGAACGGGTACTAGAAGCGCACTAGTTAGCGTCTACTACTGTGAGGCCAGCGTAACTGTGCTGTCAAAATCGCAGCTAAGGGGAGATAGGCGGTCCCCGGCCGCTCCTTCCCCAACCCAGACGCAACTTCCGGTTACGGATTCCCGCATCTGGTTTGCTATTTCTGACCACCTTGTGTGCGAGACACTCGCAATTGGCGTTTGTTTATACAGTATGGGTTGTGTAGTGTATTGTAAACAGCGACCTGTTCTACAGTATCTTGTGCACCAGCACTAGAACCACCCTGGGTGGCCTCTTGTCTCAGGTTTTGTCAAACTTAGTGGACAAGGCCGCAGGATCGCAGGCTCCTGCTATGGTGCCTCATTCTATGGGGTGTTCACAGCATTTGAATCCTTCCATGAATCCCTGTTAGTTTAATTCTTCTGCTCACTCTAGTCAGAGTATGCCGCCGTCTATAGCCCCTCAGCAGGCAGATAGACCAGTGGCGGTAAAGCAGGGGCATAAGAGAGGTTCTCTTCAGTCAGTTGCCTCAGGAGTCTGACTCAGCCTCCTCATCACACTCTGATCCTCTGGGTCTTACTCAGTGGAAGAAGACCATCAATCCTTTGTGGATAACCCTTCTCTGGTGAGAGCGGTTAGATCTGTCCTCAGTATAGAGGAAGAGGAGGTTCCGCCGACATCTCAGACTCTGGTCATTAGGCGTCAGAAGGTGGCTAAGGATTTCCCTCAGTCTGAGCAATTGACGAAGCTCATGTCTGAAGCATGGTGTACTCCTACTAAGAATTTCCATGCTACAAGGATTATAACCTCGCGATACGCATTTGCAATTGATGAATGTAACAAATAGGAAGTACCTCCAACAATAGATGCTCATGTTGCAATATTGATCAGGAGCGCTACGTTACCCATTCCTGCAGCGTCCTCTTTAAAAGAGGTTGCAGATGGAAAACTTGGTAACTATTTGAAAACAGTGTTTTTATTAACTGGCGCTATTACCAGACCAGCTATGGCTGTAGCCTTGGTAGCCAAAGCTATGGAAGAATGGACGACGTCTCTGGAAGATAGTATGCCTGATGCTACCAGAGAACAGTGGTCTTTTCTCTGTCAGAAGCGAGAAGCATATGTGTATATGGGGGAAGCGGTCATTGACGCAGGTATCTTGGCTTCTAGGGTCTCGGCAACTTCGGTTGCAGCTCGAAGAACCCTTTAGCTAAAAACCTGGAAGGCGGATGCAGGGTCCAAGAAGGCTCTGGAATCTTTGTCTTTTGTGGGGAAGGTACTGTTTGGACCAGAGCTGAATGACATAATGCAGTGGTTCCCAAACTTTTTTGAATCACGGTGCCCTAGTGCATCAGCCTTGTTTTCACGGCACCCCTAAGCCAAAAGTTTGTTGAGAAATTCAGAAAAAAATTCAGTGAAGTATTACAGTGAATTAAATTTGTGCTTACATGTCATCCTTAGGTTTGGTTATATAGTAATGGACAGGTTTGTGCTTATTTTTTGTACACATTTAAATTACATTGACCATAAAGAATTTGATTTGGTGCTGGACCACCAACCTGAGGCACTCCTGCAAGTATCCTGAGGCAACCCAGTGTGTCGCGGCGCACAGTTTGGGAACCACTAACATAATGACTTCTCTGGCAACACCTAAGTCTGCTGAATTGCCATCTATGACTCCCCTAAATTTAGGCAGTCGTCAACTCGGTTCTTCGCCCACAGGGTAGTGCAAAGGGACAGTCTTCCACTAGACAAGGTCATCCACAAGAAACCGCAGGCCATGAAATCTTGGTCAACCAGACGTCCTGCGTCCAAGCCAGACAGTAAGCCTACTGTCTGATGGGATGGGCCTCCACCTCGGCGGTCTCAGGGTTTGGAGGTCGACTTCTACAGGTTTCTCAGGCCTAGCATCAGGCAACTACCGGATGCCTGGGTTTGAGAGGTGGTCTCTCATGGTTACGCCATCACGTTCCTGAGGCATCGCCCTCAGAGGTTTGGTGGTACAACCGTTCCTTCAGCCCCGGTCAGGGCTTTGGCCTAACAGGAGTCTATTGTGGCCCTCCTGAAGTCAGGAGTCCTATTCCCCGTTCCTGTTAGGCAACAGGGAAGGGGTTGTTATTCAAATTTTGGTTTTTAATCCAGAAACCAAATGGTTCGCAGCGCCCTATCCTGAATCTGAAGTCTCTCAACAGGTTCATCCAGGTGCCCAAATTCCATATGGAGAACCTGCAGTCAATGATGCTGGCAATGGAGGCTGGAGATTTCATGGTCTCCCTGGACATAGAGGATGCATTTCTGCATGTTCCGATTGCACGATCCCACCAAGGTTTTCTGAAATTGGTGGTAGATCAGAAAGATTACCAATTTCAGGCTCTACCCTTCGGTCTAGCCACAGACCCTCTGGTATTTACCAAGATAATGGCAGTCATGACGGCTCATCTCAGACAACAGGGAGTCAGGATACTGCCATATTTGGACGACCACCTGATATCAGCACAATGTCATCTTCAGATGACCATTGTCTGCTTACAAGAACACGGCTGGATAATCAATTGGAAAGTGTCTTCTCATTCTCCAACTCAGCAGATGGTGCACTTGGGGCTGCTGCTGGACTCTCTGAGCCCGAGAATTCTTCTACCAGAGTTCAAGATTGCGGCGCTACAGTCTCGTGTGCACAGTCTACTCTGCAAGCAAAGCGTGTCGTTTCACTTGGCAATGCAGGTGACAGACTCCATGGTATCCACATTCGACATGGTTACTTATGCCCAGTTCCACTCCAGGTCCCTGCAGCAATGGATTCTGTCTCATTGGGATGGTCAGTATCGTTGGATAAAGTCTCAGATGACCCGCATTATGCCAGAGGTTCTCATTTCCCTTGCTTGGTGGCTGGAGACGACTCATTTAAACAAGGGTCGTCTGTTATGGATCCCAGATTTGGTGGTACTCACCACGGATGCAGGTCTGCGAGGATGGGGAGCGGTGACAGGTCATCTCACTTTTCAGGGAAGGTGGACGGTTCAAGAAAGTCACCTACCAATAAATATCTTTGAGCTTAGTGCAGCGCACAGAGAGCTCATTCTGGTGCAGGACCTCCTTCATGGCCGGCTTGTCCAGGTTCAGTCCGACAACGTGACCGCAGTGGCCTACATCAACCATCAGTGAGGCACACTAAGTCCGGCAGCCATGTGTAAGGCAGCCACTTGGTCTTCTGTCCATACCTTTATCAAATTCTATGCTTTTGATACTCTTGCCTCCCAGGATGCTTCCTTTGGGAGGTGGATTCTCCTCTCTGCGCAGGAGCGTCCCCACCCTTAAGGGAACTGCTTTAGGACATCCCCAAAGTAGATCCTATGGACCTTGAAGAAGAAAATAAGATTTATGATCTAACATACCTCAATTAACGCTTTCTTCGAGGTCCATAGGGTCCACAGGGCACCCACCCTGATGCATCTGACCTCAGTTGGGATCTGTTTTTTGCCTTTTTATATCACTTATTCCCTCTTCGTATTTTTAGTGTTTCTTACATTGTACTACCTTCTCCACTTTCTCTCTCTTGCTGTTAGGCTGGTTTACAAACTGTTTGCCTGTGGTTGGGGGCAGGGTATATAGGGAGGAGGACCAATGCATGCTGGGAGCTTTAAGCTGAAGCGGTTTGGTGCAATGGGTCACTCCAACTACATACCCCCTAGGTAGATCCTGTGGACCCTATGGACCTTACAGAAAAAGCGTTAACTGAAGTATGTTATACCATAACTCTTATTTTTTTTTTCAACACTTTATTACCTCTATTGGACATACATATGGTACACATTACTAGTGTAAATATATCAGCCTTCCACAGATTAGGCATTTTGAGGTTTATTATTGTCATTGTATAGTGTTATATGTATGTATTTGTGTCTATTTTTAAGAAATTTATATGTGATTATATATTGACCAAATCGATTGAGATTTTCTGACAGACACACACCAGCGCAGTATTTTCTTTATAATGTTCCTGTGTTTTTGAGCTTTGGCATACCTCCTTTACTGCTGCAGGGTGTCTCCAATTTAACAGATCCACACAGTTCCAGTAATTTTTACAATGTTATACCATAACTCTTATTTTTTATTCAACACTACATGTCCCTTCAATGTCTTATTTACTACTCGTGAAGGTATCATAAAAAACATAAGGGGAACACATCCATAGTGTGAAACAGTACATTTATTTCATATAAAAACACTTAACAAATGGCTGCATGCCATATCAGTCTTTTTTTTGGAAAAGGCGCAATATAATGCAAGGAGGGGGAATTTACATTAGCTCCCCCTACTGAGCTGTACCTTCTCTAATCAAAGGATATGGTTGTTGCTGCTACCAATTGCTCCACCTAGTAACAACCATATTCTCTGAGGAGGGAAGGTACAGCTCAGTAGGGGGAGCTAATGTAAATTTCCCCAATATGCATTATATTGTACCATTTTCCAAAAAAGGACTGATATGGTATGTAGCCATTTGTTACGTGTTTTTAGTTGAAATAAATGTTTTTTTTTACTGTTTTACACTGTTGTTCCCCTTATGTTTTTTATTAGATATTCACAAGGAGTAAATAAGACAATGAAGGGACACGTAGTGTTGAAAAAGTTTGATTATACTGGAGGATTCAGGATTGGACTACTATTATGACTTCTCATTTGGGATTATAGTTTGAATCTTCGTAGTCAAGATTATCTAGAGGAAATTTTCTTCTTCAAATATATTGACTGGAATACAATAAAAAACAATTTTTTATTATCATATATTGTGTACAAGTATCTGGGGTTTACCAGAATTGATACTAACCCATTAAATTTGGATTTCGTTGTACCTTTTTGAGGTAGAGCGCTTCGACCTTCTATTTCTTGCTATATTTGTCTTTGTGATTTGGTGTTTATCACTCCGGTACAAGCAGCCTTCCTTCGCTGTGAAGGGCAGGTGATTATTTATATTTTCTGATAAGTAGCCTTGGGAAAGTAACCTAGTCGCGTTTGTAGGATAGCTCTGGCCTGGTGAAAGATCAGCAACGGAGAGCGACAGGACAAAATGCGCTCAATTCCGACACCCACTGGGCAGAAGGAAGACAGTCTTCCAGGTAAGCCAACAAATGCCCACTGTTTCCAATTGCTCAAAAGGTGAAGACTAAAAGGCCCTAAGAACCAGAAACAAATTCCAAGGAGCCACTGGATTTACAAACGGGTGTTGTACGTGGAGGACACCTTGAAGAGAGGTCGCAACATCAGGCAATAGCTCAATCTGTCTCTGAAAAAGAACCGAAAGAGCTGAAACCTGCACTTTCCTGCACAAATCCAGGCCTGCCATGCAAAAAGAGAGCGAGTGGGAATGACCTGGGGTTAAGATTCCTAACCGAACACCAGTCAAAGTAAGTCCTCCAAACCCGATAGTAAATTCTAGCAGAAGAGGGTTTACGTGCATTGAGCATAGTGTTAATGACTGACCTGGGGAACCCCTTAGCTCTCAAGACTGATGTCTCAAGAACCACCCTGTCAAAGCAAGATGGGCCAAATCCGGATCCCCAATTTTGTACTCTAGGAATGCAAACTGCTTACAGGGATGATAGATGCCTTTCCGAGTCAGCGGGTAGAGCCTACCTCCCCATTCTTGCATGGACCCCAGGGCAAACGGCCGCCAGATCTGTACAGCACCCTGGTGATCTAGTGGGGATGCAGAGGTAAGAAGCCACGATCACGTGACTGCCTGCAAGCAGGGAGTCTCTCTTAGCTTCCCCATGCTGCATCGGCTGCGGCTTCAAGCTCCCTGTTCCGGCCGAAGACACTAACCCATTCGCCAGCGCCATGGCAACCGGGCATGGGGTGATGGAGCAGCAGCATGAGCATACTCTAGGACGCCTAGAGCTGCATACTCAGTAAAAAAAAGTTAATAAAATTAAAGAAATAAAGAAATCACCTGAGCTGTAAGCTGTGTGTGCCTGACCAGACACCAACAAAAAAATTGAATTGCCTGTGGTTTGGGAAGGGGGGGGGGGGTGGGTTATAGGGGGAGCCTGGGCTGTTACTAACAGAGTTAACTGTGTGGTGCCCGGACTCCATGCCACCAACCTGTGACCAGCGTAGAGCCTGTGTCCCCTATGGAGGAAGAATAAATTAGGGTTTTGCAGTGGCCTTGTCAAAGTCCTGACTTGAAACCATAGATATCCTTAAAACCTGGACCCTAACGGTCCAGGTTTTAAGGATATCCATGGTTGAGCACAGATGGTTAAATCAAAAGACTGAGGTACTAATTAAGTCACCTGTGCCCAAGCATGGTTAGCCTTAAAACTTGGACTGCTAGGGTACCTTAAGGACCGAATTTTGGAACCTCTGGACTTCTACGTTCCGGGAATTTGTCTATCCTTGCCTAAAATTTATTGTGGAACAAACCTTAATCCTAACTATTGGCTCCCAACAAAAGTTGGGAAACGGACAATATCGGTTTTTCAGACAAGTTGATTAAATCAAACAGATTTAACCACTTGTGTGACGATTATCGTTTGCTTCCAAATTGACCAGATATTTGTTCCCACCAGCAAACTAGCTGGTTGGTTGGAAAGATAATCTATTAAATATGTGGTCATCTTTAAACTCAATGCTCCATCAATAGCCCTGGATTTTATAGTTTCAAGAACATAATAACCGAGTCACTTATTAACCATTTGGTTGCTTATTGTTCTTTAGAGGTTTTCTTTATCTGTAACACTATTTTCAGTTAATAAGATTTATTAAAATATACTGTTTGGAAAGTTCTGAAGCTAGTGTTTTGTGTGATTACATATTTCATTAATTATTTTACATTTCATCACAGATTGTTTTGTCTCCTGGATCCAGTCTTAGCTCACTAACCTCTGTCACACCTATAACCAGTGCCTCAATAGATGCAAGTGTTTCCAGGTAATGCACAAATGCTTTCATTGTCTTTGAAGTCTGTTCTAATGTGTGTTTACATTTGTAATTTGATTACATACTTATTGAAACAAACACCAAAGAAGATTGATATAGGAAAGCATAAATACCACTACTTTACCGCTAAAGGTGCCTACACACTTACCGATCTGCACACGATCCGACATAGTGTACGATTTCCCTTGAAACTCCTCCACAGCAGTTCTGCACACAATTTGGTCCATCTCCAAACCATCTATCGTGCATCCGTGACTTTTTACAGTGCATTGTGTCCCAGATTGCCAGATCTGCCCTACAGCACGGCAGATCTGACGATGCGATGTGCGACCAGCGGGGACGTGCATGGCATTGTGATCATGAGTGGGTACTCACAATTTGGGCATTTTTTACACAATCTGTCGTTCCGATGCGTCGAAATCGGCCAGTTCGTGTAAAAAATCGCTAAGTGTGTAGGCACCTTAATTTACCACCTTCTGTTTGTTATTAAACTGGAGGTAGAAGATTTTCTATGGGATTTTGTTTTGTTTGGGTTTGTTTTGTACAACATGGAGTTAATTATATATATTTTTTTCGAAAATGTATTTCTGCCTCCTCCACTTCTATAAAGCTTCTGATTTGTATTTGAATTCACTTCTCTTTAGGATGAAGGCTGTTCTGCAGTCGACGACGTTGTTCACAGACATATCAGGTCGGCCCTCTAGCACAGCTGATACCGATATATCGGTGCACCTGCATGTGTGTATGGGTGACCCACCGATTTACCATACACTTGCTGCAGGGGCCTGCTGACACTGACAATCTCAACTGGGCATGCAAATTTAAAGGCCCACCCAGTTGTGATATCAGCCTAGACATATTGAGCGGCCGATTATTAAGTGTATAGCTTTCCAATTGAAGCTACGTTTTAGTGTATACCAAGCATTAGTGTGTAAACTGCTGTTTTCAACATTCATGAGAACAACCACGTGCTAGTTTGTATCATAGTGACTGGAACCAGTTTTATAGTTTCTTCTGAGTTTACTTTTTCAGCAATCATTATTTTTTTTTTTTCATTTTTCCTATCTTGCATGTCAAAGTGAATGGTACTTTTTTTTGTTCACTGCACGAGTCATTGTTTTAAGACATGCACTTGTGTCTTTTACATTGCATCTTTCCTTGAAGTGGTCTATTTATGAAAGACCCCTTCAAAATACAGCCATATAAAATATTTCAGATACTTATGACAAAAAAAAAAAAGGTCAGCGGCAGCTGAGTGATTCTCAGTTGAACGGTGACACTGGGCGGCTTACTGGCACCCCAATGCTTGAGCTTCTAGTTCCATATTCAATAAAAAATAAAGCTGCATGTTTTTTGTTTTTTTTTTAAAAAGAAGTAACAAAAATATGTAAACTCACCACCACTATCCCTAAAAGTGAAAAAATGCTTTATTTTAATAAAGCATTTTTTTGAAGTAGCCTTCCCGTATACTTTACATCAAGGGCGGGGAACTTTTTTGTTGCCGAGGGCCATTTTGATATATATAACATTATTTGCGGGCCTGGTGCAGACCCTCTCTGTATGATGTATCAAGTGGTGGGGGTAACAATTACCGGTGCTTACAGCAATATCCGGAGGATGCTTCGGGGAGCTGTAAGGGCAGCGGTGTGACCATCTGAAGCATTCTAGGGACGCTACAGGCGGCACTGCTGCATAGATTCTGGCTGCATGGTGCTATTCTGGGCACCCTGCTAGCCAGATGAGGATAGCAGAAAAAAGCTCAGAGGGCCGGACCAAATGACTCAGGGGCCCTTTTACATGGTGAAGCATTTCAGATCTCACCAGTGATGTCTTCCGCCTACAATAGTCGTCTCCAGGTGGTGGGCTTTGGTAAATAGTGATGCTGATTCCTATTACTTACTAATAGAGGATTTGGCTTACCGACTCCAGTCCTTGTCAAAAGACATACATCCTGCAAAAAATCTCCAGTTTTAGGGCTTTCTGTCTGTGATAAATAAAATCCATGGCCTTTTAGGTAGTAGGATCCAAAAGACAGCACCCTAACCTTTTTAGTTGTAAGTTGTTTCTGCATTGTTCTCAATGAATGTTTGCTCTGTTATTACTACTGTACGACACTGAATAAAATGTTGGAACTTAATAAATAATAATGTACAATAGTATATCAATATATAGTATATCAAGGCATCCTTTTGTATTCTGCTTGATCTTGCAGAACTCCAGAGGAAATTGCAGCAAGTTCACAGCTGGAAACCAGCATTACTTTAAGTAGCTCTATGAACAGTGGAAGCTTTCACTCTAATTCACGAACATCTACTGTACTTATCCCAGGACTAACTGAGAAACTCATGCCTAAACCAGTTGTACAGGTAAATATGATTTTTTTTTCAATTGTTTTATTGACTTAACACATGGCACAATCACCAAAGGTTCACAGGATAATTTTTTTTAATTAAGTTTAAAACTTCTTTCTTATTTTTTAATGATATAGATATGTCCTCTTAGACCTAGCATCAATACGCCATGTGGCGCAAGCCACCTGGCGTGAGTGAGCCTCCAGGTCCCATGTGACTTGGCTTGTGCTGAGCATCTTTTTTGCCTGGAAGTGTATTTTGTCGCATTCTGATGTGACAAAGCGCTTCAGAAGACTGCTCTGATTAATTTGATCTGCAACACTTCTATATATGTGTGCGTCTGAGTTTGTATACGAAGCACAAATGCGTGATAAAAGCAGCAGGCTCTGCATTATACCACTTCCTATGCAGATGCAGACTCAGTAGCACACAGATACACAAGTGTTGCATATCAAATTAATCAGTAGAGTCTTCCAAAGCTGTTTGTCTCATGCAAATGCGATTAAGACACATTTCTTCTTCAGGGTCCATAGGAAGTACACAGGAAACCTTGGGGTATAGGTGATGACTAAGGATGGGGCACCATGCAGTTACATTTTTTCTCCCAGGATTCAACGGGGCCTCCCTCTATACCCCGCCCCCGGGCCGGAGGCTCCTCAGCTTCGTTTGGTGCCTGACCGGAGTCGGGTCACTGTATTGCAGTGAGGCTGTTGCGAATAGCCCTGTCAGTGTGAACAGTCCAGTGGAAGTTCGAACGGCTGCATCATCACCCCGCTGGTGCTGAGAAGCCGATACTGATGCGTGCCTCTCGCTGGGCCTCAGGGGTCTTGGCTAGCAGGGACCCCGTCGGATTCCTAAACTGTAGCTGGATGCTACAGGTTGCAGGTAAGCAACACGCACTTCGGTGGTGTGTGCTGAGATGCAGTCTTTTTCCTCCAGGGTTGGGGGACACCCTGGGGATGACAGCAAGTGTGGCCAGGCACGGAGTTTTGCGGAACACTTCAGCGTCCTAGGGGTTAAACGCTGGCCAGGGGAGGCAGCCTTCCCTGTCTAACAGCCGGCTCCTCCTCGCTGCTGAACAAACCTTTCCACTGTGGTCTGGCTTGATCTGTTCCACCTTCCTGGTTCTGGCTCCGCCTCCCCACGAGTACTTCGGTCATTCTCCTGGCTGTGTGTCACTGATCTCCACAGGCAGTGCGGAGTACGGGTTCCTCTACATACCTCTCCTCTGGTTGGTGGTCAGTATATGTAGCAGTTTTGTCTTTTGTCCTACAAGACGCTAAGTGTCTGTAGTTGACTTAAGGAAGTGCCATTAAGTGCAGGTATTATTGTTTTGTGCATTTGTTTGCGACTGTATGCTAGCACTGTTTGTCTGTCTTTTTTGCTAAAGACTATCATTCTTTTGTTGCTGTCCCTGTACCTATTCTGCTATTCTGGGCCATAAGCATGGGTGTGGTGTGGGTGTGTGGCACAAGTCGCAGCTGAGACTCAGTCTCTGTTAGGTGATCCTCTTTACTATGTCTGGCAGTGAGAGTGATATGACTAAGTTAACCCCTACAGTGTTCTCCCCAGAAATTTTTTCCTGCCGGGTGGCATCCAAAAGTAGCCGGGTGGGGGCCTTCGCAATCCAGCCCGACATATCTCAGGCTGCTCCCCCACTGGCTCTCAGCCCATTATGCAGTGCCCCCTGTAGTTTTCCCCTTTATGCATTGTCCCCTGTAGTTTAGCTTTGCCCTTATGCAGTGCCCCCTGGCTGAAGTAGTGCCCCTATGTAGTGCCCAGACTGGTCCCTTATGTAGTGCCCCCAGGCTTAAATAGTGCCCCCAGACTTGCCCCTTATGCAGTGCCCCCATGCTGGCCCCTTATGCAGTGCCCCCAGGTTTAAACCTGCTGCAACCTCCTACACCTTCACAGGTGTTGCACTCTCAGTGGGTTAATACAGTTCCTGCTATATTGCAGGGTGCGACTGAGATACGTCAGCAGGATGCACATATCAGCAGACCAGCTAAAAGGGTCTTGCTATCGTCAAAATCTACTGTATGAGATGATGATAATGTCATCTGATGATGGATATCTTCTGGATGAGTCTGACCATGAGGGGGGGAGGGAGGGGGTCAAGTCTAATATATATATTCCAGGGCTAATTCAAGCTGTAAAAGCAGCCCTGATCATTGAGGAGGATGAGCCTCCTGTGCCTAAATCTAGGCATGCATTTCATGGAAGAAAAAGTGACAGAGGCTACATTCCCATTGTCTGACCAATTGGTGAATCACTTGGAAGTAGCTTGGAAAATGCCTGGAAAGTGGTATCAACCGCAGAAGCGTCTAGTCTCTGCTTACCCTTTTGCTGAAAATAATTTTTCCAAATGGGAGACTCCCATCAGTGGTGGATTGCCATGTCACGCGCTTGGTAAGAAGCGTAACGCTTCCTATGCCTACCATATCGTCCCTGAAGGATGTTACAGATAGGAAGGTAGCGGTATGCCTTAAATATGTTTATTCCTTTTCGGGGACTGCGTGCAGACTAGCTATGGCAATTTGCATGGTGGCTCGGGCAATGGAATTGGATCCCGGACTGGGTCCTTCTGACGATGGATGCCAGTCTTCAGGGCTGGGGCACAGTGATGGGTCCATGCTCCTTTCAGGGAGGGTGTAACGCAGAGGAATCTGCACTTCCAATCAATATATTGGAACTGCGAGCAGTCTTCAGGGCTCTGCAGCAAGCCAGACTGTTGCTTCAAACCCGTGCAAGTACAGTCAGGCATTGCCACGACATTGGCTTATCTAAACTGTCAAGGAGGAACTCGAAGTCAGGCGACAATGACAGATGTGTCATGCATTCTGATATGGGCGGAAGGCCATCTACCAGCCATATTGGCCGTTTTCATTCCAGGAGTGCTGAATTGGGAAGTGGACTTCCTCAGCCGTCACGACGTGCATCCAGGTGAATAGTCTGTTCACCAAGAAGTGTTTCAACTCCTAGTGGACAGGTGGGTCCTTCCAGACGTGGACCTCATGGCCTCTTGACTAAATTACAAGCTGCTTCAATTCGGGTCCAGGACAAGAGACGCCAGTTCTCTCTTGGTGGACGCTCTGTCAGTCAAGTGGAATTTCCAGTTTGTGTACCGGTTTCCTCCAATCTCCCACCTTCCTCGAGTAATTCAGAAGTTTAAACAAGAGGGAGGCATGGTTCTGCTGGTGGTTCCAGCGTGGCCCCGACGTTCATGGTACTCAGATCTTTGGAGTCTTTCCATCGACACTCTGTGGCTGTTTCCTCAAAGTCCGGACCTGTTGTCTCAGGGTCCTTGCCTCTAACCAGATCTTCGTCGTCTGTCTTTGACGGCATGGCTCTTGAGACATCCCTCTTAAGGTCCAAGGGTTTTTCCGGCTCTGTGGTTAACACCATGCTCCGAGCACGTAAACCTGCTTCTGCTAGAATTTACCACAGGGTATGGCATACCTATTTTGGAATGTGTTATCCAAAAAGTTATGACCCCCCCTAGTGTTTAGGATACCCAGAGTGTTGCCTTTCCTGCAGGCAGGCTTGGACCTTGGTCTCCGCCTTTGCTAAACGGAAGGTTCATATCTCGGCCCTTTCAGTGTGGATTGCTCCTCTTCTTGACATCCGCACTTTTCTGCAGGGGGTCCTTCGTATCCAGCCTCCCTTTCTCCCTCCTGTAGCTCCTTGGGATTTGGCTGTTGTCTTTAAGGCTCTCCAGAGCCCTCCATTTGAACCACTGGGCTGAGTGGATCTCAGATGGCTTACTGCCAAAACTGCTGTTCTTCTGGCAATTGCTTCCGCCAGAAGAGTTTCTGATTTAGGGGCTCTCTCGTCGTTGCCCATTCCTAGTTTTTCATAGGAACAGAGCAGTGCTTCAAACTCGTCCTGGGTTCCTTCCTAAGGGGTGATCTCTAGTTTCCACATTAATGACGAAGTTATTGAGCCGGCCGTTAATTCCTCAGACCTCTTGGCAGGGGAGGCCTCACTGGATGTGGTACGTGCCACAGGATTTATGTGGATCGTAACAGTTCTCTTTGGAAATTGGACTTCTTGTTTTTTTGTTTATTGTTTCCACAAGAGAGGATGGCCAGCCAATAAACAAACTTTGGCTGGATGGCTTCGAATGACTATCTCTGAGGCTTACATTCATGAGTCCCGCCCTCTGTTTCTGCTCATTCTACTCGGTCTGTAGGCCTTTCGTGGGCAGCTCGTTGTGGCGCCTCAGCTGTACAGCTTTGTAAGGCGGCCACATGGTCGTCTATCCAGACCTTTTTGAGGTAGTATGCCTTTGATAACTTTTGCCACACAGGTGTTCAGGCAGCGGATTCTCCTTTCTGCACAGAAGCGTCCCCGCCCTTGAGGGTGCTGCTTTGGGAATCCCCAAAGTTTCCTGTGGACCTTCTATGGACCCTGAAGTAGAAAAGTAGAGATATGGTAATAACTTAACCTAGTTATCTCTCTTTCTACGTGGTCCATAGGGTCCACAGGGCGCCCGCCTTGACACTTTGCTTCAGATGGGCTTTGCTCTGGTCACCGGTTTTCTATCTCTTCTTGTGTGATTCTAGTGTGTTCCAGACTTTCTTCTCTCTCTCTTATCCTCTTCCGGCCTTTGGCTTGCTACGTAACTGAGGAGCCTCCGGTCCGGGGGCGGGGTATAGAGGGAGGCCCTGTTGCATCCTGGGAGAAAAAATTTAACTGCATGGTGCCCGGATGTCTTGGTCATCACCTACACCCCAAGGTTTCCTGTGGACCCTATGGACCTCGTAGAAAAAGAGATAACAAAGGTAAGTTCTTACCATATCTCTACTTTTTCAGTGAGTCGCACGGGATCTGGACCGCTAAGAAGGGCAGTTTGGTGCGGCTGCATAACATCAATAGTGTCTGAGGAGGACGCATGTGTACTGCAGTTTACAATATGAAAAAATGCTGTTATACTGTACATTTAGCTGATCTTGAAGGTCCCTTCTGAAGGCTATAACTTTTGAAGTCAAGGCTGTTCTCTTCCTTTTGCCGCTTGCTTAATTCAAAATGGCAGTAGTGAATTTGTAAAAGGCGTGCCTTATTAAGAGAGAAGATTGCAGTGCTGGGCTATTGGTGTCTATGGGTAAAATGTCAGAGTGGGTTAAAGTGCACTGGAGTTAAGTTTAATTGTTTTTCTTCTTTACAATCCATAGGGGACACAGGCTTTGGGTATAAGGTGAGCAGGAGTCGTCCGGGCACCAAATAGTTAAGATTTTTTTCCCAGCTGCCCAGGCCCCTCCCCCCTATACCCCAGCCCCAGGCAGGCCAGTTCAGTTTGCTCAGCAGTTTATGCTACTTTCATTTAATTTTTATTTATTTTATCTAGTTTTTACGGTGAGTGGGCAGCTCTAGGCGTTCTATAGGATGCCCGCACTGATGTTCCGCTGACCTCCAGCTCCGTCGGATGCGGCACTGTCTAGCGGGTCAGTGACCTCAGCTGGTGTCCCAGCACACACCGGGGACCTGCAGCCAGACGCCAGGGAAGGAGCACATTTGGTGCTCAGAAATGAGAATGGCTCACTATTACCAGGAAGCCGCAATGCAGCGGTGGGAGACCACCGCTAGTGCTAACAGTGGTCGCCAAGGCTGCCTGGCGCCTCCGATAGACCACCAGGGCAGCAGCCATTACCCTGGGGGATCTAGCTCAGCTTGTGGGAGGTAGGCTCTTCCGATTTAGCCCTTCATTGGTGCTCTCCCTTATCGCTGAAGCTATGCCACTGGGATTCTCCCTCCTCTCTCCCCTCCCAACTGACACTGAGCGGCCATTTTAAATGGTGCCTGATTCAGTCAGTCTCTGGAGAGCAGTAAAGGGCTCCTCTCTCCCTGTATACCTATTCCCATGTGGTCAGGTTATACACTATGCTACTTCCTTCTGACTGGGGAATGGATTGTTGAGCATTAACTGCCCATTAATACATCACTGAATGTTTCTGTGTGCAGGTATTTGTGGGCAGGATTAAATTTTATTTTTCAGTTTCATCTGACAGTTTTGTAAAGCAACGCTTTATTGTAGGGTGAGGTCACAATCATTTGCCTCCTCTTATTGCACACAGTAGTTTTCCTAACTGGTGTGTGGGGATTGCCCTGGATTGCTTATCACGTTCTCCAGTGGCAAAGCACCCTGGATGGGGGTGCTTCAGTGCTGTGTAACTGCAGGACTTGTACCTCTGTACTTTCTCCTCAGGCTCTGTGTCTGGTGTTTCGCAGATTTGCAGCAGAGTGTCAGTCAGCCATGACTTCCACCTGGACCTGGCCTGAACTACCTCTCTTATAGGTAAGGTTGTAGTTGGCTATGGACTAGGGCATATCCTCTGCAGTGTCAGTGTTCCTGTCACACAGACTGGCAACCCCAGGGCTCGCTTACCCTACTAGTATCCCTACTGGGACCTAGCTGGGCACCTTATAGCGTTCTGCCTTAGGAGCCAGGGATGCAGTCCTTCTCGCTTTAAGCGCAGGTGTCTGCATCTTTCTAGCTGATGCTGGACAGGAACCGCACTTCAGGCATTCTTCACAGCACGGAGGTGATGTGTTTGATTCTCACTACGGCCCTAACTGGGTGGAGTTTGTGTATTGTCCCTGTGCTTGCGTGGGTTTCCTCTGGGTGCTACTGTTCTTCTCATACCAGTCTAGGTAGTGCTGTGTCACAGTCTAAATAGTGTTGTTTTCCAGTCGGATAATTAGAACTTCCTCAGCTCTTTGGGACACTAATATTTCAGACTTTTGTCTATCCCGTACCGCAGCTAAATGTTGCACCCGGCTTAACGGGATAACAGCTTTTCTTAGCTTTAAGGTTACCAAGACCTACGGCTACACCACCCTGAATGCGTCCGATATCGTCTGATCTCGGAATCTAAACAGTCAGTTCTTGGTTAGTAATTGAGAATACCAGGTACAGTAGGCTACAGACCCCTAAGGGCTAGCACTTCGGTTTTCTTTTTCAGGGTCCACAGGATCTACCTTGGGGTATGTAGTTGGAGCGATCCACTGCACCAAACAGCTTCAGCTTGAAAGCTCCCAGCATGCACTGGTCCTCCTCCATATATACCCCGCCCTCAGCCACAGGCATTCAGTTTTGGTGCGCAGCAAGTATCCAGTTGCACCTGTTATACAGCGAGACTGCCTAGGCAGTCCCAGACTTTTTTCTTTTATGATTTACCTTAGTTTTTGAACTTCTGAGTTTCGTGATACCGGGCGCATTTCCTGTAACTCCTACCTCCGCCGATGCTGAAACGCCTGTACTGCTATATGCCCTGTGGATTTCGGCGGGCCTCAGTGTGGCTTAGCTAGCGGCTTGGCTGGGGTCCGGACTGCAGTCGGATCACGGAGTTGTCAGGTAAGCAATTCCTTGTGTTCCGGGAATCGTGTGCGACAGTCCTGGCCTCTGGTGTAGGAGACATATCGGAGGCAGCTGCGGGTGAAGGCCTCGTGTAACGTGTCCTCACTAAGGCGGCCAGGGTCATATCTTCTGTTGTCGGGGATGGGCAGTAGATGCACTAGAAGCACAGTAGTTAGCCAGCACTGTGAGGCCAGCATCTATCACATAATTTGGCATTAATTTTTTTCTTTGGTGTTCTCACAGAAAATATGACCCTAAGGTTTTCAAGGTTTCAAGAGCACTTTCTTTTCTTCAGGCTGGATTAGACTTAGGTCTTCACCTGGCTACCTTGAGAGTTCAGGTTTCTGCATTGTCAGTGTGGTTCTAGCACAGAATTGTCTCTCTGCCGAATGTTAGAACAATCTTACAGGGGGTTCTCTGACTGCAACCTCAGTTTTTCCCTCCGGTGGCACCGTGGGATTTATCTTTGGTTCTCAGGGCACTGTAATCTCCCTTTGAGCACTTGGATAAGGTGGACCTAAGATGGTTTATATCGAAGACACTTTTCTCCTCGCTATTTTTATTAGCTCGCAGACTTTCTGACTTGGCAGCACTGTCATGTCGCTCTCCATATTTGGTTTTTCATCAAAATAGAGCTGTCCTCCGTACAAGGGCGGGTTACCTTCCAAAGGTGGTTTCCCATTTCCATATAAATGAGGAAATTGTAGTCCCGGCCTTTGTCTTCAGACCTTTCTACAGGTGAAGCTTCCCTGGATGTGGTTCAAGTTTTTCGTATTTACGTGGATTGTACCAACTCCATCTGGAAATCATTTTAGCTGTTTTTGTTATATTAGTTTCACAAACGAGGCTGGCCAACAAACAAACTTTGGCTCACTGGCTGCGTGCAACTATTTCTCAGGTCTATACACAGGCTTGTCTCACTGTCCCAAACAAGGTGACAGCACATTCTACTCGGCCTGTGGGACCATTGTGGGCCGATAATCATTGCGCCTCGGCTGAACAGCTGTGCAAGGAAGCCACTTGGTTTTCCCTACATACCTTTATCAAATTCTATGCATTTGATACTTTTGCCTCCCAGGATGCTTCCTTTGGGTGGCGGATTCTCCTCTCGGCTCAGGAGCGTCCCCACCCTTAAGGGAACTACTTTAGGATGTCCCCAAGGTAGATCCCGTGGACCCTATGGACTCTGAAGAAGGAAATTACAGTTATGGTATAACATACCTCAGTTAATTTTTTCTTCGAGGTCCATAGGGTCCACAGGGCACCCACCCTGACGCACCTGGCCTCAGTTGGGATCTGTTTTTTGCCTTTTTATATCACCGATACCTTCTTCGTATTTTTAGAGTGTTTCTTGTGCACATTGTACTACTTTCTCCACTTTCCGTCTCTTACCATTAGGCTTGTTTACAAACTGAATGCCTGTGGCAGAGGGCGGGGTTTATAGGGAGGAGGACTGATGCATGCTGGGAGCTTTAAAGCTTAAGCGGTTTGGTGCAATGGATCGCTCCAACTACATACCCCAAGGTTGATCCTGTGGACATCGAAGAAAAAGAGTTAACTGATGTATGTTATACCATAACTCTTATTTTCATGCTTCAGTAGCCTGTTTCTGCATTCCCCTCTTTTGCACAGAGTGTGAACCTTCTGCGGAGGGCTCGCCCTAATAGACACCTCTGGGATTCTAAGCTACTTGCCCCCTTCAATTTTCTACCTGCTGCGCAGCGGGCATAATGAGCCTCCTCCTCTGGGAATGCTCACTTGGCCCGCCTAGTCAAAAATGCTGCCCATCTTAGACCAAATACGTGCATTCACTCCTGACTTCTGCTTATTTAGCTAAAGCCATTGTAAATTGTACGGATTCTCTTTAGGAGAGCCTCAGCTGCGTCAGATGAGATCATCAGAGGGTGGCCTCTTATATTGAAGAGGCAACAATAGCTTCCAGTGTCAGCATCCTTGCTGGCAGTTAGGGGAACTCTGTGGCTTAATTTTTGGCGTGCTGACTCAGACTTTAGGAAGGCCATAGGAGCTCTTCCGCTTTCATGTAATTTGCTGTGCTCCTATATTGGTCAGAATGGTAGCCACAATGACTGCGCCACGTCGACCTTCACCTCTTCTGCGACTTCGGTTGCGAACTTCTACTTTTTGCTCCTTCCTCGGAGGGAAGGTCCAAGGGCCAACCGTTCTCAGGGGGTCTTTTTCAGTGTGGGAGGCCTACTTTTGCTGTTTCCATCACCTGGATAACGACCACGTAGGATGCCTGAGGGTGAGGTTTTCTCACCAGCGGCTATGCCATAGCCTTTCTGAAACTCCCTTGATCCTATTTTTTCCCTACTGGCCACTTCCAGCTGGCCTCCTGAGTGGGACTTTTTACCTACCCATTCCAGGGTTCTTGAAGCCCTTCAGGTGGACGTCTTCCCGGTCCGGCAGGAGTTCCTTCTCTCTGATTTCGTGGATTTGCGGGTACTCCACAGGCTGCAAAGGGAGGGAGACATGTTAATCCTAGTTGCTTCCTATGGTCCTTGTTAAGCTTGGTATCTATCAACTCTCTGCTGTTTCTTCCTTGTGGCCGGATCTTCTGTCTCAGGGCCCGTGCTTCTATCCGAGTCCGGCCCATCTCGTTGCTCTTGACTCAGTCTTGAGCACTTCTGGGTTCTCCAGGTTGGTTCGGTTCATACTATACTGTATTACTGTATGCCATATGTAGCTATAGGAAAGGGAAAAAGCGGGAGGTGAAGACGCACAGGCAATCATAGATTGATGATTATACAAAATACGTGATATAAACACTATTCCTCAATGTAATAAGGGAAAAGGAATTTTTAAACATTAATAAAGGTAGTGGTGGTGCTCACTATAGTTGGGTAAAGGCTTGTCAAAGAGAGAGTGGAAAGAACTCTGTTTGGTGAGCACTCTTTCTGTAGAAAATGATTTAATTAAATCTTAACTTTTAATAAATATATTAAAATAAAGAAGTACATCAAACATAGACAAATACAACATCGGATGAGGATCCACAATACATTTAGGCATACATATCAAACAAAGCAGATAAATATGTATAATATAAATAACAGTAACAGGAAAGTGTCACTGTAAAGGCATCACTTATGAATCCATCTAAATTGTAGCGAAATATTTAAAGAATATATACATATATAGACATATATCTAAATGTATCTACATAGACAAACACAACATCGGATGAGGATCCACAATACATTTAGGTGCACATATCAAACAAAACAGATAAATATGTACAATATAAAAGTGTCACTGTGAAAGCATCACTTATGAAACCATCTAAATTGAAGCGAAAATAGTTAAAAAATATATACATATATAAACATGTATCTAAATGTATCTGTCATCTGTTTTAGGAATAAGCGATGTCGATACACAAAGTATCCTTAATGTCATATATTCAGATACATCTAGTGTTGAATTCGAGTCTTCATTCTTTGTAACGCTCTAAATGGCAGTTTCTGACCACTTCAACACATAAAATAGACCATTGCCGAGTATCACCCTCTATTGTTTAAATAAGTAAGGACAAAGCAAACATGGAATATCAGTAAAGTCAGGATATAGTACTACTATTCCTCATTCTTCTGCTCCCCACCTCTGCAAAATGCTATTTGTGAGGAGTGAGAGATTACCGGAAAGCAGTTTATCCCTAGAAACAACAGAATAACTGGGACGTTGCTCAGGTTTCGTTTCTGCTTTTGGGTGTCATACTATCCGCATTGGACACTCAATGAGAGAATTACTGGCTGGAGATAGTCCTCAGTTAATAGAGATAAAGACAAACAACACACTCAGTTAGTATCAAAAATAATACGGTCAAGTTGTATTCAGATCCAATGTGTGTGTTTTATTGCTGCTGTTGTCACGTTCAGAATTGGGTAGTTAGTGTATTTAAACATCAATTATGTAATGTTCATCATATCATAAACAGTCATGCTGCATACAAACGGTGGCAAATATCCTTAAATGTCCGTGAATGTCATACTAGTGAGGTCTATATATCCCAAAATCATCTCCTCCCAGACAACATCTGAATATACAGTCCCAGATTAATAATGGGTAAACGATCTACTCGTTACAATAAATTCAGCACCTATACACGTATGGAAACACCCCTGATGCAAATCAGGAGTATTCTCACGAGGAAGTATATACATATATTATACGTCTTAAATGTGTTCAATACTGACAGATCATAAAATAAATTGGATCATAATACTGAAGACGCATGTTTAGTACATCAAAATATATTCGATATTGACAGGTTATTAGGTGACAAAAAGTAGACCCTGACAAGGGAGGGGATAGAAAATTATACTAATCCCCGCAGTGCATAAGTCAGATAACTGACTATAAATTGTGAGGGTCCAGACTCAATAGTATATAGCATGACTATTACAACATAAATTACAATAGTGGGTTATGCATAGCATGACTGTCATTTACATGAGATAAAATTTAAACATGATTGATTCTGAAGGCAGAAAAGATGTATTAACTATAGAATTAATATCCCGCTGCTGGCCTAACAATATAGCCTCTGTGAGGGTAACTTTAACCGACTATGGTTACTGGAATCGGGACAGACATAGAGTGTATGCGTCCATCATAACAGGGGAGCGCGCAATCCAACAGCATAGATAATCATAGTGAATCATAAGATTCCCGAACCGGGTACAAACTAGTAATGAGGGTGTTGCGCCGTATAGCCACAAGCATCCATCCGTCCCGTCTGTCCCCGACGCGCGTTTCGCTGTTAAGGCTTGATCACGAGGGTAATCACATGTGACAGAATTCCTGTTATATACAGGTGTGTGTGTTTGGCTGACCTATCAGTTCCGTGAATTTAGACTGACACATATGCAACTAATCAGTATGCCGGTTCGCAAGAGATATGGTACAGGGACAACTAGTCAGATAATTATCCCTTACTACTACCAGAATGTCCTACCAAAAAACAAAGCTGCAGATATTCATTCCTAAACATAGCGATCATAAATGTATACCGAAGATGGAGCTGCTGATATTCGTTCCTGATACAGAAAATAATGTATGCAAATTGTAATGATCTAAGGGAGTACACATCATTGTTACATGTCTAACATCATACTCCGCTGTTAATTATACAACAGTTGAGCATGATTAAATTAGTACAAAGAAAAAACTATGTATTCTTAATATCAATATAAAGAGTATGTTAAGAAACATATCACTATGGCAGCGTTAATATATGTGAAGGTCAGTTGTGCTGCTGACCATCCATGATAGCCGTCATAATGATAAAACAGTATGACCCTTAAGTAACATCCACCATTCTACAATGTTATAGGGTCAGATAGCCAATATCCTTATTTAGGCTCCGTAGGGAAGAAGTAGCAGTGACTCAAAATCACTCCCAACCCATGACATGCTTTCATTAATCTATTGCATGTACAAATAATGATCATCAACAGATATAGTCGCTCCGTATTAGTCATATTTATAGTAGCTTAAATAAAATATCCTAAATGGCATAAAGGTATTAATTGTTAAGTGAATAGTGATATGAGTGCTTAAGACGTGTAAAATAAAGTGAATAATGTGAATAATTATATTTCGTTTTGTGTGTGTGAAAAAAATGAGGGGGATTAAGGATGCTAAATATTGTGAAATTATAAATACTTGCCTATACGTACTGATTTTAAATTAATCAGTATTGTTGCAGGTGAATGTGATATTTGCAAACCATACTGATCATGTGCCTGTGGTGTAAAAAACTTCAAATTAATCAAAAAACTAAAATCAAGTGAAAAAAAGGGGGGGGGAGGAGGAGTGAAAAAAACACCCTTACTGTTGAAATATGGTGCCTTAGGAACCTGATATATTACAAAATATTAGAGATAAGTGTGACCTAAATCAGTGTGTTGAAATTAGATGTTAATAAATAAACGTGTTTGTGGCTACATCGCGAATAATCCTATACCTAATTAATACCAAATAAGATCGAAGTTATGCCCCAAATTTCTTAAGAGATATATATAATAGCAGTATAACAAAAATTATATATATTCAATGGGATATTGATGGATTAGGGTATAATGGGTTACTGGTATCCCATTGATTCATACAGGCTATCTGGAATACATCAAGGTCAAAAAAGAGGGGAATTTACGGAAGTATCCGTGTTACACCTATAAGAATGCTAGGTAACTGTTAAACTCGTTCAGACCATCCGGTGTAAGGGTGCTCAATTTAAATATCCATTCTGTTTCCTTCCTAAGAAGGGTTGAGCTCAAGTCTCCACCTCTTATCCCCATTTTCACTTTTTCTAAACAGAATACTTTGAGGCTTTTAGTGTCACTATTGTGTTGTCGTGCAAAATGTCTTGCCACTGAGGTAATTTTTCTCATTTTACTCATATCAGTTAGTGTATTTCTAATATTACCCACATGTTCCAATACACAAATTTTTAAGGCTCTTGTGGTCATGCCTATGTACTTATATCCACAGTCGCATGTTAGGCAGTAGATGACTCCAGCTGTGTTACAGTTGTAGAAGCCCCGTAACGTGATATGATTGCCATTTCTATCTTGAATAGTGGAAGTCAATTTGATATAGCTACAAGCTCTGCAACCTCCACAGGGATAGGTACCCTCTAAAATGGGTTTCTTATATGGGTTTAGCTCAAAGTGACTGAGTTAAGTAATCCCCCAGATTTTTGGCTCGTCTCCACAATACTAACAGATCTAAAGTCTTTCCCTCCTTTAATTTGATCATTGACAACCTCCAGAAAGAGTGAGAATCTAGCCTTTTAAAATGCTCACAGGATCTAATAACTATACTCAAAACACAATCTGTTAGTATTGGATGGACTAGAAAAAGAAATAGAGGGACAAGGTAGAAAACTAACACAGTGGGAACAAGACCAACAATTTCAGAGATGTTTTGAGAAACACAAGAGAGACCTAGAGAATTTTGAAAAAACAATCATAGAACGTAAACGACACAAATTCTCAAGGGATAAAAGAGACTTCTCTTCCGGTTAGATATTCAAATGGAATCAACATCCCAGACAAATATTCCAGAAGAAAGATAAGTATAATTACTCTTCATCTGAGGTCGAATCATCCGGCACAGAGGAATACCCGGATAAGAGAAGAGACTCGAGGTCAGATTCTCCCACCACTGCGGTCTCTTTTTTTAGACAAAGTAAGAGATATCAGAGGAAGGTATCAAACAGGAGGACAACGTGGAGGGGGAAGAAGTGGAAGAGGTACCCCAAATTGGGACCCACCCCTGCCATCACGACAATCAGCGAGAACCAACAGGTGGAGATAGCACACAAGAGGATGAACTCAAAGTCATAAATTTGTCGGATAAGACCCTCTCTCTAGCACAACTTTCCCTATTAAAGAAAGGACTTACCTTCTCTCCAACTACCAGCTTGAACCATTTCCTGTGGGAAAAAGATCTACAGCTTTTTGGGAGAAAGCTCCTCCTAACAAAAATTTTTCAAAACCAAAAACGAAACATGGATTTACCATGTTCCATCACACAGGAAACAGGAAGTAATAGAATGATCAATACTATATCGACGTTGGACACCATACAAGACCAAGAAGCACTTGGTATTTTGAAAGAATTAGCAGAAGAGTCCTCTTCTTTCTTAACCACACCTAGAATTGGAAGAATGAGACCCATGTGCAAAAAGAAATCCACTTCCCTCCATATAATACTTGTGCACAGGTACAAGTTTTCATGGAACTGGTCTCCAAAGATATGGATAGATTACAGGAGACACAACAACAATTCCGTATTACTAACCACAACATCACACAAACCGAGAAGCTAGCATTGAAAACCATGAAAGAATGGAAACATATAATTATTAAACCATCAGATAAAGGAGGTAATGTGGTATTGTGGCCGAGGGAAATGTACATGAGAGAGGTTCTCAGACAACTCAATGACACCTCGTGTTACACCAAATTGTTGCTTAACCCAACTGAGAATTTTCACTCATTTTACAATAAGATGATCCAGGGAGCGCTTAGAGAAGGTATCATAACGAAAAATGAGTTTGACTTTTTACAAGTCAAATCCCCCAAGGTACTCACGTTTTACGTACTCCCGAAGGTGCACAAGAATCTGAAGAACCCCCCCAGGCAGGCCCATTGTATCGGGTATAGGCAGCCTGTCAGAACAAGGAAGTAAGTTCGTGGATATTCAGCTGAGAGAATATGTCCAGACTCTTCCTTCATACTTGAGGGACACCAGAGATGTGTTGCAAAAAATACATGGGATTAAACTGGAGGATCACTACATACTTGCCTCCATAGATGTAGAATCTTTATACACATCCATTCAACATCAGGATGGCATGAGAGCGGTTAGATACTTCCTGGAAATGGACAGTAGAAGTGATTTTAACGACTTCCTGATAAGATTACTGTCATTTATTCTCAACAGAAACTACTTCACTTTCCACAATGGCTTTTACCTTCAGATAAGGGGAACAGCTATGGGGACCACTTGCGCTCCCACGTACACCAATCTGTTTTTGGGGTGGTGGGAGCGGGAGGTGGTCTTCTCGGAAGCTAATGAGAGATATACTCAGCATGTAATACAATGGCTGAGGTATATAGATGACATATTTGTCATCTGGGGGGGGGTGAGTCAGCATTCTCAGAATTTATGGGAGTACTAAATACCAACAACCTCAATCTGAAATTCACATGGGAAATTGGTGCAAAGACTATCACATTTCTGGATCTAACCATTAACAAAGAGATCAATGGGGAAATTACCACCACCCTGTTCAGAAAATCAACAGCTACCAATAGTTTGTTACATGAACAAAGGAGAATTCCTCCGTTTAAGGCGTAATTGCTCTAATGAAGTGGAGTACACTAAACAATGTGAGGCCCTAACACTGAGGCTGAAAAACAGAGGCTACAGCAACAGGACCATTAAAAAAGCCAGATATCAGGTCTCCCAAACCAACAGGGAAGCATTGGTGTTCCCAGAACCAAAAGAACAATAAGGTGATAAAGAATTGAGATTTGTAGTAGATTTCTGTAGGGGGTGGAAGGAATTAAAGGGGATCCTACAGAAACATTGGCCAATTCTATTATTAGATGCAGATCTGAGGACACACCTCAAAACAAATGTATCACTAAGTTGGAGACGAGCCAAAAATCTGGGGGATTACTTAACACAGTCACTTTGAGCTAAACCCATATAAGAAACCCATTTTAGAGGGTACCTATCCCTGTGGAGGTTGCAGAGCTTGTAACTACATCAAATTGACTTCCACTATTCAAGATAGAAATGGCAATCATATCACGTTACGGGGCTTCTACAACTGTAACACAGCTGCAGTCATCTACTGCCTAACATGCGACTGTGGCTATAAGTACATAGGCATAACCACAAGAGCCTTAAAAATTTGTGTATTGGAACATGTGGGTAATATTAGAAATACACTAACTGATATGAGTAAAATGAGAAAAATTACCTCAGTGGCAAGGCATTTTGCACGACAACACAATAGTGACACTAAAAGCCTCAAAGTATTCTGTTTAGAAAAAGTGAAAATGGGGATAAGAGGTGGAGACTTGAGCTCAACCCTTCTTAGGAAGGAAACAGAATGGATATTTAAATTGAGCACCATTACACCGGATGGTCTGAAGGAGTTTAACAGTTACCTAGCATTCTTATAGGTGTAACACGGATACTTCTGTAAATTCCCCTCTTTTTTGACCTTGATGTATTCCAGATAGCCTGTATGAATCAATGGGATACCAGTAACCCATTATACCCTAATCCATCAATATCCCATTAAATATATATAATTTTTGTTATACTGCTATTATATATATCTCTCAATAAATTTGGGGCATAACTTCGATCTTATTTGGTATTAATTAGGTATAGGATTATTCGCGATGTAGCCACAAACACGTTTATTTATTAACATCTAATTTCAACACACTGATTTAGGTCACACTTATCTCTAATATTTTGTAATATATCAGGTTCCTAAGGCACCATATTTCAACAGTAAGGGTGTTTTTTTCACTCCTCCCCCCCCCCCCCCCCCCTTTTTTCACTTGATTTTAGTTTTTTGATTAATTTGAAGTTATTTACACCACAGGCACATGATCAGTATGGTTTGCAAATATCACATTCACCTGCAACAATACTGATTAATTTAAAATCAGTACGTATAGGCAAGTATTTATAATTTCACAATATTTAGCATCCTTAATCCCCCTCATTTTTTTCACACACATAAAACGAAATTATATAATTATTCACATTATTTTACATTTTGAGGAAGGCTGAGAGCCGAAACGCGTTAGTGTGACTGGTGAAACATCGTGGCTGACTTGGGAACCCAGACGGATAGGGTGAGAGATTATTCTACAGTATCCCTTATCCGGATTAGAGGGACGTTGATTGCATGGTTTATTTCCCCTGCTTTGGTCTGAAGGCCCCATTTGGTACGTGTCCATTTGTCTGTTTATGTGTATAAATAAATTTTTTCAGTATTACACTATGGATTGTTTCTTTTGATATCTATGAGGTATTGCGGCTCATAGGAAAAATCTAAGTTGGAGTATTATTCCATTTTTTGGATACAGAGGGGACGGACTACGGAAGCTTAGATGTAAGTGGACATATGACATTATTGTTTTACCGACTTACATCTATCTCACGGACTTCTTGTTCTCTGTTCTTTTTTGAGGAATTCGCTAAAGAAAAACAGCATTATAAGAAGGATCTTGCTTGTGTCGGACTTGTTACCATATTACTGTACATATTCACGAAGACCACAGATTCTTTTGAAGTACCCTTTAGAATTTACATTTAGATACATGTTTATATATGTATATATTTTTTAAATATTTTCGCTTCAATTTAGATGGTTTCATAAGTGATGCTTTCACAGTGACACTTTCCTGTTACTGTTATTTATATTGTACATATTTATCTGCTTTGTTTGATATGTATACCTAAATGTATTGTGGATCCTCATCCGATGTTGTATTTGTCTGTTTGATGTACTTCTTTATTTTAATATATTTATTAAAAGTTAAGATTTAATTAAATAATTTTCTACAGAAAGAGTGCTCACCAAACAGAGTTCTTTCCACTCTCTCTTTGACAAGCCTATACTGTATGCCAGTGAGTTCTCCCCTGCAAGCCTTTGTCACTGCTTTGGCGGATCTACTTTGCTTGAGGTTCCGCCTGGAATTTATTCCCAGCGGGTTTTCCTTCTCCTGGGTCTTTGTCCTACGCCTATTTTCTTGGAAGTTGCAGGCTCCCACACTTTCTGTCCTCTTCAGAAGCAGTTTGCTCAGGTGCCTGACGTACAATCTTTCCTCCTTGGATGGTGGCATTCCTCGGCTCCTTGGACTGTCTTTGGTGCTTTGAGCTCTTTAAGCCCTTAAGGCTCTGCTGACATTAGTTGGCTTACATGGATGACCGCTTTCCTCATCCTGATCCTGTTTGTTTCTTTGGGATGCATTGTCCTGTCCCTCCTCATGGGTTGTTTCACTGGGACCTGGCTGTCCTTTGAATTTGCTTAGGCTACCTTCTTTCGTTAGTCCCTCAGTTTCTCATCACCAGGAATGTTTGGTTCCTGTGCTCAGGCACCTATTTTTCTACGAAGGAGGCCTCTTTGTATTGTGCCGGCCCTCCGCATCTTTGTGGTTCGGACTAGAGTTCTCAGTGGGACAGCTCCACTTTAGTCCTATATGAATTTCGGAAATGGGTTTGTCCCGATTCCATGCTTGATGTTCCGTTACGCTGCTATGATGTCTGTCCTTTCTGTTCCATCTTAAAGGTCGGATTTTTTCACTGGAGTATGCTTCTTGGGTGGTTCACCAGCGTTGCATCTGGCTGAGCAGCTTCGTAGAGAGGCCCTATGGTCCTCTGTCCATGCTTGGCCACCTTTTGGGATTCTCAGCGCAGTTCCACTGCGTACCATTCCGTAATGGTATAGCTTTGGGACTTACCATGGTCTAAGCCTGTGTCCCCTATGGATTGTGAAGAAGAAACAAGGACTTGTGTCTTACCTGGTTAAGTTCTCTTCTTCAAACTCCACAGGGGACACAGGCCACCCACCCTGATGCAGCGGGCTGGCTTGGTTTTTTACTCTACTTCCAGAGCATTTCTGGGTGTTTGGACCAGTATGTGTAGGTCGGTCTTCCCTCTACTTGCTCCTGCCTTGGGCTTGCTAACGTAACTGTGCGGCCTGGGGCGGGTATAGGGGCGGTGGAGCCATGGCCGCGCAAAGAAGTTGTACTATTTGGTGCCTGGACTGCTGTACCCATGATCTAAGCCTGTGTCCCCTATGGAGTTCGAAGAAAAGGACTTAACCAGCTAAGACATAAGTCCTCTTTTTTTTTTTTTTCCATATCTTAATGAACTCCATCCCAAAATATTTTTGTTTTGGGTTGCTTTCTTTAAGTCAATAGAAAAAATAAGTCACTGGCAAAAGTTGATTTTTTTTTTTTTTTTTTAGACATATGGTAGCATAATGTGGTAATGATATGTTATACAGGTGTCACAACTCGATACTGGCAGCTATATTAGAGAGCAGTAAGACATAGCGGTGTCTTTTTTTCTCACTAGCTTGCTATCTTTGAATAAATATATCTCCCATTCTGATATATAATATATTTAGTTGAATTTATACTTGCCTGATCCTCTGCAAAATACTTTAGTAGAAATTACAGCACTTATTTGTCAAGATTGAAAATATAAATTGGTTTACTACCCCACGTCTGTTTAGTAATTTGTCCTGGAAAGGTAAGGCTTGTTTTTAAGCGTAATCATTTGGTTTAATAAATAAGACCTGTCGCATTTGAATTTTTTATGTTGTATGAGTTGTTCTTTTGTTGGGTTCCACTAGGTTACTCCATCCAGCCTTCCATTAGAACTGCACAGTTTGGAGCCTTTGGGGGCAACCCAGGCTTCTCCTACTCGTGAACGTTCACCTGATGTGATCTCGAGTGCTTCCACTGCTATGTCCCAAGATATCCCAGAGATTGCCTCAGACACACTACAAAGAAGTTACCCAGCCCCTATATCTTTAGGCCTGGCTCCAGAGGGTATTGACACCTCTAATCATGTACCAAGCATGAGCTCTGCAGCTTCTGCCCTCCACCTTCTCTCAACACGTAATCGTAACACATCAGAGTATGCACTAAGACCATTGGAACTTGTGTCTTCTGGGACTGTTGATGAGCTGATCAGTGCTCAGTCTCTGGACAATACAACTCCTCAGGATAAAGTGGATGAAGTCATGTCTCACCCATGGCCTGCAGCACCTGATATAACACGGGAGACCCGAAATAATTTAATAGAAAGGTAAGTCATATTTGTAAGAATAGAGATAATTTGTTTTTACATTTGATCACCTTCTCTTGCCACTTTAGTTTCATTGGCAATAATGCTTTTACTTGCCTTAATATGATAGAGAATATGTATGTGTGTGGTGTGACTAAAATGTCCTTTTTATATAGCATATATTGTGACACTGACACCTTCAAGATGACATTCACAAATTAATTATCTTATGATAAGTATGCCTTATTTGTCAGGGTCCAAAAACAATTCTTAATTGGCTATCACTTCTCCAGTAGGTTGTCTAACTTTTCCAACATTGATTGCCCCTTAAACTATCACCTTTGTAAGGCTTAAGATCCACCTAAACTATATCCTAATTTAACTAGAATTAAGCTCATGTCTTATTTCCCCTTAATTTGTTAGTTCCAATTCCCTATATACAGATGTATCCACAAACCTCTTACTACCTTGCGTGTTAAACAGCCCTTCTCGTGGCGCCATGGCGTGGTGTGACTCTGTAGCGCTGAGCATCTTTTCCTGCGACTTTCAGCCTTCAAATGCATCTTATTCGCAAAGTAATGACACACACGCAGCTTCTGCTGATCCAAATTATATATTCCATGCCTATATTCTGTGTGCAAATGTGACTGTATCTTCATGCGAAATGCTACGTTAGTGTCAGTGGCTCTTACACTGTAACGTAGTATTAAGCATGCAGATACAGCCACAGTCATACGCAGAATATAGGCATGCTGTATATGTAATTTTATTCAGCATAAGCTGCTTGTGCGTCCTATTCGCATCACTTTTTGCGAATAAGATGCATATGAAGGGGGAAAAGTCTGACAAATAGACGCTCTGCGCTATTGAGTAGCATGGCGCTCACACGTTATGTGTAACGCGACTTGTAGCACACAGAGGATAGGTGTACGTTGACACACATGTACATTCATTAAAGCTTACCGATACAAATGGTGACAAATCTGGGGAGGATTCTGGGTTTGAGTATCATCCTCATACAAATGATACTGAATCCGAAGGAGCTAATAAGTTTGCCAAAACGTGGTATTGATTGAGAAAAGCAGAGGATCTAAGATTAAGATCTACGAGTAAGCCTCGTGGTACTCCAACTGATAGAGGTAGAGAAGAGAAAGTGAATTCACAGAAACGAACACTGACAGAACGATTAGATAAGTAGGATTAGAAACAGGATAGAGCTTTTTCCTGAAAACCCTAGGGATTGTAGTGTTTGTATGAGAAGAGTGGCCAACACTGTCAAATGCAGCAGAGAGATCTAGAAGAATAATAATGGTCTTTAGACTTAGCAATGATCAGATCATTCGCTACCTAAGTCAGTGCTGTCTCAGTGTAGTGTTGGCCTAAATGAAATGGATCCAATAAGTTCTATGAGTGCAGAAAGCATGGGAGGCGAGTGTAGGCAAGTCTTTCAAGTAGCTTGGAGGGGCAAGGGAACTGAGAGATGGGATGGTAATTTGAAAGAGCGTTAAGGCCATAATTTTTATTTTATTTTTTTCAGAATAAAAGTAATCACTGTATGCTTCAACATTGATGGGAAGATACCACTAGAGAGAGCTTACAGATTTTAGTTAAGGTTGGGATGAGCACAAGAGACAGAGGATATTGAAATCTCTTGTGATGATGGTGGGAATAGAGCCAGGAAAAAAAGTGTTCAAGAAATTGTTTATGTGGGCGATAGATAGCAACACGCAGAGAGAAAGGGGTGAAAATCCTGATAGAATGTACTTCAAAAGATGGAAATGTGAGTGAGGGAACCTGTAGTAGAACTGGTGACCGTGTGAGAAAAATCCATATATATGGATACAGTATGTTTGTTCTTAAAGGTGTGTGTTTTTTTTTTTTTCACAGACTGTGATTGCTAAACTGATTCTAGGTGCTAATGGGTTGGGTACGGCATGCTGGCGCTAGGGGACAGAATCCCGGACACCATGGTTAGGATCCTGATATGGTTAGGATATCCTAACCCTCCCTGCACCCTAAACCTAACACTTCCCCCAGTGCCTAAACCGAACCCTAACCATCCCACTAGTCCCTAATCCCATTACTTACCATCGGAATGCTGGTGCCGGGATTCTGACAGGTGTCGGGATTTCAGTGCAGGCATTCTAAGCGCCGGCATCCCCGCTGTCGGTATTCCGACTGCATTCTGTACTAATTATTGTTTGCAAGGCCAAGTGTTGGTTCATGATGAATAGACATAGGTTATTATACTCTGAGGGGCTGAGAAGCAAGCACTAAAATAGTTAATAGACTGAAACCACCCCCACACCCCCTTATATACCCTCCATTTCCCCTAGCTCAGTGGTTCTCAAACTCTGTCCTCAGGACCTCACACAGGTCACGTTTTCCAGGTGACCCAGCAGATGCACAGGTGTATTCATTACTCACTGACACATTTTAAAAGATCCACAGGTAATTATTTCACTTGTGATTCTGTGAGGAGACCTGGAAAACATGCATTGTTGCATTACAGCTGTTGCTGTATTGTTGCTGGTAATGTGCATCCTATTACTTCCAGTAGGATATTAATGTGCCACGTCACAAAGTACACATCATTTGAGTATGGCTCTGCAAACATGAGTCCAGTGGCCATCCAAAGTCATCATATCTCAGTCCAATAGAGCATCTTTGTGTTGTGGGGGAATAGGGGATTTGCAACATCAATATGCAGTTGACCATTCTGCAGCAAATGAGTGATGTGATTTCACCATGGACCACATTCTCTATGGAAGTTTACAGAAACAAAGGATTTAGGCTGTGCTGTGGGCATAGATGAGTCCTATCCAGTAATAGAAATGTGTACTAAAATGAAGTGGCTACTAAGGGCTGCATTCAAATAGCACCATGTACCTCCGGAACTCGTTCCTGCAGCTTTGCGTGTTACTTCTCGTAAAGCTCTTTTTACTTGCAGCTTATGTAGGTGCAAGCAGAATCAGCCTACTGTAACTGGCTGGAAAATTTGTAATTCAAGCTTCTGATGCCAGCTTGCGTGTAATTTAATCCGGCCCTTATTGCACATATCAGATAGTTTTTGCTCCTGAAACCATACCCCCCAATTGATCATTCGGGTTATGGGTTCTCAGTATGTATATACATTTGTTTATACTAATACGTATGTTCAGTGATCCAGCTGCTCTATCCAACGCTGCCCAAATCTGACTATCTCTTGGGTGGTCAGTTTATAAATCATTATTTTTGGCAACAATGGTATACATTTTAAAATATTCCAAGATTCTTATTCATATTTTATTAACTTGTGTTTTGTTAACCTCTCCCTTTCAACTTTTTGCAATATACATTGGTTTCTGAAAGTCAACTGCAAGATTACACCAGTTAGTGTTCCATGACAAGATGGTAGTGTAACTCTAATATATTCAGTTTTTTAGTATTCTCTTTGTGTACTTATTCATTTTTACTATGCAGTACACAATGTTGCCTTCAATTTGTTTCCTGCAAATTTTAAGCAGGTTGTTTGTTTTCTGATGTGAAATAGAGAGCATAGTTGTAATAATACATTGTAATTTTTAATTTCCAGTGACCACGATGATGAAGTAGCCAGTTTGGCAAACAGTATGAGCAGCTTTTGCGGAAAGGGGCAGAGTCCACGACTACTTGTGAAGGACTGGAAAACCAAAGTATCACCACGTGCTTCACCAAAACCTTACAGGAAATCCATGAAAGATGACATGTATGTTTAATACTAATTTACAGAAATAGTTATGTTATCCAGTAGGTTTTTGGTACACTATGCCCTTTTTAAGGGACTAGGAAGAATTAATGTAAAATTAATTTAATTGAAATACCATGAAAAAGACTGAAAACAACAAAAACTTAATTACAAGTAAGAAAAACAAACTGTATATCTAGAATTTAATATTATTGCACATTGTTGACGTTGTGTAATACAGGACAGTAAAAGGTAGTATGTAAATTACTATCTCTGTAGTTTCTATATGAATCAACTATTTGCCATCCCTATGAAATGGGGTATCCACTACACAAATTCAAATACTGTATATAGTAATAATTATTGTAATAGTTAAATCTAAATGATGTGCAAATGTGAAACAGTATTTGACAACCTCTCATCCTTTTTGTATCTACAGCACATATTTTTACTGTATGCATTTATATTTCATGCATCACCCTGTATCCATGAATAAATGTCATTATATGTGTACACTGACCTATGTCATCTATACGGTCGACTCCGTCACAGCATTTATGTTGAGGAGCGCCTAAATACATGGTAATACCTACTTTTAGACACACAATTAAGACTCTGTGCAGGTTCAGCTTCCTGAAGATTCTGATTTCTCTGGGGTGCAGGGGGAGGAGGTTGGTGGGGACTCTGAGACTCTAGTTTTGGCAATCCGAATTGTTTTGTATTTCCAGGATCTGGTGGAACCTGAAATTCCTTTGGTTTCCCTGTTGAAACTTCAGCTGTTCTTTTTTCCTCGATCTCTCACTTTTCAGATTTCCTGAGAGAGGCTTTGGAAAAGCCGGATCATCATTTTCAAGTGCCAAAGATCTTTGCTTTGTCATATCCTTTCTCTGCGGAAAATTTGAATAAGTGGCGGACTATGAGTGGATGTTCCGAACGCTCGGCTGGCTAAGGCTACTACTATCTCCATTCCTAATGCAGCGTCCTTGAAGAATGGCTCTGATCAGAAATTAGGGGATTTTAGGTTGATCTTAGTCACTGTTGGGGCGTCTTTTTGGCCTGATTTTAGCGGCTGCCTGGGCTAATGAGGTAATAGAGAAATGGCCTGAGCAACTCAGTGAAGGGCTACAGTCCAGGTCTCCCAGAAAAGACTTGTTGCCTTTAGTGGATTTATGTAGGGACTTGATGTTCTTCAATACTGACATGGTCATGTATGTGGCTTTTGGTTTGTCCCAGATTTCTGCATTGGCTGTGGTTGCTAGACACACTCTGGTGTCAAAACAGGCTTTGGAAACATTACCTTTTACCAGATCTTTTCTATTTGGTACAGGTCTTGATGCATTATCACTGATGTTTGTAGCAGGTAACAACTATTTCCTTCTTGTGAAGCGAGCCATGAAACCCAGAGGACATTTTCACATCTCCAGTAGGACACGAGGAGCTCTGGCACAAGGCTACTTCTCTGGTACTTGTGGGGGCTTTCAAAAATTAGAGCGCTCAGGACAGGGTAGGCATCCTGGGCCAAAGCTTGCTGAAACAGTCAGCATGACTGGACTTATGGGGATCCAGCTGCTCTGCTTCCGTGACCAGTGGATGGCTATGTCCTTGTATCAGTGGGTGGGGAGCATCATCGAGCAAGGTTATATCCAACGGGACCATCATCGAACAAGGTTATATCCAACCCTCTGCCCAAGTGGATTTTGTTCACGCTGCTTCCATGTGACAAAACCAGACAGGTCGCCCTTCAAGTGCCAATCTCTTCCTTCCTGTGATTGGGAGTGATTGTTCCTGTTTTGCCAGACAAGGCTGGGTTGGGTTTTATTTGTGCTTGTTCTTGGTCCCAAAACTGGACTTAACCTTTCTGCGCATCTTGAACTTCAAAACATTAAATTTACATCTGAGGTTTACCAAGTTCTAGAAGGAGTCCATTAGTACGGTCATTAATTCCACGGGGTAGAACGAGTTTCTTGCTGCCATGGTTATAAAAGACGTGCTTTACATATCCCAATCTCGAAGGGCATCCCTCAAATTAGCTGTTGGCAAAGATCATGACCATTCAGGGCTCTGGACAGAGCTCTACAGGAGTTCACAAAGGTCATGGTTGTTATGGCAGCACATATGAGGTCTATGCTCAGAATCTGATAAGATGGGTGATGTCTATAAGTCTAATCTCGTCACAGAGCATGATCTTCCTGGGTCTCCTCTTTGACACCAGACGTCACAAGGTATTCTTGCCAGAGAACAAGATTTTGGCTGGTCAGAGGCAGGTTCTTGTCCTTGTCTCTGCCAAGCGGCTGTCTTTTTTTTTTTTTGGTCTGCATGAAGTTGTTGGGCAGGATAGTATCTTGCTTCGAAGCGATTCCATATGTGCGCTACCATTTGAGGAACTTTCAGCTGCAACGTCTTGCACATTGGTCTCTTGAATCCCAAACATCTCAAGTGTTTCAATTGTCAAATACAATTTGCTAATACCTGCTATGGTGGCTCAGCGATGCAACCTGGAACAGGGTTGACCTCTGTTGACCTGACAGTGGACCATAGTTGAAGGTTTGGGGTGCTGTGATGCCGTATCTTTGTCTGCAAGTGGTTGGTCTCGGGCAGAGGGAAGTGAAGGGCCATTCATCTGGCTCTCTTGCAGGCGCACACTCACCTTCGAGGACGGCCGCTCAAGTTCCAGTTGGACAGTGCAACGGCCGTGTCATGCATCAACCACCAAGGAGAGAGAAACAAGCTCTATGGCAATGGCAGAAAAGGACTAGATCTTTTGATGGGCGGAAAGACGTACCAGTGATATCGGCAGTGTTCAGCCCAGGCGTAAACAATCCGGCCGCAAGTTTTTTAAGCCAGTACAAGATTCTGCTGAATGGTCCCTTCATCAGGAGGGGTTCGACCAACTCTATGGCATGCACGTGAGGCATCCTACAGCAATCCTTGGTGACTGCGCTTCCGAACAGATGTACTCAGTCAGGGCCCATTTATTCATCAACATTTATCTCGGTTGGCCTTGATAGCATAGCTGTTGAAGCCATGATTCTCCGGGCTAAGGGCTTCTCTGATTATAAAATTCAGACCATGATTAAAGCCTGACAACTATCCTCTGCTGCAAATTACCATCGCATTTAAAAGCTTTACATCTCTTGGTGTGAATGGATAAGGGCCCATATTACTTCATTCAACTTGGCTCATTAGCTGTCATTTCTGCCAGCTGAGGATTCATGTTTCAGACCTTTCCATATTTTTGAAAAGTACGTTGGCTGCCATCCCCGAAGTTAAGACCTTTCTTTAGGATGTGCTTCATGTCCAACTGCGCAAATGAGAGGTTGGACGGGCGACTAAATAGTCGGTGGCCAGATGGATCACGGTGACCATCCCACAAGCATATGTTTCGAAGGGGGCTCTGATTTCAGATCTAGTGGCCAATTCTTCCAGATTGGTGAGTACTACTTGTGTGCCACTCCATGGTGCCTATGTGGAGCAATAATGCAATGCTGGTCCTCAATCCATACATTTATGAAGCTCTACAAATTTAGTTTTTATGTAGTTAGAGATGTTTTGCACAGAGCGTACCCTCACTTATGGGGGTGTATTTGGTACGTCCTCTTGGTATCCAGTGTCGTCCAAATAGAATGATAGAGAAAATAGAGTTTTTGGTACACACCTTTGAATATGTTTCTCTTAATCCATCTGTGGGACACTGTCTGGTATATTTACTAAAGTGAGAGTTTTTAGAAGTGGAGATGTTGCCCATAGCAACCAATCAGATTCAACTTAACATTTATCTAGCACCTACAAGAAGATAATAGCTAGAATCTGGTTGCTATGGGCAGCATCTAATCTTCTAAAAACGCTCACTTTAGTAAAAATACCCGTATTCTCTCCCTTTCTGTGTTGCACTTTGTTTTCACACTCGTTTGGGTATTACTGCTGTGTTCTCTCTCTCTCTTATGGGTTTATTATGTCAAATCTAAGGTTCTTTGCACTGTGGAATGTAGAGGGGACAGCCTACACAAGTTTAGTTTGCACTTGTGCCTGTTCTTTGAACAAAGCCTTCTACACACCATATTATCCAGTGTCCCTAGATGGATTAAGAGAAACAGATTTGATGCGGAGTACTAAAAATCATATTTTTCAACTAGTTGGGTGTGTACCCATTAGATTATTTTTGCAAAATAAGTTTATGAAATCTGCCAGTTAGAATGATGTTTCTTTCAATTTACTGAATTTTTGTGTGTATATTCAAGAATGTAAGAATCGAAATAATAAAGATGCCGTCCTTGTTTAAAAAAAAATACTTAAAACACACTAGCCAAGATATGAAAAAGATGACATTAGAGCATCCTGCATTTCCATCCTGAATCTGAACTAGTGCAGAAGTCTCCATATTGTGTATACCCATTTGCAGTAATTTTACCTGTTGAGGTTACTTATAGGCGCGATTTTTGAAAAGCAACTTTGCAGCATTCAAAGCAATACCATTCCTGCTAATTGCCTATTAAAATTAAGATCTTA
Source organism: Taudactylus pleione (assembly GCA_031769625.1). NCBI lineage: Eukaryota > Metazoa > Chordata > Amphibia > Anura > Myobatrachidae > Taudactylus > Taudactylus pleione. The sequence goes on from JAUIMM010000105.1 coordinate 1,928,875, forward strand.
CTAGGGAAGTCCTTTTTGTATTTCAATTCTTTACCATGCTTAGCTAGGGCTGTTTTTTTGAGATTTCAGAATGTAATAACCATCCTTGAATTTGTGTTTATTATTTCAGGGACCTGCCACAATCTCCAAAAATATCTGATCTCAAGGTATGACAGGACTTCAGTTCTTCTCTGTACTAATTCAGTACTAATTTGTAAATAATATATTTGACATATGTTTTCTTAACACAGATGTGTTTAAATATGGTAATATTTAAATAGGCTGCATTTTAAAATAATTTTTAAGATATTTTTTTTTTTTTTTTTTTTTACCACGCAGGCAAGTTGCGAGCAGCATGATGAGTTGATGGCTCTACTGTACAGTCAACAGAAAGAACTTTCAGAGCTTCGGCAAAATCAGTTGGAGCTCATTCAGAGACTCACTGATCATTTGGATGCAGCTCAAAGCTCCATCATGGGCCACGTGGAACGTGTGATTGACAACCAGCAAGAACAGGAGCGTATCTTTTAATATAGTCTTAGAGGCAGTTTTCAACTAGAGCAAATATGTCCTAATAGTATTTTGGTCCTGACGTTTTGCCGGTTATTGTTCAGAATTTTTCTTCTCTTTCCCCATCTTTCCCATCTCCCCCTATTTCTCCTGTCTCTCCCTATTGTTGTCCCTCTTCCTACATATTCAACTATTCTTACCCCTATCCCCCAACCATATTTTGTCCTTATTTTTCTCTTCTCCCATTATTCCTCCTGTCTCCCCGTATTATAGCCCCTATTCTTTCCGACTCCCCCTAATATTGCCCCTATTTTGCCATCTCACTGTATTCTTCATGTCTTGTCCTATTCTTCTGTCTATTCTTTCCATCTCACCCATTCCTCCCGTCAAACCCTATTCCTCCTGTCTCCCCCTATTTCTTACCCTATTTCTTCTGTCTCCCCCGTATTCTTCCCTTTCTCCCCTACTGATTCCGCTCTTATCTTACGTTATTATTAGTTTCCTTTTGTCTCTCATTCCTGTCTCTTTTTGTCCCCCTCCGCCTGTCTCCCCTGCGTTGTCTTTTCTTGATGCGGCTGCTGAGGGTACCCACCGATTTTTCATGTCTACCTCGTTTAAATTACACCATCCTTCCCCCACCCATTGACTGTGCTGCTGTGAGGAGAGGGAGAGAGCTCGGCTGTAGACAACATGTTCAGCAGTATTATATAGATATTGTTGAATTAAATTTATCAAGGACTTGTAGCGTTTATTTTTTCAAAAATCACAATATGATTTTGCATGAATACTACTACAATTTGCTGTTTACATGAATACTGTACTACTAAGCAAGTATGCTTTTTTTTTTTTGTCTTTAAGTGGTGTCCCCACATTGAAATTGGTTCTTGGGAAATTTAGAGAGCAAAAAACCCTAAATTTCACCTTTGTCAATGTGGATAGCGCTGGGCGTTAAAGCCTGAAACTACCACCCTTTTTCATTCCCGATAAATTAACGTGTCTTATTGCATTCCCCCCTAAGTGCTCCCAGCTGTCTTGCTGAGCATGATTTGTGATTACTTGCTAATTGAATTGTGATACGTTGGATATAGTTAATATTTCTTCTTTATTGGATTCAGTACTGTCTTGGGAAATGGAATTGAAATCCGTTTAGCCTCCGGTTCAAATCCTGACAGCAGATGCCAGACAGAATGAAGGTCCCAAAAAGTAACAATAATTGGAAAAACCAATCATCAGTTTAGTGATTCCTTCGTGGGGCACTCTTTTGTACATAACTGATTTGTTAGTGTAATTAAAAAATAGCTTTTAATATATTTCCAATAAAAGAATAGGGATTTGTTGTGCTCATTTATAAAATATCTAATCGAGCTAAAGATTAGATATGAAGAACCCGACTGGGGCAGGTAAGTGCCCTAACCCTCCCTTGTCCCCTCCCTAACCCTCCTTTAGTGGTGCCTAACCCTAACTTCCCACCCTAGTGCCTAACCCCAACCCCCTCTTACCGCTCCCTAAACCTAACCCTCCCTCCCCAGGGGTGCCTAACCCTAAACTCCCCTCTCCCGAAACCTAACCTAGTCTGACTCATAACCCCCCCTCTCCTCCCCTCCCCGTGGCTAAGGCTGAATTAGCCCCGGACTTAACTCGTTCGGGATGGCGTCCTCAGGGTTCCGTCTTCGGGATTAAGATAAGCGCCGGTAATTCGTTGCCGGGATTCCAATGTCGGTATTGAGACCGGCCGCCGCCAGTCTCAACACTGCATCCCCTGTCTTGGCTCACATATCTCTCCCCTTGCTGTGTTCATGTAGCGTTTAAGCACAGGTCTCATGGCTCACGTTATGTCATGATACTCTTCCTGTGTTTAGATGAATGTTTTCTAGCCTTACATGTTATGTCACATTACTCTCTAGTAGGCAGGGTACTGCTATGTTACTCTTTCCTTGTCTGGATTGAGCACTGAATTTCTGGACCACATGTTCTAATATTCTATCTCAATGTTTAGTATTAAGTTTTTTCACTTATGGGATATTTTTCTGTTCTGGATTGAGTACTGCTTTCAATGCCCATATTTTTAGTTTGGTTTCTCTCTCTCTCCTTGTCTGGATTGTGTACTGAATGTGTGGTTCACATGCTCTGTCATAATACTATCTTCATGTTTGGATTGGGTACTGACCTTTCTAGATCATATGTTATAGGATATTACTTTCTCATAGACAGAGTACTGCTTTCCAGGCTCACATGTTACTTCTCTCTTTATCTGCATGTTAGATTACAATAATCTCTTCAATTCTTAATCTGTGCATTGATTTATTGGCTAACAGGATACAGTATGTTTTCCTGTAGTTCTCATGCAACTTAATGTAATTTTTTTTGCAATGTTCTGCCCATGTTCTGATCGTGACACTGCTTCTTGTATTAAATGGGATATAACTATAAAGTTTTATGTCGCTCTCTATTTATGTGCTGTATTGACTTCTGTGCTAATGTTATAGCATGGTGTTTTCTCTATATAGATTGAGAGTTACCTTATGGACTACTTTCTTTTTTGCATGGTACTCTCTCCATTATATAAAGAATGGTTTAATTAGCTAACATATTATTGCGTACTAAAATCTGAGCACTTTTATTGTCTATGAAGATTATTTGACTACACTCTCCACTTTAATGGTGGATTGCTGATTTTTGCTTACTACTTTAACCTGCCACTGTACTCCCTTCCCATTTTTCCGGTGAGTAGTGCTCCTGTATTCTTCTTTCACAATCCTCTCTTATGATATTAACTGCCTTATGTCAAGTCCAGGCTTTTCTTGTCTGGTGTATTCTGTTATTGTAAACTCCCCTTTTTCATTATGGTGGAAGATTGCTTCTGGTCCCTGGATATGCTCCAGGTTACACATACAGACTACTATTCAAATTGTAAGTTATGACCAGGTGTCTTATGTGCGATTCGTACATCTTAGAAGCAAGAAACACTCCATTCAGATTGGTTTGTGAGCTATAGAGTGGTGCCTGTCTAGAGAATGGTCGCCAGCTCAATCAGTTGCTGCTGTTCTGTTTAGCTGGTATGCTTAATATAAATCAGGGAGGCGGTCCTGGTTGTCCCTTTCTGGGTTTTACCCATTTTCCTTCTAAGAAACTAGTGAATGAGTCATGCACTTGTGGCAGGTCACCAAATCTAGGTGGTTTTGCTATGTTTCTTCATTCTTGTTATGTGACCGTCCATACTTTCTTTTGGACTCTTCAAGTGATCACTTTTAAAAGGTATTATAAGTTCTTAATATTATGTATATGTAGAACCTGTTAATAATGCTTTTAAATATATGTTTGCACACTATTGTGTTTTTATACTTGCATGCACATCAAATGCAATTAACCAATGAAAAAGTGCAGTCCGGTATTCCAGCAGGATAATGCACCGTGTCATCGGTCCCAAGTTGTCCAGAATTGGTTCGAGGAGTATTCTGGAGAGTTCCGACGAATGGTGTGACCACCACGTTCGCCCTACATGAACCCAATTAAGCATTTATTGGTATGTGGTGGAGAGGTCCAAAAGATTATGCACCTACAAATATCAGGGGGCTATGGGAAGCTATCCAGACAGCATGGGTCAACATCTCTCCAGAGGTCTTCCCTCCACTTGCTGTACTTTGTCAGGCTAGAGGGGGTCGTACACGATTCTAGGCATCTATTCCACGACTTGACACTTTAACCACTTAACTGACAAACAAAAACATCTGCACAGAAATTGTTTAGAAAGTATTTATAACATCCCATCCCCATCAAAAATAACCCCCTCCCCCCCTGTGTAAAAGGATTCCTGCACTAACAACCCCCACCCTCCTAGTGGTAGCACGTGCCTGTGGAAGAGCCTTCACTCCCAGGGACAATGGGTGCCCAATTTAGTACCCCCCCCCACATGTCATTGTATATATGTAAATTAAAAATTCTAGGTATTCCCACCAAACCAAAAAAATATTTTAAAACCCTGCATTATCCCCCCAGGGCCGAAAGATGCCTCCCCCAGTTGCCTAGCCCCGCCCCTTCACCTTTCAGAGTGCAGCGGAGATGATCAGTCCCCCCTGCAGCAGCTGATCTCTGTACTTGCAGAGTGAAACTACTGTATGTTTCCCCCCTCGCACTTTCGGTGCATACACCCCTGAGCGCCATTCGCACAGCATTCTGGGGCGCGATTCCGGCAGTGATGTCAATGGTCACAGACCGCCACATCACTTTCAGTCTGGGGAGAGAGAGGAGATCCGCTCTGCTCTTGTGCAGAACGGATCTCCTCTGTTAAATCCAGGGGACAGAGCGGGTTGTGGTCGCATGAAGCACTTCTGGTATCGGTCGCATTACATGTGACCACGCCAGTTAAGTGTGCTTTACTGGCAAATAATCATTAGTGACTATCAGCTGTTTTTAGAATGTGCTTCTAATTAAATGATCCCATACATCTGACGGCCGTTTCATCAGCAAATCTGTGAAATAAAACGTGTATTTCACTGATGCCCCGACATCAGGGAATTGAGGAATTGGCCCAGTACATCGATGTGTGGGGGCCTTAACTTTGAGGAGCTCCAGTTCCACAGGCAGATCGTTATATATCATTCTTTCCAGCTTCTGTAGGCTCAACTATTTTATACATATTCTTAGCTGATTGTGTGTACACAGGACATTGGCATACAGATTATTTATGCATTGTATTTATTTCCTTATTGTTGTTCTTTCCTCGATCCAATTTTCATTTAGTTTTACAAATGTATTTTTTTTAATATTACTTATTTTACTGGAATTTATTGTCCTACATCAGTGCTTCCTCTTATCATTTTTTACATTTTTACTGATTTTTTTGAGGGTCATCAGCCTACTTTTGAGGTAAGCAGCAGGTATGGGTCAAATCTAATTGGTCAGTTTAGTTTATATTGAGGTTGGACACTATTACACATTAGCGCCTGGTTTATTCTTATGTTGACAAGTATAGGCAGTCTGTGCAACGCGGCTTGTGCATGATCTCCCTGTGGGAGCTTTGGCAGAGTCAGTCCTACAGTGCCATTCTTTAGGTGATACACCAGCATGCATAGCACCTATAGATATATTTATGTTCATGATAGGTCTTATTTATATGGGTCTGCTATTCTCCTAAATTTATAGGCATCTGTATAAATATGTATGGAATAATATACTAAGACTGTTTGTGCTATACAGAGGGCATGGACATGGGCAGACACTGCTGTTGTGTATACTGAGCTTCAGGTAGCTCAGTGTACTTTGTTATGAAATTTTCCCTTTCCCCCTTGGCTGTACTCCACTGCTGTGGCTCAGCTAGCAGACACGCAGGCTCACGGAGTACAAGGTCCCAGGTTCAGATCGCCCTGAGCACATTGTCTAGTATCCTAATTAGTAATTCCTAATTCTTAAAGGTAGATAAGTTCATTTAACTTACCTGGATCCTATTTCAAATATCCAATACGTCTGCTATGGTTCACATTGTATTGCTTGTCCTCTTTAGATTGTCATAACAGATGTTCTGTATGAGAGGCAATTGTGTGTGCCCACCCCACATCCATTGGGTTGTCTTCTGTACTTGATATGTATAGTGTAGGTTTCTGTATACTGCTTGAGTATTTAATGTGCTGTAACAACTGCATCACTGTTCTATACACTGGGTATGTGTCTCATGCCCAAAAGAGTTTATAGTCAACCTTTTCTGGTATAGCTTTTCTGCAATCTTAAAGAGGCAGAACTTTGTTGTGTCACTGCTGTATAAACTGATGGGTTCACTGATTGTTTCTTCCACACTGGATGCAGATGGTATAAAGAGTTAAGATGCATACACACGGGACGATTCGCTACATGAACGACATCGTCCCCTGTGTCCCCGGCAGGGGTGTGCTCAGTGTCGTTAATGACCCTGAGCAGAAACACTGAACAAAATCAAGAACGATTTTCCAGACACCCTCCCTCATCCCCGAACATGTTCAGCCTGACAATATCGTCAGGTTGGACGGAAGGTTAGGGCGATGAAAGATAACTACAAACTGGAGCGAGCATTGGTCGTTATCATTCATGGTTTTGGGGCTGAAACTGAACGATTTTTTTGCCGACTGAACGATAACGATTTCGTTATCGTTCCGTTGTCCAAAAAACGCTGCGTGTGTATGCAGCATAAGACTAAGTTGAGCCTGTGCTATTAGTAAGGGTGAAGCCATTCGTCTTAGTCAGACTTCTATCCATTACTGAAAGTTTTTTAACAGGTTATGCAGTCTATTCTGATATCTGGGGCTTTCTCTAATTGTGACTTTACCTTTCTTATATGCAATTGTCAATTATTCACTCCCTAGAGGGAACCAGATGGCCACAGATGAAGCGTGACCAATTTTATCTCAGTGAACTTGTTGAGGGGCCTACTTGGCATGTTCTGGCAATGGTTAGTGCAAGCGGGTAACTTATCTAGGTGGTTGTCCTCCACACTTCCCTAGCGGTGTCTTTTACAACATTGCCTTTCCTGTGGTACGGGCACAGTAGGTCCTCCCCACAATTCAGCCAGTGCAGTGGTCCGGTAAATAGATATTTAGGTATATCTTTTACTAAAAGACTTTCTCCTTCATCCACTAGGGGACACTGGAGACTTAGTACAATGGGGTATAGAAGTGGGTTAACCGGGAGCTGGCACCTTTAAAAAATCTGAATGGTAGCTAGCTCCTCCCTCTCTGTACCCCCCTACAGGCAGTCTAAAATTGTGCCCTGGGAGCTGGACCTATGCTCCTTAGGGCTCTCTCACATTGATACTACTATCAGCATATTGTGGGCACAGACAGGCAGCTCACTGCCCCTGCTTGTCTGCGCCGTTGGAGCTGCTGGGGAGACCTCACCGCAGCTGCTTGCGGTGTGTGCTGAGGTCTCCTGCTACATGCGGCACATGTCGCGGGCTCCCACAGCAAAGCCCGCCGCCTGCAGCATAAGGCAGGTCAAGGTTAGTGTGTCCTGGCTCCCTGATTAGCAGGGAGCCAGGACGATTAGGCGTGCATACATAACAAGCGGTCCGCTAGCGCTGAGAGTGGGCGCCATAGCGGGGGGGGGGGGGTGGAGCCTAAGCAAATCTTCTGCTCCTTCCAGCAGCCTCAGCACTTCCAAAGGGAGGCTGGAGGCCATTTTAGCACTATTCATTAGCGCTGGAAGGGTCATAGCATATCTCCCTCTATGCCCCTTTCCAGTTCTTAGAGTCTCTGTATTTCTATGATCTCTGTATCTCACTGTCCCTTCACCTGTGTGTGTGTGTGTGATAGTGTATTGCAGTCATGTCTACCAAGGGTTCTAAGGCTGCACAGAAATCATTCTCCTGCAAGAATTGTGCAGAGAAATTCACACAGGGACAGTCTAATAATTCCCTGCTGTGTGACAAGTGTGTTTCTCAGTCTCAGACTGCTGACTCACCGGTTCAGCCTATATGGTCTGATCAATTGACATCTGTTATGTCTAATCTGTCTGCAGAGCTGGAAGCAGCTCGCAGAGACAGGGAGGTGCTCAGAAAGACATCTTCCGAACCAGATTAGGCTCGTTCATTAGCTAAGTCTGTTGAGGGACTTACAAGGGTAATGTCCCAGGCCCCTCCTACAGCCTTGTCTTATAATGTCCCTAGTAAGAGACTGATTCAGAATCCCTTGCAGTAAGATGAATCAGAGGAGGAAGAGTTGCAGGAAACTGAAGAGGGCGAGGTTCCGATTCTTGAGGAGTCAGAGCCTGCTACTCAGGGCGTAGAAGCTTTAATTACTGCAGTACGCCAAGTTTTGTATGTGGATGACTTAGATGTGACTGCTAGACCATCTTTCTTTAGTAAAAGACTTAGACAGGCTGTCACTTTTCCAGTGTTAGAGGAATTGGATGAAATCCTATCCTCAGCATGGAAACACCCAGATAAGAAGTTTCAAATATCAAAGAAACTTTTATCTTATTACCCCTTTCCTCCAGAAAGCAGGAAATTATGTGACTCCTCCAGCAGTGGATCCCTCAGTGTCCCGTCTTTCTAAAAAGACAGTTCTCCCGGTACCTGGGGCTGTTTCACTTAAAGAATCCTCTGACAGAAAGCTAGAAAACACGTTGGAGTCTTTATATACAGTTGCAGGGGTATCCCTGCGTCCAGCGCTAGTTAGCTGTTGGGTAAATAAAGCTGTAGAAGCTTGGTCTACGCAGCTTGCAGAGGGTCTTAAGACCGGCGCACAAACGGAAGATCTCATTCAGCTGGCCGAACAGATTGCGGAATCAGCTTCTTTCTTTGGGGAAGCTTCTAAGGACATATGTGGTCTTTCTGCTAGAGCTATTTCGCTGCGTCCATGGTAAACAGATGCGGAATCTAAGAGAGCAGTAGAGGCTCTTCCTTTTACGGGGGACGTTATATTCGTAACGGAGTTAGATATGTGGATCTCACAAGCTACAGGTGGTAAATCCACTTACCTACCATCTGCTGCTCCTCCTCCTAGACGACCTGCTGCAGGACCATCCTTTCGGTCCTTTCGTGCCCCTGGAAGGTTCAGCGGTCATCCCAGAGGAGCTCCGACCTTCTCCCGCGGTTCCAGAGGCCGTGGTAGAGCTGCAGCAGCCTCTGCATCCTCGTCCCAGCAGGACAAGGCTGCAGCAAAGCCCTCTGCATGACACTCTCCCTTCTCACTTGGGGGATCCCAGAGTGGGAGTTCGTCTTCTGCACTTCAAGGATGGTGATGGATCAAGTCTTGTTCAGACCCCTGGGTCCGGGACATCATTACTCATGGACTGAAGTTGGACTTCAAAATCCAGCCGCCTTCTCATTTTTTCACAACCGGTTTACCACTGGCATCAGAAAAGCAAGTGGTAATTCAGGAAGCAATACAAAAGCTGCTATTGTTTCAGGTGGTAGTGAATGTTCCGACCCATCAGAGAGGTCAGGGTTTTTATTCCAGCTTGTTTGTGGTGCCCAAACCGGACGGTTCAATGAGACCCATTCTGAACCTCAGGGATCTAAACCCCTATCTTCGAGCCTTCAGGTTCAAGATGGAGTCCCTCCAGTCTGTTATAGCAGGACTCGAGAGGGACGAGTTTCTGGTGTCTTTAGACATAAAAGATGCCTATCTCCACATCCCCATTTGGCCTCCTTATCAGGCATTTCTTCGGTTTGCGGTGCTAGGCTCTCATTTGCAATTTCAGGCCTTACCTTTCAGTCTTTCGTCAGCACCAAGAGTGTTCACGAAAGTCATGGCTGTTATGATGGCCCTGCTTCATCTTCAGGGGGTTGTCATTGTTCCATACTTGGACGATCTTCTGATCAAGGCCCCGTCAGTAGCTCGCTTGTTACTAGATATTCAATTGACTCAGAGTCTTCTCTTACAGCATGGGTCGATTTTCAATTTCCAAAAATCCTCTCTAATACCAACCCAATGCCTGCTATTCCTGGGCATGATATTGGACATGGTGGAACAAATGGTATTCCTAACTCAAGACAAAGTTTTCTCCATTCAGCACATGGTGTGTCTGTTTCTGCAACATCGCACAGTGTCTGTACATCTCTGTATTTGACTTCTGGGGAAGATGGCGGCGACTTTCGAGGCAATTCAATACTTAAAATTTCATGCCCGCCCATTTCAATTGGACCTTCTCTCCCAATGGTCAGGTTCCCACCTCTTTCTCCACCAGCGAGTTCTATTGTCACCCCAAACTCGAACATCTCTCATATGGTGGTTGAATCCTTCTCACCTGTTGGCAGGAAGGCAGTTTGCTGTGTGGGATTGGATTCTTCTCACCACAGACGAAAGTCTGAGAGGGTGAGGGGCAGTGACTCTGGGAAAACATTCCCAGAAGACTCAGCGGGAGGCAGGACTGCCTATAAACATCCTAGAATTAAGGGCAATGTTTTATGCTCTCCAGCTGGCGGATCCTCTGTTGCATGGTCAGGCAGAGTACAGTTGGACACAGCGGTGGCATATATAAACAAACAGGGTGGCCCCGAAAGTTGGGTCGCCATAAGGGAAGTAAGCAGAATTCTGCTTTGAGCAGTGGAATTTGCAGTGGTGATTTCTGCGATCTTCATCCCAGGAGTAGAAAATTGGGAGGCCGACTACCTCAGTTGGCAGGACATTCATCCGGGGGAATGGTTGCTCAATCCACAAGTATTTCACCAACTGACTCTGCGTTGGGGCCGACCTCATGGCGTCGAGGTTGAACCACCAATTACCAGTTTACTGCTCCCGGGCGAGGGATCCGCAAGCAGCAGCAATGGATGCACTGACAACATCGTGGCCGTTTCATTACATATACCTGTTCCCTCCTTTCCCACTCATACCCCGATTGCTTCAAAGAATCAAGCGAGAAAATGTCAAGGTGCTCCTAGTAGCTCCAGAGTGGCCCAGAAGAGCGTGGTACTCCCACATACGGAGCCTGTTGATAGACGAGCTGTGGCCGCTTCCTCTACTAAATGACCTCCTTCTTCAGGGTCCGTTTATTTATCAAGACTTAAGGCGGCTTCGTTTGATGGCGTGGCTATTGAAAAAGCTGTCCTCAGGGAAAAGGGTATCCCATCCAGTGTGATTCCTACCATGATTCGGGCTCGGAAGGAAGTTAAGTCTCAACATTACTATAGGAAATGGAAGACGTATGTAGCTTGGTGTGAAAGACGAAATTCACCTCCGTCAGTATTTAAGGTATCATGCCTCCTTCTTTTCCTTCAGGCTAGTTTGACAGCAGTCCTTCGTCTTGGTTCTTTAAAGGTACAGGTATCTGTGCTGTCCATTTTCTTTCAGAGAAAATTAGCCTTATTGCCGGATATCCAGACCTTTCTCCAGGGAGTAATCAGAATTCAGCCTCCTTTTGTGCCGGCACCATGGGACTTTAATTTGGTACTGTCTTTTCTCCAGTCTGACACTTTTGAGCCATTACAGAGGGTGAAGATAAAATATTTAACTTGGAAGGTTGTTCTTCTTTTGGTGTGTGTCTGACCTAGGTGCTTTATCATGTCATCCGCCTTATCTCATTTTCCACGAGGATAGGGTGATGTTGCGTATTGGGGGTAGGGGGGGTAAGGTGCGCTCTTTCTGCTAGTAGTGGTGATGGTGATGACTCGTGTGTGTTTGTGATTGGTGTTAATTAGAATGTTTCTTCTGGTGGTGGTGGTGTTTTGGGAGTGAGGAGGGTGTGATTGGATATGGAGTGTAGTTTGGAGTAATGTGAAAAGGGGAATGGAATAGGATCAAAATGAGGCCAGCGAGACAGTAATTTGGGGCAAAATCTTTTATTGAGTAGTCACAATGCTGCTCTGTTAAGATCCCGGGCAGGTGGGTGGGGTTCAGTGGTGAGTGGTGATGAGACTTGGGAGGTAGGTGGACCCTTTTAGGGGGCTCCTTCCCGTGCGGTTCAGTGACCTTCCACGTCACCCCTGCTGGACCTATGGTCGACAGTCTAGGAAGTCTCGGGGGGTGGGGGGGATTTGCAGAGTGGGTTGGAACACCTGTGCGGCGTCCCGCGTGTTGGTGTGAGTCTTGGCAGTACTTACCTACCGGTAGGTATTTTGTTATGGTGATGTAGGTCGACGTTGCGGCCGTTGCAGATAGGTTGGAAGCTGCAGGTTTGTTGGTGAGCTGGATCAGCGTGTTGCTGGTGTGCTGCAGGTGCACGGCTGCTCTGATTGGTCTGCGGAGGTCAGCGACTGGAGTATGCAGCTGAAGTTGGCTGTTGGTCGTGCCGCTGGTGGTGCGGAGCCAGAGGTGTGGATGGGTGAGCCGCTGGGAGGCTGGGTTGCAGCGTGTGTGCTGGGACCACCCCTGGGGTGTGGTCTGCCCGGGATACTGATTCAAAAAAAGCCAGGGAGGAGGGGGGATGTGGGAAGTGTGACCGGGATGGAGCTGGTCACTGGCGATGTTGGCTGGGCGGACTTGCGGCCGGATGTGCGGGATGCTCTTATCACTAACGGTCCCTCGTGGAAATGGTGATTGACGGTGGAGACACCCCTGGCCAGGAGTGAGTTGCTGAGCAGGGGGGGAGAGAGGCTGGTCCGGGGTGGAGCCGGTCACTGGAGGTGTGAGCGGTGCGGACCAGCAGGCGGGTGGGCTGAGAGCTTTCTGCACTGGTGGTCCCTGGTGGGGATGGGGATCTTTAGTGGAGGTCAGCCTGGATCGGTGTCCGGTTAGATGTGAGGGTCTCCAACGCGTTTCGGCACAGGTGCCTTCTTCAAGGAGGTGTGAGAGGACCAATGCTTGTGAGGTTCTTAAGTAGGGCACTTCCGGGGGTGGGGGTGTGATCAGGTGACTCATGGGGCCAATGGTGTGTTTGAAAGGTAATGTGGTGCAGGTGTGTGCAGGGACTTAGTGAATGGTGATGCGGTGCAGGTGTGTGCAGGAACTAGCTGGAGTGATAAATTTAATCAGATTAGGCCAATGGTGTGTTTGATAGGTAATACGGTGCAGGTGTGTGCAGGCACTTGCTGATTGGTGATGCGGTGCAGGTGTGTGCAAGGACTAGCTGGAGTGGTAAGTGTAATCATATTAGGCCAATAGTGTGTTTGAGAGGTAATGCGGTGCAGGTGTGTGCAGGGACTTGCTGATTGGTGATGCGGTGCAGGAGTGTGCAGGGACTAGCTGGAGTGATGAGTGTAATCATATTAGGCCAATGATGTGTTTGAAAGGTAATGCGGTGCAGGTGTGTGCAGGGACTTGCTGAATGGTGATACGGTGCAGGAGTGTGCAGGAAGTAGCTGGAGTGATAAGTGTAATCAGGTTAGGCCAATGGTGTTTTTTTTTTATTTTTTTGAAAGGTAATGCGGTGCAGGTGTGTGCAGGGACTTGCTGAATGGTGATGCGGTGCAGTTGTGTGCAGGGACTAGCTGGAGTGATACGTGTAATCATATTGGGCCAATGGTGTGTTTGAAAGGTAATGCGGTGCAGGTGTGTGCAGGGACTAACAGGAGTGATAAAAGGTGAGGTGATAGGGGTTGGGGCTGGAGGAGAGCGTGGGTGGGCTGGTTGGAGATTACTTCGTTATAACGGATTTGACTTAGTTGTCAATGTTGAATCCCCTGGGGGTTAATGTTTTCAGCGTGAATATCCATCTAAGTTCCTCCTTGTTGAGGATTTTGTTATGGTCTCCGCCTCTCCTGTTTTTTTGCATGTGTTTGATTCCTATGAAAGTGGTGACTTGTGTGCTGCTATGGGGGTATTCTTTGTAGTGTACGGGTATGTTATGGTTCTCTGTTTGTTTGGTGATGTTTCTCAGATGTTCGGCAATTCTGGTTTTTAGTGGTCTGGTGGTCCTGCCTATGTATTGTTGATTGCATGGGCATTGTATGAGGTAGATTACGTTGTTAGTGTTGCATGAAATGTGTTCTTTAATTTTATACGTGGTGTTTGTCTGTGTGGATGAGAATGTTGTAGTGGGTGTGGTGCTTCTATATTTTAGTGTGACGCAGTTGGTACATGAGCCGCAGTGGAAGAAACCCCTTGTGAGTTTGGAGTTGTCTAGAGTGCTTTGTGTTCGGATGGGGGGAGGAATGTGGTTGGATACGAGTTTGTTACGGATGTTGGGGGCCTTGCGGTAGATGACTTTGGGTCTGTTGGGTAGGATACTTGTCAGTTGTGCATCTTCCTTAAGTATGCCATGGACTTTCCTTCCAAAAGTTTTATCTGCTTTTCATAAAAACCAACCAATTGTGGTCCATGTGTTTACTGATGAGTCTCCAGCCTCTAAGATGTTTTCAGAGCGCTCCGGATTTATGTTGACAGAACTGCTTCTCTCAGAAAGTCTGATGCTTTGTTTGTATGGTTAGATCTGGCGCGACCAGGTTGGACGGCTTCAAAACAAACCATTTCTAGGTGGATTCGTCTAACTATCAGACAGGCTTATGTGGCGGCTTCAAGACAACAACCTGTTTCCATTACAGCGTATTCAACGCGCTCGGTAGTTCCTTCATGGGCGGCTGCTCGTGGGGTCTCCTTAAACCAGCTATGTCGAGCGGCCACTTGGTCAGGCGGGCATACTTTTTTAAAGTTCTACCGCTTTGATAGTTTTGCGGCTTCTGCTTCAGAGTTTGGCCGTGCGGTTTTGCAGGGTTCTCAGCGCTCTCCCACCCGGGATGTGAGCTCTGGGACGTCCCCATTGTACTAAGTCTCCAGTGTTCCCTAGTGGATGAAGGAGAAATTAAAGTTTTGGTACTTACCGATAAATCCCATTCTCCGTTTCCACAGGGGACACTGGACACTCACCCTGTGCTGTTCTACCTGCATTTGTCATTGTTTTCCAGGTTCAGACGATTCTTTGTATATCCAGAGTACAAGTTACTTGTTAAATTTTATGATTTTCGAGATCGACTATACCTTCACCCCCATCCGCATAGGGCGCTAGTAACATTACCTTCGGCAACGCTACTTTGCCATGCGTGCGTGCTACTTTGCGATGCGCACACAACGCCATTTAGCGTCACGTGCGCGTTCCCTTGCGTCGCTAGTTTGCGTCGCGTGCACACCGCTAAGTCATAATTTCCCCTCGTGCTGCCATAACTTTAAGCAATCATTAAACTTTATCCTTTACTTTAGAGATTTCACTAAACATATACTCTCTCTAACATTATTCAGAACCTCCAAATCAAGGCTTACAATCTTAGGAAAAGGTGTTCTACATTTATGGGTCATTTTGACACATATGTGACAGTACGCAGTAGCGTACGCACTATACTTTTTAAACATAACATACCTGGCCGACCCAAGCGGCCCTTCCACCAGCAGCACATCATCGACCATTACTAGAGATTTCCTCGTACCAATCTGAGAAAACGCTTAGCAATTTCTAGAGAATTTCGATTGGTGAACGATTTTCAGAGAGCTACATTCATGCACTCCCTCCCGTTATGCACAGTCGGCCCGCAGGCGTTAGTCGGCTTGCACAACGAGGAGAAGAATAACCACCTATTGGAAATTATTCTACCTGCGGCGAATTCAAACCAAGTTTCAGCCGCTCGCTTCTTCCCGCTATGCACCACTTCCCCGCTAGGCGATATGGTCCGTGTGCATAAACGAGGAGTAAAATAACCGCCTAGCATATTATTTTACTTGTGATGAATTTAACTCCAAGCTTCACCACTCGCTTCCTACTTTGAGTTTCCTACCAGCTGGTAGCATCTAGAAGTTCCAATAACTCCTAACCTTGCCTGCAGTTTCACTCCCACAACAACCCACTTCACAATCACAGTTTATATAACTATGTGGTTCGATCGCATTGCCCAAAGAACCTAACTGATCAATCTACTTTGCGATTAATGGGTGTCGGACCAAGAAACCCCTTAGTTTCTCAATAACCACAATGTACCTGCTTTGTACACTGGCCCAGTAGTTTGTACAGCCCAGTCAGGCACCTACGTAGTTTCAATAAGGCTTAACATACAGTAGCCTCCACTTTACACTTGGGCTTAACCAGACAGTAGCCTCTGCTTTACAATCACACGTTTCAATTACATACCTTTTCTGCGCAGAAAACAAATAAAACTTTTTCCCTTAATATAGCCGTATAATTCAGAGGTTTAACAAGCAATCACGCTATGCATACAATGACCGTTTGAACACGTTGCAGCAATACAGGAAATATGCGTACGCTATTGTGCGACTTACCCTTTTAACACAAAACTTTATCAACGAAAGAGAACAAACTTTTCCTTCCTTCCTTGTCCCTGGATTCTAATTAGCACTCCTTGAACTCACACTATAATGGATAGCGGTCTCTCAGCATCAAGTGGTAGCAGGTGTTCAAAGGCAGTGCGTTCTTTCCTGCGTATGGCGCCTCCACCCTTTGGTGAGACACAGATAAACGTGTGTTACCGTGTGAATTGTAGTATAGTGACCTCACTCTACGAGCCCCCAACTATGAATACCTAATAATCTTTATACCCAATTGTTGCTATTTAGCGTTGTAATTTGCACAAGAAATAATTGCTTTCCAGACTTTGATTGTAGTTCCAAAGCACAAAAAGATATTATTCACATAAAAGCATATAGTCACACCCTTTGATCTATTATACAATTAGCGCAAAGGTTATACAATCACAAGGTACAGTCGATACATACGCAGGCGCTCTGGATCTAGATTTCCCGGCATCAAAGGTGAAGCCTCCGTCAAAAGAAAGAATAAGATGACTGGCTACTGGAAATAGCGACTGTATATATACCCTTACAGAGAGTGGCAATACAATGGAAACAAGTTGGCATAATCCCATTGGTTCTTCTGTTACGATGTAGTTCATAGGTCAGTTTGTACAGTTGTAGTTCAGCCCTCTAAAGGCTTTGTGTATCTTTTCCCGCTGAAGAGCAAGTCAAACTGGCTAATAAACATTACATTACAGAGTACATTTCAATACCTAACTCTCTATGATTCATAATTTGCAGACGCATGTTGCGATCTCCTTGCCGATGGAACCGGAGATCTGCAAATAGACAGTGGTTTAGAATAGCACCAAACATGGTCTGCTTATCATGTACAGGTTGAGTCTCCCATATCCAAATATTCCGAAATACGGAATATTCCGAAATACGGAATAATTTTGTCATGACTGAGATAATAAAACCTTTGATTTTTGATGGTTCAATGTACACAAACTTTGTTTAAGGCACAAATTATTACAAATATTGTATATAATTACCTTCAGGCTGTGTGTATAGTGTGTAAATGAAACATACATTTATTTCATGTATGTACACAAACTTTGCTTGAGCCACAAAATTATTGAAAATATTGTATGAAATGAGCTGCAGGCTGTGTGTATAAGTTGTATATAACACATAAATGCAGTCTGTCTGTGTATTGGGGTCCCATTCCCAAGATATTTCATTATGATATGCAAATATTCCAAAATACGGAATATTCCGTTATCCAAAATAACCCTGGTCCCAAGCATTTTGGATATGGGAGACTCAACCTGTACTAAACCCTAGATATCAAATGCCTGCATTTCACAACATAATTGATAACAAGAAAAACCTCTAATATTAACCTTAATGCTAGGGAACCTTTCTGTTTAAGTATGCAGTGTGTCGGTGTGGGGATATTAAGAAAAGACGCTAGTATGCGTTGTGCGTCTACGTGTTTGTGGCGTACACCATGGTACGTGCTTTGCTGGGTTGTTCATATTATATAGAGTAATAAATTGGAGAGGTGGAAATTTTGAACATCAGATCTGTAAGGAAGAACTAAAATGGATTTTTAATTTAAAAACATTTGAACCAGAAGGTCTAAACATAGACAATGAGGTGAAAAAAGTGATCACACAATAGACATTGAGTTATGACAACCAACTTGAATGAGTAGGTGTATAATAATACACTAGAGACATTTAAGCAAGGTAGGGCTTGAATTTGAATTAAAACATATTTATATGCAGTCACACTGCACATGATGGTATGACAATTTCAAGTAGTTTTATTTTAATATGATCATTAATCCTATATCAACATATTACAGCATATTTCAAGGGAAGTATGCCATGAAAATATATTTGTATGTTTTATGTATGTTATATGTATGTGGATGTAAGTTTGTAAAAACAGGACAGATGCAGACATCAGGGTCAGGTGCATACTAATATCAAGTCTACGTATATTGAGCTCTTATTTATTTATTTTAGTTACTATTTATCCTCGAATTCACGTTAATACCTAATGGACGTCTAACATACAATTGACTACACCTCTGTGCATGCTGCACAAAAATCCACTAATGAGATGCACTGTACAGTAAAGATAACGCTATGGAAGAGATGCCATACGATCTCAGCATAGCAATCTCCATGACAACCGGGACTCCATGTCAACATGTGACGTCATAGACAGCAGGTATATAAAGGAACTGTCCGAGACATCCTGCACTGCATCCCTGAAGAAGGCCCTGTGGCCGCTACGCGTCGGAGCTGACATTAACCAATTCCCCCTGAGACACAGATCCCCCGTACAGAGGTGATCACAGACGGCCGTCTGAACACACTGCTTCCAAATACCGTGAGACCCATACCTGGAAGTATCGCGGTCACGGAGTTGTACAGCGAGGCTACCAAGGAACCAAGCCGGAGAGGCACACGTCCGTGCACTCCGACATACGGAACCTAGGAAGAAGCCAGGACGATCTGCCCAGCACCCACCGTCCACTTCACTCCCGGGGCTCCGGACGAAGAGAAGTGAAGAAGGTGAAAACACTGCACTCTGGAAGACTACTGTGGGTAAGTAGGGTACCCGGGGTTACGGGACGCCGCACCTCGAGGCCCTGCTCATCATTGGGACATATTTAATTTCAAGCAATTACCATTGCATCAGTGACCCACGAATTTAATTAATTCAAAATTAATGGTGGCATTATCCAGGATTGTACCATAACATCCCACATTTATCAGTGCATTCGCTGGATGCATTTAAACAAACCCACAGTAATAACGGGTTTTTGTGGAACTTAAAGCACATTTTTTCTTTTTCTTGTTTTCATTTTCCTTTTGTCTGCATACAGTTTTCCCCTGCTTGCCCATCGAAGCACTCGTAGGTTTCACTTCTCTACATACATTATTGATTTTTGAGTGCATTTTCCTTTATTTAGATCCTGTCCTTACTGTTGTCCTGGTTTGTCCTGTCTTTGTCCTATATGTATACATGTATTGGCATAGTCTGTATCATACATATGCAACATTAAGTTTTACCCAAAAGTAAATTACCTTGTGAATTAATGTACTGTTTATTGTATTTATTGTGACATCATCAAACTATAAAATACCACCACCTGTGATTGAGCGCGGGCTATTTCTATTGCAATTGTATTAAAAAAGAGATAAGGTTCCTCTTTAGCTCCTGCTGCCATCTCAGGTTTCAAGTGAGTGAGCGCTTACTCACCATTTACTATAATTGATAACAAGTAAAAACCTCTAATATTAACCTTAATGCTAGGGAACCTTTCTGTTTAAGTATGCAGTGTGTCGGTGTGGGGATATTAAGAAAAGACGCTAGTATGCGTTGTGCGTCTACGTGTTTGTGGCGTACACTATGGTACGTGCTTTGCTGGGTTGTTCATATTATATAGAGTAATAAATGTACGTATTTGTATAATGAGGACTTTTATTCTGGGGCAGTGGCAGACGCACGACGCTAATCATAATATAGCGCCGTACACGGATGCTATGTGGGATTCACAAAATGGCGTTGTGCTACCATTCGCAAAATGGCGTCATGCCGATATTATTGTTACAATTTAGGTCTCAGCCAACCATCCGGCTTCGACAGCGCTCTAGATCCTACCATAACCCCCTCGGGGCTGGTTAGCTGATTCAGAGTAGAGATGAGCTAGTTCGGATTTTTCCCGCCAAAAACCAGGACTCAGAAAGAGGCAAACGTCATCTTTCATGGACAAACATTTTGTCCAGGAATGACGATGTTTGTCCATGAAAGATGATGTTTTGCCTCTTTCTGAGTCCCGGTTTTTGGCAGGAAAAATCAGAGTTTGGTGGGAAAATCCGAACTAATCTGAACCCGCTCATCTCTAATTCAGAGCCCATATTGCTTTAGCAATTGTGTGTATTTATGCATTGTATGTGACTGTAATGCTAGCTGCTGTATGTATACAGCCTTTTGTTTTTCAAACTGTCATATATATCTATCTCTGTGTTTCTCCTCATCCCTCTGAAAAGGTGTGTGGGGCTTTTCATTGAAAACTTCACTTTGCAGTTATACTGTATACCTTATACCATATATACATTGTCATGTCTAAAGGTAAGGGTGAGAAGGATGACCTGCCAGTGCTAAGATCCTGTAAGTCCTGCGCTGCAGGCTTCTCTGAGCAGGATGTGAACCAGGATGGATTTTGTAGTCTGTAGTTTGTAAACGGCAACCTAGTGTATCCGGTACACCTGCCCCAGCACTGGGGCCACCTGAGTGGATGGCCGCTTGGTCCCAGATTTTGTCGCACTCAGTGGACAAAGCCGCAGAAGTGTGGGCTCCGGCTGTAGTACCACATACTATGGGGTGTTCACTGCATTGGTGTCCTTCGATGTCTATGCTTCCCATGAATCCCTGTTGGGTTAATGCTACTGCTCACTGTAGTCAGAGTACGCCACAGTCTACAGCCTCCCAGCAGGCATATAGACCAGTGGCGGTGAAGCAGGGGCATAAAAGAGGTGCTTGTCACTTGTTGCCTTAAGAGTCTGACTCGGCCTCCTCATCAAACTCTGATACTCAGAGTTCTGGGTCTGTCTCAAAGAAAGAAGACCATCAGTCCCTTGTAGGTGTTCCCTCTCTAGTAAGAGCGGTTAGATCTGTCCTCAGTATGGATAAAGAGGAGGTTCACTGACATTTAGGGTTCTAATCTTTACACGTCAGAAAGTGACTAAGGATTATTTCCCTCAGTCTGGGCAACTGACGAATCTCATGTCTGAAGCATGGAATACATCCGGTAAGCATTTTCATGCTACAAGGACTTTTACCTCTCGATACCCATTTGCACCAAGGGAGTGTAATAAATGGGAAGTTCTCCCAACGATAGATGCTCATTTTACAAGATTGATCAGGAGCGCTACGTTACCCATTCCTGCAGCATCCTCTTTGAAAGAGGTTACAGATAGAAAACTTGATAATTATTTGAAATCAATGTTTTCATTATCTGGAGCTTTTACCAGACCAGCTATGTCTGTAGCCTGGGTAGCCAAGGCTATGGAGGATTGCATAAAGTCTCTGGAAGATGCTATGCATGATGCAACCAGAGAGCAGAAGTCTCTTTTCAGTCAAATGCGAGAAGCAGCTGTGTAAATTGGGAAAGCGGTTATTGACGAAGGTATGCTGGCTTCTAGGGTCTCCCTAAACTCCGTTGCAGCCCAAAGATCTTTTGGGCTAAAGACCTGGAAGGCGGATGCAGGGTCCAAAATGACTAAAGAATATTTGCCTTTTTGAGGGGAAGGTACTGTTTGGACCAGAGCTGGATGACATAATGACTTCTTTGCCAACACCGAAGTCTGCTGGATAGTTATCTACGACTGCTCCTAGGAGGCAGTCGTCAGCTCCGTCTTTTCATCCACAAAAGACAAAGAAAGTCCTTTTCCAGGCAGAGTAATTCCTATAGGAAACTGCAGCCATGAGCCCTGTTTCCAAGCCAGACAGCAAGCCTACTGTCTGATGGGGCGGTTCTCGCCCTGGGGGGTCTCAGGGTTGAAGGACGACTTTTACAGTTCACCCAGGCCTGGCATCAGAAAACTACAGATGCCTGGGTGTGAGAGCTGGTCTCTCATGATTATATAATCACGTTCCTGAGGTATCCTCCTTAGAGGTTTGCGGGTACAACCCTTCCTACAGACCTGGTCAAAGCTTCGGCCTACCGGGAGTCTATTGGAGCCCTCTTGAGTTCGGGAGTTATAGTCCCCTGCTTGTGACGCAACAGGGAAGGGGTGGTTATTCAAATTTATTTTTGTTTCAAAAGTCCAATGGGTCACACCGCCCTATTTTAAATCTGAAGTCTCTCAACAGATTCATCAAGGTGCCCAAGTTCTGTATGGAAACCCTATGGTCAGTTATGTTGGCAATGGAGTCTGGAGACTTCATGGTCTCCTTGGACATACAAGATGCATATTTGCATGTCCCGATTACAAGATCCCACCAAAGTTTTCTCAGATCAGCAACATTACCAATTTCAGGCTCTACCCTTCGCTTTAGCCACAGCCCCTTGGGTATTTACCAAGATAATGGCAGTCATGGCAGCTAGTCTCAGAAAACAAGGAGTCAGGATACTGCCATATCTGGAACGACCTCCTGATATTGGCACAATCTCAATAGATGTTACAGTGTCATATACGGATGACCATTGTCTGCTTACAAGAGCACGGCTGGGTAATCAATTGGAAAAAGTCTTCTCTTTCTCCAACTCGGCAGATGGTGCACTTGGGGGCGCTGCTGGACTCCTTGGGACAGAAGATTCTTCTACCAGAAGACAAGATTGTGACACTACAATCTTGGGTGCTCAGTCTACTCTGCAAGCAAAGAGCGTCAGTTCACTTGGCAATGCAGGTGCTGGGCTCCATGGTAGCCACATTCGACATGGTGGCTTATGCCTAGTTTCATTCCAGGTCCCTGCAGCATTGGATCCTGGCTCATTGGGATGGTTAGTATCATCGGATGAAGTCGCAGATGATTGCATCTTGCCAGAGATCCAGACCTCCCTCGCCTGGTGGCTGGAGACAACTCATTTAAGCAAGGGCCTTCCGTTATGGGTTCCAGACTGGGTACTTCTCACCACGTATGCAAGTCTGCAAGGATGGGGGTGCGGTGACAGGTCACACTTTTCAAGGGAGGTGGACGCTTCAGGAAAGTCACCTACCAATAGATATCTTGGAGATTTGTGCAGTACACAAAGCACTCATACTGGCACAGGACCTCCTACAGAGCAGGGCTGTCTAGGTTCAGGCCGACATTGCAACAACAGTGGCTTACATCCACCATCAAGGAGGCACATGAAGTCTGGTAGCCATGAAGGAAGTGGCAGAAATTCTTTGTGAGCAGAATGCCATCTTCCAGCAATCTCTGCAATATTCATCCCAGGTCTACTCAACTGGGAAGCGGACTTTCTAAGTTGCCAGGACATACACGCCGGAGAATGGGCTCTTCATCCGGAGGTGTTTCAACTCCTGGTGGACAAGTGGGGATTACCGGATGTAGAACTCATGGCGTCACGTCACAACCACAAGGTCCCCAGGTACGGGTCCAGTACAAGGGACCCCTCAGCCGCCTTCTTGGACGCTCTGGCGGTGAGGTGGAACTTCAGGTTGGCATACCTGTTTCCTCTAATCTCCCTCCTTCCAAGAGTTGTCAGAAAGTTCAACCAGGAAGGTGGCAGGATGTTACTAATAGCTCCTGCCTGGCCCAGGAGGCATTGATTCTCCGATCTGACTCAGACTACTTCCACTGCCTTTCTTCCGTCTTAAAAGCCAGAGGTTTCTCTGCTTCTGTGATTCAGACAATGCTGCAAGGAAGCCTGCTTCCACCCACATCTATCACAGGTTTTGGCATTCATTTTTTCTTTGGTGTTCTCACAGAAAATATGACCCTAAGATTTTTAATGGTACGTGCTGGATTAGACTTGGGTCTTCAGGCTGGATTAGACTTGGGTCTTCATGCGGCTACCTTGAGAGTCCAAGTTTCTGCTTTGACAGTTTGGTTCCAGTGCAAGAATGCCCCTTTGCCAGATGTTAGAACATTCCCAGGGGGTTCTTCAGCTGCACCCTCCATTTCTCCCACCGGTGGCACCGTGAGATTTATCTTTGGTTCTCAGAGCATTGCAGTCGCCTCCCTTTGAACCCTTGGATAAGGTGGTCTTGCGGCGACTGACTGCGAAAACTCTTTCTCCTCGTTATTTCTTCAGCTCGCAGAGTTTCTGGCTTGGCAGCACTGTCATGTCGCTCGCCATATTTGATTTTTCATCAAAATAGAGCTGTCCTCCGTACCAAGGCGGGCTACATTCTAAAGGTTGTTTCCCGTTTTCATATAAATGAGGAAATTGCACTCCTGGCCTCTCAGTCTTCAGACCTGTCTACAGGTGAAGTTTCCCTGGATGTGGTTCGAACCTTTGTAATTATGTGAATCGTACCAGCTCCATCAGGAATTCATTCTCTTTGTGTTATATGGATTCCACAAAAGAGGCTGGCATTCGAACAAACAAACTTTGGCTCGCTGGCTGCGTATGACTTTCTCAGGCCTATACGCAAGTTGGTGTCCCTGTCTCTAACAAGGTGACAGCACATTCCACTCGGTCTGTGGGACCATCATGGGCTGTTTGACATGGCGCCTCGGCTGAACAGCTGTGTAAGGAAGCCGCTTGGTCTTCCATCAATACTTTTATCAAATTCTATGCATTTGGGCGGCGGATTCTCCTCTCTGCACAGGAGTGTCCCCACCCTTAAGGGAACTGCTTTAGGACATCCCCAAGGTAATTCCTGTGGACCCTATGGACCATGAAGAAGAAAATTAGAGTTATGGTATAACATACCCCAGTTAACTTTTTCTTCGAGGTCCACAGGGCGCCTACCATGATGCACCTGGCCTCAGTTGGCATCTGTTCTTTAGCCTTTTTGCATCACAGATTCCCTCTTCGTATGTTGAGTGTTCTATTGTACATTGTACTTCCTTCTCCACTTTCCGTCTCTTGCTGTTAGGCTGTTAGGCTTGTTGACAAACTGAATGCCTGTGGTTGAGGGCGGGGTATATAGGGAGGAGGACCAGTGCATGCTAGGAGTCCCAAAGCTGTAGTTGTTTGGTGCATTGGATCTCTCCAACTTCATACTCCAAGGTAATTCCTGTGAACCCTATGGACCTCGAAGAAAAAGAGTTAACAAAGGTTTGTTATACCATGACTCTAATTTTTTAATCTAGGCTAATATACCTTTTGCTTTTGCATGTAGTCCACAAATTCTGGGCCACTTCATTTATTTACTGCAATTTGAGCTAGGACACACTCCTCGCAAATCTGCATCTATGCACATTTTAAATCTGGTTCTGCCAAGGTGCATAGTTGCTTATTTTATTTTGCTTTTAGGTTGTGGATTCCATGATCCTCACCAGAGGAGACTATACTTAACGAGGTCATGCATGATGGCGAAACTGGCTCAGTTTCAGTGATGCTGTATTTGACTTCATTCCCCGGCTGTGTTGTACAGACATGGAATTCTCAGTTCTGTAGATAACCTTTATACTTGGTGAAGGGCAGACAGCTGCAAAAAGTTTCACATGGACCATGCCAAACACTTCTTACAAGCTGGTTCAAATATTTTGTTGGAACCATTGCCAGTAAGTGGTTGCTGACTATGCATTGCAAATCAGACACAAATATTAGAGTAGTGTTAACTGTTGTGTACATTTTTGGAAACCCTTTTCCTCCAACCACAAGGGTGACACAACTGATAGAACCTGCTCCCTTCTCCCTAGTAGAGGGAGCACTTACCTTGAAGTCATGTTTCTAGTGCAGGTTCTTAAGGCACTGGAGGCATGGAGTTCCAGGGCACTTCTGTGGCATCAGTGACCAGGTTGCCTGCAGGTTATCCCATTTAGGGAACAGGCAGCAGGAGCTGCACCTTTGGTATCTATACTGCCTGCTCAAGGCATCCCACTGCCACTACAACGGTTTGGTTGTCTGTGAGAGAGCAGGCTCCAGTAATAACCTAAAGTAATAGTGGCTGCCAAACTTCGCTTTAGAAAACATTGTCCAGCTCTGGCGGGCATTTAGAAAACCTGAATTCCCAGGCAGCCACAGAACTGTAGCAGGGGAGGAGCATGAGTTTTTGGAATTAGATTTACTGTAAATAGCATAAGTTCCTGTAGTGCACCTCTATACCCTCATAGTAGCCCGTATTCCACAATTGGTTGTCAGAGATAACTGGTTAACAAAATGACCCAGATAGTTATTTTTTTATTGATTGTTATAAATTATGATTTTTAGCTATTTTAAACAACCACTACCCCATCAAAAACATCAATACTGTATGTTGTTCACGTTCTGCTGCATATTCGTGAACTTATATAGGATAATCCTCTCCGCATCGTGCAAATTGCAAGCAATTTAGCAAAGTCTATTTTGTTGGTTTATTTGTGAAATGTATATGGGATCTTAAAAATGTTTTGCAAAACAACCCTTAACTTGTTATTTCACAGAACTGAGATTAGATCGGATCCTAAGTGATGGGCAGCAGAGAAATGGTCAACTGCAGGAATACCTTTCTCAGCAGCTCTCACATTCACTTTCTGGATCACTGTTCAACAGACTTGATAAAACAATTCGAGAAGAGATTAAAAAGACTGTTCCTCAATGTAAGTACATTTACTTAAATGATAAAGCCTCATAAATACTGAAATAAATGGTAATGCCTCAAAATCCCACCATTCTTAGAGTTTTGCAGCCCTTGCTATACTGATTTTTCAGCTGTGGGTGTAATTATTTTTTTTTTTAAGATTTTACCTTTAAGTTTATGTTTTAATATGTCAGAATTTGAAAAAAAAATTACCTTATGTCATTGACATGTATTATTTGATTACTGGCTCTGCTTAGTACTGTAAATAAATTATAATGAATTGTGTACACCTGATGAGCTCTCTTAATGTTGATTTTTCATATTACATGATTCCAAAAATATTTTTTCCAGATTAGGTTGTTGTAAAATAATAGTGATTATAATATCTGCATATAAATAAGGCTTTGTATTACTGTACTTACTGTACATTTGGCACGATATTCTGGATCAACCACGGAGACTGGCACAAAACTCCAGAAAATATCTGGTCTGGAAGATCAGACTTTAGCAGAAAGTGGGGGGTTCCACTCTCAAAACCAGACTGACTGTGTTAACATCAGATTCAAGGTTGGGTGCATATCTGCAAAAGAAACTAGTGCAAGGTGCATGCAGTCCAGAGGAAAAGATACTGCATGTAAACATTTTGGAGGCATGAGCAATGTACTGTGTAAAACAACAGTTTGCTTCTTTAAATACAGCGAAACCATCTAAAGATCATTTAAAACAATTGGACAGTGGTAGTTTCCTTTAAAAAACAAGGAAACACCAAAAGCAAACGCATGATGAACAATATCAACATTCTTGTGAAGAGCAATGTAATATCCTTTAAAGTTGTTCATGTAGTGGGAAAGTGCAGCAAGGCAGCAGTTTACCCATTGTGGATCAGATTGTTGCATAAGAAAGTGGGTTGAACAAGGATTTGTCTCAACAAATTAGGGTTAGGCACACCCCTGGGAGGGTTAGGTTTAGGGTGCGGGAAGGTTGGTTATTTTTAGGCACCCCTGGGGGGAGGTTAGGCACTAAGGGGGTGGTTAGGGTTAGGCACCCCTAAAGGAGGGTCAGGTTTGGGGGAGAGGCGAGGGTTAGGTTGCTTACCTTTCCCTGTCGGGATTTCGACCCACCAAGCTCCTGCTGCATTGCATACCAATTCCCTTTAAGTATCCTGTAGTTAGAGGATCAGGCTAGCCTAGTTCAAATCTACAAGGTCTTGTTAGAAGATTTATTCCTTTGAATGTCTGTGATGGGAATAGAATTGTCTGTTTGGTGTTTTGTCTGTTGGCATCAGATATATCTGAGAATTTTTTTATACAAATCCTTGTTCAACTCACATTCTTGTGCAACGATCTGATATCCGTAGAGGATCAAATACCGACAACCGGAACCCGGCGGGTCGAAATCCAGACAGGGAATGGTAAGTAACCTAACCCTCCCCTCCCCCCCCCCCCCCCTACGCCTCCTTTAGGGGTGCCTAACCCTAACCCCCCCCCCCCTTAGTGCCTAACCTCCCCCCTTAGTGCCTAACCCTAGCCTCTCCCCAGGGGTGCCTAAATATAACCTCCCCGCAACTGTTTCCTATCCCTCCCGGGGGGGGTGCCTAACCATAATCTCTACCCTAGTGCCTAACCCCCCCCTTCCCCTTGCCTAACCCTAACCTTCCCCGGGGGCTGCCTAACCCTAAGTCCCCCCGGGAGTCCCTGAACCTAACCTCCCCCTTCCCCAGGCTAAGTGTTCTTCTTACCCGTCAGAAGATGATTGGGATGATGGGGTCGGTCTTCCGGCGTCGGGATTAAGATAGGCGTCGACATTTCGACGCCTAATTTAAATCCCTTGTCGGGCAGGACGAGTCAGGATTGAGACCGACGGCATCGTGTCCGCCGTGCTAGTAACTACATCCTGCTTAAAGCAGATAAATATGGAAGCAGCAGAAAGCATAGCAGTGCTCCCATCTTGGCATTGCAATTTATTGTGTGCATTGGTGAAAGGGATGCTTCTGGAAAAATCTTTGGTCAGACCTTCTGCATTAGGACCCAGCCCTCAAATCCAGACAAACTAACTTTAATGGTATGGAGATTGAGTAGTCATTATTAAATAATACAAACAAGGAAGAATATATAAAACTGTATAAACATTTGTATATTGCTGCAGTTTCAAATTGATAAATATATTGGATGCCAGCACTCTAAACTTTTTTCAGGAAAGATTATAGGTACCGTGTCATTTTGGATGCAAGATTGTTTTCAGGTCTTGTCAAGTTTTTTTTTTTCAAGCAAATAATTCGCCAGTCAATTAAATCTTTTTTGACATTGTGGTATCCTAATCTTGTGTTGAGTACTAACAATAGAACCTTCTGAACCACAAGGTTTTGTTCTTGTCACCCCTTCTTTCTTCCCTATACACTTCCTGAGATGATGAGTCCATCACCTCTTCAGTTCAATATCTATGCTGATGGTCAGCTTTGCCTCGTTTCTCATATGTTTCCAGATGTCTTTCTGCTATTTCCTCCTGGAAGTCCCAGCACTTTAAACTAAACATGTCTAAGACTGAGCTTATCGTCTACTGTACCCACCTTCCCCATATTCGCTATTGACATCACCTTACCTTTTGTCCCACAAGTCATCTGCCTAGAAGTTTTCCTATACTTCTCCCTGTTTTTCAACCCCTCACATTTATGCCCTCTCCTTTGCATGCTGCTTCCATCTTCGTAATATTCATAATTAGACCCTATCAATCAGTCTTTTTAATAGCACTACAACTCAGATTGTATGTGAATTTCCTGAATCAACATTAAGTTTCCTATCTGATGAAGTGGCTGCAAACCACAAAACACATTTATTTCTGTTATTGGAAAGTAACTGTTTTTTATGAAACATTGTCTACTCCAATATTGGAGAATTAAATGAGAATTGAACAATTACAGTGTTGGATTATTTATATCTAGAAAGATTTTTGCAGTAATTCTATCGCCACTAATGCACCTATGAGAGGCCCATCTTTTTACTATATGCCGGATCTGGTTACAGCAATTTTGATGTATCTTTCTAGAACAAAGGATGATAGACCGATCACAACTCTGTGTTTCCTGAAGTTCAGTGGTCAAAGTGGGGCGGTATGATATACCGCCACTTCTTGGCCCCACTTCATTTTAGCCTCACAAGAGGGTGTACCAGTGCTGGGATCCAGTATGGGATCCCAGCGCTGGAACAGCAGTGGCATTGTGTAGAGATGTGTCCCTGGGGACACAGCTCGATTGGCGGAGACGCTGGCATGTATCTGGGACGGAGCATCGGGTCCCGGCTGCACTATAAGTAAGCTGCACTAGCCGCCAGCCAATTGTGGCTCGTGGCCAACCAGCCAATGAGAAGCTGCCAAGTGACAGCTTCTCATCCGCTCACAGCCAGCACTAGATATTAAAAGCCTCCCCCCGTTTTGAAGAGAAGATTCTTCAAGCAGTTAATAAAGATTTTTTTGGTGGGGCGTGAATTGATCCATGATTTGTTGCTTTTTTGCGCCATATATCATGGTTGCACTAGACTCTGAAGGAGAATTACAGTAAGCAAATAATGTTTACCTAGTAATTTCAGTCCTTTGAAGCACTTGGTTAGTATATTGTTTTCATTTGAAGACAAGGAATGGAAGGAATCCTACAGTTTACCATCTAGGGCAGTGGTTCCCAAACTGTGCACCGTGGCACCCTGGGGTGCCTCAGAACACTTGCAGGGGGGTGCCTCAGGTTGATGGCCCAGCACCAAATCAAATTTATGGTCAATGTAATGCAAATATGTGCACAAACAGAAACACAAACCTTTCCACAACCAGATACATGAACCTAAGGATGACAGGTCAGCACAATTTACTACTTGTCAAAAAATTCAGAAAACATTTTGTAAACAAGTTCGGCTTAGAGGTACAATGAAAACAATGCTGAAACTCTAGGGAGTCGTGGTTAAAAAAGGTTTGGGAACCTCTGATCTAGGGGTACGTTAACTTTTTTCGGTCTCTTCTCAGGTGACCAAGGTTTAACACATACCTCATAGCTGCAATTGAGTGTTTCAATTACTGCTTAGAATAGTAAGGAAATATGGTGGGACAAAAGCAACCTTTCTTAATTCAAGCAGTTTTTTCCCTTATTCTGTTAATTTGGAGGCGCATGTTTTGAACGAGATCAAAGATCTAACTACCATAATAATATGATGTACAGGTGGCAGCTGAGAGTTGCTTCCTTCCATGTCAACGCCCACACAGATGATTGCTCGTCTGTCCATGTGGTTTTGAGATTTCTTGTTCCACAAATTCTAATCTGTTAGCAGATGACTTGGAAATGGACCCAAAGCTTTGCCAAGGACTTACCTTACCTTCATGTACCATGAAATGCTGTCTGCTAACTCACAAAACGTTGAGTCCACAAAGACATTTCCTTATATGTTGTATTCAGGGTCTGTTCCATATTAAAATTCTCATTAGTGAAAATTTAGGATTGATCTCACACTGCGTTTCCTGTAAGATTGACCAATTCGTTTTACTTTGTTTACCTAATTATCACTTACCGAAAATCTGCCCTTTCTGCATAGACAGCTTTTCGGACGTATGCAATACTTCACCCTCTCCTTGGCTGTTGTTTTGATATTGGCAGCCTTTTTTTAACACTGCACGAGCCTATTGACATCATAGGCAGGCATTGGCAGGCAGACATGGAAAGATAGCTGCATCGGTTGCGAGACATCAGATTTGACGTATCTGCAATCAATCAGCAGTGTCGGCTCCTGAGTGACTGCCGATCCGTGAGGTCCGATTTGTCTCGCGACCGGCGCCAGATTCATATTGCGCCGGCATGGTCTGTCCATATCTGTCACTGTGCCAGCTATAATTAGCTGGCGGGCCAGCCCCAAATCCAACACTGCTGGCTTCTGATGGCACAGAGGGGGAGGTGAAAGGCTGCTGGAGGGAGAAGGGGAGGTGAGTTGCTGGGGTTGGGTCATAACGTGAAAGGGACATTACTGTGTGGCATAATGTGTACGAAGCACTACTACTGCATGGCATAATGTGTATAAAGGTTACGACTGGCATAGCATGAATGGCTCTGTGTGGGGGCAAATTTGTTTTTTGGTTTTTTTTACCTTTGGGAGGGGCCCTTTTAAGATCTTGCTATGTGGCCCCAAAGTTCTAGTTATGTCCTTGCATGCAAACACATAGGGCTGACTAATATATATGGTCGCTTCAAAAGGACTTACACTTGCATGGGTCATAAAGTTTGACACTTGCTCATACTGTGAGGTTAAAAGGATACTTTCTTCTTCAGGGTCCATGGATCACCGTTAGACCAGTTAGCAGCCCAAGCTTTATTTTTATGTTTAGAAAGCAGCGTTAGACACTGCTGCTCCATCTCCCCTCTGCGGCGCCGCAACACCAGCCCTCGGCTAGGTACTCTGGGCGGGGCTCCGGGGAGGACCTACCTAGCAGGGCTCCTCGGACCCCAGACTGCAGCCGGGACTCAAGGGGACAGGTAAGAGACTCACGGCAGCTATTTTCTGCATCAGCCTCGGGTCTCTGAGAATGCTGGGACTGGTCTCTCTGTATACCTCTCCCAAGACAGCGCTATTTCATACCAGCCACTGCGGTCTGTGTGGTTGATTTTAGTGCCCACTGCAGTTATATTGTATTCTCTGCGTTGTTTGTGACTTGTGCTAGCTCTGCTGTCAGTTTATTTTACTTTAGGGTCCATAGGGTATCCATAGGATACCTTGGGGTATAGGCGATGGCGGCAGCATCGGGCACCACAGAGTTAAAATTTACGGTGCGGTGCTGCAGGGTAGTCATTGTCTCACTATAAAAGCATTTATTTGTGAGGGGAGTCACATACACTCCGTTACACTCATCATGTCTGAGAGCGAACGTGAATTTCCCCTACTACTAAAGTGTACCACATGTATTGTACCAGTAGCGGAGGGTGAGATAACCACTGAGGGTTTATGCAGGGCATGTTTTCTGATATCACACCCACCCTGTCTTGTTTTGCTAAGGCACTTACAACCATTGTGGGTCAGCTGGCCACACCCCCTGCGCTGCCCCAAATGGGGTAATCATGGCAGTCTGTTGGGTCCTCATCCATACAGGGGTTCCCCAGGCGGCTGGTGGTACCCCAGAGTCTCCCGCTCTCGCCCACCCAGGTCTCGCAGGAGCCTGCGTGGGTGAGTTCACTGTCCAATACGGTATAGCACCTAACGGACGTGTTACAGAGGGAGTCGTCGTTGCGGCCTGTAGTGTCTCAGAATGTTCTGCATGATGATGATGACATGACATCTGAAGACGGTGAGATTTTTGACCTTTCAGACCAGAAGTCTAAGTCATAAATATATATACCAGGCCTTATACAGGCAGACTTTGCGGTCTTGGTTTTAGAAGATGACGGCCAAAACTAAATATGCCACCTTTAAGGATATTAAAGGTGATGCCACTGTATTTCATCTATCTGCGTGGGGAAGTCCGGGTAGAAGATCCCAGCCTCAGAAACATGTGGCTGTCGCATACCCTTTTGCGGATAATTATTTTTCCAAGTGGGAAACTCCGCAGGTGGATTCTCATGTAACCCGCCTAGTGCGTAGTGCTACGTTACCCATTCCCTCCATGTCCTCCTTAAACAATGCCATGGATCGTAAGGTTGAAATGCCTAAAATCCATTTATTCCCTTGCTGGAGGGGCGTCCAGACCGGCTATGGCCGTGTGCTAGGTGGCCAGAGCCATGGAGGCTGGGCTGAAGCTTGGATTTGTCTCTGGACTCTGACCCCTGAACAGGCGGCATTGGTGGGCAATCCCAGAGACTCAGCCATGTATATTAATGAGGGAGCCTTGGACATAGGTCTCCTTGCTTCCAGAATCTCCTCGGCAGCCGTGGCAGCTCGCCGCACCCTATGGTTGCGCTCTTGGAAAGCTGATGCAGATTCAAAAAATGGTTTGGAATGCTTGACCTTTAATGGACAGGTCTTATTTGGCCCTGATTTGGATAAAATTGTGACTACTCTGGCAGCAGCTAAGTCTGAGTGTCTAACATCGGCTACGGTCCCATCAGGGTCTGGTGCTTCGTCCTTTCTGCCCTCTAGGTCCCAGTTTAAGTCCAAAGTGCAGTCCTTTCCTAGGCAGTCAGCAACCAGGAAAACTGCCAAACCAAAGAAGCAGGCTTGGAGTACAAGACGTCTTACTCTCAAGTCGGACGATAAGCCTTCAGCCTGATGGGACGGGCCTCCCCTTGGGGGACCCCAAAGTGGGAGGCAGGCTTCAGTTCGCCCAGTGCTGGTATCTGTCTACCGTGGACACTTGGGTCAGAGAAGTGGTCTCTGAGGTATGCCCTCTCCTTTCGGCGAAGGCCTCCCAACCTGTTTTTCCCTACAAGCCTTCCATCAGATCAGGTCAAAGCCGTTGAACTCCAGAAAGTACTGCACTCTCTGCTCCAGGCTGGAGCTATAGTGCCTATTGCGTTATCCCAGCAGGGAACGGGATATTACTCAAATCTCTTTCTGGTACACAAACCCATTGGGTTTTACCGACCCAACCTCAGGTCCCTAAACAAGTTTTTGAGGGTTCCTCGGTTCAGGATGGAGACCCTCCATTCCATTATATTAGCAATGGAACCTGGGGATTTCATGGTGTCTCTGGACATTTAGGATGCCTACCTGCATATCCCTATTATCTTGGCGCAACAGCAATTCCTCAGGTTTGTGGTGCTAAGTTGCCATTTCCAGTTTCAGGCACTGCCCTTTGGTCTGGCCTCTGCACCTCGAGTATTTACCAAAGTCATGGCGGTCATGGCAGTCCACCTGCAGATGCAAGTGGTCCGTCTGTTGTCCTATTTGGACAACCTCCTGTTAGCAGGGTCTCCAGAAATTCTTAAGCGCCACCTGCAACTAAGAATGTCTGTGCTGCACAATCATGGCTGGCTAATAAACTGAAAGAGGTCCTCCCTGGTTCCCTCACTGAGGATGCTCAATTTCGGAGCCCTGTTGGACTCCCAACACCAGTGGATCTTTGTGACAGAGGACAAGATCTCTGCATTACAGGCAGGGATACGCAGTTGCCTTCGCAGCCGACGAGTGTCTGTGCACTCAGCAATGAGGTTACTGTGCTCCATGATGTCGATGTTTGACATGGTGGAATGTGCCCAGTTCCACTCCAGACCTCTGCAGCAGCTGATCCTCTACAGATGGAATGGGTTGCTCAATCTGATAAAGACACAGACAATTGTGTTTTCCCCGGAGGTACATCTGTCTCTAGCCTGGTGGCTGCTGACTGCTCACCTGAACAGGGGGCACCCCTTTTGGATTGCGGACTGGGTCCTTCTGACGACGGACGCCAGTTTCCGAGGCTGGGGAGCAGTGACTGGTCCACACTTCTTTCAGGGAAGATGGACGCCAACAGAATCTGCACTTCCAATAAATCTCTTGGAACTTCGGGCAGTATTCAAGGTTCTCCAACAGGTAACAGATGTCCGCCACGGAAAGTCCATGCAGGAACAGTCAGATAATGCCACCACGTTGGCTTACATAAACCGCCAAGGAGGAAGCCGAAGTCGGGCAGCTCTGGCAGAAACGTCCCGCATTCTGGCTTGGGCGAAGGCCAATCTCCCTGCTATATCAGCAGTGTTCATACCCAGAGTCCTCAAATGGAAAGCAGACTTTCTCAGCTGTCAAAACGTGCGCACAGGGGAATAGTCTCTTCACCAGGAGGTATTTCAACAACTGGTGAACAAGTGGGGCCTTCCAGAGATGGGCCTCATGTCCTCCCGACACAACAACAAGCTGCCTGTGTACTGTCAAGAACAAGAGGCACAGGGGCTCTTCTGGTAGACGCTCTGTCGGTCAGGTAGACCTTCAGGTTTGCGTACCTGTTCCCTCCATTTTCCCTTCTTCCTCGAGTTATACGCAAATTCCAGCAAGAAGGCGACACGCTTCTGCTGATAGCTCCAGTGTGGGCCAGACGGCACTGGTTCTCAGATCTTCGGGGACTCTCAGTCGACACTCCGATACTGTTGCCTCTACGTCAGGACCTCTTGTCTCAGGGTCCTTTCCAGCACACGGACCTGGGTTGTTTGACTTTGACGGCGTGGCTGTTGAGACAGCTCTCTTAACGTCCAGGGTTTTTCCAGCTCTGTTAACACCATACTCAGGGCTAGGAAACCTACTTCTGCAAGAATTTACCACCGGGTGTGGCATACTTTCTTTGAATGTGTCATGCTAGAGGTTCTGATCCTCAGGTCTGTAGGTTATCCAGGGTTTTGGCTTTCCTACAGGCGGGCTTAGATCACAGTCTTCACCTTGCTTCACTTGCAAGTTTCTGCCCTGTCAGTCTGGTTTCAGCGTAGAATTGCTACTCTCCAAGGACCGCCATTTGAACCGCTGGGCTCAGTGGATTTAAAATGGCTTACAGCTAAGACTGTGTTTCTTCTGGCCATTGCTTCGGCCAGAAGGCTGTCAGATTTGGAGGCTCTCTCTCATGTGATTGAATGTGATTCTTTTGTGTTCCAGACTATTCTCTCTATGTTCTCCTCCTCCGGCCTATGGCTTGTTACGAAACTGATGGCCTTGGTTAGGGGGTGGGGTATAGGAGAGGGAACCCAGTGCATCCTGGGAGGCTGTAAATTTTAACTCGTGGTGCCCGATGCTGCCGCCATCACCCTATACCCCAAGGTATCCTGTGTAACCCTATGGACTTCGTAGAAATAGAGATAACAAGGGTAAGTTCTTACCATATGTCTTATTTTTTCACAACTGTCCGCTTATACCGTTCCCTTTCTTTCATTATAACCCTGGAATACTGAGGTATAGGGGGTTTATTGTACCCCACATCTACCTGTATTTGTGAGGACTATCACATACTGTATATCTGTATTGCGCACTATACAGTGCCGTATTGTACATATATCTGGATTGCTCACTGCACTGTGCCAGATTGTGAGCTACGTTATACTTTCAGCCCCTTCACCATCTTCTCAGGCCCCCCCCCCCC
Organism: Taudactylus pleione; assembly: GCA_031769625.1. Classification (NCBI taxonomy): domain Eukaryota; kingdom Metazoa; phylum Chordata; class Amphibia; order Anura; family Myobatrachidae; genus Taudactylus; species Taudactylus pleione. Next base: position 1,965,137 of record JAUIMM010000105.1, read on the forward strand.
CGGGCTTCCTTTTCACAGGTGTTGGCAAAAATTGCGGACCATCTAGCGGCCACTGTGGTAGCTCCCCTATCGGATGGCAACAGCAGGTACTCCGTGAAAATCCAGTGCCTCCCACGTCTCCTCCATGGGTTGATGTACTTTCTACCTCAGTGCAGAGTCTGGCGGCTACCTCTACAACATTTCAGGAAATGCTGCAAACAGGGAGACCCTTACCTAGTAAACCTACTAGGCGTGTTATGTTATCTTCCCAGTCCACCCAGCTATCAAATTCTGAGTTATCATCTGGGGAGGCAGAAGATGCAGACATCTTTTACAGACTTCCAGTTGGGAGAGGAGGAGCCCCCCTGCTAATTGAATATACCTGCACTTGTGAGAGCTGTCAAATCTATTCTTCAAATAGAAGACGCAGAACCCACTCCTAAGGCAAATGAGCCACTATTTAAGCAACAGAAGGTAGTTTTGCCAGAGTTTCCTCACTCTGATCAGCTAACTGATCTTATGCATGAAGCATGGAATATGCCAGGTAAAAGGTTTCAGCTGCCTAAATGCTTGATTTCCTTTTACCCTTTTCCAGCTACTGATTGCCCTAAATGGGCAGTTCCCCCTGCAGTGGATTCCTATGTGACAGAAAAAAGAAAAAATAGGGAGAGCGCTGGACAATGATGTTATATTTATTTTCACTAAAAGATTATTACACAAATATAATCAATAAAACACATACAATATATGACACAACAATAAAAAAAAAATATAGGAATTCCTAGGTCTAGGATCAGACAAATCAATGATATGAATGGCAAATAAATATGGAGCTCCTGGTGGTTCAATAGAAGTCTGTTTGTATATTAGATATGACACAGCGGTTGTTAGTGCATGCAAAGCTGTAGGACAAGAAATGTCTCATATCAGTACATCCACATGTAGTGGGAAAGCTTATAGAAAAATCTTTAAGTCAAAGTAAGCAGAAGTCCCGCACATGCAGTCACCCAGCACGGAAATGGTTAATAAAAGTTAATATATCCAGTCAATAGACTTAATGGGAACTGGATTTAAGACCTACACGAGGGTATGGACCAGCCAATGGTGTCTCTGCTGAAAGATCCAGTTGACAACAGAATATAATCGTACTGAATGCCGGCGTCCAGTGTTGGCGATGGTGAGCGTGGCTCTCTGTAGCTTGGTAGAGGAGAGCCATGTGTTGAGGTGAAATGTTCCCAGTGGGGAGCCTGAAGCGCTGTGACGCTGGAGGGTTCAGGCGCACTCCACGTGCAGGTCCCGGTGGCTGGGTAAACAAAACCGCGTCTCTCAATAGTAAGGTGGAGCGGGCTCGTTGTGTAGAGGGGGCGTGACCAATCAGAGGCTCTCTTAGTCCGGATCCGAGACCTATCACTTGACGCGTTTCTCAGCCAATTAGCAAGGACGTTTCATCAGAGTGACACGCCTGGTTAAGAACCGATACCTTACCTATCCATACTGCAACCTTGTTAAAGGGAACTACGGATAGAAGGATTGAAGCTTACCTGATGTCTATATACTCGTCCTGCCAGGGCTGTGGCCTGGGTGGCAAAAGTCATTGAGAGTTGGGCAGATGCCCTAGAAGAGACATTTCCCTCTGATGCTTTGAGGGAACAGCTGTCCTAGATATCTCACATTAGAGATGCGGCTTTGGATGCTAGTCTTCTAGTTTCCAAGGCATCTGCTACTTCCTTTGTAGCCCGCTGCATTGTCTGGCTTCACTCATGGAAGGCAGATTCAGACTCTAAAAAGGCTTTGGAGTCTCTGCCTTATTCTGGGGAGATCCTGTTTGGCCCAGAACTGGACAAGATTGTGACTACCTTGGCAGCTTCCAAGACTGCATCTGCTATGAAGTCTCGGTTGTTATCCTTTCGGTACTTTAGTCCGCAAGGAAAAGCTAAAGTTCAGTTCTTTCCAAGGCAGTCTGAATCCACTAAGGCCTTCAAGCCTAGAACCAAACAGGCCTGGGCTACTAAACCTCCACCTACCAAATCCGAGGACAAGCCTTCAGCCTGACTGGGTGGGCCTCTCCCTGGGGGCTCCAGGACGGGAGGCTGACTTCTTCAGTTCGCCCAGTTCTGGCATCAGACCACCTCAGACGCATGGGTAAAGGAAGTGGTCTCCCACGGATACGCCCTCATTCCTGAGGTGGCCACCCCAGCAGTTTTTTTGCACAGGACCTCCATCAGACCCAAGCAAAGCCCTGCTCCTTCAGAAAGCATTCAGTTTTTACTGCTCTCGGGGGTAATAATTCCGGTTCCCCCATCACGAGGGAAGGGCTATTATTCTACCCTTTTCTTGGTTTAGAAACCCAATGGGTCTTATCGGCCTATCCTCAATCTCAAGTCTCTGAACAAGTTTATCAGGATGTCCAGGGTTTGTATGGAAATTCTATGCTCTATTGTCCTGGCTATGGAACCTGGGGACTTTATGGTGTCTCTGGACATTAAGGATGCTTACCTACATGTATCTATAGCACCTTCTCATCAGCAGTATCTCCAGTTTGCTGTTCTGCAGCAACATTACCAATTTCAAGCACTGCCCTTTGGGCTTTCTACAGCTCCTTGAGTCTTTACAAAGAAAAAAATGGCAGTTATGGCAGCATATCTTTGTCGTCAGGGGATCAGACTGTTCCCATACTTGGACGATCACTTGCTCTTTGCAAGCTCCCCAGAAATTCTTCACCGCTATCTACAAGTAACCAATTCCTGTCTACAAATGCACGGTTGGCTGATCAACTGGAAAAAGTCTTCCCTGACCCCTTCTCAAAGAATGGTACATCTGGGATCCTGGGTGTCACAAATTCACAGGCAGATAGTGGACGCTACCCATATTCAGGGAATTGGCTAGACCTATGACTGAGGCGCGGAGTCTAATGTGCCGGCGGTTTTCACCAGGGACCCTCGCAAGAAGGTATGGACTTAGCTGCGTCCAACACACAGGTCGCGGCCCTCAGGTTAGGTTTCCCTATACAGGTGCTGGCACTTGTTCGGTATACAGGAGACTTTGAGCATAGTCGTCTTAGCCGGGTCAGAACCAAATGGAGGAAGCGGTACCAGGGAGCAGACATAAATGGGTCACAGGGAATAGCCGAGGTCAGAACCAGATATCAACGTAGAACCAGGGGTCAGGCAGAATCAGAGTCACAAAACACGCCAAGGGTCAGAACCAATAATCAGATATGCACAGAAACGCTGGAATATGGTAATGGAGCCTATGCTCTGGCACTGGAGTGCTCCCAGGAACTTCCTTTTATAGCTCAGGGTTCAAACTAGCCCCAATTAGCGCTTCCATTACAGGTGCCTGTCCCTTTAAATGTTAAGCAGAGCGGCGCGCTCGCTTGTAAGGAAGCCGCGGCCACCTGCACACAGCCGCCGGGGGAGAAGAGGAGCAGCTGACAGCGGGTGCCGTGGATCTCCCGCCCGCTGTCACACACCAGCCCGGACTCCAGCGTAGCCGGACCAGGTAAGGGTAACCTGGATTCGACGGCGCTTTGACACTGGGACTCTCAGTCTCAGAGAATCATCCTAACAGCAGACAAAATGTCTGTATTACAGCACCGAGTGCGCAGATTACTCCACAGTCGCAGAGTATCATTTTACTCTGCAGTGCAGACATTGTGATCCATGGTGTCCACCTTCGACATGGTGGAGTTCGCTCAGTTTCACTCCAGGCCTAATCTTCTCCAGGTGGAATAGGCTGCCTCATCTGCTCAGATCCCAGACATGTGGCCTCTCTCCGGAGTTTCTTTTGTCCCTATTCTGGTGGCTACAGATGTCCCACTTAAACAAGGGTTGCCTTTTTTGGATCCCGTACTGGGTACTCCTCACCACAGAAGTAAGCCTCCGCGGGTGGGGCGCAGTGAGCGGCCAGCACTCCTTCAAGGACGCTGGACTCCAGCCGAGGCGATCTTACCAATCAACGTCCTGGAACTCCGAGCAGTCTACAAGAGCCTTCACTCTGGCTCAGGATATTCTTCAGGGCAGGCCAGTACAAGTACATTCCAACAACGACACGGCAGTGGCCTTCCTCAATCATCAAGGAGGCACTCGAAGTCTGTCAGCAATGGCAGAAGTGTCCCACATTCTCAAATTAGTCGAACGCCATCTTCGCAGTGTTCACCCCAGGTATTCTCAATTGGGAAGCGGATTTCCTCAGCCATCACGGCGTACATGCACGGGAGTGGCCTCTACATCCAGAAGTCTTTCAGCTCCTGGTGGACAAATGGGGTCTACCAGATGTGTGGACCTCATGGCCTCACGACACAACCACAAGCTTCCAGTGTATACAAGGGACCCCAACGCAGCCTTCGTGGATGCATTATCTGTGAGGTGGACCTTCCACTTGACGTACCTTTCCTCCAGTCTCTCTTCTACTTCAGGTTCTTCAGAAGTTTAAGCAGGAAGGGGGCACAATCCTGTTGGTAGCTCTGGCTTGGCCCAGACACCATTTCTACTCCAATCTTCAAAGGTTCTCCATAGATGTTCCTCTCCAACTTCCTCTATGACCAGACCTGTTGTCTCAGGGTCCCTGTCTACATCTGGACCAGGCCCATCTGTCTGAAACAGCTTGGCTCCTAAGGTCTAAAGGGTTTTCTAGTTCTGTGGTCCAGACCATGCTCAGAGTGCGTAAACCGGCCTCTGCCAGGATTTATCACCGGGTGTGGCATTCATATTTCCAGTTGTGTGCTACTAGAAACTATGACCCTCAGGTTTTTAGGGTTTCTAGAATCCTTGCTTTTCTTCAGGCTGGATTGGATTTCGGACTCCGCCTAGCATCTCTGAAAGTGCTTGTCTCTGCTCTGTCCATCTTGTTCCAGCACAGAATTGCTCCTCAACCGGATATTCACACCTTCCTGCAAGGTGTTATACGTATACAACCTCCCTTTATCTCTCCTGTGGCTCCATGGGATTTGTCAGTGGTTCTCCTCGTACTTCAGGAACCTCCATTCAAACCCCTGGAGTCAGTAGATGTCAAATGGCTCACTGCGAAGACTGTTTCTTCTGGCTATAGCATCTGCCCCTAGAGTATCGGATTTAGGGGGGCATTCCTGTCGCTCCCCTTTTCTAATCTTCCATACGGAAATGGCTATCCTATGTACGTGCCTTGGCTTCCTTTCTAAGGTGGTCTCTCGTTTCACTTTTAATGAGGAAATTGTGGTTTCGGCCTTTCAATCTCCAGACCTCTCGGCATGTGAGGCCTCTTTGGATGTGGTCCGGGCTCTGAAGATCTACGTGGACTGTACTAGTTCCATCAGGAAATCGGACTCTCTTTATCCTATATGGATTATGGCCAGCTAACATACAGACTTTGGCCAGATGGCTTTGCATGAATATCTCACACGTTTACACGCAGACTGGCCTTCCTATGCCAGCTACAGTATCTGCTCAATCTACTCGCTCTGTGGGTCCCTCGTGGGTAGCCCACCATGGTGCGTCTGCCAAACAACTATGCAAGGCGGCCTCGTGGTCTACTGTACACACCTTTCTTAGGTTCTGTGCCTTTGATACATGTGCCACTCAGGATGCTTCTTTCTCCTCTCAGCTCAGGAGTGTCCCCGCCCTTTACAACTGCTTTGGGACATCCCAATGGTCTCCCTATGGACCCTGAAGAAGAAAAGGAGAGTTATAGAAAACTTAAACTTGTTAATTCTTTATTCGAAGTCCATAGGGTTCACAGGGCACCCGCCCTGACACACCTGGCTTCCATGGTTTCTTCTCTTGGTTACTTGTTTCCTTATGTGTGAGTGTGATTCTTTAGTTTACCCAGTCTTACTTCTCTCCTATCCTGCTCCTACCTTGGGCTTGTTAAAAATATTAAGTTGCCTTCAGGCTGTGGGCGGGGGTATAGGGGGAAGGACCGGAGCATCCTGGGACAGGAAAAAGCTTTGCTGTTGGTGTCCAGTCCTCCCAAGTACCACCTACACCCCATTATCTCCCTGTGGACCCTATGGACTTCGAAGAAAGAGCGTTAACAAGGGTAAATTTTACCATAACTCTCCTGTTTTGTAGCTTTCACACAGGTTTTGGCAGCCAATTTTCACTTGAACTAGCCCTGGAACCTGTTATTTAAGTGTCCCCATTTTGGGGGAATTTGTGACAGTGTGTGGGGCCCTGACTAAGTTTAAACCTAGGCAAGAACCTAATCCTGGTCAAACTACACCACCATGTCAAATTTGTTGGAGCTAATTCCAAAACTCTGGCCGTGCATAAAAGACAGTCACACTTTCTTGCTTATTATATTGATGTCACCTTAACAAACGTATCTATCAAGTGTCTACAGCTCCAGCCTCATGGCTTGTGTGGCCATGGCTGATGTTTATTTTTAACTGTTCAGATGCAGTTTTTTACGCAGCAATGGCCACTCGGATTATACTTGCCCTTGTCTGTTCTATACCTAGTCACATTTCCAACTTTTCTTCTATAAGTAACAGGTCAGTCATTTTGTCTGACCTCTGATGCATCTTGCTACAGTGTTATGATGCGGATGGCATATTGTACTGGAATATCTTCTCTGAGATAAGTACTTTTATTTTTAAACAAGAAATGTATTTTTATAAATGAGCTAAAGGGAGAGGGTACAGAAAAAGAAAAAGGGAGGGATTATGGTAACCGAGTATTGCACTGAATTACAGTCTAGACAGTGATATTGCAGTAGATAAATAGTATGCATCACGGTTCTGCGAACCGACCCTCCAGATACACCATTCTGAGATTGCTACCCGTGACTTTTACAGGTTACCTCAGCATGTGTGGTTAAATAAAACTGGTAATTGCCACCAGCAGAAGAAAACTGTAATGCTAAAGCATTAGGTGAGCTTCTGCTCTCACCTGCATACACAATTGTCAATACCAAAAATAGGTAACATGAGCCATATGAGGCCTTGGGTCATAAAAACACAGATCCAGAACTAGAATTAATGTTTAATTCAAGAATATCTTCAAAGCTTATTTACAAAAAGTTACAAATAATAAGGGTTAAAGGAATCACACAGTTTACTTACAATTTCCAAGCTAAAATAAAGTAATAATTTGTATAACAAACCAATCAGTTGGATTGAGTGGTTTTGGGATGGGGCCGTCCCAATGGTGAATTCTGGAACATCTGTATCCGTCAATAGCCTCACGCAGAATGATCATTTGTTTCCTATCAAACACACATTTTTATTGCCTTTCACAGGCTGCTCTCTCTTCACTCCCCCCCCCCCCCCCCCCCCTTGGGATAGTTTAACCCTTCCAAGGTTTTAGTGACTGTAACACAGGGCCGTCTGAGCAGGGGTTAGGTAACTGCTCACTCCCTCCTGTTTGAAGCTCAAACGTTAGGAGAAAGATTTGACACCTTGCTGGTCGGTCTGTCTCTCGTTGGCCTGTAAGCCTGACCCCCTGTGGGGTTGGAACCAGACCCCAGTCTTTGATCTTTGACCCTACACAGGGCTCTTAATGATGGTTTATCAAGGGCCTGGCCAGATGTCCTGTAATTTCCACGGACATTTTTCTTATATGCCAAATACAATTGGACATATTTATGATTTATGACTGATGCAGGAAAACAGAACTTCCTATAATCTTTTGCTCATTTTCAAAAGGGAATTAGTCTAGAGGAGTTTTGTCACCTATGAACATACAAAGGATGCTACACACCAATTTACAAGGGAAAGTTTCCGCTACACCTTCCCCTTTAAGTTCAGCACGGGAGCGGTGGCACCTAATGCCTCAGTCTCCCATGCTGTACTCTGACAGCTGTCATTACCCTGCCTAGATGGGCTGATATAACAGTTCATCCATCCTGGGCAGTGGGTAGGCATCACACAAGGTGGACTTACTTGGTCTCCTGTAGCCCACCCAGAACCTGGTGCCTTTGTCTCTCTGTCCCGTCTCCACAGGACCGAGGCTCACCACTTACCTATATAGCAGCCCTGTGTAGTCCCCTGTGACCTATTTCAGGGTAAAGAGCACACCCAGACACAATATTTAAAAAAATGTTATCATAACTCTGTTGGGTTGCTGGGATAGGGGTTTCAGAATCGCAAAAATTTTGGTACACCCGTGGCTGCTAACAAACTCCTGTTTATTCCTCTAGGGATGGCTGCTACATGGGTGAGAGAAGGTTCTGTATTATACCATACAGTGGGACATACAGTACTGCAACATCCCTTCCACACCCAATACTATCCTGTCCCTGTGCTGTGTTGGAACCGGACTTCTCCCTGTACAAATAATCAAACAGCTTGTCATGGGCGGCTGCACTGAGAGGCTGATCAGTTTGAAAGTCCAGGGAGGGGTCAGCCCCCTGTACCATCTGAATAGCTAGGCTTTTCACAGAGGGCTCGAGCTGGGGGTAGATCTGCTTTTGTGTGAGTGAGTTGATAGCAAGAGGGGGGGCGGTCTGGGGGGAATCTGTAGAGACACACAGGTCTCCCTCTCAAGCCTTTGGAAACAGGGTGATTGCAGTTGCCACTGACACCTCCCTCAGCATCACATCACCTGAGTCCTGGCTCGTACTCTGACTCCCTGTGTCTGATACATTTTCCCCAGCACAAGCATTGCCACCGATACCACAGACATTCACATAATTATTTGCTAGATCAGAGGAAAGTTCAGTACAGCACAAAGGTTTCAACAGGCCATTTTTCTACATAGACCCATTATCATCCTTATTAGCATCTTTACCCATGCCGGGACAAGCATGCAAGGGTACCTGAGGAGAAGTAGTGTTAGCAGACATCATGGTAAAAGGACATTCATCTTGAACTTTCAAAGACTTCCCCAGATCTGTCCCCAGCAAAACATTAGTATGCTAATGCCTCGCCTTGCTTCCAAGTCCAGATACTCTCGAACCAGGGGAAAAACAGTTTTACCTTCTCACCCAGTAGCATGTGTGACATTACCCTCACTACACATACCACTATTACTGGTTTCTACATCATTTCAAACTATATCAGGTTCCTTGCATATGTCCACATAAATGCGAGATTCAACTCTGGCACCTATCCGCTTCTCACCCCCACATTCCCCTATTACATTAGAATATGCACAATGGTCACCGGGCATTTCAGATGCTTTACACAGAGTCACATCATTGCAAGATTTAGAACCATCACAGAATACCTGAGTTGAGTCAGACAGTTTAACAGACTTAGGGATAGCAGGCACACAGTGTGACATCAATTGTCCAAAGTCAGTCCTCGCGAACACATTTGTGGGAATATTCTTCGAGGCTCCCACCCCTCTTACAGACAGTCTCCTTACAATCAGCCTCCTCCATTCGCCATTTCTGTGCAGCCTGAGGTAGTATGCTGATCGCACCAACAGCCTTTCCCAGCAGAGTACACTGCGCTTCTGGCGACACTGATTTTGCTAGAATGGGGTAGTGAACTTCCCCCAATGCTTTGTCTCTTCCCAATCAAATTCAGAACACTCCTCGAGGTGGTCCAGCAGTTCCACAAAACTCATTTTACAAGCTGAATTCAGAATCTCCTCGCGATACGGGCTGGGGGCATGGTAAATCTCGTCCTGTGCCCACATGCGCTGCCTGATCATCTCGCTGCAGGTATTGTCACTGCAGGAGAGACCTTGCAGCTAACATTCTTTAGTTAGTTCCTCCATCCTCATCATGGTAAATAGGTCCTCTGGGCCTGGGAAGGTACACCCCATTTGAACCTCTGGTACTGCAATGGATTGGCTCTCTGCATCCTCCCTAGCTACCTTGCATCCTGCATTCTCCCTGGAACTAGCAGAGGGGTCAGACCACTGTCGAATGTCTGTTGTAATGTCCAGGGCCACCTAATTGCCCAAACCACAGCTAGCATTTGCTGGGCTTTCTCTATACATTTCCCACACAGGAAAATGCTCTGGATGGAGTCTGTTCGGATTTGTTACTCTGGTCACAGGTGTTTAGGTTTGGCTAACTCCAACTGGAGCCTATGATCAACCTCCTTTTCCTTTCGGTCCAGAGCTGCTTACGCTGCGCAGCCTCCAGGTCCCTGGCTGCCTTACCCTCTGCAGCCTCTCTGGTATCGAACTGCTGTACAAGCTGCAGCACCATCTCAGGGTCCGGCTCTTTCACATACTTAAGAGCCGACTGTAGATATCGATCCAGCTTTGAGGCATATTCCATAGCCCTCACCCGTTTGATAACAGAGTCCACATGAGAGTACGACATTACACTGTTACTTTCCGCAGTAAGTAAAGATCCAATACAGGGTACATCCCAGGCTACTGCAGTAGCCCCAGCCAATGCACTCCCTCTTCTTTGGTGTTTTGCAGATCTCCTCTCTGCCATGGTACTCACACTCTCTCTCTGCCAGGCGCTCCACGGACGGATGGATAAGATGCAAATTTGAGGCAGCTTCCATGGGCCTCACATTGATGGAGTCCACATCAGAGTTCAACTTTAGGCTATTATTTTCCGCAGTTAAACTCCAGTACAGCATACATCCCAGGCTACTGATTAGCCCCAGCCGATGCACACTCTTCCAGTACCGATTGGCTGGCATCCTGATGCTCTGTTCAAATTCCACTAGATCATGGATCAATCTCTTCTTAGAATGGTCCATTCAGACTAGACCTTTCTGCACACACCGTGCCAACAGCTCTTCCTTCTTGAGCTTTTTGTGCTTTGCGGCCATCATCGCCAAAATAAAATAACTGGGTAGGAGAACAGAGAAATTGTTTTTACTGTGTGATATTATACTAATCTAAGCTTTGAGTTCTGGTATCTGGTGAAATTGGGTTACTCTCTGAGTACTTCCTCCTCCACTTAATTTTTTATAAAAAAAAAAAAAAAGCCAAAAACAATTATCCCATTGCAGCAAACCGATTGTCACGGTCCTGCAAACCGACCCTCCAAATACGCCATACTGAGAATCGCCGTCCGTGACTTTTACAGGTTACCTCAGCACGTGTGGTTAAATAAACCTGGTAACTGCCACCAGCAGAAGAAAACTGTATTGCCAAAGCATAAGGTGAGCTTCTGCTCTCACCTGCATACACAGTTGTCAATACTTCGAAAAATAGGTAATATGAGCCATATGAGGCGTTGGGTCATAAAAATACAGATCCAGAACTAGAATTGTTTAATTCAAGAATATCTTCAAAACTTATTTACAAAAAGTTACAAATAATATAATAAGGTTAAAAGGAATCACAGTTTACTTACAATTTCCAAACTAAAATAAAGTAATAAATTGGATAACAAACCAATCAGTTGGATTTGAGTGGTTTTGGGATGAGTCTTCTGCATCCGTCGATAACCTCACGCAGAATTAACAATGTTTCCTATCAAGCACACATTTTTATTCCCTTTCACAGGCTGCTCTGGGTCACTCCTCCCTTTGGGATAGTTTAAACCTTCCCTTGTTTAGGTGACTGTAACACAGGGCTCCTGGTCGCCTGAGCAGGGGTTAGGTAACTGCTCACTCCCTCCTGTTTGAAGCTCAAAGGTTAGGAGAAAGGTTTGACACCTTGCTGGTCGGTCTGTCTCTCGTTAGCCTGTAAGCCTGACCCCCTGTGGGGTTATAACCAGACCCCAGTTGATCCTTGACCCTACACAGAACACAGGGCTCTTAATGACGGTTTATCAAGGGCCTAGCCAGATGTCCTGTAATTTCCACGGATATTTTTTTTATATGCCATATACAATTTGACATATTTATGGCTGATGCAGGAAAACAGAACTTCCTATAATCTCTCTTGCTCATCTTCAAAAGGGAATTAGTCCAGAGGAGCTTTGTCACGTATCCACATACAAAAGATGCTACACACCAACTTATAAGGGAAAGTTACAGGTTTCTACTAACGCAATATCATGTGCAGTTATGCTCATGCTGATGCGAAATCAGCTTTTCCACTAAAGTATGTGTACCGCGTTAAGTTATCAGCAGCTCCTGGTGGGTTTGCAGATAATGTAGACCATAAAAGAGCACTTGTAAGATGTGTAGTAGGTTATATAAAAGAAAATGGTGAATAAAGGTAATAAGTAGACAAATGGATATATAGTAAAAGAAATACAAATAGTATTAAAATATAATTAGAGAGGGATATGAGTGAATAAAAGCAATGCTGAAACACTTTAGTATAAAAAAAAAGTGACTGCAAATTTTTAATAAAGAGATTTGCACACAAAGAACTATGGCGCAGTGCCGTATATCCTTGACAAAGTGTTTGACTACACGAAACACGTTGGATACTGGAAGACCCGTCAACTTGCTAACCGAGCAGTGCCATATGCACGATGTTATGAAGACACTGAAGGTGGCTGACTAACTGTCCCTATGCTCACCTTTGGTCTTCTGGTCGCATTCACGTTTCCTCTTCCTCCCGGGGAGATCCGGTCCTTCCCCCGTCAATGTTGTTCGTATGACCGGAAGTATCTGAGCGAGCTGCTGCGTTACTTCCGGTTAGTGAGTTGTCAGGTCTCCCAGTATCCAATGTGTTTCGCGTAGTCAAACACTTTGTCAAGGACATTGTGCATACGGCACTGCTCCAGAGTTCTCATTCAGAACCCCGCTGCCCGGCTACCGCACTTATTCCTCAAAAGAGTTTAAATATTTGTGTGCAAATATCTTTATTCAAAGTTTGATTTATTTGTCACACTTTTTTTTGTGTTTTTTGTTTCAGCATTGCTTTTATTCACTCATATCCTTTTATCTTATTTTAATACAATTTTTTTCTTTTACCATTTCTTTTACTATTTATTACCTTTATTTACCATTTTCTTTTATATATCCTTTTACACACCTGACAAGCGCTCCTTTTATTTTCTACATTATATTGCAGTAGATGTTCCTTGTAAGATGTGCAGTAAGAATTACTTCAAGAATGTTACAAGAAGTCCTAAAGAGCTTAAGAGGGGGAAGGGAACTTCCCAAACTATGTAAGTTGTAAAACGTAGGGGGGACTTAGAGAGGAACACAAAGATCTGGGGGCATTAAAAGGGAAATAAAAAAGGGGGGAATGGGAGAGGAACTCTGTAGGATGCATCTGTTGCATTGGACATCTATAAGCAAAGGAGAGAGGCATCAAAAGTGCGGGCATCAAAATGGACCAACCAGTCTCTCCATACCTTGAGGAACGTGGGCGACTGTCAAGTAGTATACTGGTGATAGTCTCATAGGAGTATATTTGCCAGATCTTATTAATAAGAGCAGGGAGGGAGGGTGGGTCTACTTGTTTTCATTTGATTGCTATAAGATGTCTGGCTGCCATGAGGACATGATTAAAGAATTTCTGGGTGGCCTTAGGAATATTAGGAAGTGGGCATGAGAGGAGAACATAAGAGAGATTGGTTGGAGGAGTGATACTAGTCACAGTGCGTATTAAATCAAAATCTTTACACCCGTATATCCGCATTTTCGGGCAGGACCACCAGATGTGGGACAGGGTGCCAACCATGCTGCAGTTCCTCCAGCAGAGTTCTGAGGAGGTTGAAAAGATGGCATGTAATCATCGAGGGTAGTAGTTCTACGTGTACATGAGCTTATAGAAATTTTCCTTTCGGCGGGTGCTTATTGTACATTTGGGCAGCTCCCTGTGAATCCGTTCTCAATTCTTTGGCTTTAATGTCTCTCCTGTGTCTGCTTTCCATCGACACTCATGCTGTTCTTTATTAGGTAGACCATGCTTTAAAAGAAGGGACTAAAAGGCCACAAGATGGGGACCTGTACAAGTATAGAGCTTCAGTAGTCGAGGTTTGCAGGGAGCCGTAAGGCTTAACAACCAAGTTAAAAAATTGATGCAACTGTAGGTATTGGTAGGGAGTTGAAGTCGATCTCATAGTTTAGAGAACTCAGGGAACCGGTTCTGAGGGGCTAAGTCTGGCAAAAATGTAATATCCTGCCATGTCCAGTGACTGAACACTGGGCTGACTCATCTCTGTGCCTCGGCAGCACAGCTTTGTAGGGCTCCCACACTTTCATGAAGATTTTTAGATTCAACACCTTTGCTACTCGCAATGCCAGTTTGGTCGTAGGGTGTTGTCTTCAGAACAGGAGTGCTCCCTTCCCTTAGGGACAGCTCTAGGATGTCTCCCATGGATGAAAGAAAAAAACAAGATTTTTGTACTTACCAAATAAATCCTTTTCTCTTATTCTGTGTGGGACTCTGGATGCGCTCCCAGAGGTTCTTGGGAGTTTGGTTGCATGTATCTGCCTCCCTCTCTCCTCCGGCTTTTTTAGTGTAAACTAATTTCAGGAGGCAGGGGCTGGGGTAAAGAGAGTGAGAAGCCTGTGCTTTGAGATTTTAACTGCTTAGTTCCCAGGCTCCTCTTGCCCCTGCTATACCCCAATTTCTCCAGTGTCCCCCATGGAATCAGAGAAAAGTATTTAACTGGTAAGTACGAAAACCCTGTTTTCTACATACCCATACTAAAGTATGGGGATAGCAGAAACTATTGGGGAAGAAATGTAACCAGGAGAAATCAGTTGTATTTCCTGTGTTACATGCTTAACGAATGAGTCCATAAATTTTAGATTACAATCAGACATGAAAAGTTAGTGAAAAAGATGATTTAAGTGATGAATAGCCCCTCAATGTGATTATATTTTATTAATTTATGATTGTCGAAATAGAATTCTATGTATTTTTTAGTTAAACTGATGGTTTTTTCCCTTTGTAATAAAGGTATATCTAAGAGTTTGGAGCCAGTCACTGGGCAGCTTAGCAGCACAATTACGTCAAAGCTAACTTCTGTGGAGGGGACACTGAAGGAGAATGTTACCAAGATGGTTAAATCAAAGGTAAATCTTATTTTAAATATAGACATAGATAACAAAACTTTTTCTCACAGAGAATCTGTTTTATAATATTTTCTAGTCTTGGCTGCTTTTCAGGCATTAATGTGCATGTGTAAAACTTTTATTGTATGTTGTGGGGGGTTTTTTGTTCTTTTTTTCAAAGACTTTAAAAAAATTGTATTTTTAAATTCTGATTTGTTGGACTTTACAATGCAAAACAAAAGAACATTGTAGAATACAATATAAAAGCACATTAAAGTGTGTTATATTGAGACAACCAGTGTATGGAGAGTAAGTAACCATGGGGCTAAAGCCTGATATGTCAGAGATGCAATGTACACAATATAAACAACGAAGTGGAAAACTAATTGTACAATGAAAACAGAAAAAAGAGTGAAACTCTGTTTAGCATAAAAGGAGATTAGAGGGGGGGGGGAGTAGAGGTTGAAGTTGAGTGGTGGAAAAGGCATATTGTCAAATACCAAAATGTAAATACATCATGAGAAAGATGTAAATGCAGTATACATTATACATCATTTTTTTATGCTATTCTATATTTATTTATATATATTACCAGTTATTTATATAGCGCAGACATATTCCGCAGCGCTTTACAGAGAATATTTGGCCATTCACATCAGTCCCTGCCCCCGTCTGTATTAAAATGCACGGGCTGCGACTCCATCTATCTCCACCGGCCGCAACATCAGTAATTGTGCTGGTGATTTCGACGTGTCGTGGCTGAGCTTAGCTAGCAGCAATGCTGCGACCTGGACTGCACCAGGAGCTTGGAGATGTCCAGTAAGGAGATAACTCGTTTACAAGGAATCGCGTGTGGCAGTCTTTGCTTCTGGTGTAGAGACGCACTAGAAGCCGCTGCTGTAAGTACCAAGGATTGTCCGCGTCCTTACTACACCAGCCGGGACCTTATCGTCTGATGCCGGAGATTGGCAGTAGACGCATATCTGCTGCCATGAGACAAGCGCACCCGGTTGGTTAATGCAGCATTAGGGGAGGTAGGCGCTCCCCCCGGCAGCTCCTCTCCCGACCCAGGCATAGGCCTGATAGATAGGTTTTGCACGTCTGGCTTGCTCCGCCTGTCCTCCGTGTCATGTAAATCATGTGCGGCATATGTCTTCACAGGACATAAAGGATGGTTTGTGTGCTATCTGTTTTAAAGAGACACCTCACCAGTCCGGTTTACCTGTTGTTGGACAAGAGCCATCATGGGTGGCCTCCTTGTCAAAGGTTATGATGCAGGTGGTGGATCGTTTGGCTACTCAAACGATGCCTCCCTGTATGGGGTGTCCACATATGTTTTCATCTCATGGGCATTCTTCTATAAAGGATATGGATAGCCACTCTTGACAGAATATGGCACCAGTTCATGTGGATAACAGACAAGTAGTGACTAAAGCACCTAAGCGTAAGTTGTCTTAATCTCCGTCTGTTCAACACGTGGAATCAGACGCATCGTCAAAGGATCACCGCTGAAAGGTGGTCAAAACGGTGTTTCCGGAGTCTTAATAGCTCACTGAGCTTATTGAGGAGGCATGTGAAACCCTGATCAGCAATTTTATGTGGATAGGGGAATAAAATCATTGTACCCATTTCCACCTTTGGTATGCGATAAGTGGGAGGTACCTCCTACTGTGGATGCTGACATAATGCATGTTATGAAGAAGGCTTCATTGCCTATTCCATCAGCTTCTCTGAAAGATTCCGCAGACAAAAAGATTGAATCTCGTCTTAAAACGTTTATTTCATCAACTGGAACGGTTACCCGTCTGGCTATTGCTGGAGCCTGGTTAGTTAGAGCGGTTGAAGAGTGCATTGGAAGATTCTCTACCAAACGCTACCAGAGAACAAATGGTGAATATCTACCATGTAAAGGAAGCTGCTTCCTATCTGGGAGGAGCTGCAGTGCATGCTGGAATTTTAGCTTCTAAGGCATCTGCAGCGTCCGCAGTGACATGGAGAGCCCTTTGGTTAAGATCTTGGAAAGCTAATACAGCGTCTAAGAGGGCGCTGGAAGTTTTACCTTTTCATGGAAAGGTACTCTTTGGAGCAGAGCTGGCTAGCATAATTTCAACTCTGGCGGCTTCAAAGTCAGCAGGTCTGCCTTCTACGTCATATAGGACTACAGTTTAGTTAGCAAGCCTAAAGGCAGGAGAAGGCAAGGGGAGAAGAACAATCGTACACCAGAAACACTCAGCAGGTTTCTTTTCAGTCTTTTCGTCCTCAGTGGAAAACCAAAAGACAGGCTTCCTCTAAACCGAATAGTTTTCGCAGGACAAAGCAACAAACTAAGGGGTCTGGTCAGTCTAGACGTTCAGCTCCTAGGCCAGACTAGACGTTCAGCTCCTAGGCCAGACTTGGCGTTGAGCTCCTAGGCCAGACCGTAAGCCCTCGGCCTAAAGGAGCCGGCCTCCTCCTGGGGGATCCCAGGGTGGGAGGCTGACTTTTTCAGTTTGCGGATTGTTGGCATCAAACAACTACAGATGCTTGGGGCCTCACTTTCAGGAGACACCACAACAACGTTTTTTTTTCCACGAAGCCTCCGTCGGATGTGTGCAAGGCCTTGGCTTTTCAGGAAGCAATTCACTTTCTACTACAGGCAGTGGTGATAACTCCAGTCCCTATTTCTCAACAGGGAAGGGGTTATTATTCAAATCTCTTTCTGGTCCAGAAACCAAATGGGGCACACCGCCCTGTATTGAATCCAGAAACCCTCAACAGGTTTATCCATGTTCCCAAATTCCACATGGAAATTCTCCAGTCAATTATTTTGGCTATGGAGTCAGGAGATTACATGGTTTCCTTGGATATTCAGGCTGCATATCTGCATGTTCCAATTATCCCATCCCACCAGCAATTTCTAAGGTTTGCTGTCCTTCAACAGCATTACCAGTTTCAGGCTCTACATTTTGGCATTTATACGGCTCCCCGGGTATTTACCAAAATGATGGTGGTCATGACTGCTTAAATCAGGCGTCAGGGAGTCAGAATATGACCACCTGATATTAGCACCGACTCCGGTGGTGGTAAAACACCATCTTCAACTGACAATAGCCTGCCTACAAAGGCACATCTGGATCATCAATTGGAAGAAATAATCACTTTCTCCAACACAGCAGATGATTCATCTGGGAGCGTTGCTAGATTCCGGGAGTGTTTCAGCTTCTGTTGAACAGGTGGTGTCTACCAGAGATAGATCTCATGGCGTCACACCACAACCACAAGGTCCCCAGGTACTGGGCTAGGTCCAGAGACCCATCAGCAGCCTTCGTGGATGTACTGGCAGTAAGATGGGACTTGGTTGGCGTATCTCTTCCCTCCAGTTTCCCTGCATATTGAATGATACTGTCCATTCCACCTGGGGAGAATCAACCTTTGCAGAGGCTTGGAATGGAACTGAACATAGCCCACCATGCCGAAGATCGATACCATCGATCCCAGTATCTGCATTGCTGACAGGATGGATTTCTTCTTGCTATCTCATCTGCTCGCAGAGTCTCGGATTTGGCAGTACTCTCTTGTCTCTCCCCATTTTTTATTTTTCACCAAGATAGAGCAGTTCTTACAAGTTAGGGTTATTTTCCTAAGGTAGTTTCCCATTTTCATGTAAATGAAAAAATTGTGGTTTCAGCTTTTCAGGCTCCAGATCTTTTCTGTAGTTGAACCCTCCCTGGATGTAGTTTGTGCTCTCCGTATTTATGTGGATCGTACAAATTCTGTTTAAAAAAAAAAGAGATTTTCTTTTTGTATTATATGGTTTTTACAAACGAGGATGGGCAGCTAGTAAACCGACTCTGGCGAGATGGCTATGCATGACTATCTCCCAGGTGTATACACAGGCTGATGTTCCTGTTCCAAGCGCGGTGACAGCACTTTCTACACGATCTGTAAAGCCATCATGGGCATTTAGTCGTTGTGCCTCTGCTGAACAGTTATGCAAGGTGGCCACATGGTCTTCTGTCCACACTTTTCTTAGGTTCTATGCCTTTGATACCTTTGCGTCTCAGGATGCTTCCTTTGGGCGATGGGCTCTCCTTTCTGCTCGGGTGTGATATGTATTACCGCCGGCCCCCTAGCCTAACCCTAACCTCCTGGGGGGAGTGCCTAACCCTAAGTCTCCCCCTGGGAGCCCTAAACCTAAACCCGAGGCTGTCCGCTGCGGACAGAGTTATGGTAGACTTATCTTGATAACTCCTTTTCTTAGAGGTCCACAGGGCACCCACCCTGACGCACCTGGCTTCACCGGGTTATTTTTCTCTTTCACAGATTCCCTCATGTTTTAGAAGAGTGTTTCTGGTGTACGATTGTTCTTTCTTCTTCCCTTGCCTTCTCCTGCCTTTAGGCTTGCTAACTAAACTAAAGTCCTATGGCTAGGGGTGGGCTAGGGGAGGACCCGGGGCACTCTGGGATCCAAAGATTTTAACTGTTTGGGGCCTGGTCTTCCAACCATATTATCCCCCAATGGTATCCCTGTTGACCCTATAGACCTTGTAGAAAAGGAGTTATCTAGGTAAGTCTATCATAACTAATTTTTGTTCAACTTCGGGGAGTGAAGGAATGGAGTGACTGGTCCAGTGAATTAGTATGATATTTTTAGCTAGTGTAGTGTACAGTTCTAAAACTGTAAAGAGGCGGAGGTCACTCATTTTATTAGGGCCGAGAAACCAATTTGAGAAGTTGGAACATAAGCAGGCCAGAAGGTAAAGCTGTAGTTGCAGTAAGCATAAATCGTTAATGAACCAGAGCAGTTTGTTCCAAAAATGTTTAATTTTGCCACATTTCCAGAAGCAATGAAAAAGCGTTGCATTGGAATGGAGACACTTCAGGCAATATCCTGTTTAAGAAGGTACCATATGTTTGCACAGAATAAGTATAAGCTCTTTGTATAACACAGGTGTGTGCTCCTTGTACATTTTTCATAGTGGAATTATAATGCCCCAGTAAGTCAGCATAGGTTGTTATGAGGCATGGCTTTCTGCCATGTTGTAACAGTTTATCACTAAAAAAAATAATGGGTTGAGGCATTTGTGAGTTTGGAGTATAAGTATCTAGTCTTATAAGGGTTGGAGCTGGTAAAATGTAACAGAAAAAGTATGGCATCAGGGGAAGAAAGTGATTGGACAAATGGAGGGAGGGAAGTAATGAAATGGCGAGTCTACAAATACATATAAAAGTGATGATGGGGGAGAGAATACTGCTGCAGGTCTGAAAAGTAATGAGATACCTGGGTCAAAAGTCTTGACATGTTTTTAAGTTCCTTGTCATGCCATAACAAATAATTCGAATTTAATAGTGAGGGGGGCGTGGCCTGATCTCAGCCTGGACGACGGACGTGTCCTGTGGTAGCTACTGCCTTGGCCCCTTTTTAAAGTGTCCCAGTGCCTGTTGCGGCTTCCCACACGGCTGCCTTCAGTCCCTTGGGTGACCGCACTACCCCTGACCACCTTGCTGGACTCGAGAAGTGATCCCTGATGCCTGGTCCACTTCCAAAAGAAGTGGCCTCGATTTTAGAGCTCCGTCGGCAGACCGCATTACATCACTGCAGTGGCTGCCGCTGATTTCTTCTACCTCTGCCTGCCAGGATTACCCTGACCCTCAGTGGAGGCACCTCTCCTTAAGGTGCCTGCTATAAACACCCGGGATTCGCGGGAGGTCACCATCTTGGGACTTCTCCTTCAAGCTGCAGTGTGTTTGTGTCTTTGTAGTGACTGCCCTGCTCTCTTCACCAGCTGAAACAGCCTTTATGGCCCCAAGGCTTACGGACTCTACTTCTCACAAGGTTGGTGACTGAGTGCTCTCCAATTGCACTCCCCTGCAGGGTTACCATAACTACCCTTGCTCCTACCTTCATGTCACATCCGTGAACTCCTCTCTCCACACACTCATGAGACCCCTGCTGCTCTTATACCTCTAATCTAGAACGCAGTGCATCCATACCACAGTCCCTTTTCTTGCTACATGCAATTTCCCCCCCAGAGGATTGTCATGCCTGTTAAACGAGGCAAACTTTACACCCTCTCACCTCTTCTATTGGAAATTCTCCTGTGGCGTCGTCATCCTCGATTGCCACCTCGCCTAGTTCTGTCCCTGGATCTGATCTCTCTGATGACACTCCGCTTACGGTTCGTACGTTGCACCAAATGCTCCAGGCGTTTAGGTCAGACTTCACCTCTGATTTTCAGACCTCCATCAGACAACTCACTAGTGAAGTGGCAGATATTGGTGATCATACAAATCATATAGAGAACAAAATTTCAGGAGCTGGTCTCCTCCCACAACGATCTTCTACTTTCCCATAATTCAGTTCTGGCGGAACTTTCGACTGTCAAAGACAAGGTCGCTGATCTGAAGGACAGGTCCAGAAGGGAACAATGTTAAGATCAGAGGTGTTCCGGAATCTCTATCTAATGACGATCTTCAGGATTATGCTCTGACCTTTTTCAAAAAATGATTGCCTTCTACTGGGGATCGGGATTTGCTGATTGACCGGATTCACTATCTTCCTAAACCCCGCTCTGCCTCTGGAAGCTTTCTCCGAGACACCCTTCTACGTCTCTATTTTTTCCATATTATGGAGGATATTCTCAGAGTTGCATGCTTGGCGGAGGACACAGATGACTTGGACGGCCTACAGCTCTTCCCAGACTTATCAATTCATACTTTAAATAAGCGCTGATCCTTCTAACCCATTACAAATGCTCCATGGGACCATGATATACAGTATCGCTGGGGGGTTCCCGGTTAAGCTTTTAATACTGTAGGATGAATCCACTTACGTCATCTCATCCCTGGATGCCTGTGCCAAACTCCTGACTGAATGGAACATTACCGTCTTGATTACTTCAGCATCTCAGGGACTCCCTCTTCTGCCTGACTGGTCCCAGGTGGGATAAAGATGTGCCTAGTTTCTCCACTTTGGTTTTTCATGTATTTCCAAGTATTTACTGGCTACGACGGAGTTGGTTTGGATTGAGTTTCTATCAGCTATCCTACAGTATTTCACTGATTCTGTTTGCTGATAGTTTGACTATTTCTCGGGACACTATTCTCTCCTGCTCCTTTATTCCAGCATCTCCATGTTTCTGCCTTGGGTGTTGTGTTCTGCCATCCTCGGACGCAAGTATTATTCATTATTTATTGCTGGACTTTCAATGTCTGCTACTGTATATCTGGTTTACCTTTAATATTTTGACTGTGGTTTTCCTGTTCTCTTTCTCTGTTTTTCTCAACACGGTATTTTGCAATGCAAATATTTCTCTAAATAGTTCTAGATGTGTTTGCTTACTGTGATATTTCATCTCTTTAAGTTGTAGTGACATTTTAAGATATTGCAATATGTTTGCCTTTTACATTGTGTTGACTTCTGTGTTCTATCGTATAAATGGTCTCATGGGTGAGGAATGTATCAGCGCACCCCCCACGTGTTAACTATGCTAGTTTTCCCTATGGCAGCTACTGTGGCCTGATATACTGGGCATTTTTGTTTTTTTCTTCCTTTTTTTGTGTTTTTTCCCTTACCTTGTTTTTTTTATTTTTTTTTCCATTCTATTGCGTTTGACAGGTACATCTAGGGCATCCCCATTATCTCATATTATTTAATGGTTTAAAGTTTTTTCCCTTAATGTTAAAGGGCTTAACTCCCCACATAAGAGGTGATTAGCCCTTTCCACCAACATAAAGCCGATATTGTGGCCCTGCAGGAGGTACATTTTTCTTCTTCTGCGCCTCCTAGTTTTAAAGACCATTGATATCCCCTTTGTTATACTGCTAACGGCCCATCCAAACATAATGGTGTTGCCATTTTATTCCATAAGAATATCCTTTTTATTTTACATCAGAAAATTGAGGATAAAAGTGGTAGATTTCTCATTCTTAAAGGTATTATTGAAGAAACTTTGGTTACCTTAGTCTTTTTATATGCCCTCAACTTCCTTTCCTTTGGGAAACTTTTGAGGAAATATATAAAGTTTGCCGGGGCGCACTTATCCTAATGGGCGATTTTAATTTAGTCCTTGATCCTAAAATAGATAGATCTCTCCCCACGGTTCTCTCTCCTCCTCCCAGGATCTAGGCCTCACCTTAGCTTTTAAGAAATAGCTCTCAGAGTTCGACTTGTATGACACCTGGTGCCCCTATTTTCCTAATGAAAGATAGTATACCTTTTTCTCCTCAGTCCATTATAGTCACTCTACAATAGATCTTAATCTATTTGATAAGAGTTCTTCAGTGTACTAAGAAGATTACAATTCGTCCCATTACATGGTTTGACCACGCTCCTATCTTATGGACCTGGGATATAAGTCAACATTTCCCTCCCTGCAGGCCCCTGGCGCTTTCCTGAATATCAATTAACTGATCCTGAGACTCTAAAGGCCCTTACAGACTCCCTTACATCATACATGCAGACTAATTCTCCTGAGGAAACTTCTATTTTCACTTACTGGTGTGTTTGAAAGTAGTACTCCACGGTACTTCTATCCAGAAGGGAGCTCAGCACAAGGCCCGCTCTCGAAAAATGCAGCGTGATTTAAAGTCAACCATCGGGTCTTTGGAGTCTCTGAATCAAATCCATCCAACTACGACTTTACGTAAACAGCTCCAAGAATAAGACACCAGCTGCAGAAACTTTTCATGCTTCGCCTCCTTCATAAGTTTTATTCTACTGAAAATAATGCTTCTCGTTTGCTAGTGCGTAAACTTTGTGGTGAACGCCACTTGGTCTCTGGACGAAATACCGCTGGTAATTCCGCAGCTGCCAAAGGGAAAAGCTCCTGGCCTGATGGCTTTATTTCCTTTTATTCTGCGTTTGTTGAGGTCCTTTTCCTCCCCTTCTACTACAGTATTATACAGCGGCTTCTCATACTGGTTCCTTTCCAGCTGAAATGGTGGAAGCTCAAATTGTGACTATTCCAAAGCCTGGTAAGGACCCCTCTGAATGCAAGAACTATAGTCCTATTGCACTCCTTAATACGGACGTAAAAATGTAAGATGATAGCCAAGTGCTTGAATCCCTTGCTTCCGCAGCTAATACACCCTGACCCAGTGGGCTTTGTTCTGGGATGTCAAGCTCCGGATAATACCCGCGGTCCCTGAATTTGGTTGAATGGGATATCCTATACTAAGTCGCCATTTCTTCTCCTTTCCATCGACACTGAAAAAGCATTCGATAGGCTCCATTGGGGATACATGCGCCAGATTCCAGGGACACTATTATTATGTTCTATCCTTTATGCTGGCCCTACCGCCCGTATCTTTAGCAACTGTTTCCTTTCATCTTCTTTCCAAATTTCTAATTGCACTAGACAAGGTTGCCCCCTCTCCCTGTTAATAATTGTGTTAGCCATCGAACCCCTTGCCCAAACGATTCGTCTGTCCTCGGCGTTCCCTGGGCTTTAAGTTTATAATACTTCTCATAAACTATGTTTTTTTACAGACTATGTCTAATTCTTTGAACCAATCCGGAGACCTCGTTGACTTTCCTACATACTATTCTAGATAACTATAGTGCTGCTTCATATAACAAATTAAACGCCACCAAAACCGAAGCTCTTCCTATCAATATCCCCTCCCCGATTCTGCAATCATTGAAGACACGCTTTCCTTTTATTTGGAAGCATTCCTCCCTATTTTATATCTAGGTATCATCCATCCTCTCTAGCATTAAAAATGTTCACAAGGTTAATTACATTTCCTTATTGACCCAATTGACGTCCTTAGCCACAGCTTTGATGTTTCATGAGATCTCCTGGTTGGTCCACCTAGCGAAGTTTAAAATTATGTTGTTGCCAAAACTGATGTCATTTTCGAGCTATTCCCTATGCAATCTCTCGTACATTACTACAACAGATGAGACGATTGATGTTTTCTTATGTGTGGAAACGTAAGCCCCCAGAATGGCTTATGATTCGCTCGAAACTGCAAGGGGGGTCTTGCCCTTCCTGATCTTATTAGATATCATGAGGCCGCCCTACTCTCCCAATTATGTGACTGGTTTCTCCTTATTCTAAGCCCTGGGTCGATTTTGGAACGTGCTTTCGTTGAAGGTTTTCCTTTCCCTGACCTCCTTTGGTTGCCCCATCAGCTCCGCCCATAACCTCCACTGTTCCCCGAAGCTGTCTTCGACATCCTAAAAATTTGGGATCTTAAGCACAAAACCCATTTTCCGACAAGGAATGTTTCTCTCCAGGCGTTAGATAGATCTCTGCCCCATCTGTATTTCTCCTATTGGATGTGCCTAGGTATTGGGGCTCTGACAGATTTCCTTTCCCCGTCTTCCATTTTACCATTCTCTGACCTTTGTATAAAATTTAATATAAGTACCTCAGCCTGGTTCTATTGCCTTCAACTTAAACACTGGGTTGATAGTATGTATACTGATCCTAATGTGTTTTCAATCACCTCCGGATCGAGTTCTAGGCAGGTTGACTAGACCTCCTTCCTATTGTGCTATATCTTATTAGTATTGTTTATTGTCGTCGTCCCCCAGAATTGACGGATAAGTCCCTAGTTCAGCTTAAATGGGAGACTGATCTCAAACATACTTTCACCCTTAAACAGTGGGAATCTATTCACCTTTCTTCCTTATCACTCTCTAAATGCACCAGTCATACTGAAATGCATGTCAAGCTTTTAAATAGATTGTACTGAACTCCCTCTAAACTTCATAAGTTATCGCCTGCGACTTCAACATTTTGCTGGCGTCTCTGTCATTCTTATGGCTCTATTTTCCACATTTTTGGGAATGCACTGTTTTAAGCCCTTTTTGGACAGAAGTGTTTACCCTTATATATGATGTATTAGATCTTACTTTAACCCCAGACCCCCTCCTTAGCCCTCCTAAATTGGTATCCTTCCATTGTTCCTAAATCTGCCCGCTATGTCCTTGGTCACATTTTAGTTTCGGCCAGGGCCACCAAAGCCCAACATTGGAAATCCCTTTGCCTTCCTACATTTGCCAAAGTTATATCTAAGACTCAATTCCATTTTGAAATGGAGACTAAAGAGGTTCCTTGTTATACAACCCCTTCTCCTATTATGAAGTGGTTTCAATGGCCTATTTATGTTACAGAGGGTAAGGCTGCCCCCCCCTGCACATGCTACTCCTCAGACCCCCTCCCTGTCTTTTAATTTAAATGAAACTCCAATGGTAGATTCAGGCGATTGATCAATATATTTTGTTATTTCTGGACTACTTGTTTACTGATGCCTGTAGATGACCTGTCTCCCCTATCTCCCCATTTTATTTTTTTTGTTCTTCCCTATTCATTTTTTTTGTACCCCTATAATGTTTTCGCATATATTCAATACAAATGTAATGATGGAAAAAAAAAAGAATTTAGTAGTGAAGGAGAAAAAAGGGATTATCTCAGGAATAATAAGGTGTGTTAAGAGGAGTCCTATTTAATTATTTTATTAATAGTAATCCATGAGTGATAGGTGTCATAGAATAGACTGTGGTCAAGGAATTTTTTTTGGAATGTCAGAGGATTTGGTATTTACAGTAGGAGCGCGCTGGGTGAATAGGGAACAAACATGTTTATACAATTGAGAACAAGTATAGGTACTTCTGTCTAGTAACCAGTCATTAACACATTTAGGGAAAAAGAGGTCATGTCAGGCACTTCCAGCCTCCCTGGATTTGAAAGTTGCCATTAATTTCATTAAAGCTATTTTAGGCTTCTTGTGTTGCCACAAAGATGAGAC
This sequence comes from Taudactylus pleione, assembly GCA_031769625.1. NCBI lineage: Eukaryota > Metazoa > Chordata > Amphibia > Anura > Myobatrachidae > Taudactylus > Taudactylus pleione. The sequence continues at coordinate 1,991,604 of JAUIMM010000105.1, forward strand.
ATTAGGCGAGTCAAGTGCTTAACATCAGCATTGGATCTTCAGAAAAATTATACACTTTAGAAATGCAGCCCAGTAGGGTGAGAGGGAGTAGTTTCCAATTGGCAAGTAATCTTGTAATTTTAGTGACAGCAGATGTAAAATTCACTTTATATAATTTTGAAAGATCCACAGGATCTTTTGATGACTAGAGAATAGATTAGGAATAGAACGGAGGCAAGTGGACAAGCCTCCAATCGGCAGACTTTCTGAGTTGTCAAAGTTTATTTTGTGTCCTGAAAATGATCTAAAGGATTTAATTATTTATTTTATTTATTAACAGTTTCTTATATAGCGCAGCATATTCCATTTGCGCTTTACAATTTGAATCAACATTAATAGAATAAGACTGGGTTGGTGCTACATATTGCAAATTGGTTCAGCCCTACTGCAGATGTTCTTGGTGATCTGTATGATCCAGTCACGCTGGAAAGTTGGCCTAGGGTTAGGAGGATGTGAAATTGATGAAAGAGAAAACATGATGTGCATACTATAAGGAGGGGGTTAGATAGGGAAGCTATAAAGGTTATGTATGCAATTCTGGAATCCGATAAGCTTGTCTGAAGAAATGAATTTTCAGAGAACGTTTGAATGTTTGGAGACTAGCGGAAAGTCTCATTGTGCATGGGAGGGCATTCCACAGGGTGGGTGCAGCCCGAAAAAAGTCCTGAAACCGTGCATGGGAACAAGTAATGTGTAAGGATGAGAGATGCAAATCTTGTGCAGAGCTGAAATGTCGGTTGGAAGATATTTTGAGATAAGTGAAGAGATTATATTAAATACGGTAGAAGGCCGGCAGCCAATGGAGGGACTGACAGTGTGATTAGCAGACACTGAACTGTTGTTGAGAAAGATCAGCCTCGCAGCTGCATTCAAAATGAATTGTAGCGGCAAGAGTCAGTTTTTGGGAAGACCACTAAGGTGACTATTGAAATAGAATTTTGAGAAAAATTGAATGTGGGGAACAAGGGACAGTTCAGAGTCAAGGATGACATCTAGGCAGCGAGCTTGTGGGGTGGGGTTGATTGTTGATTTGTCAACAGTAATAGAGATATCAGTTTTGAAACTACAGCCGTGGCCAAAAGCTTTGAGAATGACACAAGCATTGGTTTTTACAAAGTTTGCTGCTTCAGTGTTTTTAGACCTTTTTGTCAGATGTTACTATGGTATACTGAAATAAAATGACAAGCATAAGTGTCAAAGGCTTTTATTGACCATTACATTGTTTATGCAAAGAATCAATATTTGCAGTTTTGACCCTTTTTCAAGACCTCTGCAATTCGCACTGGCATGCTGTCAATCAACTTCTGGGCCACATAGTGACTGATGGCCGCCCATTCTTGCTTAATCAATGCTTGGAGTTTGTCAGAATTTGTAGGTTTTTGTTTGTCCACCCACCTCTTGAGGATTGACCACAAGTTCTCAATGGAATTAAGGTGTGGGGAGTTTCCTGGCAATGGACTCAACATTTTGATGTTTTGTTCCCTGAGCCACTTAGTTATCACTTTTGCCTTTTGGCAAGGTGCTCCATCTTGCTGGAAAAAGCATTTTTCATCACCAGACTGTTCTTGGATGGTTGGGAGAAGTTGTTCTTGGAGGATGTTTTAGTACCATTCTTTATTCATGACTGTGTTCTTAGGCAAAATGGTGAGTGATCCCACTCCCTTGGCTGACTAGTGGTTGGTGGAAATAGAATTAATTTTGTTTTGGATATATTAATTTTAAGGTGGCGAGATGCCATCCAAGATGAAATGGCAGAGAGGCATTTAGTGACATGGACCAGCACAGATGGTGAGGATAGGTAGATTGAGTATCGTCTGCGTGCAGATGATACTACAAACCAAAAGAGCTGATTAGCTTACCAAGAGAGATTGAGAAAAGCAGAGGACCTAAGACTGAGCCTTGCGGTACTCCATCTGATAGAGGTAGCGAGGTGGAGGTAGAATCAAAAAAGCGAACAGTGAAAGAGCGATAGGTAGGATGAGAACCAAGAAAGGGCTGTGTCTTGAAGACCTAGAGATTGTAGTGTTTGTATGAGAAGAGAGTGGTCACCAGTGTCAAAGGCAAAGAAATAATTTGTATTACCTCAGGAACTGAAAAGACTAGTTTGGAAATTAATAACAACATATCGTCTGAAAAAAATATATGCTCAAAGTGGCCAATAGAAGTTTATGAAAAATGGGAGAATTGTTTTAGTGCCATGGCTAAGGTTTCTAAAGCAATTGCAAAAAAGAGGAGTGAAAGGGGGCCAGATATTTGTGTTTGTGTAGAGCACCTTTTTAATGTTTCGATGACAGATTCTGGAAACCCAAAACGTTGTAAGGTGTGGAAAAGGTGTCGCCATGATATGAGGTCAAATGCCCTTTCGACATCTAACGATAGTATGATGCTGGGCTCATGGGTGTCAGAGGCAGTTGTATGTTGAATGACAGAATTTGTTGAACATTTACTACAGAATGTTGGTCCCAAGTGAAACCTGTTTGGTCTGAGTAGATGATGGCCACTTTTAGCCTATCTGCAAGAATTTTTGTGAGCAGCATGTTATCCAAATTTAACAAGAAGATGAACCTATATGAACCTGGTAGTGATTAGTCCCTACCAGGTTTAGGGAGGACTTTGAAAATTGCAGAGTGAGTGAGATTTAGATGATATAATGTAATTAAATACAGAGACCAATGGATCACCTCTTCTAGTGCTAAGTATTTTATAAAAGTTCCTACTCAGACCACCGAACTTGGAGCTACAGATTTCAGTTATTGAATAGCTTTTGTCACTTCTGAGCGTGTAATTTTGGTTAATTACCAGCCGAGTCAGGGGATAAATCGGGGAAAGGGCAGAGATTACCAGTCAATAGGGTTGGGTGGAACAGTCAGTGAAGTTTGGGATTCTGAAGTGGACACAGACAATTAAGCACAGAGGAGGTTGAGGAAAGGTCAGCCTGAAGGGGCAATTACATTTTTGTGTGGGTGGCGATCATTTATGGCTTCAATTCAATTGTTCCGGGTGCCCATTAATTATAGCGGTCCTCACGCCCTATTAGACCAGGTTTAGCCATGTAAACCACTGGTTTAGTGCACATTTTTGCAGAAATGCTGGCAGCTATTGCGACCCAACAGAGTAACAAGAGAGTTTAGATTTATGTAAAAGGACCTCATAATTTATGTAATTTGAGCACAAGAACAGGTGAGAGCCATAAGAGGTTTTAAGAGGGTGTACAACCATAGGTGGGTGTGTGCCATTAAGAAGGTTAGAAGACGTCCTGTTTTGTTTTCAAATTCATGGAAGCGATCGTTAACACAAAAAAGGTAATTTTTGCTGTTTGATATGTGTTTGCTTAGAGGAGTGGGGTTGGATATGAGAAGTTTGAAGCTCCATATAGGATATATAATATTTTTTTATAATTATTTTTGCCCAAGACACATGGGATTATGACTCCCCATAAGACTGATTTGGCTGTTTGCCAAAATAAAAAGGTTGTCCGTCTCCGCGTGGGCAAGATAAGGTCTGTATTCCACCTATGCTGATTCAATCCTGTTAGGAAATTTGAAAGAATGAGAAAGGTGAGAGGGGTATGGCCAAAGTCTATAGGGGCCTTGATCATCAACTACATATAGTGTTGACCTACATATAGTGTTGATCAGAAATACATATCTGTTCTATATTGGCCACAGATCTCTCTGGGAAGAGTGGTTGAAATTAATATATAATCAAATTTACAGCCATGGCCAAAAGTTTTGAGAATGACACAAGTAGTGGTTTACACAAAGTTTGCTGCTTCAGTGTTTTTAGACCTATTTGTCAGATGTTACAATGGTATACAGAAGTAAAATTACAAGCATTTCATAAGTGTCAAAGGCTTTTATTGACAAATACATTAAGTTTATGCAAAGCAGTTTTGACCCTTCTTTTTCAAAACCTCTGCAATTTTTCCTGGCATGCTGTCATTCAACTTCTGGGCCACATGACTGATGGCCACCCATTCTTGAATAATCAATGCTTGGAGTTTGTCAGAATTTGTGGGTTTTGGTTTGTCCACCCACCTCTTGAGGATTGACCACAAATTCTGAATGGGATTGAGGTCTGGGGAGTTTCCTGGCCATGGACCCAAAATTTTGATGTTTTGCTCCCCGAGCCACTTAGTTATCACTTTTGCATTATGGCAAGGTGCTCCATCATGCTGGAAAAACATTGTTCGTCACCAAACTGTTCTTGGATGGTTGGGAGGAGTAACTCTTGGAGTATGTTTTGGTACCATACTTCATTCATTGCTGTGTTCTTAGGCAAAATTGTGAGTGAAGCCACTTCCTTGGCTGAGAAGCAACCCCACACATGAATGGTCTCAGGATGCTTTACTGTTGGCATGACACATGACTGACTGTAGCGCTCACTTTTCCTTCTCTGGACAAGCGTTTTTCCAGATTCCCCAGAAAATCTGAAAGGGGATTCATCCAAGAAAATAACTTTACCCCTGTCCGCAGCAGTCCAATCCCTGTACCGTTAGCTGAATATCAGTCTGTCCCTGAAGTTTTTCCACAAGAGAAATGACTTCTTTGCTGCCCTTCTTGACACCAGGCCATCCTCCAAAAGTCTTCGCCTCACTGTGCATGCAGATGCACTCGTACCTGCCTGCTGTCATTCCTGAGCAAGCTCTGCACTGGTGGTGCCCCGATCTCGCAGCTGAATCAACTTTAGGAGACGGTCCTGGCGCTTGCTGGAGTTTCTTGGGCACCCTGAAGCCACCTTCTCAACTATTGAACCTCTCTCCTTGAAGTTCTTGATGATCCGTTAAATGGTTGATTTAGGTGCAATCTTACTAGCAGCAATATCCTTGCCTGTGAAGACCTTTTTGTGCAAAGCAATGATGACTGCATGTGTTTCCTTACAGGTAACCATGGTTAACAGAGGAAGAACAATGATTTAAAGCACCACCCTCCTTTTAAAGCTTCCAGTCTGTTGTTCTAACTCAATCAGCATGACAGAGTGATCTCCAGCTTTGTCCTCGTCAACACTCTCACCTGTGTTAACGAGAGATTGACTGACATGATGTCAGCTGGTCTTTTTTGTGGCAGGGCTGAAATGCAGTGAAAATTTTGTTTTTGGGATTAAGTTCATTGTCATGGCAAGGAGGGACTTTGCAATTAATTGCAATTCATCTGATCACTCATCATGATGTTCTAGAGTATATGCAAATTGCCATCATGAAGACTGAAGCAGCAGACTTTGTGAAAACCAGTACTTTTGTCATTCTCAAAGTGTTGTGTACTACGGAGAGGTGGGTCTAATCTCTTTCAATGGCGTGTAAAGCACTCCTTACATCTATTAAGTGAAGTCTTTTAGAGAATAGAGGGAGGGTAGGAGGAACTTTTGAAGTGTTAGAACTGTACAGTAAGGGGGAGGAAATTAAATTTAAATCCCTGCATAGTATCCCCTGAATTAGTATATTCTTTGGGGGTGTAGTCATTACAAAGGATATATTTAATACATTTAAGGGAGAGTGACAAAGTGACCCTCAGGATCAGCAATGAAGGAGGATAACTCCATCTGCAAGTGTAATTTTTCCAAATTAGCTACACTTCGCACTTTGGAAGTATTTGGAGCTGCAGCTACCGTGTTTCCCCGATAATTTTGTAACCCGGTCCAAATTAAGCCCTACCCCGAAAATAAGACCTACCTGAACTCATTTTGAGCTGGGAACGCTGCAGAGACCAGCGTTCCCAGTCATGCAGTGCGCGGGTGACGTCATGACATCACCCGCGCGCTGAGGATCCTGTGCGGCCGCGCCTGCTGGTTCATGTTAGATCCAGTCAGCGCGCAGGTGAGAGCGACATCCCGGACGGCGGCGAGTCAGGTAAGTGCACTGCAATAAGGGGCACTGCTACAGGGGAGGGCCTGCATAAGCGGCACTTCTACAAGGGGGCCTGTAAGGAGGGGGCATGCATAAGCGGCACTTCTACAAGGGGGCCTGCAAGGGGGGGCATGCATAAGGGGGGGGCACTTCTACAAGGGGGCCTGCAAGGGGGTGGCCTGCATAAGGGGCACTTCTGCAAGTTGGGGTCCTGCATAAGGGGCACTTCTACAAGGGAGCCTGCATAAGGGGCACTGCTGTCAATATTAATTAATATAAGACCTACCCCGAAAATAAGCCCTATGGTGTTTTTTTTAACAAAAAAAAAAATAAGACAGTGCCTTATTATCGGGGAAACACGGTAGTACCGACCACTTTAGCATTTAAAGTTTGACTGTTTCCTTCAAACTAGATGTGTTTCTTAGAGAAATGTTTTTATTTTTTAAGTACATCCGGAATAAGGTCTTTAAATGCCATTACCGTCTTTCATGCCTTTCATGCCTATACCACGAATGAGACAGTCCTTTTTACAATATTGACTCATATATACCACCTTGTGTATATATGTTAGATTTGGCTATCCCATATTACATACTGTATGGCACATTTATTAATAGATAAAATTTTGACACTTCATATATATATATATATATATATAATCTGAAAATCAAAGGCGCTAGACCCAATAAAATTCAATAAACATAAACCATTTCAATCTAAAAACAATAAAAATCCATTCATTACACAGATATGTCCTTCCTGAGTTGCGTTGCACAGAGTGCGTGACTGCCACCGGCTCCCATGCAACTCAGCACCGCTGTGCGTCTTTTTCATTGCAATGCGAATAAGACACACAAGCAGACAATGCTGATTAAAATGATATGCATCATGTCTATGTTCTGTGTGCAACCAAGTGTGAAATCATATAATATACACAGTGGTCCGCGCTCCAGGCTCTGGTGGGTGAGTATAATGGATGTGGGGGGGAGGGGTGACTAGGGGGAAAGGATGAGGGATACAGTGGTGCTGCACGTGGAACAGGAGTACCGGATCCTGTTGGAATATGCTGAAGGAAGGAGGTACACGTGCGCTCCTAGGTGTGTTTGTGTGTGGAGGGGGAATATGGAGTGGGGGGGGAGCGACTGGGGAGGGGGGGATATGTGGGGTGATGTGTATCAGTGTGTAGCTGCAGTGTAGGTTGGTATGAGGTGTACAAATGAGGAACCAGACACTGTAAATTGAATCCAACCTGTTTATTGGTGAGGCACAATGCTCCCCAGGTGGTTCCGTGAGTGGGGTTGGGGATGGATGGGTGGTTCCGTTTGATCCTGGTCAGGGAATTGGTGGACCCTTTTAGGGGGTTTCTTGCCGTGCGGCCCTTACTTCTGCACGTCCCCTTTGCTGGACCTATGGTCTCAGTCTTAGCGGACCAGGATGTATGTGTTGCCGAGGAAGTCCTGTACAGTGGCAAATGGCGGCGTCCCGCACTGCTGGTGATGGTACCTACCGGTAGGTGTGCTGTCCCTGGTTGGTGCACAGTTGGTATGTTCTCCGGTGTGGGCCCGGTGGTTGATGGCACCCTATCCGGACAGGCGCCCGTCACTGCTCTGAGGGTTGGGATGATGCGGCGGTCCGCGTTATAGTCCTGTCCCACGTGTCCGTGGGGCTGGTGATGATCACCAATGATGTGGTGATGCAGCAGTGGTGTGCGGGGGTGTGTATTCACCAACGCGTTTCGGCCTGAAGCCTTCATCAAGGAATGAGTGTGAAATCAGAACATGGTGTGAAAACAGCCGCTTACACCGTAACATAGCATTTCGTATACAGATACACCTGCAGTCGCACACAGCACATACACATGCCACAATGAATAAGCTCGCACAGGACTAGGTGCAACTAGAAGGGCTGTTTAACGCAACTGCAGCAATAACTACAGAGAACTTATCTGTCTTGTCCAAAATCTTTTCATATTTTTAAAGTATTGGAATATCTATAAATGCTAATGATGGATTATTTTAAGGCTGTTTATAATGGAATTAATTTTAGTTTGTGATAATTTTTTATCTCCTTTTTTCAGAATATTACTGATGCCATTGGTCGAGCAATTGCTGATAACCTACATTTAACAATCCACACAGCATACAGAGAAGCTTTCCAGAGCATTGTGCTTCCTGCATTTGAGAAGGGTTGTCAGTCTATGTTCCAACAGATAAATAGCAGCTTCAAACAAGGAACACAAGAGTGTAAGTTGAGTTTTATCTATCCAATATAATTTGTATTGACTTTTTTGCTACTGTAGGTTTTGCCATCTTGATGATTTTTTTGTTCCCCTTATTGTTTTCTGCTGGCAGCAAGCAAGGGGTTTAGACTCTTTCCTTAGTCAAAATAGGTAAGATAATGTACAAAGTCTAACCTTAGTCGGATTATTTTTAGATTCACTATATTTGCATTATTGGGCCAGTAATAGACCTTCTACATCCTAGATGTTTGGTATTTCTGCTGCTGATCCTTCTGCACATGATTAACCATTTAACTGACAATTGTTTTTCGTCAAAACTGCACAGAAATAATTTTTTTCATTTTAGTTTTAGATTATTTAAAAAAAATTATTTAAATATTTGTTTAGAATTATAACTAGGGGATGTTATGCGCCCCAACCCCTGTGTCCATAAGCCCCCATTGAAATTACATTTCCCGCCCCCATCAAAAATGACCCTCCCAGTGTAAATAAATCCACAGCAATATTAACCCCCCACCCCTCTAGTGGTAATATGTCCCTGTGGCACAGTCCCCACCGTCACCCCCAAGGACAATGAGTCCCCAATTTAGCCCCACCCACCCTCCTCATGTGTCACTGTGTATGGAAATGTTTTCATCGATATTTCGGGGCCACACGCCCCTTCATCAGGATGTCAAGGTTCTTGACATCCTGATGAAGGGGCGTGTTGCCCCGAGAATTTCGATGATTCTTCATTAAACAACAGTACTGTTTATACCATATTGAGAGGTCTCTGAGTACCGCCTTCTTGTTCTTTTATATGGTGGGGATGCTGTTCCCTATGAGGAAGGCACAGGAGCAGGTATTGTGCATCATTGACCCTGTGAGTGCCGGATCACTGCTGCTGTTGGGTGTGTGTGTGTGTGTGTGTATGTATGTGTATATATATATATATATATATATACATATACAGTATACATTCCCAGACAAAAATATATATATATATATATATATATATATATTAGGGATGTGCAGGCTCTGTTCTACTCGGTTCCGTTCGTTTTTTTTTTTACCGAATCTTATTGGCTATCCAAAACTCATGACAGCTGATACCCAATAAGATTCGGTAAAAAAAAACGAACGGAACCGAGTAGAACCGAGCCTGCAGATCCCTAATAAATATATATATATATATATATATATATATATATATACACCCCCCATCCTGTCAGAGTGCAGCGAAGTGGGAACTGATCATCCGTTCCCCTATTGCAGCTGATCTCTGCACACGAAAAGAGCAGTTTAATGGTGTCCCCTCATTGTACTTTTACTTTAGCCGCATGTGCCCCGGAGTGGTCAGGTAATGCACTCCTGGCTGCGATCGAATCTCATGTGTTAGTGCCGGGCAAGTGGTTTATTCCCTGGTCCCAAGCATGCAGTGTGGCAGTCCCTGCAGATCATGGTATCTGATATTATCTTGTGAGTTACAGGTTACAAAAACAGGACAAGCAACAGAAGGGAGACTTCACACAAGCAATGCTGATGTATCTAATGCACAACTTCTCTGCTTAACGGATTTATCTCTATTTAATTCTGGTCAACACCTTTCCTGCCTTTTGAGTTATAATTGTACATAAAACATGAACATTTTTACTATAGCAATATGGTCGGTAATATATTTTTCTAAATAATGCTTTTGTTGTGCAGATGTGCTGACAATGATATTCAACAGGAGTTGCAATGCAAAGGAGTCAGTAACTGGGCCACACAATAGTGAATCCAAAAATCCAAAGTAGCAGTAGGTAATTCAAGTCATATGTAGAGAGAATCAGTCATATGAGAAAACAAGGAGTTGTCAAGAATACACGAGGTGTGTAGGCTATCGAAAATATGAAGAGTACACAAAAACCAAAGGTTACAGGGTATCAGAAGTGCCAGAAATGCACAAAGACCAGGTGTTCAGGACATTGCAAGTACAGTATCTAGAAAACATAGATCATAGGTTATAGCAGGGGTCAGGGAACTTTTTTACCTTTTACCCCAAAATATATTTAGGTCCGCTGATGTTACCCCCTTGATTTGAAAGGAAGCAAATCATATAGTAGTGCCCCCATATAATGCCCCCCATAGTTATACTTCTGTAGTAGTGCCTGCATATGATGCCCCTGTAGTAGTGTCCCCATAGTTATGCCCCTGTAGTAGTGTCCCCATAGTTATGCCCCTGTAGTAGTGCCCCTGTAGTAGTGCACCCATATAATGCCCCTGTAGTAGCGCCCCCATATAGTGCCCCTGTCTTAGTGCCCCCCATATAATGCCTCTGTAGTAATCCTGCATATAATGCCCATGTAGTAGTGCCCCCATATAATGCCTCTGTAGTGCCGCTTGTACAAAAAAAAACACCTTAATCCCCGCTCCTGCATCCGCCGCCGTCCTGTCTGCCCGGCTGCTCCTCGGAACTATGGGAGAGACGTCATGATGTCTCTCCCATAGTGTGCATGGAGAGAGCAGGAAGCTGGAGTTCAGAAGAGAACTCCGGCTAACGCGGTGCTGCAGGGAAGGAGCCGGGCGCCCGCTGATAATAACATCTGAACAGGCGTCCGGCTTAGAGCCTCCCTATGGCACAGGGGGGGCATGCGTATGAATCATTCTATATTATAGAATGATTCATATGCATGCCCGGCTGTCCATCCATTACCCCCAGGAATTGAATTTTTACCCCATGTGGGGTAATTTACCCCTGTTCCCCGACCACTGGGCTATAGGGTATCAGATGTGAACACGAAATTAAAAAAAAAGAAAAAAAGCCTGCACAGGACTAGTATAATTTGAAATACATTATAATCACTGCTCAGGTGGGGCCCACCCCCAAATGCTCAACTATTCTGGTTGGGCCAATTCAGAGCATCACCACTTAACACTTATATTCATTGTTTTTTATCTTTGTATTTTATACACACATTTCTGTAACACACTTAATAGAGTAGCTGCCTTCATACACCTAATAATCTGTAACACTCCACTGCTATTTTTCACTAGTGTGATGCCCTGGGGTGGTTTGGCTGGGCTGGTTTGGGGTTGCCCTGTACCCCACATGTTGAACCCCAAAGTGTTATGGACCTGCCCGACAAGAGGTGACCTTGACGTTGGCCATATATATGCTAACAACCTCTTATATGATAATCAGTTGTAATATATATTTCAATTTTGAACAGTAATGATTTAATAATTGCGTAGTGCTACTGCATCCATTTCTTTTATATGTGTAATACATTTTGACTAACTCAATGATGGTACTCCGTCATCTGGGGCACTCTGTGTTTAAAGGGTAAACTATAAAGTAATTGAGAATATATATTTGAGTGCGCTCCCTGAAAGGCATGGATCCTGCATAAGGCTTTATAAATGTTTCCCTGATGATAGCCTGGGTACTCCATTTATTAAGTACAACACAGTATTAAACTAGGTGCTGGGAGGTAGTGATATTTCTGTACACCACTAAAAGCAGCTGCAAATGGGTAGCCAACCCAAGATTAATGGTGCGTACACACTGGGTGATTAAAGTGGACGACTGAACGATAACGATATCGTTATCGTTCAGTCGTCCACTTTATCGTCCATTTTTAACACAAAAAAGATGAACGATGACGACGACGCGCATTCCCGCGGGTCGTTCATCATCATCGTTCATCGCTCTGACATGCAGGCCAACCTGACGACCTCGTCAGGTTGCTGCATGTCAGGGAATGGGTGAGAGAGCCCGGCGCTGAACGATATCGCTAATGATATCGTTCAGCGGCTGTGCTCAATGTCATGAACGACATTGAGCACAGCCTGCCGGGGACACACTAGACGATATCGCTCAGGGAGCATATCGTCTAGTGTGTATGCACCTTAAAAAGACAAAGAAAATATAAGCCGCGCTATAGTGGTGTAAATTAATCACAAATGCATATGGGTTAAATACCTTATTTATTAAAAAATGTATAATATATTCTATTAATCAACATATAACATATAATTATAAGCATCCTTTACAAAAACTTATTTGCAAACTTACAGTGTACATACGAATTACATCAATCAATATGTATAGCAATCTGTGTGCGAATATATAAAAAATCTATTCATAGTTAGCTCAATGATTTGTTAAGTTCAGTCCAGAGCAACGTGAGAAAAAAAAACAGAAAGCAGTCTTTGCTAGTAAATATGTAAGCAAAATGATTGATAGAGCTGGCTTGCGACCTGCCATGTGCTCCAATACAGTCACTCACCGCCAGTATCCAACCACTGTGGTATAATAAAGGGGCAAACGGAGCTGGCTTGGGGTCTGCCAGATGACATTCCTATGCGATTGTATTTCCTGATACCTCCAGTATACACTCTCGCTGGTCTCCAGATATTGAGATGTGTAGTAATGAGGGGGCCAGCGGAGCTGGCATGCGATCTGCCAAATGTAGCGCTGATGTGACTAAGACCCCCCTGGTCTCATGAATACTGTATCTCTATTGAGCAGAATATAGCGTAAGCTCAGCGGTGCCACAGTATGCAAATACTTATGCTCCTGGATAACTGCACACCAGTGTGTATACGGTCATGGATAGCAGCAGGTAGGAACAATGACTTTCCCAAGCACACCTTCTGACCTGTTTCTTCCGACAAAGGGATTCTTTCAAAGGAAAATAGGTGAAAAATACAAAAAAATCCCATGTTGTCGCACCGCTGAGATTACACTACATTCCGCTCAATCGAGATAAATTTTAATATCTATGGATTGCCTGTTTGTTTTGTTCTGCTTGCTTATAGCAGCTTTCTTGATTAACGTGGTGGAATTAAGTCAAAAGGAGTTTAACAGCTCATGCTTTAAAAAATGTTTTTAAGTAAGCTATAAGTTTGTGTCCACTTATACCTGTGGCAATATGTAAAAAATACATATTATTTCACATGTAAAATAATATGTACATTTACTTTACATACAGTATAAAATGACCTATAAATGCGCACTTGGAGCAGGTGTTCCGATATGTAAAAGTCTGTCAGAATTAAACATATCACCATATTAGAAACTTGCATAAAAGTTCTGATTTAATTCATTGTGATGTGCCAGCAAACTTCACGTGATGTTTGCCTGTGCAGCTCTATGGGGGTGCAAAGAAAAACTTGTGGTGTTGCTGTCCACCATGTTCTTTTTTGGCATTGCACCTCCTGTCCATTGTGCTGAATTGAATTCAAATATTCTGTATATTTTAAAACTTTGAGTCTCCTGCTCACTGAGCAGGCAGTTAATGGTGTAGTGGATATTCAGGATTCATAGGTTTATTGTTATGGTAATAGAAAGGACGCTAAGAAATAAAAGCTTGTTCTGGCTTTGTTCAGCCTAACACAAATTTGTAGCTTAAACAAAGATGTTGGGTTGAAATCTCAGGATTGGATAGGAAAATCTTTTACGAGGATCACTTCAACCAAAATATATTGTGCCTCCCTGGTACTAGAGTTTGGCATATGATGAACTGTGTTAAATTGTTGGGTATAAATGAGCTTAACCCTGCAGTCTTGGTTTGTATTGGTACCAGTGACAAAAAATGGAAGATTGATGGCGCAATCCTAGAAAACAAAAATCTGTATAGGAAACTAAGCTGTAAACTGAAGATACTGTAGTGCAATATGGATATATTCTCAGGAATAATGCAAAAGCCATGCACACAGACAAGACAAGACTTGGTGAAGGTCTATGTATAATTGTAGATTGAAAGCACTAGCATTTAGTGTCAGTCACCTTTATCCAGAGCCTGTAAGTCATTATTGTGTATTATAAGGTGCACAGACTGAAGAAAGGGTGGTATAATTAAGGGGATGTTGTTAGCATGCCGGGGCTCAGGATCCCAAAGGTTGGAATACCAGCTCTGGAATCCCGACGGTAAGTGCTAGGGTTAAGCTGGGTACACACTAGGGTGATGGATCGGCCATATGGCCAATCCGTCATACTATCTGACGATTAGTAAGTGCATATACACTCACCAATCGACAGCCTGGACAGGCATTTACATGTGCACGCCCAGTTGAGATGTCAGTCGCCGGCGGCCTCTTCAGCAAGTGAACAGACGGTCGCTTGACCCATCCGTACACACAGCACGATACACCAATATATCTGCAGATATATTGGGCATAGGCTGTGCTGCACAGCAGACATGATGTCTGTGAATGACGTCGTATAGACATATAGTCTGTACTCACTGGCTTAAGCACACATGATATATTGGCCGTTTAAATGAACAGCAATATGTCGGCCAGTGTTTACCCAGCATTAGGTTGTGGGAGAGCAGAGCCAGCCCTTGGCATAGGCATTATAAGCAAATGCCTGGGGCGACTCAGAATGCTAAGGGCATTCCATGGCTGAGCTCTGCCTGTCTCCCCCCCCACCCCCTGCTGCCTCTGGGGCCACCTCCAATCGGGCAACGCAGCGGATGGCCAGGCCGGTCATGTGACCGGGATCCGCATCCGCCCGGCCCTTAGTCAGAATGAGCTTCTGCATAGAATATAATTCTGACAGTCTACAGGAGACAGTGGCGGATCCAGGGGGAGGGGGCGATTGGAGCGATGGCCCCCTTCCTAGCACGCACAGACCGCATCATGCATTGAGCTGAGCAATCTGTGACAGGCTCCGATCACAGCACTGGCTGAACGCAGACTGCTCAGCTCAATGCACGATGCGTACTGTGCGGTAGCCGGAGGCTGGAGTTCTCTTCTGAACTCCAGCTTCTGGCTCTCCCCACGGGCACTATGGGAGAGACGTCATGACGTCTATCCCATAGTTCCGAGGAGCAGCCTGGCGGACCAGAGGGCGGAGGAGGCAGGAGCGGATTTAAGGTAATTTTTTTTTGTGTGTGTATATCAGCGGCTATAAGGGCACTGCAGGGGGCATTACTAAAAGGGCACTACAGGGGTCATTACTATAAATATAGTATATTTATATATATATATATATATATATATATATATATATATATACACACACACATATATACATTCAGCCCGGCACTCTGGATAAATTTACTGGTAATCTCAAGCGTGTCCTCCTAGGATACAAATTCCTATACAAGCTGAACAGCCCCTCAGGAAAAAAACAGGAGGCACTCCTCAGCAGTTGTAACAAAGTGATATATTGTCACAAATCACATAGGTTCTGTTGATGTTTCAAGACCCATTGGTTTTTTCATCAGGACATGTCCTGATGAAAAGACAGATGGGTTTTAAAACGTCGACAGCACCTACTGAGGAGGGCCACCTGTTTTTTTCGTGAGGGACTGTTCACCTCGGTATGGTAAGTTGTTGGGGGGTACCAGTCAAAATTTCGCCTAGGGCACCAAATGGGCTAGGGCCGGCTCTGTAGGAGGGGAGGGTTAGGATTAGGCTGCAGGAAGGGACAGCTGGGGTTAGGCTTCTTGAGGGGCGGGTTAGGGGGAGGGTCAGAATACTTGCCAACTTGCGTCGGGATGTTGACCATCGGAATTCCAGGGCCGGCATTGTCACTGTCGGGATTTTGACCGCCCAGGATCATGTAGCCAACCCTAATTAAGGCACTTGTAAGGCCTTACCTTCATTATGCAGTTACATTTTTGTAAAATGTTTTGGAACTGCAAAAATTGTAGTGAACCGTAGCTATATTAAAAAATAGCTATAGAAAATGTCAGTTATAAACCAAGACTGTCCATGTTATGTTTACTCATACAAGAGAAGATTAAAGGAGTAAATTATGGTTGTGTATACATATCCTAAATTATGTGCCAATCTGTTCAGTTTAAGGTTCCCACAGAGTATATAAAACCACCCTATATGGCTGTAAAAAAAATAGATGCATGGCCTGATCTTGAATCTGATGCAGATGTGTCCTTGTTTCCGTCTGGTTGGGTGCGGGATGCCAGCACTCTGGATCCTGGTGGTCAGAGACCGAACACCGGCATCCCGAAAATAAGATACCGACACCTGTCGGTAAGTATCTTAACCCTAAACCTAACCCTCCCCCAACCCCAGTACTTACCGTTGGGATGCTGGCGGTCAGCATGCCGGGGCCGGGAGTTTGACTCTTGTTGGGATTCCGGTGCTGGCATCCTGACTGCCAGGACATAAACTACCTCCCGTTTACATCTTTTGCAGTTGTGTGTGCAACTTTATGCTAATAGTACTATGACAAAACAAGGGCTAGCCACTGCCCTATAACCCCACACCTCATGTTTTACAGTACTGTGACACATTCAGATATTTTTATAGCCCTGGTCGCTTTGCAGATTTTGCCATTTTGGCTTATGGTAAACTGTTCCATCTCAGATGCAGGTCTTTGTGACCTAGTCATTATTGTTATAAATGTTATCAGTATTCTGCTTGTCATAGGTAATGCTGTTTAATAGGTAATATTGTAATATGTTGGATTTTAAAATACTAATGGGCATATTCAATTTGGAGTGAGAAGTCCGTTGCCGGAGTTTTCGCTGTCATCGGAAGTTTTGCCAGTGATAAAGTATTGCGCTTGTCCCCACTATTCTCCATATTCAATTTCATTTTGGTGAAAACGGGACCCGTTGAAAAGGAAATCGCCGAAAAGTCCTGTAATTTTTTTGGAAATCAGCATGACACCCCCCAAAAGATGCTCTGACATGGGGGATCACTATGGGTACTCCTGAATAGCCCTGCTAAAGGTATGTGTGGTCTTTAAACGGTCTCAATAGGTGCTATATAGAGTCTTAGGGAAAGTGGTGAGGAATAGCATTTAGCAATTTTTTGGGGGGAAAATAAGTTGTCCCATCAAATTTGGGGTACATGAAAAATTGGTTATAGCATATTTTAAAGTTGCTAATGTGAATTTTATAAAATTGTGAAAAATCCACCTGTCGCAACCACCTGCAATCAAAAAAACACCTGCCGCAGTCTTGAGGACCCCCCCCGAGTCTATTTCGCTAGTTTAGAAGCTTGTCCCCCAATTTTTTTTATCATCGCTTCCAAAACGAAAGTACTTTTTTGGGGTGTCTTTGAGTGTTTTTTAAAAAATGTTGGACACCGATTACCTTTGGGGACCTGTCCCATAAGTGCTGGGTGGTTTTTTTTAAGGTTTGTACCCCCAAAACCCCAATTCTACACTTTTTTCACCACCTATTCAAAGATGATACTTTATTGCGGGGTTTGAACCTCTGACTTTCCGCACCGGCTAAAAGTCGGGGAAATTGAATATGGGGATAAGTGAAAAATGCAAAAATTATGTTATCGGCGAAAAATTATCGCTGATGACGGCTTTTCGCTCCATATTGAATATGGCCCTAAGTTGTTATACATCAGATGCGACCACACCAAACCGTGCTTTCCTTGACACTGTCGCATTTGATGTGACCATGTTATAAACGTCCAGTGGTATCCGCTGGAGGATTAATCCTCTGGCAGCAGCCAGACTGAGGAGGTAGTACCGGCTCTTCTGCTCCCTCTGATTCTCCCGCAGTCCCCTCCTGCCTTCCCGGGCACAGCGTGAGTTTGAGGATCGCAAGTGCAGCTGCAGGAAGACAGTAGTCTTGCAGCCAGACCTCACGGTGCTAAGGGCGACCTTTGCTGCCAGCAAACAAACTTATCAATGCCAAAACCCTCTTTTGACCAGATAAGTATGTGTGTATAAGAAGAGCTTCACAGGAATATACCACAGAAAACTCTGTTAAAGTGACCTGATCTAAGCAGTTATGCTTTGATTGAGATATTTGTAGTATTGTGCATCCAGGGATCAGAACTAAAGAACTAAACAATCTCTTTTTACCCTGTCTGCTTCTGGACTGGATCCCCGTCTGGTACCTTAAAGTTGTGCCTGTTTAATATCTGATGCCTGTGCATTTTTGTTGTACTGAAACAAAATATTTTTGAATCTTTACTTGGAGTTGAGTGATGAAAAGAGCCCCATTCCTTCAAAACTAGTATAAGCCCTTCCCTGGTATATATCAGTGCGTCTGTGAAAGGAATGGGATGCTCACTTTGTGCATCTTTGGTTGCAACAATAAAATGCGTCATCAAAACTTGCACCAGGCCCATGAGGTTCAGAATCTCCATCAGAGCATGGCCTCCAGTGTACGCGATTAAGCATCTGAGTTTGCAACCTCTTCTGCGACACTCCCATAATATGCCCATTAGACCGAATATCTCTGTGCATCTGAATAGTTACCTCCAGTCACTGCCCTGGAATGTCCATTGTGTTTGATTCAGAATCAGGCCCTCAAAGATTTTTACTGTTAAGTTGCCTACACACTAGACGATGTTCTCACAATGCGATTTCCCTTAAACTCTCCCTGGCACTCCAGGACATGATGTGCAGCAAAAGCTGCACGATGTGACGCAAGACCCAGTACTGGTTGTACTAAATACAGGGGACAAACAAATAAGGGGTCCTCTGTATTAAGTGCAACCAGCAGTGGGCTTTAATTCGGTCCTGGTTCTGGAAATACAGGGGAAAAAATTAGTAGGGTTCCCTGTGATGAGAGTAACTGAGCGCTAGGTGTGTCTTACGCAGTATGTGTATGAAAATAAAAACCTAATAACAAACGGGACCAAATAAATAAATATGCATAATTCACTGGAAAAAAATAGATTATGTAAAAATGAACTGGAAGAATAATAATAAAAAAAAAAGGAAAGCTACTAAAAAATGACCCAATAAAAGAAATGAATAAATATGTGAGTAACTAAATAATTAAGACTGTGTTAAAAGCAAATAAATAACAGGTATCCGCAAGGAGGGGAAGGGGGAGGGTGGTTGGAAAAGGGTAGGGAAGGGTAAAGATAAATGAGAGACTCAATGTTTATACTCTTTTAAAAAAAAAATTTTGTAGCAGGAGGTGAAAATTTGATGCCGGGATGGGTAGGGAGAGTTCACAGTAATTGTGTCCCTAACTGACCCTACCTGTGGGTTGCTTCAGGTTCTTGCGGCGTGGACTCTTCTCCTCGATTGTTGAATATGTTTAGCGGGGATCCGACTGGAGTGTGCCGCGGTGGCTGGTGATGATGTCACTTGCCGGCAGCTTGCCTTCCTCGCGGTCCCGCTAACTGCTCCCACACTGCTGTAATGTTGTTCCAACGATTCACGTCTCAGCAGATGCTTTCTCAAGGATAATTTATTTATTGAGGGGTACTGTTAATATACCTAACTTTATTAACAGGGGAAATGGTGGCCGGAACTACCCTTTTAAATGGCGGTAACCATGTGTTCCTTTAAGTCACTTCACATTGGTCTCATTTAGAAAAAAACGGGGGATGGGTAAAAGTAGGAAAAAGAGTGGAATGAAAAAGGGGGTGGTGGAGGAGAATAAAAGCTTGCTGAGCTTGCTAAAAATATATCATAAAAATAAATAATGAAAAATTTAAATATAAAAATTAAAGTATCATGGTGTCACAGTGTAAAAATTTATGGAATATAGATAAAATCAGCGTGAAAAAATAGTGATGGAGCTGGATAATTAATCAAAAAGCTTTTCGTTCAATATCTATATTTAGTCCTTGTGGTTCTACGGTCTTTGGGTTCTGATTCTTCTTTTTGTTTAGCCTATATATTGGATGCCGCAAGGGCATTCCAATAAGTAGATGGCTCCTTCCATATTGCATGTGTCGAAGCCGGATAATTGGCTGAGACAGGATCGGTTTAAAATCAGATCTGCGCGACGCCATTTTGCGAATGGCAATGAGACTCCATTTTGCAGCTGGCCGCCCAGCTCCATTTTTAGTGAAACTCGCCACTATAAGTACATACGGAGATGCTATATTTAGCGTTGTGCGATTCCCAAGCAATAGAAAGAAGTTAAAAGTCCTCACCACATAAATGCAGTCGCTAAAACATATAAACGAATTATCCCTGCAAGACACGCACCATAGTATACTCCACAAAACACAGTCGCACAACGCTAACTAGCGTCTTTTCCCAATTCTCCAATACTTACACACTGCACACCTGCATGACAGGTTCTCTAGTATTAAAGTGAAATATTCAAGGTTTATTCAGTGATTATTAATGTTGTGTAATAAAGGTTATTTGATATCTAAGGTTTAGTTCATGGTAAGCAGACCGTGTCTGGTGTTGTACTGATCCACTGTGTCTCCACAGATTTCCGGTACCATCGGTGAGAAGATCTGAATATGCGTCTGCGAACTATGGACCATAGAGAGTTAAAACATTAAAATGTACTCTGTAATGTTAGCAGCTTACTTTAGCATGCAGCGGGAAGGACACAGAGGGCAGTTGAAGGCTGTTTGTGTCCATTTGAATTTGTCCAATAAACTATCCTGTAACAGAAGCACCTTTAAGAAGAACCAATGGAATCATGCCAAACTTGCCTATTGTATTGCCAATCCCTGAAAGAGTATATATGTGCGCTCTCTGACCCCAATCGGGAGTCTTCTTGCTGTGCTGTTGACGGAGGTTGCTAATGCTGATGCCGGTATCTGGGCCCGGAGCGCGTGCGTATATAACAACTGTACCTTGGGTCTGTATGATTTATTTGCGCTAATTGTCTTTAGATCACAGCGTGTAACCATCTGTTTTTATATTGAATAATAACTTTTTGTGCTTTGGAACCACATTCAAAGTCTGAAGGCATTTATTTACTGTGTGACTCATTACGCTAAATTGCGACAATTTTAGAAGGTATAGGTAGGATTGCTTAGAGGTTTAAATGAGGTATCAATAGCTGGGGGCTCTCAGTGTAAATCACGCCACCGGTCACTCGGTAGCGATCACACAGCAAAAGGGTGGAGGCGCCTAACAGGAGAACGCATTGTACCTTCGAAATCTGTTACCACTGTTGTTACTGAGAGTCCGCTACCTGTTATTGTGGCTTTAGGAGTGCTGATTGAGAATCCAGGGACGAGGGAGGAAAAAGTTTGTTTTCCTTCATAGATATTTTTTTTCTTTTGTTGTGTTGTGTGTTAAAAACGGGAAGTCGCATTATTGTGTATGCGACTAGTCGCACAATAGCGTATACGTATTTCCTGTATTGCTGCCACGTGTTTTAAACAAAGCCGTTGAGATAGCATTATCAGCGTTGCCAATACCTGGGTGAACGTGTATTCTTTTTCTGCGAAGGAAAAAAGTGTGTAACAGTGAGCATTTGTTGGTTTAGGGTGTAACACGGTTCCTAAAATTTTAAGGGTATCGTAGGACCCTTAAGTGCTAGGCGTAGGAGGCGGCCTAGTGACTCGGTAGTAGCTTACTATACACATAGCAGGTGTATGGGTTGTTATTTTTGTTAGGGTTTGGCTCTCAGTGTGATTACAGTATTCAATAATCAGTTAGGCTTATTTGAGCACTGTAATTGAACTGCATAGTTTTGGCTAAACTGTGATTGTGAACTGATGAGAGGGTGGACAAAATCAACTGGGAAAAAAAAGGGTAAGTATTACCCCCTAGCAGTTGAAAGGTAGTCAAAAAGGGATTCTGCGTGGAAGCAGCTTCTTCCATAGGTGCGTGGAAGCATCTAGATATTCGTCCATAGGGTTTGTGGATACGCCCTGTTTCCAAGACGTCCACAGGTAAGTGAAAGTGTCTTGAGTGTCTTTCACCGGTTTAAATCTTTATTGAAAAACGTAGGGGTTTTCCCAAGAATGGAGCCACGCAAACAGTAGAGATGTTAGGAATCGATGTGCTGCTGTGGGAGGCGCCGCTTGGGTCGTCACGCCGTATTATGCATACTACGTACGGGGCTTATGTAATTAGGTACATACTCCTGTATGGTTTAAGATGACGATGAAGAGTGTTAGACCGTTTCCCAGAATTGGTAGCTTTGATAAGGATGTATTGAACAATGTCCGAGATAGCATCAGTATTGTGCGTTCTCGAGTGAAAAAGGTAAAATATAACGAGTGTTTAAAATTGTGACAGCATGAAGGGGATGCGTGGCTTAAAGGTGTTCAAGCGACGCAAACTAGCGTCGCAAGCATGTTACCGGAAAGTACACCCGCAGCGCTAAACTGAGGTGCGTGCGCACCGCGAAATAGCGCGCACGTGCAGCAAGGTAGCATTGTGGAAG
The DNA here is from genome assembly GCA_031769625.1 of Taudactylus pleione. Classification (NCBI taxonomy): domain Eukaryota; kingdom Metazoa; phylum Chordata; class Amphibia; order Anura; family Myobatrachidae; genus Taudactylus; species Taudactylus pleione. Next base: position 2,013,739 of record JAUIMM010000105.1, read on the forward strand.
GTATTGTCAGGGGTTCATGCGCACCACCGCCGCCAAATGCGGATGGGGGTGCAGGTACAGTTGTTGAAAAAACACACAAAAATGTAACAAGTAATTTGTACCATCTAAGTAATCATAAGGAAAATGTTTATGATGCAGATGATGAGCCTATTATGTCTGCCATTTCCCATGCTGTACACATGTTAGATGCTCCACCACGACAAGCACAAGGGGTGCCGCCGTCTTCATCAGTGATAGTACAGGAAGTGTTAACATCCCATGCACCCATAGAGGAAGTTGTTAACCCTATACGTAGCAGTAATAGACTAAACCCCCAGCCAGGTAATAAGGTCAAAAGTAGCAGTGCCGCCGGTCTGCATCCTATCCGGACAATAACTGTTCCGAATGGGAATGCAGATAAGAAACGATGTATTGCCCACAAGGGAGGTAGCAATGCATTGTCCTTGGACAAGAGCAGAGCTAAACTCCATAATGAATGATTTCCCTGGCCCTAAAAAGGAATTAGCCAAATGTCAAAGATTTTTGAAAAATTTGGGTAGTTCTCACGAGCCAACCAATAAAGATTGGCGAGTGCTGTTAAGGGCTTGTCTTCCACGCAATACCGACGTGACAAAATTTATCACGGATTGTGTATTGGATGGAGATGTTCCCTTAACAGACGAAGTTAACCAAGGTAACATTTCCCGTATTATAACTCAGTTGGGTGTATATTTTCCAGTAGTAGTTAACTGGAGCAAAATTTTCACCATAAAACAAAAAGAGAGTGAATCTGCAGAGGATTATTGTAACCGAGCTCTACAGGCTATCACCCAGTACACTGGGTTAGAAGATATTAAAGATAGCACTCATCACAGGGGAATGATTGTCACTGTACTTATGGATGGTCTAAAAGAGAACCTAAAGACCCGAGTTCAGACCTCACAGCCTGGCTGGAGGGGAGTCACTGTTGACACCTCATAGAATCCACTATTGAACATGATGAGAACATCTCTAAAAAGGGAGAGACCCAGAGCGAGAAGCTAATGGCTGTTGGTATTCAAGCTCTAGAAGGAATGACTGTAACATCACAGCCAGCAGACACACCTGCACAGCTACACGTCCTCACCAATCCTGCACCACCGAAAACACAGCCCTACCACACTTATCACACACAACCACAACACCCATACTATCTGCAACCACCATATTTCCCTCAATATCCTTACCCACACCCACCATCCTTCCCATCTGCTCAACCCACACAGCAATCTTTTCATCCACCCCACTCACAAAAGTGCTTTAATTGTAACTAATTGGGACATGTAAGTAGGAACTGCACGGTGAAGAGGGTAGGACCCCCTAACCAGGGAGTACGTGGATATCCCCATAAGGGATATACACAGAGAACAGTAAATGTCCAGTAGACATCAGCTCTAATTGTGGCCGTAAATGCTGTACTGGAGAGTGGGAGTCAACGCTAGGGGTCAGGTCATACCTGTAGTCTACAGATAGTCAGGTTAACGGGAAGTACTAGGGAAGAACCGGTAATAATGGTTGATGTAGCTGGTACTACATTTCTTGTAGACACAGGGGCGACCAGGTCAGTGAGAAAATCTCCTGTTAATTTACAAGTAACCAACGACACAGTACCAGAAATGGGTGTAACGGGTAAAGTGCAACATTATCCTTTAACAAAATCCACAGAGGTCACTAGTGGGCCATTGCATACAAGGCATTCTTTTCTCCTGGCAGCAGCGGCTCCTACTAACCTACTGGGAAGGGATTTGTTATGTAAGATGGGATGTGTCATATATTGTACCCCTGATGGTGTACTTTTAGTTATCCCAGAGAGAGTTGCAGGATATGTTGGACACTCCCTAAAGGATAATGTATCACTCTACCGGTTTAAGTGAAAATCCATCTCAGGTAGATCAAATGTTATTCCAAATTCTAGATTCACTTTGGACCAAAGATGGACAGGACACTGGATTAATGGCAAACGTAAGTCCCGTAATGGTAAGTTTAAAAAGCGGTAGGCAAGCTCAAAAATTCCCCAGTACCCATTAAAACAGGAGGTAGAATTAGGGGTTTATCCCATAATTGAGCGATTGTTACAGAAGAGAATTTTAGTTCGTACAGCTAGTCTAGCCAACAGTCCCATCTTTCCTGTAAAGAAGAGTGGTGGGAGGGGTTATAGGCTGGTACAAGACCTTAGAGGGGTTAATAAGGTGGTAGAGAGCCAATTTACTGTAGTGCCAAATCCGGCTGTCATTCTCATGCAGATCCCACCACATGCAACCCATTTCACTGTCATTGACCTCTGTTCTGCTTTCTTCTCTGTGCCTCTTCATCCTGTCAGTACCTATTCGCCTTTACATACAGGGGTGTACAATACACATGGACACAATTGCCCCAAGGTTTCATAGACAGCCCCAGTATCTTTTCCCAGGCCTTACACGACTGTGTACAATCTTTTCAATCTGCCAATGGATCTGCTCTAATACAATATGTGGACGATTTATTGTTATGTTCTGATTCGTTTATGTCATGTTTAAATAATACTAAACTTTTGTTGCTTCATCTCTCGCAAACAGGACACAAGGTTGCCAAGAACAAACTACAGACATGCCAGTCCTGGGTTAAATATTTTGGACACTGCCTAACTCAGGGGTTACAAGATCTCTCAAACGACAGAATTCAGGCCATACAGAACATGACACTGCCGCAGAACCAACAGCAAATTCGTACCTTCTTGGGAATATGTGGATACTGCATAATGTGGATTCCAGGTTTTTCTATTTTGGCCTTGCCATTACAGGACTTAGTCTCTTCCTCAAAGCCTGATCGTGTCATACACACAGAGGAATCAGAGCAGGCTTTCCTTAATCTTAAGGATAGTCTGACAAGAGCACCTGCATTGTTAATACCTGATTATGAAAAACCTTTTGATTTGTATTGTACGGAAGCTGATGGGTGTGCAGCAGGTGTCCTCACACAAAAACATGGTGATGCCAGTAGGCCCATAGCATACTACAGTGCACAGTTGGACACAATGGCAAGATCACTCCCAACGTGTTTAAGAAGTGTAGCAGCAACTGCTCTATTGGTCAGTAAGAGTGAGGATGTAGTACTAGGCCATGATATGATTATCTATACTCCTCATGCTGTATCTGCTTTGCTAAACTCTGCCCAAACCAGACATGTCTCCTCAACTAGGTTCACAAAATGGGAACTAGCCTTAATAGCATCTGCAAACATCACCATCAAAATGTGCAGTACGTTAAACCCAGCTACGTATTTACCATATGTGCAACATGATGCACAAAGGGTGGAGAGAGGTGAGCCGCTGGCAGCAGGTGAGTTCTGCAGGTATATTGATACACATGATTGTATGGAATATCTGAATCAAGCCTTTACTGCAAGACCTGACATACGGCATACACCTTTAAAAAATGTAGTTGTGACATTTTACACTGATGGGAGTTGTCATGGACAGACTGACACTGGAGAGTTATGTACAGGTTATGCTGTTGTAAATGACGAAGACATCATAGAAGCCGAACCCCTTGGTCCACCTCACTCGGCCCAAGTGGCGGAACTGGTGGCACTAAAGAGAGCGTGTGAATTAGCGGAAGCTAAATCTGCTAATATCTACACTGACTCTAGGTACGCCTTCGGGGTGGTACATGATTTCGGTGCCTTATGGCGTCTGAGAAAATTTATGACTGCAGCAGGCACACCAATTGCACATTCCAAACATTTAAAAGGACTACTATCAGCAATCCAATTGCCAAAGGCAGCGGCAGTAATTAAGTGTAAAGCCCATACATGTGAAGATGATCCCATGTCACTGGGCAACAACAGTGCAGACGAAGCTGCAAAATGGGCAGCAGGGTTAAAAATGAATGTACCAACTGAACAAATCATGATTTTCCAAACAATTGATATGCAGAAATTAATTGAGATGCAAAATTTGCGTTCTATCCAGGGAAAGTCAGTCTGGAGGTCCAAGGGATGTGGGCAAGAGTCCTCTGGAGGAACGGCCAATGTAAGCAAGTGGCTCCCAAGGCATACTACCCCAGCCTGGCTGAGGCAGTGCACGGTCTGACTCATTTGGGAATGCAAGGTATGTGCAAATTGGTGAGAGCATACTGGTGTGCACCAGGTTTTTCTTCTCAAGCGGAAAAGAGAGCAATGTCCTGTCTGACCTGCTTAAGGAAAAACATTGGGAAAATGATCCCTACCGAACCATTCCACATTCCCCCGACTGACGGATCTTTCCAGGTAATACAAATCGATTTCATCCAATTACCACCCTGCAGGAATCTCAAGTATGTATTAGTGTGCGCTGACGTGTTTTCCAATTGGGTTGAGGCATACCCAGCTGCCACTAATACTGCTGCGTTTACTGCCAAGAAAATTGTTCAGGAGTTTGTGTGCAGATACGATATCCCTAAAATTATTGAGAGTCATACGGGTACTCATTTCACAAGTGATGTTTTTCAAACTCTGTGTAAACTGATGGGTATTAATAGTCGACTTCACACTCCCTACGACCGCAAGCCAGTGCCAAGGTGGAGAGGATGAACGGAACTATTAAAAACAAACTAAGTAAAATCATGGCAGAGACTGGACTAGGATGGTCAGAAGCATTACCGTTGGTCCTACATAGCATAAGGACCACTCCTAGACCCCCCCTAAATCTGTCCCCCTTTGAAATACTGTTTGGTAGAGAACCTCATTTGATTATAAGTCCACAGGAAGATTTGAGAGGTAACAACGAGGTAAATGTAAGGTATTTTATAACAATGAGTAAACAGTTAAAACCGCAACAGCAGAAACTGAAATTGTTGTCCAATGATATGCCTGAAACAAACTTTCATGATGTTGAACCTGGAGAATATGTTATGATCAGAAATTTCTTGCATTCAGGTTGTTTGACTGATCGTTGGGAAGGTCCGTATCAGGTGTTGCTGACGAGTACCACATCTTTGAAGGTGGCCGAGAGAGATACCTGGGTCCATTCCACTCACTGCAAAAAGGTCAACCAACCGGTGGAGAAACAAGGTGGAGACTAGGCTGATAACGTGGACCTGTCGATTGCAAGCTTGTTCCGGGAGGATTAAAAGGTTGCAGTGAGATATCTGAACGAAATAAATTTGTAGGTCCTTTCTGCGGCAATGGACTGGTCTCCTGTATTCATTTTTATATTCTCTTCCAGAGTTTCCATCATCCTGGTTTGTTCGGGGATTTCTGGTTTCTGTGATGGGGGACCGATAGAGGAGATGGGAGCTGATTGCAGTATTGATGGAGTGGAGTCGAAAGGAGGAGTGCTATGCCAATCAGGGGAGTATTTGATCAATTTTAGTACTGTAATTGTTAAGAGATCTGCTGTTTTGGATATTCGGAGACAGTGTGAAGGTCTATCGTCTGAGTATTATTGTATGTGTGAGTTCTGTGGCTCCGTAATTGATGAGAGATGCATCCAACGGTGTCAACCCAAGTATAATCAGTATTGGGGTGGGTATCCTTTAGAGGATTATCACACCATGGTGGGCAAAATTTTGAACCAAACCGACTGTTGGGTGTGCTCTCATGTGCCCCAAGGACAGCATAATGTAGGATTAGTACCCTTCCCGTTAAATATCTCTGAAATCCTAGAATCACAAAAAGGGAAGACACTGGACGGAAATTTTTTTTAATACCAAACCACCCCATTTTAACCTCCACCAGTACCAAGTAGATAAAACACTTTTATGTTTGAACATCACCAACTCCAATGAACCAGGAAGTTGGGAGGTGACTGGGAATAATCAGATTATGACCTTCTCACAAAGAGCTGACCGTGAGCCTATGAATTATGAACTGTTACGCAAAATTAGGTCAGGTGGAAGACTCTTCCGGTATAAATATACACTAAGTTGCACCAAAGAAATGGTTGGTAGAATACCAGAAGGGTACTTTGCTAAGGTTATACAACCAGAAACATGTATTTGCCAGATGGGACAATCTGAGATAGGATTATTTGTGAGGGAAATGTGTCTAATTATCATGATGCATTCTATTCCTTATGTTCTCCCCGATGATGTATATTTTATATGTGGAAGGAAAGCGTATAAGTGGCTCTCTCCAAGTTCCAAAGGTTTGTGTTATCTGGGAAGATTAGTCCCAGAGGTTATGACCCTCACACATGTTGAAATGCTTGGTATTCATAAAAACACACCATCACAGTATCTTCACACACAGTATGAACACAGAGGCAAAGAAATATGATGCCTGGTGATGTGCATAAAGCCACACAGTTAATTAGTGAGACAACTGGCTTTCAAGTTTTGGTAGCACTGGATCCCACCAGGATCGCTCGGGGTACACAAAATTTTAGATATATCCAAGATCTTGCTAAATTAATAGATAATATCACCGAGATGTATGATGACACATTCAGGTATACAGTTAGTTGCAAGCATACAAGAAAGAACTGGTGCAACACAGACTAGTGTTAAATTATTTAACAGCTGTCATTGGAGGGTATTGTGTAACTTTGGCCATCCAATTTGGAGTAAAGTGTTGCACTTACATTACAAATGATACCAGCGACCCCAAGGAGGTGGTAGACCGGAAGATGGATGAAATTCTGCAGTTAAAATGGGAATTTCGAAAGAACCATAATGCTTCAGTGGCTGAAGTAGAGGAGAAGGTAGAGGAATGGGTTTCATGGTTGAACCCAGTGAAATGGTTCTCAAGTCTAGGAGAGTGGGTCTAGGAAATGATTGCGAGCATAGGTTAACTCCTGATCCTCATACTGGTTGTCATCATAGTAATTGGCATATGTGTCAGGTGTGTTCCTACTGTGTTGAAGTGTGGAAAATGTAAATATAAGGTACACCGGAAGAGCAAAATTATGATGGTGGTCAGTAGTGACAATATGAATACTGAGGTAAATGTAGAACTGCATTACAACCCTGAACTAGGAAATACCATTGTGTAATGTATTATATTTAGCCATGCATAAAATGTATTATTAAAATGTTATTTTAAAACATCTCAAATAATGTAAGTCCCTATTCCCCCTCAAGACTTCCTTTATAGGATTGATGCATCCCCACATTTTTCCCATTATCTCCCAAGATCCGCAGTGTTTGTATAAGGGTAGTTTTATGTCCCCTCCTAGAGACACTTTATTGATGGATTAAGAATCACCTTGTGCCATCCCCTAATATAACTTTAAATAATGTGTTATAATGTAAGCCTAAAAAAATGAATTTTAAAAGTCAGAGTATGATAGCATGTTGTTTGCTATCAAAGGGTGGACTGTCGAAGCCGGACAATTGGCTGAGATAGGATCGGTTTAAAATCAGATCTGCGCGATGCCATTTTGCGAATGGCAATGAGACGCCATTTTTCAACTGGCCGTTCAGCTCCATTTTTAGTGAAACTCGCCACTATAAGTACATACGGCGATGCTATTATTTAGCGTCGTGCGATTCCCACGCAATAGAAAGAAGTTAAAAGTCCTCACCACATAAATGCAGCCACTAAAACATATAAACTAATTATTCCTGCAAGACACGCACCATAGTATTCTCCACAAAACACAGTCGCACAACGCTAACTAGCGTCTTTTCCCAATTCTCCAATACTTACACACTGCACACTTACATGAAAGGTTCCCTAGTATTAAAGTGTAATATTCAAGGTTTATTCAGTGATTATTAATGTTGTGTAATAAAGGTTATTTGATATCTAAGGTTTAGTACATGGTAAGCAGACCGTATCTGGTGGTGTACTGATCCACTGTGTCTCCACAGATTTCCGGTACCATCGGTGAGAAGATCGGAACATGCGTCTTCGGACTATGGAGAGTTAAAACATTAAAATGTTCTCTATAATGTTAGCAGCTTAGATTAGCATGCAGTGGGAGGAAGGACACAGAGGGCTGTTGGAGGCTGTTTGTGTCCATTTGAAATTGTCCAATAAACTATCCTGTAACAGAAGCACCTTTAAGAAGAACCAATGGAATCATGCCAAACTTGTCTATTGTATTGCCAATCCCTGAAAGAGTATATATGTGCGCTCTTTGACCCCATTCGGGAGTCTTCTTGCAGTGCTGTTAACGGATGTTTCTAATGCTGATGCCGGTATCTGGGCCCGGAGCACGTGCATATAGAACAACTGTACCTTGGGTCTGTATGATTTATTTGCGCTAATTGTCTTTAGATCACTGTGTGTAACCATCTGTTTTTATGTTGAATAATAACTTTTTGTGCTTTGGAACCACGTTCAAAGTCTGAAGGCATTTATTTACTTTGTGACTCATTACGCTAAATTGCGACAATTTTAAAAGGTATAGGCTGAATTTTAGAAGGTATAGGTAGGATTGCATAGAGGTTTAAATGAGGTATCAATACATGTTATATTGCCTTTTATGTTAAACTCTTCATTGGTAATTCTCAACTTAAATTGTTGGCTTGGTTTGGCATTGGCTTTCTGATTCTTACATCCCGGACAATTGAGGCAATAATAGAATCCTTTTTTTCTGAAATCAGTTTATTTTTCTAGTGGGAGGTAACTTTGTGTTAAATGTTTGAGATTTTTTGCCTTTCGATAGATGACAGTTGGTTTTGGTGGAATTTTCTTTTTTAGATCTTCGTCAAGTAGTAGTATATGACAGTGAGTGTTCAGAATCTTCTCTCTTTCTTTAATATTATTGTTGTATTGGGTGATGAAAGTGACTTGATCCTCCGTTTGTAGTGGCTTGGCTGTTTTGTACACAATGAGATCTTTTCTATTTAATTGTGTAACTTTGCTTAGTATTTCTTGTAGTAATTGCTCTTTGTAACCTTTCTGTATGAATTTCCTTGTCAATTAATTACTTTTTTCTTCAAAAATGCCACAGCCATGGAGACCCTTTCACCTGGTCCCCCAGCCAAAGCATTACTCCTGACCGCTAGTCAGTCTAGTCAGCCCAGGCTGGGAATCCCTGGGGAGTTGGGACCCCCCACACCAGGCCAGGCAGATAGCCCAGCGCTATCCCCAGCACCCCTGGGTGGTGGGTGTCAGTTTGATTATGTAGTGTGGTGCATTTCAAATAGTTTTGTTTTTTTGCTGTGGAACTACAAGTCCCAGCAAGTCTCCCCCGGATGCTGGTACTTGGAGAACCACAAGTACCAGCTTGCGGAGCATTATGGACCCACTTGTACCTGTAGTTCCACAGCAAAAGCAATATTAAAAAACCACAGAACACACACACCTATGTATCCCTGTAGCCAATCATGTCGTCCTCTCCATGTGAAATCCACAGGATACCTGTAAAGTCAGTGGTAAGTAACCTCGCGATTCTCACCATTGAAGTCAATGGTGAGAACCGCTCATTGGCTGAGAGGCGGAAGGGTCTCCTCTCTCAGCCAATGAGCGCTCAGCACTGGGATTTCCATACTGAAATTCCATGGCTGACCAGTCATTCGGGTTGTGCTGTCCTCAGAGGGAAGGTACTTATATCGCAGGGTCAGGTATTTCCGTTTATTTGTTTTGCCAAGAGCAGGGATAGCCTACATGGAACGAAGAGGATGTGATCCAAGCATAGGAGCAGGTGAGTATGGATTTTTTTTTTTTTACAGGTACCCTATGGATTCTACATGGAGAAGAGGACATGATTGGCTACAGGGATACATAGGTGAGTATGTGAGAGAGTGTGCGTGCATGTATGTTTTAAAAAAGCTTTACTTTCTACAGTGTGTGTGTTCTGTGGTTTTTTAATATTGCATTTGCTGTGGAACTACAGGTACCAGCAGGCCCGTAATTCCCCGCATGCTGGTACTTGTGAAGAAGGCACCCGCAGGCTGTAAGGGCAGGGTGCTTGTTGCCCTCCAGAAGGAGGGCAGGGCGCCGCGCCCCGCTAAAACAGCCTTGCGGGAACGCTAGACCTGAGTTCCACAGCAAAAGACAATATTTTTAACTATTTCAATCAACTCAGCACCCACCGTCCAGGAGTGGTGGGGATAGCCCTGGGCCTGATGTGCCCTGGAGAGGGGGACCCCTTTATTGGGACGGCCTCAATTCCCCAGGGATTCCTGGCCTGGGCGCTGACTAGAGGTCATGGGTAATGTTTTGGCTGGGGGACCAGGTGAAAGGGTTCCCCTGGCTGTGGCATTACCCCCCATCCCGCTAGAAACAGTCCGGTTCTAGTAAATACAGGGGAACCCTACTCATTTTTTTTTCCCCTGTATTTCCAGAACCAGGACTGGATCAGATCCCGGCGCTGGTTGCGCTAAATACACGGGACCCCTTATTCATAGTCCCCTGTATTTAGCACAACCAGCAGTGGGTCACAATAGCCCGGGGCTGGTCGTGCTTTGGGGGGGAGAGCACACCGATTTCTTATTTATTCTTCAGGGTCCACAGGGATACCATGGGGATAATGTGGTTGGAGAAATCCAGGCATCAAACAGTTAAAGCTTCAGCTCCCTGGATGCCTCTGGTCCTCCTCCATATATATCCCACCCTAGCCACAGGTTTTCAGTTTGTTTGGCACTGCAGGTTGAAGACGCACCTTTGTAACGGGACTGCTCAGGCAGTCCTAAGTTTTTATTTTATATTTTATTTATATGTTTTTGGGTTGGCAGTACTAAGTGTCTGAATTAAGATGCAGGTACTGTGACTCCATCTACCGCCGCTGGGCTTGCAACACCAGTAACAGGGCTGGTGATTCCGGCGGGTCTCGAGCTTACTAGCAGCGATACTGGGACCCGGACTGCAACCGGACACAGAGATGTCAGGTAAGGTGATTCCTCGATTACGGGGATTGGGCGCAGCAGTCCTTGCTTCTGGCGCTGCAGATGCACTTGAAGCCGGTGCAATCAGGGCCCGGAGGCGTCCGCATCCTCACTAGACCACTGGGGCCTTATCGTCTGATGCCGGGGATCGGTAGCAGACTCATATCTGCTGTCATGAGGCCAGCGTACCCGGCTGGTTGATGCAGCTTAGGGAGGTAGGCGCTCCCCCAGCAGTTCTGACCCAGACACAGTCCCTATGGGTTTTGCGTGTCTCTGTTGCTCCGCCTACCCTCCACGTGTATATGAGACGCTCATGGTACACTATCAGTGCACTGCTGTAGCTGTTGGTCTCCCTGTATTCCTCTCCCTTTGTTAAGGTATATAGTGCTCTATATCTTACTATTCCTGGTATTTGTGTGGTTGATTTAGAGCAGATTGTAGTTATATTACATATGCATTGTTTATGACTGTGTGCTAGCTGCTGTATTGACACTGTCTTTAATTTCTGCCTGTCAATTATAACTATCACTGTTTTTTCTCTCCATCCTCCTGGGGTAGAGGTTTTTCTTTGAGTACTTCACATTCATTAAGATTTTGTGAAGGCTGTCTCATAACATTGCATTTATTGCCTTTTATTGAACATGTCAAAAGCTTAAGGGAGACAGGAGGGGGAGACCCCTGTGCTGGTTTCATTTTAGTCCTGTATGGCTTGTTTGTTTCCTCAGGACTTAAAGGATGGTTTGTGTGTTGTTTGTTATAAAGAGCCACCTAACCAGTCCAGTTTACCTGTCTCTGGACAAGAGCCATCTTGGGTATTCTCTTTGTCTCAGGTAATGAAGCAGTTTGTGGATCGTATGGCTGCTCCCACAATGCCTCCTTGGATGGTGTGTCCACAGCATGCCATGTTTGCACCTCCTATGCATTCTTCCTAGAAGGATATTTATGGCCATTCTAATCAGAGTATGGCACCATCTAATGTTGAAAGCAGACCGGTAGTTACTAAGCGGGGGAAGGATAAGCGTAAGTTATCTTTTTATCAGTCTGCCCAAAATATGGATTCCGACGCATCATCAGGGGAATCAGATGATGCGCAGGGTTCTTCTCCAGAGTCTAGCTCGGGGGAGGAGGACTATCCGTCCACAGCTGATGTTCCTCCTTTGGTGAGGGCAGTTAATTCAAATCCTTGATATTCAGGAATCTGAAGAGCTCACTGATCTTATGGATGAGGCATGGGGATAACGGTTTTATGTGTTTAAAAGAATAACATTGTTGTATCCTTTCCCAGTTTCTGTATGTAATAAGTGGGAGGTACCTCCTACTGTGGATGCTCATCTGACGCATTTAATCAGAAAAGCTACATTGCCTATTCCGTCAGCATCTTCTCTGAAGGATTCCACAGACAGAAAAATTGAAGCAGGTCTTAAGGCAATGTTTTCTTCATCTGGAGCTGTTAACTCATCCAGCTATGGCTGGCGCCTTTGTAGCCAAAGCTGTTGAAGAATGGATGGGGGCATTGGAAAACTCTCTACCAGATACTACCAGAGAACAGATAATCTCACATATATGGGAAGCGGCTTCCTATCTGCAGGAGCTGCAGTTGATGTTTGTAGTTTAGCTTCTAAGGCATCAGCAGCTGCAATAGTGGCACGCAGGGCCCTTTGGTTATAAACCTAGAAAGCTGATACAGGATCAAAGACGACGCTGGAAGTCTTACCTTTCTATGTAAAGGTGCTTTCTTTTTCAACGTCCATAGAGTCCACTGCACATACCTTAGGGTATGTAGTTGGAGCGATCCACTGCACCAAACAGCTTCACCTTTAATCTCTCAGCATGCACTGGTCCTCCTCCCTATATACCCCGCCCTCAGCCACAGACATTTAGCTTTTTGTTTGGTGCGCGGCAAGTACTGAATCCAGTCGCACCTGTTTTACAGCGGGACAGCCTAGGCAGTTCCAGGCTTTTTTTGTTTTCATGATTTACCTTAGTTTTTTTAACTTCTGAGTCTAGCGGTACTAGGCATCGATAGGACACATATACCGCGACTCCTACCTCCGCCAATGCCGAAACACCAGTAACGCTATATGCCCTGGGGATTTTGGTGGGCCCCAACGTGGCTTAGCTAGCGGCTTTGCAGGGATCTGGACTGCTGTCGGGTCGCTGAGATGACAGGTAAGCGATTCCTCGTGTTCGGGGACTCGTGCTGGCAGTCCTGCCAACATATACCATATACCTGACAAGATATATAAATTATAAAAATATATAAAGTACCTATCCCCCCAAAAAAAATCCCAAATCAAACCACCCTTAAACCCCCCACCCTGTATGACCTATCCCCAATCTAGGTATACCTGGATCCCCTAAACCCTTAACCCGTTACTAGCTAATCTAATCTATCTAAATATCTAAAAAAAAACGGCCCCCTCCTTACTGAAAATAATAAAACAGGGGCAAAAAACCTGGATGGCCCTAAGCTAGTGGAGACCGACCCCAGCCCACAAGGCCTTCCAAAAAGATTAAATCAAAAACAAATCCTTCCTCCATCGACATAAAGACAGAAACAAAAATATGAAGATCACATATTTATCGGGAATAAATCCCCTATCACCTCCCAGCCTAAATACAAACAAAGTAATATCTAGATATATATATTTATATAAACATATATAAATTGTACAGGATAAGTAATAATTGACAGGGGCATTAGACTTAAGTAACTATACAGTAGTCATAACCCGGCTCACAGACATATAAAAAGGAATGAAATTCCTCAACTTATTGAAACGAAATATGGTACTTTTGTGGCATGAAAAATATAAACACTTAAAGAATCAGGATATATACTTGTATATCGGTGCGGAAAATGGAAAATCAAATAGATACGGCTTCAAAAATATGACAAATGCATTAGACTAATCCTGCCAAGCCTCAGGTTCTGGCAAAATATTAAAAGCAAACTGAGTTTTGGACCAGCCCACCCAAACATATGCAAAAAAGTACATATAATGCTGAATTGTTTGAATCAGAATCTTCAGCATAGCGTATATGGCGAAAAGATGGGCTTTTTGGAGAGGCATCTCAGGTTCGGAGGGCCCATAAGCTGCAAAATCAACGGTCTGGGATTTAGTTGCAACCTCTATGGAGGATATAACCATATATTGAGCCTGAAAAGCTGCATACGATTCAGAATATTCAGGGATCGGGAAAAGGTCAATCTTGGAAGAAAAATGCAACCACTGAGGAGGATAACTCCAGGAGCTGGTTGGTTGCTGACAAAGTGGGGTTGCCATATTCAGAGATCGAAGGAGAAATTGGAGAAACAGCAAAGTACCAAACACTGTTGGCAAATGGTATCTGAGACATCCCACTCCACAGCTTGATGATGTTCAGGCAGGCATTAACGGAGGCATTGCTTTTCCCCACGTCATTTTCGGCTATCTGAGAATCAATGTGCAGGAAATCATAATTTGGAAGAAGTAACTCAGAATGTAGATTCATCACCCGTGCTACAAGCCTCTCCTCTGAGCTGGCAATAGCTGTAAGGAGAAGTTCCATGATAGGGTGTGAGGGCATAACCGCCTCAGCAGCTAAACGTAATAACAGTAATATATTATAAACAGGAAAGTAGTGTAAAATAAAGCTTTGTTGTGAATAAGCTGCAATATCGGGCAGTAAGTGCAGGCAGGTATACTGTAACGTGAGGTATGAGTCATAAAACTGTGCAGAGAAATAATCTAGCACATCAATAAATGCAACTGCACCTGCACTCCATGATATACAGGCTAGCAGCAGAAGGTCCACCCTCAGCCCGCAGGCCTTTAATGATGCAGAGGAGCACTTCCAGATAGCGCCCGGGTCCGGAAACTGCGGGTTTAGATAGGATCTCAGCAAACTTGATGGATTTATAGGATGGTCATCTGCCTCCCCAACAACTCAAAGCACTGACTGGTGGAGATTCGCTCTTGTCAGAGGGAGCAGGAGCAACAGCACACTCTGAGGCCCCAAGATGGCGGTCGGGCCCGTGCTTCGCGGATCAACAGGAGCTCACAGACAACCGCAGAGCGACTAAAGCAGGGTCCTCCACCTTCCCTGCTGTCCAGAACACCGACCAGGATGACAGGGAACTCAGCGCCCGAGCCAGGGGCTGCAGCAGCCGCCGGAGGGGAATCCAAGATGGCGCCCGTGGTGATGAGACGCTACAACAGGAGACAAACTGCAACCACAGCACAGCCACCAGAAAGAACAGGCTGCCCAACGGGTTCCAGGAGCGTGAAGAGGTAAGTATCCAGCTATGTGTCAAACTAGGAGTCCGGTTAGAGGGTACAGGGTGCTATTGACGGATATTTGAGCCCAGGAGCTCTAAAGTCAGCCTCCTCCTAGCCACGCCTCTTAACATTTGTCATTCTTAGTGTATGCTAATTTGGTTCTTGTTCCAGGTTCCCCTGATATTATCTCTGTGTCTTCTCCAGAGCATTTGACCATATCTGCTGGAGTGCTTACCTCTGCTACTTCCAGTGCAACAGTGCATCATTTCATCTCAGCCTGTGAGCTACTCAGTATTACCATCCCTGCCAGTGAGCCAACTCTGTGCTATCTTCAGTACAACAGTGCGTTATTATTTCACCTCTGCCTGTGTGCAAATCCTGTGCTACCTTAGTGCAACAGTGCATCATAACACCTCAGCCTGTGTACTACTTAGCGTTTCCTCCCGGAGCAACAGTGCGTCATAACACGCAAGCCTGTGTACTATTTAGCGTCTCCTTCCGGAGCTATAGTGCATCTTACCACCTCTGCCTGTGTTCTATGCCAAGGAGTCCTGCTACAGAGCAATTGTGCAGCACACCTCTACCTGTGGGGGTACCTCAAGTACTAATTCCTTGTGCAACTGTGCCTCATGGAAGGCATACTCCTTGGGCCACTGTCTGTCTGACACTGTTCCCACAGGGCTTGGACACCAGATCAAAGGACCGCGACCTGTCTGCTGGGTGCAGCTTAAATATCCATATCCCGATTGGTAGGGGTCACTGGTGAACACCTCCCTGCAATTTAGACTCCGCAATTTTGGTAAGGTCTCGCTAACATCCAAATTCTGTGGATGAGGAGGTCGTACATTCAGGCAACTCGCCTCCGATTCTTTCACCAGACTCGGGCCTCTGCTTTCAATCCCTCAGTGGCAAGCATGACAGCATCCTTCTATGTATATGCCTCCCATGAATTCTTGTTGGGTTAATTCTTCTGCTCACTTTATTCAGAGTATGCTGCCATGTATAGTCCCTCAGCAGGCAGATAGACCCGTGCGGCAAAGCTTGGGGCATAAGAGAAGTCCCATCAGTCATTGCCTCAGGAGTCTGACTCTGCCTCCTCATCAGACTCTGATAATCAGAGTTCTGGGTCTTACTCAGTGGAAGAAGACCATCAGTCCCTTGTGGAAGTCCCCTCTCTGGTGTCCTCTATACTGAGGACAGTTAGATCTGTCCTCAGTATAGAGGAAGAGGAGGCTCAACTGACATTTAAGACTCCAGTCTTTCGGCGTCAGTAGGTAGCTAAGGATTATTTCCCTCAGTCTGAGCAACTGACAAATCTCATGATTGAAGCATGGTGTACTCCTTGTAAGCATTTCCATGCTAAAAGGAATATAACCTCTCGATAACCTTTTGCATTTGGTGAGTGTAATAAATGGGAAGTTTTCCCAACAATAGATGCTCATGTCACAAGATTGATCAGGAGCGCTATGTTACCCATTCCTGCAACATCCTATTTATAATAGGTTACAGATAGAAAACTTGATAATTATTTGAAATCGATGTTTTCATTATCTGGATTACCAGCCCAGCTATGGCTGTAGCCTGGGTAGCCAAAGCTATGGAAGAATGGACAACATCTCTGGAGGATACGATGTCTGATGCTCTCAGAGAGCAGCAGTCTTTTGTCTGTCAGATGTGAGAAGCAGCTGTGTATATGGGGATAGCGGTCATTGACGCAGGTATCCTGGCTTCTAGGGTCTCCGTAACTTCGTTTGCAGCTCCAAGATCCCTTTTGCTGAAAACCTGGAAGGTGGATGCAGGGTCCAAAATGCTCTGGAATCTTTGATCGATGACATAATGACTTCTCTGGCAACACCGAAGTCTGCTGAATTGCTATCTACGACTACCCCTAAATTTAGGCAGTTGTCAACTCTGTCCTGTCGCCCATAGGGTATGGCAAAGACAGTCTTCCTCTACACAAAGTAATTCCTGCAAGAGACCGCAAGCAAAGAAATCTTGGTCAACCAAACGTCCTGCTTCCAAGCCAGGCATTAAGTCTACTGTCTGATGGGGCAGGCCTCCCCCTGGGGTCTCAGGGTTGGAGGCCGACTTCTACAGTTCACCCAGGCCTGGCATCTGACAATTACAGATGCCTGGGTGTGAGAGCTTGGCTCTCATGGTTATGTTCATAGATACACACTCCTATCGCACAAGTGTTCCCATGGTCCCTATGTAGCCGATCAGATTATGAAGATACCCCTATTATACAATTATTTAGTTTGTCAATATATTCAAGGGGGTGCTACCACTGGACACAGTACAAGTTACATTACATAGCACCAGGAGAAAAAAAGTGTTAATATTGGGTGCACTATATTAAAACATACCTTTTAATTCAAACATCTAAAATTCAATCAATTCCATATAATATACCAGCGAGTTTTAAAAGATAGAAA
This sequence comes from Taudactylus pleione, assembly GCA_031769625.1. NCBI lineage: Eukaryota > Metazoa > Chordata > Amphibia > Anura > Myobatrachidae > Taudactylus > Taudactylus pleione. The sequence continues at coordinate 2,031,187 of JAUIMM010000105.1, forward strand.
AAAATATATATACTGTATATAAAAAAAAGTATAGAAAAAGTGGGAAAATATATATAAAATTCTAAATATTAAAATTTGACAAACAGTATTTAAATTGTCTTCACAATTCAAAAATATAAATTAGTCTGCACGTCATCATTTATATATGTGGGGTAAGTTTTTAGTGTTTATTCATATGTCCTTTTAAATTAAACACATACAGTATATGATATTCAAAATATGTTCTTTATTGACATCCTCAATATTATGGCAATTGCCCACCAGTGGTGTCATCGGTGTGTATATATGTATGTGTGTTTATGTATGTATGTATATATATATATATATATATATATATGTGTGTGCGTGATACTCATTCATAAGGAGAACATGTTATAGACATCTCTGAAAGCTTATAATAGCAAATTCCTATTTCTCCTTTATTTATATACTAGCTGGAGTACCCGGCGTTGCCCGGGATTTTAAGAATGTTTGTTTACACATCATCCTCCAAGCAACCTCTCCTTAGACAGGCTTCACGAAAAGTGTGACAAAATTCCCATCAACAGTCCTAAGGTCTTCGAAGGAAGTAGGACCTGTAACGGTGTAAAGCAAACTTCGGAGATAGAAGCATTAAAAATTTGTAGGATGTACAGTGTAAACATGGCCAAGAGCTTCTGTTGCTCTGTTACCAGGATGACCATCTACAGCGACTCCCTGTTTTCTGCGCAGAAAAACTTTTGGAGAAGCATTCCATGTGTAATATTTTGGCAGCTCACCGTACAGCAGGGTCCTTGAAAAGTCATCCTTTTGACACATTTGTAAGAAAGAAGTGAATGCTGTTGCGTAACTTGGTATAGTCCAAGAGAGCTGAGAATGCTGGCAAAGCCTGCTTAAGCTCTCTTCGATAATAAACATTAAGATCATGACAACACAAAACACTTGCTCGGAGGCCCTACCCATATACTATGAGGCCCCACAATGCGCGTCCAGCAAAAATTGTGGTTTTTAATTAATTAAAAATGAACAGTAGTTAATTTCCATTTAAAAAATGTTTAGTTGCCTCCGTCGTGTTTTAATACGCTCGTATGTAAAAGTCACGATCTTCGCTTGTAAACTGTGGATTTGTATAGAAAGACAGAAGTACCGAAGGACAAATTTTCGCTTTTATATAGTAGAGAAGATAGAAAAGAAAAAATAGTAGATAAGCTAAATCCATTTCTAATTCTGTATCTAACCTGTAGAGGGCGAATGCTATGGAAAAATGTTAGTTTTTAAATAATTAAAAATTAACAGTAATTTCGATTTAGTAGAGAAGATAGAAAAGATAAAATAGTAGATGAGCTAAATCTTTTGTAATTCCGTACCTGACCTGTAGAGGGCGAATGCTATGTAAAAATTGTGGTTTTTCAATAATTCAAACTTAACAGTAATTTTGATTTCAAATTTTTAGTTGCCTCCACCGTGTTTTAATACGCTCGTATGTAAAATTTCACGATCGTGGCTTGTAAACTGTAGATTTGTATAGAAGGACAAATTTTCGCTTTTATATAGTAGATCGCACCTAAAAAAAAGTCTCCCTTGGGACAGATTCCTCTAATATAGAGTAGATTTTCCATTCAAATAATATGTGTTGACCCACTTATTGTAATATTTACAATTTTATAATATATTCCTAGATGTCTGCGATATATGTTGCTCTCAAATAAGAGAGATGTTATTATCAGTCTGTAAATTGAGCATATAACAAATCTCCCAGAAAAAATTACAGAAAGTGTGCTGTTTCGTACTAAAGTGCTTAAACTCTTGAATATCACTAGATTAATTCTATTCACAATATGCAATATATTGGGCTTAAGTACCTTCAATGGAATAAAAATGAGTACTTATAATAGGTATTCTATTGTCCGCTATTAGGTTAAGATCTAAGTAGGGATTAATATATTTGGGATATAATTCCAGGTTACCAAAGTTCCTTTTGGACCAGGGCATTATGCCCGTTATATGTTATAAATTCACCTGTTATAGAATATAATATACCCTCATAGCTACTGTTCCCCTTAATCATGTATATATTATCCTAAATTCCTCAATTGGTTCATTATATGGAGTCTAATTTATCCCCCTTTTTTAGTTGTCTGGGTATTTATTTGGTTCTTTCATGATATATCAAACCAGTTAAATATTAGGTGCATTTATTGCTTTTTTGTCTGGAAGCCTATTTAAGTATTTTGTCGATAGAGGCTGAACTATTTCTTGAAAATCAATTTATGCTGTTCTCTATACACATAACCATAAGGATTGGTATTTTATGTTATGCTATTACATGTTGTCAGGTTTGTCTGTACAAACTAATGTGACTCAATCGAGGTCTCAACTCATTACACTACGATACAGATTTGACTAAATAAATATAGAGGAAGAAAACAAGAAAGAAAAAAATAAATAACAGTTTATATATATATATATATATACACACATACATGATAGGCTATGCTAGCCAAATTCTTTTTACTACTTATAACCATATATATCATATATATTTTTTATTTATTATATATTTTTAGTCTTTATTATTTATTTTCCATTTTCTCTCTAAATATATATTTTTTTTTTATTTTTTTTTTCCTTATTAATTTCATAAATGTATATATAAAATATTTCTATAGGTTGTCTGAGGTTTTCTGAGTGTGATACTATTTACATCTGTTAAATAAGGTTGAAACATTGTTTCCAATAATTAATATAGTCTGATCCTTTTTCGAACTTGTGGAATGCAGCATTATAATAGAACGTATATGTTGTGCCATCCATTCATATATAAGATCAGCTGTTTGATGAAAATGACACGCAAGCAATATCCTGCTGGAACGCATGAGGGTGATGACTCATGCAGGAGGGAGATTGGAATGGTAACGACCTATTAGGCCGCAGAAAAGTGATCAAATGGCCCTCCTCCAAAATGAGGCTTGGTTTGCATCGTATTGCGCATGCGTAAGACGTTAGTCCCCGGGATAAAAACCGCATGACTCTAAGTATTTACACTTCTGAGGAAGCTGCTGAACCTAAAGGAGGCGGAGAAACGCGTAAAAGACATTCATTACTTTGAACCAGCTGGTTGATACCACTCATTTATCTCCCGGGAGAATTGTGAGTACAGGACGAATAGATTAACAGGCTGTATTCCTCACTTACCCAAGGGAATAATATGACCGACTCCTGTTTTTCCAAAAAAAGGGATTTGAATGACCTAATTGCATACTTGCTGGACTGTCTATCAAATACTCTGGGCACAAATTAACATCTATTCTGAAGTAACAGAATTTTAGCCTGTATCCATGCATGCTTACTACTAACCTCATTGCAATCAAATCAATGTAGTTTTTACAAAAACCTCTATAATTAATCACATTCCGCTTTGGGCATAAACTAACATCTACTCTGTATTGACAGAGTTTGAGCATGTGATATATTTATGCTTGCTATTAATCTTATTGGCACAAATAACCAATGATGTCTTTGCAACACTAATTACTATCCTGTTTCTTTTTAATTACCAACTTGCTTGGGTTACTAATAATCTAAATTACAGACAAGCTCTATATGTTTACCACAGCCTTGTCTGTTTATTGTGAATAGAATTAATCTAGTGATATTCAGGAGTTTTAGGATTTTACATGTCCTAATATGGACATATATGAATGTGGTTTTTTTTTTTAGCTTGCTACTATAAATGAGCAGTTCTACCAGCCAGTAAAAACCCATTTATTCTTAGTCATTTGTATTTTTAATTTGTGTTTTATTTTTAAATAATTTCATAATATTAAAATTTTTTGTGTTAATAAATTTGGTCTAGTAGCGCTGTCTATAATTCTTGCTTAGCTCTGTTTTTGTATAGGTAGAGGCATATACATATCTTTTGATAGCAGCTGTAGATTAGAATAACATATGTAAAATTTTTTACATCATTGTACATGTTTGTTATAGAGCGCTTGGTTTTTTCTTTTGCTGTTTCACACTAAAGCTGGGAACACACTGGCCGATATATTGGTCGATCAATTGATCAGCCAATATATCGTGCCCCCGTCGGCCAATGTATACAGACGATATGTCTGTGAGCGACTTTGTTGCTGCACAGCCAATGAACAGATATGTCTGCAGACATATCTGTCCATCGGCAATTGAGTACAGGCGATCGGCCGATTGCCTGTACACGGGTGCAGGAAAGGGGGGGGAGCCGCGAGCGGGTACTACTTACCCGGGTCTGGCACAGCTTCCCACCACAGCAGCACAGCACATGCTGCTGTGTGCTGGCCTGCACTGGGAGACTGTCCGAGGCTGCTAAAGTAGCAGCCCAAGCAGACTCCTATGCCAAAGGGGGGATCGATCATGCTGATAGCGCGCCCCATTGGCTGTGCGCTGGGCTGAGGGGCACACAGCGCCCCCCTCCCCAGCACCATTTTTTTTCTCCAAAGGGGGCATGACCACACCTTCTGCAATTAGGCCACGCCCCCTACCCGGCTGCCAGGACCCGCTGCAGCATGCAGATGATGGTCGTTCAGTGTGTATGAACGACCATCATCTGCAGATATACATGCAGATCACTCGATCTGCAGATATATCTGTCAGGTGTGTACCCACCTTAAGAGAATCTGTACTCCCAGCCTACAGGGCAATGCTGTGTCTCCAGCAGCTCCCGGCTGATCTGTGTGAGCTGTTATGCATATTGTTTCAGGCTGGGGGAGCCTGCGCTTTCAGCATGCAGGACAGTGCTATGATTTTCCAATAATCTGCAGCTTATAGCTAATATATGCAACAATAATTACATTTCAATTATAAGAGTATATGGCTTGGAATGCCTGTTTAAACTTTGTATTATTGCTATGTTGTTTGCAGACAGCTGCTGTGTCTGCTGCTAGATACTGGGAGAGTTCTCAGCTTCTGTATCAGTGCTGAGTTTGTTAATGACTAATAGATACACTAAGAAAGAGTATCTCCTCAGCCTGTGTACCACCATGCTGAGTTATCAGCAGTGCATTGCAGACATAAATCGCAATAATGACATTAGCAGAGACAAAGACACACAACTAAAGATGTCTAACGCACTTTTTGCTGTAATGGGATTACTGTGAATGATATTAAGTTTAAACAGGCATTCCAAGCCCAATGGGTCGCACTGCCCTATTTTGAATCTGAAGTCTCTCAACAGATTCTTCAAGGTGCCCAAGTTCTGTATGGAAACCCTACGGTCAATTATGCTGGCTATGGAGCCTGGAGACTTGATGGTCTCCTTGGACATACAAGATGCATTTCTGCCTGTTTCCGATTACAAGATCCCACCAAGGCTTTCTCAGATTGGCGGTGTGTTTCAACTCCTGGTGGACAAGTGGGGATTACCGGACGTAGACCTCATGATGTCATGTAGCAACCACAAGGTCCCCAGGTACTGGTCAGAACAAGGGACCACTCAGCCGCCTGCATGGATGCTCTGGCGGTGAGGTGGAACTTCAGGGTGCCATACCTGTTTCCTCCATTTCTCCTTCATCCACTAGGGGACACTGGAGCCTCCGTACAATGGGGTATAGAAGTGGGTTAACCGGGAGCTGGCACCTTTATTAAAAATAACTGAATGGTGGCTAGCTCCTCCCCCTCTATAACCCCCCCCCCAGGTCAGTCTAAAAATTGTGCCCTGGGAGCTGGACCTATGCTCTTTAAGGCACACTCTTCTAGATCTACAAGCAAAATCATATGAGGATACAGACAGGCAGCCTACTGCCCCTGCCTGTCTGCACCACTGGAGCTGCCGGGGAGACCTCACCGCTACTGCCTGCAGTCTGTGCTGAGGTCTCCTGCTACAGAGACCTCAGTCTCTGGGGAGCCCTAGACGCGCTGCATGCGGCGCACGTCCCGGGCTTCCCCCAGCAAAAACTCCACCGCCGGCAGCATTGGCAGCTGTAAGGTTAGTGTGTCCTGGCTCCCCTGACTAGCGGGAGAGCCAGGACTTCAGGCGGTGGAAGCACAAAGGACGCAGCATCCGCTAGTGCTGTAAAGGCGCGATAGCGGAGGGGGCGAAGCCTAACACGAGCTTCTACTCCTGCCTCCCAGCAATCCCAGAAGGACACTGGGGGGCCATTTTGGAAGCAAGGGCTGCTCGTGGAGGCTGCATCTAATGGCTGCAGATAAGGCCAGTAACGGAGATTTACTGCTATTTATAGCTCTATTAATTAGAGCTGCATAGGGTGCACAGCTTATCTCCCTCTCTGACCCCTCTTACATGATATAGTCTCTGTATCTGTACTTATCACCTACTGTGTGTGTGTGACAGAGTGCTGCAGCATGGCTTCTGGGGGATCAAAAGCTGTACAAAAATCCTGCAAAAAATGTGCAGAGAAGTTCACACAAGAACAGTCTAACTCTTCTCTGCTGTGTGACAAGTGTGTACCTCAGCCTCATGCTGCTGACACACCATCCCAACCGTTATGGTCTGATCAAATAACATCTGTTATGTCAAAACTGTCTGAAGAGCTTGAAGCAGCTCGCAGAGACCGGAAGGTGATCAGACAGATCACCTGAACCAGATTGGGCACGTTCTTTAGCCAGATCTGTGGAGAGACTTACTAAAGTTACGTCCCAGGCGCCTTCTGCAGCCTCGTCATATAATGTCCCTAATAAGAGACTTATTCAGAATCCCTTACATTGGGATGATTCGGATGACTAAGAGGCGCAGGAGCCAGAAGAGGGCAAGGTTCAAGAAGAGGTTCAGTTTCCTGATGAGTCAGAACCTATATCTCAGGGCGTAGATACATTAATCACTGCAGTACGCCAGGCCTTACATATAGAAGACTAAGAGGTGACTTCTAAACCATCTATTTTTGGTAAGAGATTTAGACAGGCTGTCACTTTTCCAGCATCAGAGGAGTTGGATGATATCCTAACCTCAGCGTGGAAACACCCTGATAAGAAGTTTCAAATTTCAAAGAAACTTTTGTCTTATTATCCATTTCCACCAGATAGTAGGAAATTATGCGAAACTCCCCCAGGAGTAGACCCCTCAGTGTCCTGTCTTTCTAAAAAGACAGTGCTACCTGTGCCTGGGGCTGTTTCCTTAAAGGAGTCCTCTGACAGCTGGAAAACATGCTAAAATCCATATATTCAGTGGCAGGAGTATCACTGCGTCCAGCACTGGTTAGCTGTTGGGTAAATAAGGCTGTAGAAGCTTGGGCTACACTGCTTGGAGAAGGTCTCAAGACCGGAACGCAGACTGAAGATCTCATTCAGTTGGCCGAACAGATTGCAGAATCAGTCGCTTTCCTTGGGGAAGCTTCTAAGGACATATGTGGTCTTTCTGCTAGATCTACGGCCTTAGCTATATCAGCCAGAAGAATCCTTTGGCTGCGTCAATGGCACGCAGATGCAGAGTCTAAGAGAGCAGTGGAAGCTCTTCTCTTTACCGGGGTCGTTCTTTTCGGGACGGAGTTAGATAAGTGGATCTCACAGGCTACAGGTGGGAAATCCACTTACCTACCATCTGCGGCTCCTCCCCCTTGACGACCTACAGCAGGACCCTCCTTTCTTGCCCCCGGTAGGTTTAGAGGACGCTCCAGAGGAGCTCCGGCCTTCTCTCACGGTTCTAGAGGCCGTGGTAGAGCTGCGACATCCTCTGCATCTGGGTCCCAGCAGGACAAGGCAACAGCAAACCCTCCGCATGACTCTATCCCTTCTCATATGGGGGATCACAGGGTGGGAGCTCGTATTCTACACTTCAAGGAAGTGTGGATCAAGTCTTGCCAGGATGCCTGGGTCAGGGACATCATTACCCACGGTCTGAAGATGGACTTCAGAATAGAACCGCCTTCTCATTTTTTCACAACCAGTTTACCACTGGCATCAGAAAAACGAGTGGTTATTCTAGAAGCAATACAGAAGCTGTTATTGTCCCACGTGGTAGTGAATGTTCCGACCCATCAGAGAGGTCAGGGTTTTTATTCCAGCTTGTTTGTGGTGCCCAAGCCAGACGGCTCAATGAGACCCATTCTCAATTTCAAGGATCTAAACCCTTATCTTTGAACCTTCAAGTTCAAGATGGAGTCTCTCCAGTCTGTTATAGCAGGACTCGAGAAGGACGAATTTCTTGTGTCCCTAGACATAAAGGATGCCGCCTATCTCCACATTCCCATCTGGCCTCCTCATCAGGCATTTCTTCAATTTGCGGTCCTAGACTCGCATTTGCAATATCAGGCCCTATCTTTCGGTCTTTCATCCGCACCGAGAGTTTTCACAAAGGTCATGGACGTTATGATCGCCCTGCTGCATCTTCAGGGGGTCGTCATTGTTCCATACTTAGATGATCTCCTGATCAAGGCCCCATCAGTAGCTCGCTTGTTACGAGACATTCAATTAGCCCAGAATCTTCTCTTGCAACACGGGTGGATTCTAAATTTCCAAAAATTCTCCCTGATTCCGACACAACGTCTGCTATTCCTGGGCATGCTATTGGACACGGTGGAACAAAAAGTATTTCTGCCCCTGGACAAGATCTCCTATGGGACATGGTGCGCCTGATTCTGCGGCATCGCAGAGTGTCTGTACATCTCTGTATCTGCCTGCTAGGGAAGATAGCGACCTTCGAGGAGATTCAATATGCGAGATTTCACTCCCGCCCTTTTCAGTTGGACCTTCTTTCTCAGTGGTCAGGATCCCACCTCTTTCTCCACCAGCGAGTCCTCTTGTCTCCCCAAACGAACACATCTCTCATTTGGTGGTTGAATCCCTTTCACCTGCGGGCAGGATGACGGTTTGCAGTATGGAATTGGAGTCTCTTCACCACAGACGCAAATCTAAGAGGGTGGGGAGCAGTGACCCTGGGAAAAAATTTTCAGGTGCACTGGACTCAGCGGGAGGCATGTCTGCCAATAAATATTCTAGAGGTAAGAGCAGTATTTTATGCTGTCCAGCTGGCGCATCCTCTGTCGCAGGATCAGGCAATCCGAGTACAGTCGGACAATGCCACAGCGGTCGCTTATATAAACAGACAAGGCGGCACCAAAAGCAGAGCCGCCATGAAGGAAGTAAGCAGAATCCTGCTTTGGGCAGAGGAATTTGCAGTGGCGATCTCTATCTTCATCCCAGGAGTGGAAAACTGGGAGGCCAACTATCTCAGTTGGCAGGACATTCATCCGGGGGAATGGTCGCTCAATCCTCAGGTATTCCACCAACTAACTCTGAGGTGGGGTCTTCCACAGGCCGATCTCCTGGCATCGATGATGAACCACCAATTACCAATTTACTGTTCCCGGACCAGGGACCCACAGGCAGCAGCAGTGGATGTAGTGACAGCACCATGGAGGTTCCACTGTGTATACTTATTTCCTCCATTCCCGCTAATTACTCGATTACTTCAGAGAATCAAATGCGAGAATGTCAGGGTGCTGTTCATAGCACCAGATTGGCCCAGACGAGCGTGGTACTCGCAGATGAGGAATCTGTTGGTAGACGAACTGTGGCCACTTCCTCTGCAAGACGACCCCCTTCTTCAGGGGCTGTTTATTTATAAAGACGTAAGGCAGCTTCGTTTGACGGCATAGCTACTGAAAGGGCCGTTCTCAGAAAGAAAGGAATCCCATCAAGTGTAATTCCTACCATGATTCGGGCTCGCAAGGAGGTTACGTCTCAACATTACTATCTCATATGGAAAGCGTATGTAACTTGGTGTGAACGACGCAATTCACCTCCATCAGTATTTAAGGTATCACGTCTCCTTTTCCTTCAGGCTGGCTTAATAGCAGTTCTTCGTTTGGCTTCCATAAAGGTACAGATATCCGCGTTATCCATTTTCTTTCAGAAGAAATTAGCCTTATTTCCGGATATCCATACTTTTCTCCAAGGAGTAGTCAGACTTCAACCTCTTTTTGTGCCTCCTACAGCACCATGGGACTTAGACTTGGTATTGGCTTTTCCACAGTCTGAAACCGTTGCAGAAGGTGGTTCTTCTTTTGACACTTGCCTCAGCGAGGCGTGTGTCTGAACTGGGTGCTTTATCATCCCGCCCTCCTTATCTAATTTTCCACGAAGATATGGCAGAGTTACACACACACAAAAATCCTTCCTTCCAAAAGTGGTATCTGCCTTTCATGTAAATCAACCAATTGTGGTCCCTGTGTTTAAGGATGAGTCTCCAGCCTCTAAATCCTTAGATGTAGTCAGAGCGCTCCGGATTTATGTCGACAGGACTGCTTCTCAACGTAAATCAGATGTTTTGTTTGTTCGGTTTGATTTGGCCCGACCAGGTTGGCCGGCTTCCAAACAAACTATTTCCAGATGGATACGTCTGACTATCAGACAGGCTTATGTGGTGGCTTCCAGACAAACCACCAGTTTCCATTACAGCGCATTCCACGCGCTCGGTAGGACCTTCATGGGCGGCTGCTCGTGGGGTTTCTTTAAACCAGCTTTGTCGTGCTTCCACTTGGTCCGGCAAGCACACTCTTCTAAGATTCTACAGCTTTGATACTTTTGTGGCCTCCACTTCAGAGTTTGGCCGTGCAGTTTTGCAGGGTTCTCAGGCTCTCCCACCCGGGATGTGAGCTCTGGGACGTCCCCATTGTACTGAGGCTCCAGTGTCCCCTAGTGGATGAAGGAGAAATTAGGATTTTGGTACTTACCGATAAATCCCTTTCTCCGATTCCACAGGGGACACTGGACACCCACCCTGCGCTGCTCTACCTGCATTTGTTACTCTTTTCCAGATTCAGACGGTTGTTTATGTTCCTGTTGTCTGATTGGAATGTTAGTTTGTCTTTTGTTAAACTTCTTTGTATATGAATGCCGTGGCTTCTCTGTCTCCTTCTCCTTTCCAGCTCCCCTCGGCCACAGTTGCTTAGACTGACCTGGGGGGGGGTATAGAGGGGGAGAAGCTAGCCACCATTCAGTTTTTTTATTAAAGGTGTCAGCTCCCGGTTAACCCACTTCTATACCCCATTGTACTGAGGCTCCAGTGTCCCCTGTGGAATCGGAGAAAGGGATTTATCGGTAAGTACCAAAATCCTAATTTTCCCTCCTTCCAAGAGTTGTCAGAAACTTCAAGCAGGAAGGGGGCAGGATGATACTAATAGCTCCTGTCTGGCCCAGGAGGCATTGGTTCTCCGATCTGAGATGTCTATCCATAGACAGTCCACTTCCACTGCCTCTGCGTTCAGATCTGCTAGTGCAGGGTACCTGCCTATACCAGGATTTACCCCGGCTGGATTGGACAGCATAGCTCTTGAGTCTTCCGTCTTAAAGGCCAGGGGTTTCTCTGCTTCTGTGATTCAGACGATGTTGAGGGCAAGGAAGCCTGCTTCCGCCCGTGTCTGTCACAGAATTTGGCATTCATTTTTTCTTTGGTGTTCTCACAGAAAATATGACCCTAAGATTTTCAAGATATCAAGAGTTCTTGCTATTCTTCAGGCTGGATTAGACTTAGGTCTTCGCCTGGCTACCTTGAGAGACCAAGTTTCTGCTTTGGCAGTTTGGTTCCAGCGCAAGATTGCCCCTTTGCTGGATGTTAGAACATTCTTTCAGGGGATTCTTCGGCTGCAACCTCCATTTCTCCTACCGGTGGCACCGTGGGATTTATCTTTGGTTCTCAGGGCACTGCAATCACCTCCCTTTGAACACTTGGATAAGGAGAACTTGTGATGGCTGACAACGAAGACACTTTTTCTCTTCGCTGCTTCTTCAGCTCGCAGAGTTTCTGACTTTGATGAAAAATCAAATATGGAGAGCGATAGGACAGTGCTCCAAAGTAGAGCTGTACTCTTTCCAATGCGGGGAACCTTACAAATGTTTCCCATTTTCATATAAATGAGGAAATTGTAGTCCCGGCCTTTCAGTCTTCAGACCGGTCTACAGGTGAATCTTCCCTGGATGTGGTTCGAGCCTTTCGTATTTATGTAGATTGTACCTGTTCCATCAGGAAATCAGATTCTCTCTTTGTGTTATATGGATTTCACAAAAGGTGCTGGCCAGCGAATAAACAAACATTGGCTCGCTGGCTGCGTATAACTATTTCTCAGGTCTATACACACGTTAGTCTCCCTGTCCCTAACTAGGTGACCGCACATTCCACTCGGTCTTTGGGACCATCATTGGCGGTTTAGACATGGCACTTCGGCTGTGCAAGGCAGCCACTTGGTCTTCCATCAATACTTTTATCAAATCCTATGCATTTGGTACTTTTGCCTCCCAGGATGCTTCCTTTGAGCGGGGGATTCTCCTCTCTGCGCAACTGAACTGCTTTGGACGTCCCCAAGGTAATTTCTTTGGACCCTGACGAAGAAAATTACAGTTATGGTATAACATATCTTTTGTTAACTCCTTTTCTTTGAGGTCCATAGGGTCTACAGGACACCCACCGTGATGCACTTGGCCTCAGTTGGGATCTGTTATTTAGCCTTTTTGTATCACTGATTCCCTCTTCGTATATTGAGTGTCTCATTGTACTTCCTTCTCCACTCTCCGTCTCTTGCTGTTAGAATTGTTTACAAACTGTATGCCAGAGGCTGAGGGCGGGGTATATAGGGAGGAGGACCAGTGCATGCTGGGAGTTCCAAAGCTTGAGCGGTTTGGTGCATTGGATCGCTCCAACTTCATAAACCCAAGGTAATTCCTGTGAACCCTATGGACCTCGAAGAAAAGGCGTTAACAAAGGTATGTTATACCGTAACTCTAATTTTTTCAAAGAGCTCTGCGAGTTCAGCCTCCTTTTGTTTCACCAGTAGCACCGTGGGATTTGTCTTTGGTTCTTAAAGGGCTACAAGCTCCCCCATTTGAAACTCTGGACTCTCTAGATTTGCAATGGTTGAAAGCGAAGACACTTTGTCTATTCGCTATCTCATCTGCATGTGGAGTCTCTGATTTGGCAGCTCTTTCTTGTTGCTCCCCATTTTTGATTTTTCATCAGGATAAAACTGTTTTGTACAAGGGAGGGGGTTACCTTCCAAAGGTAGTGTCCCCTTTTCATGTGAATGAAGAAATTGAAGTACCAGCTTTTCAGGCTCCAGATCTCTCTGTAGTTGAAGCCTCCTTGGATGCAGTTCGTGCTCTCCGAATTTATATGGAGCGTACAAACTCTGTTAGAAAATCAGATGCTCTTTTTGTTATATGGTTTTCACAAATGAGGATGGCCAGCTAACAAGCAGACTCTGCCGAGATGGCTACGTATTACTATCTCTCAGGTGTACACACAGGCTGATCTCCGTGTCTCAAGCAAGGCAACAGCACATTCTACTCGGTCTGTAGGGCCATGGTGGGCATTTAGTAGTGGTGCCTCTGCTGAACAGTTGTGTAAGTCAGCCATGTGGTCTTCTGTCCCCACTTTTCTTAGGTTCTATGCCTTTGATACTTTTGCCTCTCAGGATGCTTCCTTTGGGCGACGAGTTTTCCTTTGCTCTGGAGCATCCCCTACCCTAAGGGAACTGCTTTAGGACATCCCCATGGTATCCATGTGGATCCCTATGAACCCTGAAGAAAAATTAGAGTTATGGTAGACCTACCTGGATAACTCCTTTTCTTCGAGGTCCATAGGCTCCACAGGGCACCCACCCTGACGCACCTGGCTGCATGGGTAATTATTTATTTCGGTCAGGATTCCATCATCTGATATAAGGGTTTCTGGTGTATGATTGCTCTTCCTCTTCTTTCATTCTCCTGCCTTGAGTCTTGTGAATAAAACTGAAGGCCTGTGGCTAGGGGCAGGGTATATATGGAGGAGGACCCGAGGCATCCTGAGAGCTTGAAGCATTATCTGTTTGGTGCCCGGATCTCTCCAACCACATTATCCCCATGGTATCCCTGTCATGTGGACCTATAAGAAAATTGAGTTATCTAAATAAGTCTACCATAACTCAATTTTTTTTCACCTTTGTATTAACATCGTATACGGATCCGAACGACATATCATTCAGGCATCAACACTGAACGATATGCCGCCGGATCGTGTACGAGATTGGCAGATCTTGCCTGCTGTAGGCAAGATCTGAAGGTGCGTTGTACCGCCCGCGGGTACACGCATCGGCATTGTGATCATGAGTGGACACTCACAATTTGAACATATTAAGCATGATCTGTCGTTCCAATGCGTTGAAATCGGCCAAATCGTGCATAATATAGTCTAGTGTGTAAGCACCTTTAGAGCAGAGCTTCACAAAAGCTGCTATTTCCAGACATAGTAGAAAAATAGTTGCAAAACACACGGATGGACAATGTACAGCACAAGAGGAATAGGAATAACAACATTTTTTAACTGGATGGTTATTGTGTGGTTTGTCTATCTTGTCTCTGACGGAAGGAAGCCCAATGTTGGGAAATATTCCCACCTTATACTGTATATTCAGGTAGTCAGGTTGGTTAGTCAGTGGTGTTCCCCAGAGTTATATGTTAGAAAAAATTTAAGAAATTGAGCATTTCACTAACAAAATATACAGTGCTATTGGCATTAACTGCTTAATATTACATGTTGATCCAGGGGATTCTTCAAATGCCATCAAGTGTTCTGGATTATTCCCTCTCTTCTCTACTACTCTGGATCAGCTATGGTTTTCGAGGATGAAAGGATTAACTTAATGAATAAATGTATTGTTTGTCAACCTAAACAAATGTTTAACTCTGTAATATAAGGATTGTCCTAATAGCCATTAATAAAATTAAGTTGTAACATTTAAATGTAGCTAAATGTGGGAACCACTGCTATTCATCTACTTTCAACATTTGACAAAGAAAAATGTATCAGGCGCCAAGCAAGCACTTGTAGTTCAATATGTACTGCCGCCACCCTCAAAACATGTGCATGTGCACTGCACTGTCAGTGTCCATTCCGCACAGCACTGTTATCGAACAGCCTCACGCCAGAATGTATTCTTGGTTATATTGAAGTGTGAGCATATTTCTGTCTACCTTTTTCAAAGGACAGTGTGATCTGCCACATTATTGTATTATTCCAGAGTATTATCAACCTCTTTGGAGTGTCCATCTGCATGAACATTGTGTTGATACAAATGTTGCACATCACACATTACCGTGTGTGGATTATATGTGGAATCATTGAGGCAGCCTATAGCCTCACAGGTGGAACTAACAGCCCATTTATTGAATACCTATGTGGCAAGGATAGTTTCCTTTTATTCCAAGGACTTGAATACCCTAGGTTTTTTAGTATAGCAGAAGATTACTATACATGTGGAGTTTATGTACATTGTATTCACGCATGCATTAGTAATGATTTATTCTGCTAGCAGGATTTGTATGTGTAATTTTTATAAGTGTGGGATCCTTTATTAGTGATTCCTAAATAAATATACATTATTTTTCAGACATTGGTTGGTATCTATTGTTTTTAAGTGTGTGCAGCGCCACATTTATATCCTATTTAACTTCTTATTCAACATTTCACAGTCAAACTCTAATGCTGGTTAAACACGCGGTGATTTTTAGGACGACGGAACGATAATGATATCGTTCAGTCGTCCAAAAAATAAAGTTTTAGCCCCAAAATGATGACCAATGTGCGCTCCCGTTTGTAGTTAGGAGTTATCGTTCATCGCCCGTCCAACCTGACGATATTGTCAGGTTGAACATTTTTGGGGATGAGGGAGGGTGGCCGGCACCGAACAAAATCGTTCTGGATTTTGTTCAGTGTTTGTGCTCAGTTTCGTTAACGACCCTGAGCACACCCCTGTCAGGGACACACTGGACGATGTCGCTCATGGAGCGAATCGTCCCATGCGTATGCACCTTTACACTAAGGGCCTGATTCAGAGCCGGACGCAATTAGCGCTCGCTCGTCCAGAAAATAGGGGTGGCTATTCAAATGAACCGTTCGCTCTTTGCGGTCTGTTCACGCCTCTAGGTCTGAACGAGCGAACAAAACTTGCGGTCGTTTTTTGGAAAAATACGCCCCCTGGCCGCTCGCATCCTACGTCATGTCCGCTATTTATTAGATTAATTGAGTACATCGACCAGCGTATGAACTGCTCGCAATTTTTGTGGTTGGTTTTTGCTACCACAATCTTGCGAGCAGTTCTGGCTATAAAATAACCCAATGACATGGTCAATGACGCTGCTGTTTTAATTATGCACACCCTTAAAACGCCCGTTTTGACCTTTAAGCACGCCTGCGTTCGGATCTCCACTCCCCGTTTTCAAGCACCTTCCCCTGTTACCACCCACATACGCCTCATTCTGTCACTCAAAGTAGCAGGCATTCGCTATATAGCGAACAAACGATTTTCGGCCGCACTGACTGGTTCGCGCATGCGTATTATAAACCGTACGCATGCGCAGAAGTGCGAACATCGCTCGGAGCGTACTGCCGCTTACGAGCGGCTCTGAATCAGGCCCTAAGTACTCAATAAGCCTTAAGGCACTAGCTAACTACACCTAAATAAGGTGTACAAGCGTCCCTATATGTGTAATACATGCTAAATCCTGCAAGAAGTGATGGACTGTGCAATCAGGTATGAGGCAAATAAAATATGAAAACCATGGAAAATGGAATGATAGGGAGGGTTTGATAACTATACAAAATGTGTCAGTTTGCAGTGTCTGCGAAGTTATGATTTGTTAAGGCTTCTTTACATCTAAAGCTGGCCACACACTAGACCAACTTACATCCAACCATACAACTAGTTGATTGATTGGAATGAAAATCTGGTAAGGTATGAAAGCAAATGACAATCAGCAATTTGCTCCCAAACACCAGAAAACGGACAAAAACTGTTGTTTGAACAAATTGTTTAGAGCAAACATTTAACAAACTTGTCTGAACGACCATTTTCATCTGTTTTCTGGTATTTAGGAGCAAATTGCTGATCATCATTTACTCCCATACATTACCAGATTTTCATTCCAACCAGCCAACTGGATGGTTGGATGAAAGTTGGTCTAGTGTGTGGTCATCTTAAGACTCTGTGGCCCGTATTCAATTTGGAGCGAAAAGTCAATTTCAGCGATACTTTTTCGCCGATGACGACGTAATTTTCGCCGATTTCAGTTATCCCCGTATTCAATTTCTCAAACTTTTCGCTGGTGTGAAAAGTTTGCGCATTGTTACCAGCGGAAAAGTATTGGCAATGGATGACCGGCGGAAAAAAGTGCAGAATCGGGGTTTTGGGGTGCTAAACGCAAAAAAAAAAACTAAAGACACCAGCACTTTGAAAAAGTAGGCGAAAAAAAAACAAAGTGGGTGTACAAATTTTGATTGAAGGTGCGTTTTTGGCGCTATTAAATGCTTTACTTTAGCAACTTTAAAATATGCTTGCACCCATTTTCATGTATCCCAAATTTGATGGGAATACTTATTTTCCCCAAAAAAATTTGCTAAAACTATTCTTCACCACTGTCACCAAAGACGCTAAATAGCACCTATTGAGACCATTCAAAGACCCTTCAGCAGGGCTAATAGGGGGTACCCATAGTGAATCCCATGTCAGAGCATCTTTTGGGGGGTGTCGGGCTGATTTCCCCAAAAATGACATGACTTATGACCTGTTTGCGTTTCACCGTGTCCATTTTCGCCGATTTAAAATACTTTTTCGCACCTGAAACCAGCGATGACGGCAAAAAAGATTGGCAACTGACTTTTTGCTTCAAATTGAATACGGGTCTGTGTCTCCCGGATTAAAGGATGGACTGTTAGTCTCTGTAGTAAGAAAGTACCTTCGGTTTGGAACAGAAGCAAAATAATGAAGAAAACAATTTAATCTTAATTTGCCATTGCTCCTGTTGTGCTTAAGCATACTGTAGATATTGCACTCAGAATTCATTATAGGCCTGATTTAACATTGGGTTTTTAAGCCACAGATTCTCAAACTCTGGGCCTGATTCAGACCCGGTCGCAAGCGCTGAGCGCTCGCAATTGGGTCAATGGTGGCCCACAGGGCTCCGTCGTGCGCATGTGCGAGACCCGGCTAGAGACGGGCAATCCGGGTCTCGCAACAAAGGTGGCGAGCTGTCGATGTTGAGTGACAGCTCGCCCCCTTTGGTGGGCTGGCCGGGGGGATGGCTGCCCAAACGGAGGCATTCCTATGAGAACGCCTGCCATTTGTTAGAGCCGAAATCTCTCTGGGGCTTGCGGCCACGAGACCCTACCACAAGGGTCTCGTCGCAAGCCCGATGGTCGCGATGGTCTTGCCCTCAGTACCCCAAACAGTGTATGTTTTCCAGGTCTCACATAATTAAAGTGAAATAATTATTTCTACCTGTAGATCTTTCAAGATATGTCATTGAGTAATGAATTCACCTGTGCACCTGCTGGGTGAGCTGGAAAATGTGACCTGTGTGGTCCTGTGGACCAAGTTTGAGAACCACTGCTTTAAGCTATTGCTCCTTTTTACATTCTGCTTTGCACACTGCAAAATCCTTTTCTTGTTGCCATAATAATGTATCTTAATTGTGACATCACTCAAACATTTATCTGAGCTAGATCTTTCCATATGTAATTCATTAGTAAAATATATTTTTAAACAAGCCCATCAATGTCTTGTACATTTTTAATCATTAAGAGAGAACCATTTAGGAGGTGTATTGGAGAATAGATTCTACATTGTAGGGGTGTGGTTAACCACTATATCGTTCTGCTTTTTGACCCAAGGTCAAGGCATCTGTGCTGTGTTGTCCTAATGTGCAGTACATAAAAAGAATCCGTACAACTGCAGCACTTGTGAATTTATAGTGGAATTGCCAAAACTGTGTATGTTGAGGTATTTATGTGGATTATGTGTATTAAGGTGCAGATAAGGGAGTGGTTAATGTGTTGCTTTTGTTTTTACATTTGGTGATGTTGCAGATATGCAGCAGTTGGAATCTCATCTTAAGAACAGAAAAGCACATGAACAGGAAATACGAGAGCCCCTGGTGACACAACTACAACAATTGATAGACTCTTTCCAAACAACAACGGACCAGTTGTCTTCCAACTTAACTGGCAATGTCCGATCTGAGGTCCAGCATCAGTTACATGTAGCTGTGGGAAAGTAAGTCTAGTTTATCACATTTACTTTGTTTTATTCTGCACCTGCCATACTTAAAATTAAATTCTAATTTACGTTATCCAAAATAAAAATAAACTGAATGGTAATGCCATTAAATGGTAACCATTTACAGTAATTTTCCTGGCATTACCTCTGTAAATAGGGATGCCAGCACTATTGCAGACTGCACTGTATTCTGCCAGCGATAGCAACAAAGAAGCTGTGGACTCCTGCAAAATATCAGTTCCTGTTACGGTTAGAAGTGGAGTACTGGCACATCAAGGTCAGCCTGTAGCTGCTGGTGAGCCCAGTTTCGGTGATCAAGCCAATTATGACTGCTTTCATCTGGCACACAAGAAACCTAACCCTCCCGAGGGGGTGCCTAACCATCCCCCCTAGAGGTTTCTAACCTCCCCACCCAAAAGAAAAACCTAACCCCGCTAACTTACCTAACCCTCCCCCCTTCCTGGGGCTAACACTACGGGCGACCCGGCCTACCTTCGTTCGGGCTCGTGTCCTCCTCGATTACAGCATCGGGATTCAGATAGGCGTCGAGATTTCAGCGTCGGCTGCCGGTCTCTTAACTAGATACCCTTTCTACTCTTTCTTCGAGGTCCACAGGATCTACCTTGGGGTATGTAGTTGGAGTGATCCACTGCACCAAACCACTTCAGCTTTAAAGCTCCCAGCCTATATACCCTAACCCCAGCCACAGGCTTACAGTTTTTTTGTTTGGTGCGCGGCAAGTATCCATTCACACCTTTTATACAGCGGGACTGCCTAGTCCCAGGCTTTTTTCTTTTTTGATATACCTTAGTTTTTGAACTTCTGAGTTTAGCGGTACTAGGCACCAGTATGACACATGTACTGTGACTCCTACCCCTGCCGATGCCGAAACGCCTGTACCGCTATATGCCCTGGGGATTTCAACGGGCCTTAGCTTGGCTTAGCTAAAGCTTTTCTGGGGTCTGGACTGCAGTTGGATCACAGAGATGGCAGGTAAGTAATTCCTCGTGTTCATGGAATCGTTCGCGGAAGTCCTTGCCTCCAGTGTAGGAGACGCATCGGAGACAGCTGCGGATGAAGACCTCGTGTAACGTGTCCTCACTAAGGCAGCCGGGGCCATATAGTCTGTCGCCGGGGATGGGTAGTAGACGCAGTTAACGTTTGTTTGTACTGCTGTAAGCTGTTGGTCTCAGAGGTTTGGCCTGTCTCCCTGTGTACCTCTCCCTTGGGTCTGGTATATAGCGCTCCATATACTACCAATACCCCTGCGGGGCTGGTCAGTTGATTGAGTCCATTTGCATTAGCAATTGTGTGTATTTATGCATTGTATTTGACTTTAATGCTAGCTGCTGTATTTATAATGCCTTTTGTTTTCCAAACTGTCAGTTATATCTATCACTGTGTTTCTCCTCATCCCTCTGAAAAGGGTTTGGGGTTTTTCATTTATAAAAAGTCACATTGCATTTATATTGCACACCTTATACCTGTTACACATTGCCCATGTCTAAAGGTAGAGGTGAGAAGGATGAGCCGCCAGTGCTAAGATCATGTAAGTCCTGTTTGGCAGGCCTGTCTGAGCAGGATGGGTTGTATAGTATCTGTTGTAAACAGCTACCTGTTCTATCCTGTACACCTGCACCAGCACTAGAGCCACCTTGGGTGGCCTCTTGGTCTCAGGTTTTGTCACACTTAGTGGACAAGGCCACAGAAGCACGGGCTCCTGCTGCGGTGTTGCCTCATGCTATGGGGTGTTCACAGCATTTGCATCCTTCTATGTGTATGCCCCCATGAATTCCTGTTGTGTTAATTCTTCTGCTCAGTCTAGTCAGACTATGCTGCCGTTTATAGCCCCTCAGCAGGCAGATAGATCAGTGGCAGTAAAACGGGGGCACAAGAGAGGTTCCCATCAGTCGTTGCCTCAGGAGTCTGACTCTGCCTCCTCATCAGACTGATAATCAGAGTTCTGGGTCTTTCTCAGTGGAAGAAGACCATCAGTCCCTTGTGGATGTCCCCTCTCTGAGAGTGGTTAGATCTGTCCTCAGTATAGAGGAAGAGGAGGCTCTGCTGACATCTAAGACTCCGGTCTTTAGGCGTCAGAAGGTGGCTAATTATTATATCCCTCAGTCTGAGCAACGGACTAATCTCATATCTGAAGCATGGGCTACTCCTAGTATGCATTTCCATGCTACAATGAAAATAACCTCTTGATACCCATTTGCACTTGGTGAGTGTAACAAATGAGAAATTCCTCCAACGATAGATGCTCATGTCACGAGATTGATCAGGAGCGCTATGTTACCCATTCCTGCAGCATCCTCTTTAAAATAGGTTACAGATAAAAAACTTGATATTTATCTAAAATCAATGTTTTCATTATCTGGAGCTATTACCAGCCCAGTTATGGCTGTAGCCTGGGTAGCCAAAGCTATGGAAGAATAGACAACGTCTCTGGTAGATACCATGTCTGATGCTACCAGAGAACAGCAGTCTATTCTCTGTCAGATGCAAGAAGCAGCTGTATATATGGGGCAAGCAGTTATTTACGCAGGTATCCTGGCTGCTAGGGTTTCGACAACTTCGGTTGCAGCTCGAAGATCTCTTTGGCTAAAAACCTGGAAGGTGGATTCAGGGTCCAAAAGGGCTCTGGAATATTTGCCTTCTGCAGGGAAGATACTGTTTGGACCAGAGCTGGATGACATAATGACTTCCTATACACATTTTGCCACACAGCCATGCTCGGCGTTTACACATTATGCAGCACATTACTGCCCGGTCTTTACACGTTATGCCATGCAGTAATACCCCTTACCAATGATGCCGCACATTAATGCCCTTTAGTCCCCCTATGCATTGCCTCCAGTAGTAGTCCCCCTATGCATTGCTGCTAGTAGTAGTCCCCCTATGCATTGCCCCCAGTAGTAGTTCCCCTATGCATTGCCCCCAGGAGTCCCCCATATGCCTCTCAGACCCCCTATGCAGTGCAGTGAAGGTATCTGCTCCGCAAAGAGGTGTGAGTGACCTGAGAATCAACTACTGGGGACCCACCTATTTGCCCTTTAGTGACCTGGGCCTAATGCCCAGGTCACACACCTATTTGGAGGGCAGATACCTTCAATTGGGCCTAATGCCCCTATGTTGCCCAGGCCTTGTGCCCATCTATATACCCACAGGGCTATTGCCTGAATTTATCCCACGGGCCTAGTGCCTGACAACCCTGGTGGTCTAGGGAGGGGTAAAATAACGGTGGCCTAAGACCACCTACCTGTACGGTGGAAGAGGCTGCGGGGAGGGAGCTTCGGTAGCACTTTTGCTTTCCACCCCCGCAGTCCTCTCCAGTCCTCAGCTTCAGTCTTCTGCCGCTCACCTGTCCTGGCCAGTGGCGCCGCCTCTTCTTTCTTGATCACGCTGTCTTTTGGCCTCTTGTTCAGCAGCCGGAACTGTTGCCGCGCCGCTCTTCACTTGTCTTCGGGAGGTCTTCACTCCTCCCCTCCGCCGCCGGACTGTACGATCCCGCTCAGCAGCGTCTATTCAAGACGCTGCGAGTGGTCGGGGCTATGATGCGGCGAGCCACGATTGGCTCGTCATGTCTGCCTCCTATTGGCTTCTGGACCGCGGCCAGTGCCAAACCACCACCGTTGTTACTTGGCTTCCGGGCAGTGAGCTCTGCTCAGCTCGCTGCCGGAGCCAATCTTCTCCCGCCGCCACTGGCGGAAGGGATCAGGCGGTCCCTTCACCAGGTACCCGCAGCGGTGGCTTACCCGGCGCTGGTAAGCACTGTCCCAGCACCGGGCACGGACACTGTGCCGATGCTGGGATCAGACACTTGATCCCAGCACGGCTTTCCACAGCAGCTGCCAATGAGAGTCTATCTGACTCTCATTGGCTGCTCGAACAGACAGTGTTATGTCTGTCTCTGCAGGGGGACGCGCTGTGCTGCAGCCAGCTGTCAGGGATTGGCCACAGCACAGCGCGTCCACGGGGACCCGGGTACTTTAAAAAAAAAAAAAGAGTCCCAAGTGCCCGATATCGTGTAAAATACGCTCTATAGAGCGTATTTGCGAACACTGGTCATCAACTCTGCCCTTTCGCCGACAGGGTAGGGCAAAGAGAGAGTCTTCCTCTAGACAGGGTCATTCCCACAAGAAATCGAAGGCCAAAAAATCTTGGTCAACCAAAAGTCCTGCTTCCAAACCAGATGGTAAGCCTGTCTGACGGGGCAGGCCTCCCCTTGGGGGTCTCATGGTTGGAGGCCGACTTCTACAGTTCTCCCAGGCCTGGCATCAGACAACTACGGATGCCTGGGTTCGAGAGCTGGTCTCTCATGGTTATGTCATCACGTTCCTGAGGCATCCCCCTCAGAGGTTTGTTGGTACAACCCTTCTTTCCGACCCGGTCAGGGCTTTGGCCTACCAGGAGTCTATTGGGAAATTGGGAGTCATAGTCCCTGTTACTGTAACGCAACAGGGAAGGGGTTATTATTAAAATTTGTTTTTGATGGAAAAGCCAAATGGGTCGCATCGCCCTATCATGAATCTGAAGTTTCTTAACAGATTCATCAAGGTGCCCAAATTCCGTATGGAAACCCTACGGTCAATTATGCTGGTGATGGAGCCTAGAGATTTCATGGTCTCCCTGGACCTACAGGATGCATATCTGCTTGTTCCGATTGAATGATCCCACCAAGGTTTTCTGAAATTGGCGGTAGATTAGAAAGATTACCAATTTCAGGCTCTGGCCTTCAGTCTAGCCACAGCCCCTTGGGTATTTACCAAGATAATGGCAGTTATGACGGCTCATCTCAGACAACAAGGAGTCAGGATACTTCCATATTTGGATGACCTCCTGATATTGGCACAATCTCAGGAGATGTTACAATGTCATCTGCAGATAACAATTGCCTGCTTACAAGAGCACAACTGGTTAATCAATTGGAAAAAATCTTCTCTTTCTCCAGCTCAGTACATGGTGGACTTGAGGGCGCTGCTGGACTCTCTGGGACAGAGAATTATATTACCAGATGACAAGGTTGTGGTGCCACAGTCTCCTGTGCACAGTCTACTCTGCAAATAAAGAGTGTCAGTTCACTTGGCAATTATATTCGACATGGTGGCTTAAGCCCAGTTCCACTCCAGGTCCCTGCAGCATTGGATTCTGGCTCATTGGGATGGTCAGTATCATCGGATAAAGTCTCAGATGATTCGCATCTCGCCAGAGGTATGGCTCTCCCTCGCTTGGTGGCTGGAGACGACTCATTTAAACAAGGGTCGTCCGTTATGATTCCCGGATTGGGTACTCCTCACTGCGGATGCAAGACTGCGAGGATGGGGAGCGGTGACGGGCCATCACACATTTCAGGGAAGGTGGACGGTCCACTAAAGTCGCCTATCTATAAATATCTTCAGTGCACAGAGCACTCATACTGTGCGGACCTCCTTCATGGCAGGCCTGTCCAGGTTCAGTCCGATAAATGTGACAGCAGTGGCCTACATCAACCATCAGGGAGGCACACGAAGTCCGGCAGCCATGCAGGAAGTGGCGAAAATTCTGCTGTGGGCAGAATGCCAATCTTCCAACAATCTCGACATATTTCATCCCAGGAGTTCTCAACTGAGAAGAGCACTTTCCAAGTCGCCAGGACATACACGCTAGAGAATGGGCTCTTCATCCGGAGGTGTTTCAACTCCTGCTGGACAAGTGGGGATTACTGGACGTACACCTCATGTCATGTCACACCCACAAGGTCCCCAGGTACGGACCCAGAACAAGGAACCCCTCAGCCGCCTGCATGGATGCTTTGGCGGTGAGGTAGAACTTCAGGTTAGCATACCTGTTTCCTCCAATTTCACACATCCCAAGAGTCGTCAGCAAGTTCAAGCAGGAAGGCGGCAGGATAATATTAATAGCTCCTGCCTGGCCCAAGAGGCATTGTTTTTCCTTTCTAACTTGTCTATCCATGAGCCGTCCACTTTCACTGACTCTACGGCAGGATCTGCTAGTGCAGGGTCCCTATATCAGGATTTACCTTGGCTGGCTTTGACGGCATGGCACTTGAGTCTACAGTCTTAAAGGCCGAAGGTTTTTCTACTTCTGTGATTTAGACGATGCTGAGAGCAAGGAAGCCTGCTTCTTCTCACATCTATCATAGAATTTGGCATTAATTTTTTCTTTGGTGTTCTCACCGAAAATATGACCCTAAGGTCTTCATGGTTTACGAGAGTACATTTTGAAGGCTGTATTAGACTTCGGTCTTCATCTGGCTACCTTGAGAGTTCAGGTTTCTGCATTGTCAGCATGGTTTCAGCACAGAATTGCCGGATGTTAGAACATTCTTACAGGGGGTTCTCCGAATGCAACCTCCGTTTGTCCCTCCGGTGGCACCGTGGGATATATCATTGGTTCTCCGAGCACTGCAATCTCCTCCCTTTGAACCCTTGGATAAGGTGGACTTCAGATGGTTAACAGCGAAGACACTTTTTCTCTTCGCTATTTCTTCGGCTCGCAGAGTTTCTGACTTGGCAGCATTGTCATGTCGCTCTCCATATTTCATCAAAATATAGCTGTCCTCCATACTAGGGCCGGTTATCTTCCAAAAGTGGTTTCCCATTTCATTATAAATGAGGAAATTGTAGTCCCGGCCTTTGTCTTCAGACCTTTCTACAGGTGAAACTTCCCTGGATGTGGTTCGAGCCCTTCATATCTACGTGGATCGTTCCGGCTCCATCAGAAATCTGATTCACTTTTTTTGTTATATGGGTTTCACAAACGAGGCTCGCCAGCAAACAAACAGACTTTGGATCGCTGGCTGCATACGACTATTTCTCAGGTCTATACACAGGTTGATCTCCCTGTCCCTAACAAGGTGACAGCACATTCTACTCGTTCTGTGGGACCTTCGTGAGCGGTTAGACATGTTTCCTTGGCTGAATAACTGTGCAAGGCAGCCACTTGGTCTTCCGTCCATACCTTTATCAAATTATATGCATTTGATACTTTTGCCTCCCTGGATGCTTCCTTTGAGCGACGAGTTCTCCTCTCTGCTCAGGAGCATCCCTACCCTTAAGGGAACTGCTTTAGGACGTCCCCAAGGTAGATCCTGCGGACTCTATGGATACTGAAGAAGAAAATAAGAGTTATGGTTAAACATACCTCAGTTAAATCTTTTTCTTTGAGGACCATGGGTCCACAGGGCACCCACCCTGACACATCTGGCCTCAGTTGGGTTCTGTTGACTTTTTGTATCACTGATTCCCTCTTCATATTTTGAGAGTGTTTCTTGTGTAGGTTGTATTTCCTTCTTCACAGTCCGTCTCTTGCCGTTAGGCTTGTTTACAAACTGAATGGCTGGGGGAGGACCAGTTCATGCTGGGAGCTTTAAAGCTGAAGCTGTTCGATGCAGTGGATCGCTCCAACTAAATACCCAAAGGTATTGAAGATCCTGTGGACCCTATGGACCTTGAAGAAAAAGGGTTAACTGAGGTATGTTATACTTTAACTCATTTCTTCTTTGGGGTCCATAGGGATACCATGGGGATATTATGGTTGGAAGACCAAAAAACAGTTAAAGCTTTGACTCCCAGAATTCCCTGGGTCCTCTTCCATGTATACCCGGCCCCTGCTCATTTGGTGAGGCAGGATCAGACGCACCTTTTGTACAGGAGACTGCTTAAGCTTTTCATTTTATGATTTATTTTACTTCAGTTTTTCTTGAGTTGGCAGTACTAAGCATCAGTATTAGGACACACGTGCTGCGACTTTATCTACCTCCACCGGGCTGCAACATCAGTAATTATGCTGGTGACTTCGGCGGGTCGTGGCTGAGCTTGGCTAGCAGCAATGCTGCGACCTGGACTGCATCGGGTGCTCGAAGATGTCAGGTAAGGCTATTCCTCGCTTGTGGGGAATGACTCGCTGCAGTCCCTCTGGTGTAGAGACGCACCAGAAGCCGCTGCTGTAACTGTTAGGGATTGTCCGCGTCCTTACTACACCAGCCGGGACCTTATCGTCAGACGCCGGGGATCGGCAGCAGACGCAATATGCTGCTACGAGTTCTGCGTACCCGGTTGATTAATGCAGCATTAGGGGAGGTAGGTGTTACCCCGCCAGCTCCTCTCCCGACCCAGACGCAGTTCTTATGAATAGGTTTCGCCGTATTGGTTGCTCCGCCTGCCCTCAACGTGTATGAGGCTTTCTCGGTCCACGCTCAGTGCACCTGCTAGCTGTGATCTCAGGAGGGTCTGGCAGTCTCCCTGTATACCTCTCCTTTGGTTAAGGTATACGGTGCTCTTTATCCTACTAATATTTTGCGTTGCTGTAATTGGTTTTGAGACCATTTGTAATTATATTTCATATGCGCATGAAAATCATGTACGGCATATGTGTCCTCACAGGACATAAAGGTCCAGTACCTGTGGTATTGTATGTGACTGTTAACTAGCTGCTGAGTGCTTATTTGTAAATTTCTACTGGCAATTATAACTATCACTGTTATTTCTTTCTGAGTGCTTCACATTCATTAGATTTGTGAAGACGGTCACATAAAACTTTGCAATTGCAGCCTTTTACTTTTCAATATGTCAAAAGATAAAGGGAAAGCTCGGAGATGTCACGATGGCGTTTCCTCGCTTTTGGGGAATCGTGGGCGGCAGTACTTGCTTCTGGTGTAGAGACGCACCAGAATCTACTGCTGTAAGTACCTGGCGTGCTTACTACTCCAGCCGGAGCCTTCTTGTCTGTCGCCGGCATCATGTACGGCATATGTGTCCTGTGAGGACACATATGCCATGCATGATTTTCATGAGAATATGTAATATAAGGTGGTCACATTGCAGTGTTACCTTTATACGTATATATGCTAAGCATAAAAGAAAAGCTCCTTTTGACCCTCAACTACCATGATGTGTAGGGGTTAAATTGTACTTCACATTTACTTGTGAAGACTGAGCTGCCCATCCCCCTCTCTTTTATCTAATTGGAGACGCTCAGCTGAAATTGTTCATGGAAATAATTTGCTGAGGGGAGATTTGGTCTCTCTGAGTATACCTTTCTCCTAGGACCAAGGCATATGGAACTGGAATCCTACCAACTTTGGTGTTTGTATAAGTTGATGTGATGCCGACTTGTAAGTAGGGGAGGCAGAATATTTATATGCTTGTAAATCCTACCAAGCTTATATGTTTAGGTAGTTGATTTAATACCCTTTTTCAAATATATGCATTCTATGTGACTTATGCTAACTCTGCTGGAAAGAAGAGTTTTTTGTTTTCTGTTGTGTTTCTAACCCCCTACTACCTGATGTATAGGAGTTAGAGAGTACTTCACATTTTAATTTTATCTGTGAAAGGGGTCATATTGTATTGTTAACCCTACACTGGTGTAGGTTTCTTGAAAGCATTTCCCATATCTCAGGACAAAGGTAAACAGGAGACATGTTGTCTCTGTGCTGGTTTCATGTATATCCTGTGCAGTTGCAGAGAATACACAGTTGCCTCTCAGGATTTCATTTCACCTCACCAGCACCTGTTCAGGGGTTCAGCTACACACTGACTCCCACTTTTTGATTTCCCATACATCCTTCTGGAATGGAGGTTATGTTCCTGAATAAGGCATCTGCTGTCTAAGTATATAGAGGGACTGCACCATCCTTTCAGTCCATCCTGTTTTCAGATTGGGATATATATAATTTGATGGGGCAGAGGTTGCACAGGTGTCTCCCTGCCTATCTCGGAGGAGGAGCATCATTCATCAGTGGATGTTCCTCTCTAACAGGGGGCTTTAATTCAATCCTCATTATAGATCATGAAGTACCGGCTCCTGAAGCCTAATAAATCTGGTGTTCAGACACCAGAAGGTGATTTAGGCTGGATTCCTTCAATCTGAACAGCTCACTGAGTTTATAGGGGAAGCATGGAACACCTCAGGTAGACTGTTCCAGATTCCAAAAAAGATTAATATCTTTTTACAATCCCCCTCCCTATTGGGGATTTTTACGTGATAACTTTCTAGAGGGTTACACCCAAGAAGGATGTTTACACATCTCCCCTATCAGGGCCATTTATGCTGATAAATTCAGTGGTGAGAATTCTGGTTCCTTTAACTAAAAAGGAAGGAGGGTATCGCTCTATTCTGAATCTGAAATCTCTCTATGCCAAGTTCCGTATGGAAGACCCTACAGTCAATTATACTGGCAATGGAACCTGGGGATTTCATGGTTCCATGAACATACAGGATCATATCTGCATGTACTTTATTGCACTATTCACCATATTTTTCTGAGTTTGGCTGTTCGTCAGCAACATTACCATTGCCTTTTGGTCTGGTAGTACTCCCTTACTTGGACAGCCTCCAGATATTGACAGTTTACGGAGGTTTTTAAAACCTCATCTCTAGCTGACCACTGCATGTTATACAGGAGCAGGGCTGGATAATCAATTGGAAATAGTCTTCTCTTTCTCTAATAAGATGGTACATCTGGAGGCGCGATGGGATTCCCTGGCAGAGGATCTTTCTACTATTGGACAGGTTTTTGGTGCTGCAATTGCTCCAGAATCAGAGGGTACCCATTCACTCAGCAATGCAGGTTCTGGGTTCCATGGTATTCACCTTCAACAGGGTGGAATATGCCCAGTTGCATTTCAGATCTCTACAAAGATTGATTCTCTCCAGGTGGAACGGACAGCATCACCTTATACGGTCTCAGAGGATCCCTCTCACTCCAGAGGGTCATCACTCCCTCCTGTGGTGGTTGACTAAGGATCATCTAAACAAAGGGCATCCGTTCTGGATTCCAAATTGGATCTCACCATGGACCCCAGCTTTAGTGGATGGAGGGCAGTGACAGGTCATTTGCCAATACACATTCTGGAACTGCGAGCAGTATACAGAGCACTGATCAGGGCACAGAATCTGCTCCAGGGTAGGCCGCCAACACGACTACAGTGGCCTACTTCAATTATCAGGGAGGCACAAGAGGTTATGTAGACTTTCTAAGTCGCCAGTACATACACGACCGGAGAGTTGTCTCTCTATCCTGGAGTGTTTCAGCTCCTGGTAAACAAATGGGGGTCTACCAGAGAGAGATTTCATGGCATCACGCCAAAACTACAGGGTCCCTATGTGTGGGTCCAAGTGTAAAGACCCATCAGCGGCAATCATGGATGCACTGGGGTGGGGCTTCAAACTGGCGTATCTCTTTCCTCCAATTTCTCTGCTCCCAAAAGTTCTCAGGAAATTCAAGCAGGAAGGCGCAACAGTAATACTGGTGGCTCCAGTTTGACCCAGACATCATTGGTTTACTGACATACAGAATCTGTCAGTAAACAGTCTGTATCCTTTTCCTCCATGGCAGGATCTGCTAACACAGGGTCCCTGCCAACATCTGGACTTGCCCGTCAGGCTTTAACGGCGTAGCTCTTGAAACTTCCATCCTAAAAACAAAAGGATTTTCCAGTTTGGTTATTCAGACGATGCTTAGGGCATGGAAGCTTGTTTCTGCCCACATCTATTACAGAGTTTAGCATACCTTTGGTCAATGGTGTTCACATAGGGAATATGATCCTAAGGTATTCGGAAATTCCAGGATTCTGGCTTTCTGCAGGATTAGACTGGTGTAGAGACGCGCCTAGCTACTTTAAGAGTGCGGGTTTCTACAGTGTCTCTAGTGCCATCCTATTCTGTAAAGCCACTTTCCTAATCTGAGCTACTTCTTCCACTGTCTGATTAATAGAAACAACCAATTTATTCACCATTTGATCCATTAAAGTAAGCATCTCTGAAATAAAATTTTCTACCAGAAAATAGTAGATAAGGGATAAAGTACTCCTGCAGTGCGTTCTCCATCCGGGTATTTAAAAGAGATACGCCCTTTCTTCATTTCCCTCATTTCCCTCTTATTACATTGTTTAAAGTACATGAAATTTTCCGGCACTAAATCATGCAATATCGGTATGTTCCTGGGATATTGATCCAGTTGATCAGTGACCCTCACTAAAGGGTCTACATATGAAAGTGCACACTGTCCACTTACACCCCCAAAGGAATCCATGAACAAGCCCATTTTCCACACACCCAATACATTCCTTTATTTAGGAGCAAGCCTGCGCTAGCATTAAAGTATCTCATATACGCCATAAAGTAAGCTCTGTTATTTCCTTTGGCATCCATACAAGTTGCATTGTGAAAAGTACACACATTTCTTTTTAATTGGACCAAAGTCTTATTCACCTTTAAAAACCATTTGTCATTACTGTAATACCAACTAGAGCTAGTCTTACTAGACCGAATAGCAGGCATCTTTGTCACAAAGGTTGCTCCCCTACAGTCAGTGTAACCCAAATCCTGTCCTTTAACCATTACTTTTCTAGTTGGACTGGACCCAATAGTAATGAACCTATTCTGTCCTCTACTTTTTACATCATCTATGTTTGTGCAAAATTCGGATTTTCCCATAGTAACAGTTACTTGTAAAGCAGGAGCATGGATTGAACTAGTCACTGACACGTTCTGGAATGGGAAGTCAACTATAGCCTGTATCTTCG
Source organism: Taudactylus pleione (assembly GCA_031769625.1). Lineage (NCBI taxonomy): Eukaryota > Metazoa > Chordata > Amphibia > Anura > Myobatrachidae > Taudactylus > Taudactylus pleione. The sequence goes on from JAUIMM010000105.1 coordinate 2,062,709, forward strand.
GGTTCTGATTAGCACAGGTATACTCTCCACTGGGATGCTTATGACAAGACCATTCTCTATTTAACATATCAGCAGTGCTAATGAAATGAACTAGCATAGGTATGCCTGAAACAATGATGAAAATTACTTTTCTCTAATATTTATGTTGGGACATAGGAACAACACATAAATGATATAACAAATTGATTGGAATTTTATTTGCCTATAAAATATGCAGTATATGTAAGTACCAAACACATGAGAAATGTGCAAATTGGAGACCAATAGTCACATATAACTCCACTAATTAACTCATATTGAATGTAGAAAGAAATAAAAACATGAAAAAATAAATACAAATATAAGGAGTTGATCAGGCTCCAGTAAAATGTATCTCAATCTCCAGATATATAGTAAAAAATGTATGAGGCTGCTCTCCAAATAAGCTATTGGAGCTTCTCCCTATTAAAGACCACCTGCTGCTGATCCACTGCAAGCCGTCCTTCATCCTCTATTGCCAGATTTGTCTAAACTGCCTGGCCGTTGCTGAGACAGAGGCGGGACGCGCTTTCTGAGGGATTGCACGTGGACACTGAACCCCCGCTAACAGCCTCTATTGCTGGTCATAACAGACTGGAGCCACTATCCTTCCACCGCTGGAGTGACAGTGCGCCGCTGCAGCCTTGTTGGACGCCAGTTGCTGGCTTACCACGCTGAGCCACATATGGTTCAGTGTCCTGAATATCCAGGGACTGTGCTGATACACCTACAGGTATATCATCGGCTCTAGCCATACCTAAGCTTACAGTACTACACATTGCGTCCTGAAACGCCTATAAAGAACCAGCATTTATCATTATATAGGCCTGTTACCGGACTGTATGATCAGTTCCTATATATACGGCTGAGTTATGCTATTATTTCTGTGACTTTGCTATATCTGGCCGGAATTACCACTGTGACGGGCTCAAAGTATTAATGTTAATTCATTGATGGGGAGAGCTGCCAGCAAGCTATAGACTTTCATTATTGCCTTTCTTAAACTACAAAGATACAACATACCATTTGATAGAGTACATAAATGAGGTTTCTCTAGCCATACAATCTGGGACTGTTTTTGTACAGACTTATACATTTTTTACTATATATCTGGAGATTGAGATACATTTTATTGGAGCCTGATCAACTCCTTAGATTTGTATTTATTTTTTCATGTTTTTATATCTTTCTACATTAAATATTAGTTAGTTATATGTGACTATTGGTCTCCAATTTGCATATTTCTCATGTGTTTGGTACATTTTACATATATTGCATCTTTTATAGGCAAATAAAATACAAATCAATTTGTTATATCATATATGTGTTGTTCCTATGTCCCAACATAAATATTAGAGCGCAGTAATTTTCAACATTGTTTCTGCTAGCGAGGTTGGCATTCACCTCTTCCATTTACTGCTGCACTGATATTTTATTCTCTGGCTTGATTAGCACTAAGGTTTGTGTGTGTGTTCATAGGTATGCCTGACTCTACATTCATAGGTAAGTGAGTGCAAACCCAACAGTTACTCTCATTGAGTATGTTAGCAATTTGCCCATGCATTTCTATCATTTAATTCTCAGAAAAATAATTTCTGAGATCTCCCTGTTGTAAGGCTTTGCTGACCTGTTTCTTACCCAACATACCAATAGTGTATGAATGGAAACTATTAGTTGTATTTTCCTTTTATATGTTATGTGGAATATCTGTGCCATTTTTCACATTATCAGTAGATATTGAACTATATATGGTAAATTCAATTAAAGCAAAAGTCATCACAGTCAGAGTTCCCCAGGAGAGAATGCACCCCCAAAGTCCCGAATCTGGCCTTGGGCCCATCAGCATCGCTCTGTTCAGCTTGGTCCTAACCTTCACAGTACTCTTTAAAGTTGCGTATCTCTTCAGAGTTACTGCATTGGCAAGTGGCCCAGGGTTTATTGTGCCCGTAAAAAACACTCACTTGTTCCTTTTACTGGCAAAGAGTTGAGGCTGTGTCTTGAAGGATTTCCTCTGCTTGGGCTGTCTCAGGAGACGTGACTCTTCTACAATGTGTAGCGTGGACCTACAAAGTCTTCTCCTTTATCTTAACAAATTGTCAGCAAGACTTGATAAGGTCCTTCCCACTGGTCTGTCAGTGAGCCTGATCTCAGGAAATCCGGACCATTACCTTATCACCAGGATTCAGTTCGTGACAAGCACCTTCCACAGGAGCTGATTGTGTGCCTATCACAGCAGTCTGTATATTCTTAAGCTGATTGCTTAATGAGATAAGATAATTATAGTTCAGTCATTTTTCTTTCTGAGTTCATATGCAGGTGCAAAAATAACATTAGGCAATTTTCCAAACAGTATCTCATAAGGGGAAATGTTCAGTTCTCCTCTAGGGGTGACTCTGATTGATTGAGTGTAGTAATAGCAAAGCTTCCTGCTACTGCAAACCAGTATCTTTGCATATCTTAGAAATTAGGTTTTTATTAGTCTTATTAAAATTTTGGATTTTTCCACCAGATTGAGGTATATAACTGTTGATTTGAGATATAGATATATATATATATATATATATATATATATATATAATTTTTTTTTTTTTTTAAATAGTCCAACAAATTGTGTGTCTTGCTCAGACAATATTACATAAAGTACACTATACTTATAGACACATTTTAGAAATTTATTTAACAGTAATTTATGCTATCAAAACACAACTACATATAGCGAAACATACTGAAACATAATACCCTTTTGGAAGCTGAATGAAATATAAAATCAATCTATATAATTTATGTAATTGTTTTGGTAGATGTGAAGGTATTGTCTTAACTGATCACCTTGCATTTTTCTGTAAGCAGATAATACAAGAGTCACAGTATCTAGGAGCATACCAGTAAGTCTGAATCAGACTTAACATGGCCATCTTACTTGCATGGGTAGGTCCATAGGACATCTATGCCAATGCCTGCAAGAGTGATTTTGGGGCGACAGGCTTACCTTCAGAGCTTCACCACAAGCCTTCAGTCTGTGTACACTTTACATCTTCCCACTTGGCCCCTTTCTGTAAATCACAATCTTTTTCCTCTTGATTAATATTTGTTCATTTGGTATACATTATACTGTATCAATAATGCTATTGCAATGCTACCATTGAACTAATAAATTATTATATTTTTCTCGTCCCACTCTTCCCTGAAACTCATCAGTTTCATCAACCTGTAATGAGACAGTGGTTTCAAAATTTGACAAGATTAATAGCTACATTGTAATCCATAAATTAAGATAATGCAAATTCCTTAGATTTATTAAACAACACCTGCAACACCTTCCCTACATCAGGTAAGCGTCAACTCCACTGCCTACTTCTAGCAAGACACAAATTTTCCAAGACATCTGTCATTCAACAGTGAAATATTTCCTACCCAGAAAGGGTGTAAATAAAATTTGTTTGCGGTAACATTTTTTTTTTTTAAATAAACAGAAAATTTTTCTACAAATGAGGCACATGGTAATTTGCTATAGTGCTAAAAAATTAAAGCGAATGAGTTTTCTGTGTGAGACACTCCAATTCAACAATTGCAGAACCACAGGGAATCAATCTGAAAATATCAGGTTATGCATATTAACATATTAAAACCTTGATCATGATCATTTAAGTAATAACTTGTAAATACAAATGGCATTTATTAAGAGAGGTACCTCTTAGTGAATTCTATTATTATACTCCCGGGTTTGTACTGTTGGCTAAATATACCAAAAACAACACTCATTAATAAACGTACATAGCATATATATGTATTAAAAATAAACGTAAAAATTTTCAAAAATATATAAATAAAAATATCAAAACACTTTTCAAAAAAATTAAGTAATTGCATCTTGTGGCAAAAAAACCCCAAAACATCCCATCAATCATAGGTTGCACAGTACTGTAGAATGCTTTGACAAGGGCTAACATCAGAAATTGGACTTCTTTAGAACCAGTATGTCCTTAAAGCGTTCCTTCGAACCTCCATTTATCATTACCCACTGATTTTAAGTGTAACAATTAGTTGGATACTGTGAATTATGGCTGCTGTCCATAGATGATGCGGACCTTTTGAAATTATTTCTTGCCAAATTTCGATTTGTTTGTGTGGCTCTTTTCCATTTCTGGGAATAACTTTTTTGTGGAAATAGAATAATTAGTTCAGAAACAATGTTATTAATATTAATTATGTTACATACGATAGTAACAGAGTGATCTGTGTTAATGCCCATTGCTGCACAGGTGGCAGCTCGATCAATGTCACCTGGCAGTGCCGCTGCTAGAAAAGATCTCCACTCATGGTTAGTTGGTTCATAAATATATCCTATTGTCCCAATGTATTTACAGCAAGCTGCAACATCCTCTCTAGAATTTGGAAAGTCAATTAGTAGTGAGCGTGTCCATGGAAAATCCAAATTCACAATACGATCTGGATCTTCCTGTTGCTATGGTAAAATTTTATTTTAAGAGATATTAACGGAGGACTACTGGTATTTTTGGATCTAGGAATAGTGATGTACTTTATTACTATTCTAGCTTCATCACAAGTGGCTTGGGCAGCTTTGACCTGTAGGTTCATAAGCTTGGCTTCTGTTTGTGATTTTTGTAACCAATTATACTCATAATGTACTGCCAAGGTTGTAAGATCCTCTGGATCTTTTGTATGCCAGAGTGAATCATTAATGGTCAACCAAGATTTTATGTGTGGTCTGAGTCCCTTCAACAAAAGCAATGGCCAAAATTGGAAGGAGCTACGTGTCTTCAAATATATTTTCAACCCCTCCATAATTCTGTACTTTAGTTTTAAATCTCACTCCATATTCTCTTCCACATTCTGTGAGATCTTGTTTGATCATCATTTTTACCCAATGAGGGTGGCATGGGAATTGAACCGTGAAGGCTCTCAACTTCTTCCATTCCTGATCTAAGCCATCCCTATCTATGACTAATGCTGGCTTAAAAGTCTCTTCTCCCCCCCCCCCCCTGCTTCCTGAGTGAGTTTCTCATATTCCTCAGTAGTAAGCAAACCGGCAAATAATTGTATCATGTTGGTAAGTGTATATTGTATAGCCGTTGAAGTTTATATACGACTTCTGCTGGCTTTTTCCTGTAGTCTGTACATTAAGTGCATATCTGATTTAACTCAGTCTTGATTCAAGGGACATGAATGGACCATATAGCACCCTCACTAGTAGTTACCATTCTTAGAGGGACCTGTACATTGGGGAATTTATGAGTTTTTACACTGTCTCTCAAAAGTAGTAATATTGACTGGATGCAAGTTAGCATAATGTGGTCCTACCTTAGCATCAGATCTCTTTACAAGGGACAAGTTCACCAATTTTATTTTAGCATAGTCTGTGTTAAATTATCTTCCCCCCCTTAGTATATGTGGTTTGATATGTGTTGGTATCTGGGTTATAGGTAGGTGTACACACCTTCCCCATCTGTGTCCTCTCCTGATCTGTAATGCAACATCCAGATGCCATCATCCCCTTCAATATAGTAATCACATACATGTGTTTTATGGTCCAATAGACCCTTCGGGAATGCTCTATCATATTACAGAGCAGATGCACCTGGGGAACGTTGTTTAACTAGTGCCATTACTGCGGGGAGTATATGTTCTAATGGGCCTGGACTTTATGACACTACTGTTTTTAAGGGCAATGTCTGTGTTATCTGAGAAGGAACGTGCTTGGGTTTTATTTGCACAGTTCCCTTATCATCTACTTGATATAACATTTGTGCTACATAGGCTGGTGGAGGGCTGTAACTACATGCTTTCAACTATAATGTATAGGATTTCTACTCATCCCTACTTTTCCACAAGTATCTCTTTATACTTTCTATTTCTCTGAATCAAAGGTTCCTATCAACTGTAGGTCAGGGTATTCTGAATGCCATCTCCTGAGATATTTCAGTAACATTTCCATATCTCTGATACATCACACTCACTTGACTGCCATGTAGGATTTCTAACATTAGAGATCTGACCGCCAAGGATTTTTCTTGTTCCATAGTAAAGGTTTATCTTTTGTTTAAAGTCCAGCCTCAGTGTCCAATACAATGGAAACAGGGTCTCTCACTACTGAAGGAAAATTACTCCACTTGCGGGAAACCTTGTAACCTCGTCAGGTTAAACGGCTCTGGACAGAAACACGTATTACATACTCTACTAAGATCGGCCTTATAGTGTGTGAGGTGATTTTCACAGTAGGAAGGCTCCCTAGCTATCCAATGTGTGCTAGTTTAACCAGAACCTTTCCCTCACACTGGCCCCTGTACAGACTCTTTCCAGGCGTGAAGCCTCACCCAGTCACACTCACAATTGCTCACACCACTTATCCACAATATAGCAAGATATGGCAGACAGAAGAACTCTATATTTTCAAACAAAATAAGTAAATCTCAAAATAAACTGTTAAAATTTGGTTCCATATTTACAATCTCCAAGAGGATTTCAACAATATAAGCCAACGACGACAGACAAAGGCAGATGGCTAGAGAGTGAGTACATGGAGCAAAAGTAAGAAAAACAAGTTCTCACCTGTGGCCACAAATTGATCCACGTACCCTGCTTTCTACACCTTCCTTCCTCCTTCTTGTGTCGGTGGTGGGTTGATCTCGGTGGAACCTCCAAAATGAAATGGTAATGATCATAAAAATTATGAAGTCTCTCTGAAGATTTATTTGTGTAGCATACACAAAGCTGGCAAAATAATTTATTGCCAGCTCACAACATCAATCATTGTATACGTTTATATATCAAGCTGTTAATTTCACATAAACCAATTAAATTGTAATTTTCCTATTCCCCTAAAGGCATAAAACCAATCAAATATTGTTATACTCCCCTAATGGAAGACATCCAAACTTATCATTATAATCACAAATAATTTTATCATATGATTATGACTTATATTATAAAAAAAATAATTTAACCGTACAGACTTCTTTCTTTCCTATGTTTCTGGTAACTGGCTCACCACATTTTAGTGGCTAAGCTAGACATATCCTGCAGCTGGATACACTTCCTTAAGTATTGCAAAAGTTGCACTAAAGCAAGATTCTAGCACAGACAAGCAAATTCAATTTATTAAAGGCACAGTTATTAGTTAAAAAATACAGAACCTCTTAGCAATAGTTTCATTCCACATCCATGTTGTTTTCAGCTTGCCATGTCAATGATTGTGCAGTTCTCAGTGATCTGTTTGTTTTTACTTTCTGCTTTCGTCCACTGTAATAAGTGGGACCGCGTAGGGTGATGGACATACTTAAGACCACCAAGGCAAAGAGCACTATTATGGCAATGTTTTTTTTATGTGTGCCCAGTGTAATGTGAGATTACCATGTGGACAGTTGGACTCCGGAAAGCTGTGCGCAGACTGTCGGGTGGGGCCTAGTTACACGCAGGCATTGGGAGGTACCACATCCGCCCCGGACAAGCCGGCGTGGGCACAGGCGCTGGGTGAGGCTCTATCCGACGTGGTGCTTCAGTGGGAGAACAGGTTAGAGCGGCTGTTGTGCCTGTTTCTGCCATGCAGGGTACTGGGTCGCCTACTTTGGACAGTACGGTCTCCCTGCTGGAACCCGATCCACCCTGGCTTTGTGCCATGGAGCGTACAGCGTTGGGATTTGAGAAAGTTTCCTCTTATTTGTAACACTTCTTTGAGGATTATAAGCTGTGTGAGGCACATGAGCTTCCTGGGGTTTGTTAGACGTTTTGGATTCCGAAGAGGAGGAGGGTGGTCCTCCCAGAGGGTGAGGATCTGGCGTCCTTCTTGGGTCAAGGCGTGGAAGATCTCATTACAACGGTACGGCAGTCTCTGGAATGCCTGGATCTGGATACCCAAGCATAGGCAGTGAGACCATTCAAGCCTAGGCGCAGAGGATTGTTACTTTCAAATGCTTCTTTGGATCTCATCGAGGAGGTGTGGCAGGCCCTGGCTAAGAAGTTCTCCGTTCCTTTCAAGTTTGCATCCCTTTGCCCTCTTCTGCCAGACCCTTTTACCATGAGGGAGCAATCTCCCAAGGTTGATACGGCAGTGGCATGTTTAGTTAAGCACACTGCTCTTCCGGTTCAGAGTTTGGCATCCTTTAGGGATCCGCTATATAACAAATTAAAAGCTTGCCTTAAATTCCTTTTTAATTGCTCCGGGGTCGTTATTCGCCCTTTGCTAGCCTCAGCGTGGGTGGCTCGGGCAATGGAGACATGGGCCGACAAACTCATTCCAGCACTTCAGAGTGATTTATCCAGGGATGCATTACTGGGCTTGGTGAAACAATGTCGTGGTGCAGCTGATACATCTATCCTCCGTGTGCTACAAGTCACGCCACACACGCATCTGCATGTGAAATACTACGGTACAGTGTCAGCAACTGTAATGTAGCGCTTCGCATGCAGTTACACCCGCAGATGCACAGAGAACATAGGCATGCTGCATAGAATTTTAATCATCAGAAGCTGGTTGTGCTAGCTATTCGTATCACTGTGTGAATAGGACGCCTTTGAAGTTAAAAAGTCCCAGAAAAGGTGCTCTGCGCTACCAAGCTATGGCATGGCGTGATTAGATGGGCTGTTTAACGCGCAAGGAGGCCAGATGTATGAGGACACATCTGTATGTGTGTGAGGCTGTCCAAGATGGTGCATAGTTAGCCTCCAGGGTTTTGGCTATGGCCATCTCTGCTCGCAGGGTGCCCTGGTTCCGCACCTGGGACGCAGATGCCAAATCCAAGCATTCTTTAAAATCTCTTCCTCTTTGAAGAGGGAGGGGGCGGGGGAGTTCTTTTTGGGCCCATGTTGGACACCATTATTGCCCAAGCTACCGGAGAGAGAAGCATTTCCTGCCGGTGGCTGCCCCGAAACAGCGGGGTCCATGTTTTCCAGCTTTTCAGTCCTCCATTCAAGGGGGAGCGTTTAGTAGGAGTCAGTCTGCCCAAGGCCGTTTTTTCCCCGGCAGAGGCTCGGCTCCTCGGGGCAGGTTTTCTGGTGCCTACAGATGCTCAGGAGCCAAGGCTCCAGAGAAGCCTAGTGCCTGACGGGGTCTCTGTCCACCCGGTCTTGTTGAGGATAGGCGGACGCCTGCTACAGTTCCGGGACCTGATCAGGTCCCAGAACTGGAGCAGGCATCCGCCGCCGCAACATTTTTTCCGGACTGTTCTTCCCCTGGACACAGAGAAGAGGGTTCCCTTGGACCAGATCTGTTGTTTGCTTTCAGCAGGGGTTATTATTCCGGTTCTGTTGTTAAAACAGAAACAGGGATTCTACTCCAGCCTCTCCCTTGTTCAGAAGCCGAACGACACCTGTTGCCTGATTTTGAATCTTCAGGCTTCGAATACCAGACTTTGGGTGGACCATTTCCGCATGAATCTCTCAGTTTGGTGATCCAAGACTTTGAAGCCAACTCATTTTTGGCCTCGCTAAACTTTAGTGATGCATACATATAAGGTTCCTTTTTGGGCAGATCAACACTCCGGTTCACTGTCAGCTCGGCTCACTATCTGTTTTAGGCCCTGCCATTCAGCTTGGCCACAGCCCCACGTGCTTGCTCACAAAGATCATGGCAGCCATGGTAAGCCTGCTGCGCAAGGACAGTATTTATTTTGACTATCTGCTCATGACGTCAGATTCGGCTTCCCAGGTATAGTTGCTTCAGGATCACTGTTGGATCCTGATTGTCGAGAAGTCTAATCTGATGCTTTGCCAGCACCTGCTGTTCCTGTGGGTGATCTTCAACACCTCTCTACAGCATGTTTTCCTGCTAGAGTCCAAAGCCTGGACCCTCCAGGATTTGGTCATGAAAGTACTGTCAGTGCCGCACCTGCTGGCTGTGCATTGGGTATGATGGTCTCCACCTTTTGAGACCATTCAGTATGCCCAGTTCCACTCACACAGGTATTCCAGTGAGAAATTCTTCAGAATCTTTCATCTCCGCTTCTAGTTTTTTCTGCCAGCACTCTGCCATCCCTCCATTGGTGGCTGATTACATTGTCACCACGGTTGGGGCATTGTGACGTTAGGTCTCCGTCCTCGGGGTCTTCAGTCACCATCGGAGGTTGTCCTACTGATCAATGTGCTCGAGCTCTGAGCCTTCTATCTAGCTCCGTTTGGGGCTCAGTATGTCCTGGCTGGCCGGCCAGTACAGATTCAATTTGACAACACCACGGCAATGGTGTACGTGAATCATCAGGGTAGCACCAAGAGCATGGGACCATTGGCGGACGCACCCCACATTCTTTCCTGGGTGGTAGCCTTTGTTCCGGCCATCTCGGCGGTGTTCATTGTGGGCGTTGTAAATTGGTAGGCGGACTTCCTTAGCAGAACCACCTTCTTTCTGGTGGAGTGGTCTCTTCATCTGGAGGTCTTCCAACAGTTGGTTCAGAAGTGGTGTCTTAGGGTGGTGGACCCTTATGGCATCTCATCACAACTGCAAGGTCCACAGGTGTTTGCGGTCGATGCCTTGACATTTCCATGGAGCTTTTGTCTAGAGCAGTGATTTTCAACCTTTTTTAACTCGCGGCACACTACACAAGATTTTAAAATTGCCAAGGCACACTATCCGGCGATGCGGTGAGCATGGACTATGAAAAAACACACTACATTAGTTCCCACAGGAACAAAACACACTACATTGGCCCCCAGAAGAATAAAAAACACACTACATTGGCCCCCACAAGAATAAAACAATCCCATTGGCTGGCCTAACAGAAAAAAAAAACCACATTGCTCCCCACAGAAAAAGAAACCCATGGCTGGCCCCACAGAAACAAAACAAAACGCATTGTTCCCCACTAAATAGGCAAATATATGGCTGGATAACATATGGCTGGTTCTCACTACAAAAAATTACATGACTGGTTCCCACGAAAAAATAAACTATGGCTTGTACCCACGAAGAAGAAAAAAATGTCTGGTCCCCACAAAACCCACATTTCTTCCCCCCTTGTCACTCTCACTTAAGCAGGATCGCGTGCGGGCGGGCTTCCAGGCAGGCTGCAGAGCCTGCCTGGACAGAGCGCGGGCTGGCTGATTGGCGCAGGGCGTTGGCTGGCAGAGCGGGCTGGAGGGCAGTGGACAACGCGGCGTGCGTGACCTGTGATGTCACGCTGCCGCATCTTTGCAGGTCACTACCCGGTCGCGCCTGATTCTCCCAAAGGAGCTCAGCGTCCCGGGATGCTGAAGTACAGTAAAATGTGCCCGGTTGCTCTGACAACCGGCCACGGCACACTAGTGTGCCGCGGCACACCGGTTGAAAACCGCTGGTCTAGAGTATCTCTTCCCTCTGATTCTTATGTTACCTCAGGTACTCGGGCGGGTCAAGGGGGTACTGTGATCCTAGTGGCTGTGCAGGTCAAAGTACGCCGCCATCCTCAAACTGGCAGTAGGTCCCTGCTGGCGGCTTTCACTTCGGCCGAGTCTGTTTTCGTAGGGTCCGTTTCTACACAAGGACCTTCCTCGATTTGGCTTTAACTGCCTGGCTTTTGAGGCCGGGCTCTTCAAGGCTTCTCCTTCGGTTATCTGTACTATGTTGCGAGTCCGGAAACCGCTTTCGCTGGTCTGGAAGATCTACATATTTTGGTGTGAACGGAGCGACATTCTTACTTCCAGGTTTCACCTTCCTTATTTTTTGGCTGTTCTTCAAGTACTGTAGGTTAAGAGGCTGGTTTGCGGCTTCGCTCATTGAAGGTACAAATTTCAGCTCTGTCGATTTATTTTCAGCGGCATTTGAACCTTCTTCCGAAAGTTCTGACCTTTTTACAGGGAGTGTTGCGGGTTCAACCACCATTTCAGCCACCTGTAGCTCCGTGGGATCTCAACCTAGTTCTCTTAGCTCTCAAGCAGCCCCCTTTTGAACCTTTAGATTCAGTGGACCTTAAATTTGTTGGCACAGAAACAGACAAATCTCAGCTGCACAACTCCAAATTTTTGATAATATATAAATGCAATTACATTTTGAAATCAATAGAGGTTTTTAGCATAATCTTGGCCACGGTTATGGGCCTACCCACAATATCCAGGTAACCTCTTTAGGGTAGGTCCCTAACATACTAGGATTCAAATCCAGAGCACATGACACCCCCAAACTGGCCCAGCTAAACCGCCCCAGGGCACTGCCATAGTAAGAAAAGTGCAGTGTAAAAGAGATAGGTAAGAGCAGCTACAGCTGCTTATAAAGAATGAAATTAAAAAAGTGAAGTACATGTATAATAAACAAACAGTGAAGGGTTAAAATGTGTTATAAAAGAAAAATGTGTTATAATGCGGTGCCCTGAAACAGATCAACCAAAGCAATCCAGGGGGACCCACGCCCCAAAAATGAACCAAAGTTGCACTACAGTATATACTGTAACTTGTAGGACTTACCTAGAATTGTGCCTAATGCCAGTGTGCATATACATTACCAGACTCCATGCTTTGACCTTATATTTGTTACTTGAAAATTGGTTTTCCTTATGGCCGTTCCCTCAGCTCGGCGGGTTCCCGAGTTGTGTGCATTGTCTTGCAAGCCGCCGTTTCTCCTATTCCGTAACGATAGTGCGGTTCTCTGTACAGTTCCTTCATTCCAACCAAAGGTAGTCTCTGCTTTCCTGTTTCCTCCATCAGCGACTTCCTGGTACCGTGTTGATCTGGCACTGTTGGATGTCATTCGGGCCCAGCGGATCTACAAGGATCCTCTTCCGCCCGCCACATGGATTCTCTGCTGGTCCTTTTACGCTGCTCAGAAACGTGGCTGGCTAGCTACAAAGCAGACCATCATACCTTGTATCTGCTCCGTCATCACTCGGACCTATTCTGGTTCTTTTCTCTGACTCAGGATGGGGGACACTGCGTACCCTCCCTCACGAAAGTCGTGTTGTGTTTTTGACCGTTTTGGTCCCTACAGTTTTTTTTTTTTTTTTTGTTATAACAGTTTCACTGGTTACTACTTCTCTTTACCGGGCACTTTTGAAGTTGTACTGGCATGCTGGGGTTGCAGAGGGGAGCATCTTAGGGTTGAAGCTACAGTTTTAGTTTAGTTATGTGCCAGCTCCTGCAGTCCCATCTATAGCCCCTTGGTCTAGTGTCCTCTAGCCTGATTCAGAGAACAGGATTCAACAGTAAGTAACCAAAAATCCCCTTTTTCTTTAGGGAATGGGTGAATGGTCAAAAGGATTTTTGTGTGCAGAATGTAAATGTCAGTTGCCCCAGATATTTCTTTATAAAATACACATTATTTGCATATATCCAATATCATGAATACCATGAATATCCAACTACACAAGGAGCACTGCATGTGAGTACCCACAATGATGAACGTTCCTAATATATCACTATATTTGATACATGAGGATAAGTTTTACATATTGGAAATATGTCCAGCCAGATTGCAAAGGTTCTTGGTGGGCTATATGATCTGGACACATAGCAATGTTGGCCTGTGGTCAGTGGGTTTTGTGAGTAGAAAGATAATATACAGTATGTTGTGTGAACTGTGTAGAGGGGAAGTCATTTGGTGGAGTAGTTTACGGAGGTTATGTGGGTGGTTAAAAAATTTGCCAAGCTTACCTGAACAGGTACATTTTCAGATAATACTTGAAGCTGTGACGGTTAGAAATAAAGTCTTGTTATGGGAGTACAGTAGCTTGAAAAAAGTCCTGCAACTGTGAATGGAAGAAGGTAGTGAATATCGATAGCTTTAGCAGATCTTTTGCAGATCAGAGGAATAGAGTTGGGATATATTTTGTGATGAGCAAATAAATGTAAGTTGGTTGGTGTAGTCTAGTTGATAGTCTTATATGTAAGGAAAATAAACCTGGGTGCAAAAGCACAAATGGTCAGCACTGCAGCTGCTAAATGGAATGCCAACCCTCTAAAATAAGAAATTAAGTAGAGAGATATGGTAGTGCTAGGATAGGCAATAGCTGAATAATACATACATATAATGTCAACTTAAATTTAAAATTAACCAATTTTATTTGTACATTCACTGTTTATACATTATTAAAACGTATTAAAATGATCATAAACAGTGCTGGTACCAGACTCAAAGAAATTATCTAGATCTTTAGCCAATAAGATAATTAAATTATCAAAACATACAGTATATGCAAAATACGAGGGTTGTCCAGAAAGTAATTCCTAAATGCTCATAACTCTGAAATAATATGCAATATTTATTTGAAACTGTCAGTTTGTAGTTTAGTATGTCTACTAGCTATATACAGTCAGGTGCATAAACATTGGTACATTGACAGAATTTTCATATTTTGGCCTCTATTTACCACCACAATGGCTTTGAAATGAAACAAACAAGATGTGCTTTAACTGCAGACTTTCAGATTTAATTTGAGGGTAATTACATCCAAATCAGGTGAACGGTGTAGGAATTACAACGGTTTCTATATGTGCCTCCCACTTTTTAAGGGGCCAAAAGTAATGGGACTATCAACTCAAAAGCTATTTCATGGACAGATGTGGGCTATTCCCTCATTATTTAATTATCAATTAAGCAGGTAAAAGGTCTGGAGTTGATTCTAGGTGTGACATTTGCGTTTGGAATCAGTTGCTGTCGACTCTCAATATGAGATCCAAAGAGCTGTCACTATCAGTGAAGCAAGCCATCATTAGGCTGAAAAATAAAAAAAAAACCATCAGAGAGATAGCAAAAACATTAGGTGTGGCCAAATCAACTGTTTGGAACATTCTTAAAAAGAAAGAACTCACCGGAGAGCTCAGCAACACCAAAAGACCCGGAAGACCACAGAAAACAACTGTGGTGGATGACAGAAGAATTATTTCCCTGGTGAAGAAAACCCCTTCACAACAGTTGGCCAAATCAAGAACACGCTCCAGGAGGTAGGTGTATATGTGTCAAAGTCAACAATCAAGAGAAGACTTCACAAGAGTGAATATAGAGGTTTCACCACAAGATGTAAACCATTGGTGAGCCACAAAAACAGGAAGACCAGATTAGAGTTTGCCAAACAACATCTACAAATGCCATTACAGTTCTGGATCAACATCCTACGGACAGATGAGACACAGAGCAACTTATACCAGAGTGATGGGAAGAGAAAAGTATGGAGAAGGAAAGGAACTGCTCATGATCCAAAACATACCACCTCATCAGTGAAGCATGGTGGTGGTAGTGTCATGGCGTGGGCATGTATGGCTGCCAATGGAACTGGTTCCCTTGTATTTATTGATGATGTGACTGCTGACAAAAGCAGCAGAATTAATTCTGAAGTGTTTCGGGCAATATTATATGCTCATATTCAGTCAAATGCTTCAGAACTCATTGGATGGCGCTTCACAGTGCAGATGGACAATGACCCGAAACATACTGCAAAAGCAACCAAAGAGTTTTTTAAGGCTAAAAAGTGGAAAGTTATGCAATGGCCAAGTCAATCCCCTGACCTGAATCCGATTGAGCATGCATTTCACTTGATGAAGACAAAACTGAAGGGAAAATGCCCCAAGAACAAGCAGGATCTGAAGACATTTGCAGTAGAGGCCTGGCAGAGCATCACCAGGGATGAAACCCAGCGTCTGGTGATGTCTATGCGTTCCATGGAGACTTCAGGCTGTAATTGCCTGCAAAGGATTTGCAACAAGTATTAAAAAGTGAAAGTTAGATTTAGGATTGTTTAGTTTGTCCCATTACTTTGGGCCCCTTAAAAAGTGGGAGGCACATATAGAAACCGTTGTAATTCCTACACCGTTCACCTGATTTAGATGTAATTACCCTCAAATTAAATCTGAAAGTCTGCAGTTAAAGCACATCCTGTTTGTTTTATTTCAAAGCCATTGTGGTGGTGAATAGAGGACAAAATATGAAAATTCTGTCAATGTCCCAATGTTTATGCACCTGACTGTATGTATTTTTGTTTTAGGTAGTCC
This sequence comes from Taudactylus pleione, assembly GCA_031769625.1. Lineage (NCBI taxonomy): Eukaryota > Metazoa > Chordata > Amphibia > Anura > Myobatrachidae > Taudactylus > Taudactylus pleione. The sequence goes on from JAUIMM010000105.1 coordinate 2,078,630, forward strand.
AAGATATACCATGGAATCCAAGATGAAACAAAGAGCCGTCATTGAATTTCTGGAAAAAGAAGGCTGCAGTGCTACAGAAATACACAGAAGACTGAAAAAAGTTATGGTGAGTGTACAATTGACTATAGCAATGTCAGAAGGTGGATGAAGCACTTTCAATCGGGAGAATCATCCGTGTGCAACAAACCTCGTGGTGGCAGACAATCAACTGCAGTGACAGCAGAGATCCGACACAAAGTTGATGCCATGATTCAGAAAGACCGTCGTGTGACCATCAGAGATGTCATTGATGAACTTGAATGTAGCCATGGCACTGTAAAAACACTAATCAATGATTTGGGTTATCGTAAAGTGTGTGCTAAATGTGTTCCAAAGCAATTAACCGGGGATCATAAGGTCCAGAGGGTGGAAGTGTGCAATGACGTTTTGACCAACTTTGAAGCCAACCCTGAGACGTTTTTGGAAAATGTCATTACAGGAGATGAGACCTGGGTATTCCTTTATGACCGAGAAACAAAGGCCCAATCAAAACAATGGCAACACCCAAGTTCACCTAGGCCAAAAAAGTTTAAATCACAGCGATCTGTAAACAAAGTCATGGCCACATTCTTCTGGGATTGCTGAGGTCTTATTCTCATCGATTACTTGGAACCAAACCAATCAATCAACAGTGATCGATACATTATTACATTTAAGAAGCTGTCCGCAAAATAAAGTCAATAATTCCACTATCAAATGTCATCTGACAATGCCAGACCTCACACTTCGATGGCAACATCTGCAGCCATTGCCAAAATGGGGTGGGCAATAATGCCACATCCACCATACAGTCCTGATTTGGTCCCTTCTGACTTTCATCTGTTTGGCCCTCTCAAATACTGTCTCTGAGGTCAATATTTAAGACATAGAGGTTGTTAAAAACGCAATACGTTCCTGGGTCAAACACCAACCACTGGAATTTTTCCAAAGTGGATTTACAGCTTGGGTTGAGAGGTGGAGAAAACGTTTGAGGGCAGATGGTGAATTTTTTGAGTAGAGTAATTCTGTTACTAAGACTTCAAAGTATTTTACTGCAAATTTTCAAATCTGTATCTATAATAAAATTTGAGTTGTGAGCATTTAGGCATTACTTTTTGAATAACCCTCGTATAAACAATATACCAAGTTGTTGGTGCTATGCTTGTCCAGCATATATAAATATTTCCACAAGTTCAAATGTTTTCAAGTCCTCATTTTTGTATGTAATCCTACATATGTTCCCATTAGATTATTCATCAGAATGACGTAAAATAAAAACAAAACAGATTGATGTATTTTCTGTGTAAATCTCGTTCAATCAGCAACCTGTTGTGCACTGAAAATCTAATCAAAGACGATGCATATAAAAAAACTCCACCACTTACAGTGGTTAGAGCACATTCTTTTACTTAAGACGTCTCACCATCACCGTGCTCCCTCAATCAGCCAGAAGAAATTAATACATCAAAGGTTACTTACAAAGAGCTTACATAAAAAATATTCTTGCACATAAAGGTTTATTTAAAATGGATTTCATCCATAATTCATATGGTAAGTGGTCCCATGATAGAAATACTGTATATTTAAATAAAAACCTCATGGTGCAGAGATAATGAGGTTTTAAAATAGGTTTTAATAGTTACAAATAGTATCAGACAAAAGGGCATTGACCCATACCAGAGTTATAGACGAGACAGTCCTATATTTACCAGTCCGTGGAACAGTTGGAAGCAGTTGGTCCACACTAGTCCTTGCTGTAAAGTAAGTTTCTTCTTCACTGCCAAAGGGGACATAGGGACAACACTGGTATAGGCTTTGCAGAAGGACTGGGCACCAAACAGTTAAAGGGTTTGACTTCCCAGGCAGCCCAGCCTACTTCTCCCCTATGCCCTATTTGCCTTGGTGCTCCATGTCAGAAAGGGGAGGTGAGCTCTACCTGTTAGCTCCTCCCCTGGTCCTGGTGCATTCTCTTACGGAAGTTTCCCACCAGTGGATTTTTCCTCCTTCCCACAGAGTTGCTGAACGGATATTTTCACTAGCTGCCGGCTGCAGCTAGTCTCCAGAGAACTGGGCTCCTGTTTTCTTGTATACCTCACTCCCAAGTCAGATCATACAGTTAAGCTCCTTCCAGCCAACTGCCCATTATAGCTATATTTCATTGAATGCACTGTGTGCTTCTCATTGAAAAGTATGTACTTTTTCTGCCTGTCAATATTTTCTTTCCTGGTTAACACTATACAGTTGGCAATTAACCATTGTGTTTACAGGGTAAGGGGTTCTCTGTGCCCCCCTACTATTACTCCCCACTTATTACTTTGTGCGGCCTTACAATCATTGCACCTTCCCCTTATTGCACACCAGTACTGCACAGGTGAGAGGTCCAAATCCACAGCCTCCATCCATGAGCTGGCTTGGGCTGCCTTCCTGTCACAGGTAATGACCACAGCTAGTTGACCATTTGACAACCCTCCGTCCGATGTGGGCCCATCCTGCCATGGTTCTGCAGTCTAATCTGCAGCCACCTGCTTAAGAACCACCATGAATGATTTCCCTTTCCCAGTCAGTTCAGGGTTTGGTGCAGGTTTCTGTCTCCTTCCAGCAGATGCTGTATAAGGGCTGTACTTCCAAATGTGGGCCATCCAGGCGGCAAGACACTACCCCCCAATCTGCATATGCTTCGGAATCAGAGGTTTACTCAGACCTAGAGGAGATCTGGTCCGTTGCTTCATATGTGGAGACCACCTCGGTCCAGGAGTAATCCTCTTCTCAGGTAGATGTAGCGATCTTGATTAAGGCAGTTAAACTGGTTCTGCAAATCAAGGACTAGGAATTGGCCCAAAGATCCAATTTTCCAGTTTTCAAGCCGCAAAAACAGGTTTCAGTAGAGTTCCCGAAGTCAGAACAGCTGGGGGATCTCTTAACGGAGGCTTGGATCATTCCTAATAGATGCTTGTCCGCTCCCTACCAAGCAACATCACAAATGGGAGTCTCCTCCCCTGGTTGCCTTGCATATTGCCCACCTAGTTAAGAACACTACCTATCCTATCCCTAATATGGCTTCCCTTAAGGATTTGACAGATAGGAAGTTGGAAGTCTTAAACCTATTTATTCTCATGCAGGTGCTATTGCACGTCTGACTATGGCTCCCGCTTGGTTGGCTAAGGCCATCGGCAGTTAGACGGATGCATGGGAGGACGGACTCTCCTCTGGTACTCCTAGGAACCAGTTATTGTCCCTAGTTGAGCATATTAAGGAGGCTGCCTCCTATCTGGACGAGGCCGCCCTTGACACTAGTATGCTCACCTCCAAAGTATCAGCTTCCTCCATGGTGGCTAGGACAGTCCTCCTGGTTTCATTTCTTTGCACTGACTCAGATTCTAAGAGGGAAGCTCTTCCTTATTCTGGGGACGGTCTTTTTGGTCTGGATTTGAATAGGATGCCACTGTGGCAATAATCCTAAATGGCCTTCTGCTGTAGCCCCTAGTCGCTCCTTTGGCCTTCAAGGAAAGGCCAGGGGCCAGTCGTTATCCAGGTCTCAAGGTTCTTCCTCTAAGGGCTCCAAGCCCCGCAGCAAACAACCCACCACCAAACCTGATGAAAAACCTGCAGCTGAACTGGTCTTTTTGGCCAATACTGCTTTTTGTGGGTCCCCAGGTTCCGCATGGAATCTCTGGCGCTGGAAACGGGGGATTTCATGGCCTCCCATGCTTACTTACATGTCCCTATCTGGCTGAGACACCAGTGATTCCTCTGGTTTGCGGTCCGGGGGGAACATTACCAATTTCGGGCTTTGCTATTTGGTTATTCCATGGCTCCTTGTGTCTTCTGGAAAGTCATGGCAGCTCTTTAACGGTGCAGAGGTGTCAAAATTTTCCCTTACCTGAACGATCTTATCCTGGCCAGGCTCTGGATGTCCTCAGGGAACATCTTTGTCTGGCTATAGATCTGCTCCAATCTCATGGGTGGATAATCAATTGGAGAAAGTCATTAATTCTGTCTCAGCAGATGCTCCACCTGGGGGCCTTACTGGACTCCGCTGTTCAGAGAGTCTAACTTTTAGGGACAAGTTTCAGGATTCTTGTATCACTGCTGCGGATCCTGGGCTCACTGGTCTCCACCTTCGACACGGTGGAGTATACCCAGTTTCTCTCACATCAGGTCAACACTGCGGGCCACTTTAGTGTTGACCTGATGGAATGGTTCCTATTTCTTGATCAAGTCACAGACCATCATTCTCTCTCAGGATTTCAGGCTCTCCCTCTTGTGGTGGCTTCAGATATCCCACTTAGACAAGGGCCGTCCCTTTTTGGATTTAGCATTGGGTCCTTCTCTCCACCGACGCAAGTCTGCATGGGTGGGGTGCAGTAATTTGCCTACAGTTCTTTCAGGGTCGGTGGATGGTTTAGGAGATCGTCCTTTCGATCAACATTCTGGAGCTCCGTGCGGTCTTTCGGGCAACAGCTCCTCCAGCATCGTCTGGTCCAGGTTCAGTCTGACAATGCAACAGTTGCCTACATAATGGAGATGTGTCGCTTTCTCAGCTGGCTAGAGCTTCATCTTCCAGCTTTGTGTGCAGTCTTCATTCTAGGATTCCAGAATTGGAAAGCAAACTTTCTAAGCTGCCAGGACGTTCACAGAGGCAAGTGGTCTCTTCATCCGGACTTTTTTCAGCTTCTGGTTAATCGATGGGGCCTTCCGGACGTCGACTTGATGGCATCTCTACACAAACCACAAGCTGTCATGGTACTGTTCTCGCACCAAGGAGCCAGGAGCTCTTCTGGTGGACATCTTAGTGGTTCGGTGGGTATTTTGTCTCATGTACATATTCCCTCCGATCTCGCTTATTCCGCGGTTTCTCCTCAAATTGAAGCTGGAAGGCAGCACCATGATCCTATTGGCTCCCGATTTGGCAGCAGCAAGCTTTGGTACGCGGATATTCAGGAACTCTCCATCGCCTCTCCTCTGCATCTTCTGCTGCGGCCAGATCTACAGTCTCAGGGCCCATGCTTCTATCTGGATTTGGCCTGTTTTGCTTTGATGGGGTGGCTCTTGAGACAGTTGTCTTGAGATACAAGGGTTTTTCTAGGTCGTCATTCGTACCATGTTCAGTGCCTGCAAACCAGCTTCAGCTAGAATTTCTCACCGGGGTTTTAAAGATTTACTTCTTTTGGTGTTCAGCCAGGGGCCGTAACCCTAGGTCCTTTTGTCTCTCGCTAGTTCTCTGCTTCCTGCAGGCAGGCCTGGATTTGGGTCTTCACCTTTCGTCCCTGAAGGTTCAGGTTTCAGCCCTCTCTACTTTTTCAGAGACGGATTGTGTTGCCTGATGTCAGAACTTTCAGGGCCTCCTCCACATGCAGCCCCCTTTGTTCCTCCAGTAGCTATGTGGAACCTCTATTTAGCGCTTAGGGCTCTTCAGTCTTTTTCCTTTCCCACCGACATTTGCTGAGCCAGCGAATGTCGGTGGACCTTTGCTGGTTCATGTGGAAACTTCAGTTCTTTCTGGCCATCGCGTCGGCCCAGATAGTGTCAGACTTGAGCGCACTGTCGTTTCGCTCTCCTTTTCTGATCTTACACTTGGACCGGGCCGTTCTTCGGACACAGGCTACCTTCCAAAGTTAGTTTCTCGGTTCCAGATCAACCGGGAGATTGTGGTTCCGGATTTTCAGTCACCTGATTCTTCACCGGAGAAGGTCTCTTTGGATGTGGTGAGGGCACTCCGAATCTATGTAGACCGCACTAGGCATATCCGTAAGTCTGTTTCCCTTTTTGTGCTCTATGGCTTTCACAAACGTGGCTGGCCGGCTATGAATCGGACTACTGGCTTAGTTTGACTATCCGCCATGTGTACACAGCTGCAGTCCAACTTGCACTGGCCGTGGTGGCGGCTTATTCTACCAGGTTGGTAGGTACTGCTAGGGCAGCTAGCCGGGGTGCCTCGGCAGAGCAGCTTTGCAGGGCGGCTACATGGTTCACACGTTTATCCATTTCTATTGTTTTGACACCTTCGCCTCCGCGGCATTTGGGTGGAGGGTTCTCAGTGCAGATCAGGAGCAGGACTCTCCCTTAGGGGAACTGCTTTAGGGACGTCCAGCATTCTCCCTCTGTCCCCTATGGCAGTGAAAAAGAAAAGGTGATTTATGTTCTTACCTGGTTATATACTTTTCTTTGAGTTCCATAGCGCCCACCCTGACACACCTGGCTTGCGGACGTTTGTTCTGTTTCTGCTTCCCCTGTCCATCTCTTCGGTGTGTTTGGATCTGTGTGTGCGCCAGTCTTCCTTCTCCGTTCCTGCTCCTGCCTTGGGCTTGCTAACTTAACTGGCCTGTCTGGGAGAGAAGAAGGTCGGGCTGCCTGGGAAGTCAAAGCCTTTAACTGTTTGGTGTCCAGTTCTTTTGCACAGCCTATACCAGCGTTATCCCTGTGTCCCCTATAAAGTTTGAAGAAAAGGATTTACCTAGGAAAGAACATATATCTAATTTTTGATTTTTTTTTTTCAAGCTGTCTAATGGAAGATTGTAAAGTTATCCCTTTAACCAGCAAAACATCAAATCTTTTTTCATAACTGTAACCCATTTGATTGTATGTCTATGCATTACTTTTATGTATTCATGTAACATATTTGATGTAAAAAGTTAGTTCTAAAGCAAGGACTGTACAATGGCAGCTTTATTTCAAATTATTACAAACCTGGTCGTTTGTCACCTCTGCCTTTGCAGAATTAACAACTCAGTGGACTGTACACTGAGTCTTTTAACCCACAAAATAGCAGCTGTGAAGGGCAAATTGATATAACTTTATTTGAAATAAACACAAACTCGGAAGTTCGGCACTTGTGGTTCATGGACCTAAATCCCTGCCTCACATCCTGCATAGGTACCTTGAAAAAGGCACCAGGAGGCATTGAAACACGTTGGTCAGTGAGATCTACATTATCCAAAGAAACTTTTCAAATGTCCTTTTCTGTATCCACCAAGTGTTCAGATTGTTTGCAACTGTATCACTGACTGCTAAATTTAGTACTGTCTTCTCTGATACGAAACCCCCCCCCTTTTGTCTTATACTATTTTTAACTATTAAAACCTATTATATGCACCATGAGGTTATATATATATATATATATATATATATATATATATATATATATATATATTTAAATATATTTAAATATATATATATATATATTTTTTTTTTCATGAACCCATTCACCATATGGGTGAAATCGATTTTAAAGAATGCCACCTTTGATGTATTAATTTCTTCTGGCTGATGGTGAGATGTCTACAGTAAAAGAAACCTTTGTGTGTTAGCCTCTGTTATGCATGTAAGCACTCCTTACACTTCCACTATTTCTGTATCGGTCCTAATTTAGCAACATAATAAGGAGAATTTTATATGCATCGCGTATCTTCAGTCCACAACAGGGTGCTGATTGAACCAGGTTTTACGTATTTATTTTACCTGTTTCCTGATGAAAAATGTCCTGGGAACATACAGTATATAGGATTGACATACAACAATAAGGACTTGAACTTACATTATATTATACATATATACATATATTATAGTATACATGATGGACAAGCATAGCACAAACAGCTACCGATCGAAGGTGTGGCGGGTGCGGACAGCCGTGAGGGGAGGGTTAGGTTAGGGGCTCCCGGGGAGGACTTAGGGTTAGGCACACCCACGGGAGGGTTAGGCTAGGGGATGGAGGTGTTAGGGTTAGGCACCCCTAAGGGAGGGTTAGGGGTGGGGGGTACGGTTAGTAATACTCACCTAAACCCCTGTCGGGATTTCCACTGCTGTCGGTCTGCCGGCATCCGGATCTGAACCGCCGGCCTTACAGCCTGCGGTCATTCATACTGATTCCGTTTTATGTGCCAGGTGTGGCTGCAAATGCTGTTTCGTGCCTTTGAAACCTATCCTTTATTTTCTTATTAAATAAAAATGTGTCTAAAAGGTTTCAAATCAGAAATGTATAAAAAAAAAAGAATACACTCTGTTGCAACACATGTAACCAGTAGCTTGGTGTATATGAAGTACCTGTGTATTTGGACTATCAGCTCTACCTTGGCATAGGGAGCAAAAATCAATTAAAAGCCAAAAAAATCATGTCCTCTCAGGCCGTGTACTGCTTGAAAGGACCAGGTCACAGTGTATCATCTGGTGAAACTGATCTTTAGGGGCATATCCAATTGCAGGTGTAATTTTGAAAAACCCTGCAGCACTGATTTCTTCCGCAGCTTCGAGGTTTTTCCTATCCAATAGGTTCATGATTTTTATTTTTTCATACAGTACTTACATTTATTTGGAGCACCTCCTGACCAAGTCTTATTTTCCCTTAATTTGCTAAGGAAAAAATATATGGGCTTGCTTTAGGACCCCTTGGAGACCCAATAAATAAGCAATTGGATGTTTCCAATTAGCTTAATTAGTCAATAATAATCACCTTCTGCAGCACTGTCTTCCTCCTCCGCTTCCCCAACTGGAGTCTGCCTCCATCTTCTCCAAGTGCTTAGGTATGACCCTGGTCAGTGTATTTGTGACCACCTGCTAGTGCGTGTGTGTGGGGGTGCTGCCAGTGTTTGTGAGGGGTGTCAGTGTATGCGAAACCCCCTGTCAGTAGTGTGTGTGTGGGTGGTGTGTGGAGCATGCAGCAGCTGGGAGAGAAGCACTGGAACACAGGTAAGTCTAGTTGGCCACATCTCTCCTGCAGGATTTTGCCTGCAAAAAATCTGTGCATTTTTTGTTATTGAATATCGTATCGGGAGCACACAAACCTGCGGTAATTCAAAATTGTGTGCGAGGTCCCGCAAGGCAAAATAAGTCAAAAGTATTGGATATGCTCCTAATGTCATATTAGAAACTTGATGATAGATTTCCATGTAGTAGACTAACCGACAGTGAGTATGCTATAAGTTATGAGGGACTTTAAATCTGCAGAATCAGTTGGACAAATCACTCTGCTGGTGGATGTTAATCGGTGGAACTGCTGTACATTATGAAAACCTGAAATAATGCAACTTGAGAGAGAGAGGGTGGCAAACTCCCTGGCAGTGTTGGAGAAGAACATATGAAGCTGTCAGTAACACAAGTAGCACTCAAAGGATGTGTGATGAGATGTATGCAGCTAGCTGGAGCTCCTGCAACTCCAGTTCCCCACAGACCAGAAACGGTAGGTGTATCCACCGTAGATCTGATGGTCGGCCAAACTGAAGAATTACCCTGGAGGCGGGGAGGTCAATGAATTGCTAGACTGGAGGTGCAATAGAAAATTGTTACACAAACAAACAAGGGATGGAACCTATGTGCAGAAGAGTCGCCAACACGCTTCACTAATGCGTAGCAGTTTTTCATCAGAGATTAGTCAATGATTTACTGTGGATACACCTGCCACTTCTAGTTCCTTATACAGTATGTAAGCACAGATGTTTTAGTTTGGATCTAGAGAAATTAATACTGAAAGTGTTTGATAAGTAGGGTGAGAACAAGGATAGGAAAGTGTGCTGAAGACTTAGGGATTGTAGCCTTTCTTTGAGAAGGTGCCAGCAAAGATATCTAGGTGAATTAGAAATGCATAATGGCCTTTAGATTTAACAGTGATCATATCATTGACCCCCTGAACAACACGCAGTTTCTGTGGTGTGTTGGAAACTGAAGTTGTTCCAATATTTTTTGTGAGGCAGATGTAGGTAAGCCTCTACAGCTGCTTGGAGGGTCAAATGAGCTGAGCTGGGATAATAATTTTAGAATGAGTTTTGGTCAGATTTTTTTCTTTATTTTTCTCATCATAGCAGGATTCACTGCATGCTTGGATAGTGATGTAAAGATACTAGTACAGAGATAGAAATTATAGATAAGGTTGGAGATAGGGCTCAACTGATTTGTGACTGTATAGCGTCAACGGGAGAGTTGGTAGAGTAGGATAGGAAGGGAGTAAATACTCCATATTTATCTTGCATTCAATCAGTGACACCGGATAACCATGGTATGTAGAGGGTGCTGTTTCAGGAGTAGACACAAGTGCAAACTTACACTTATTTTTGGGCTGCCTCCTCTCCTCTACATCACATTGCGTTAAGCACCTTTACTTAATTTTTTTTTTTTTGGGAGGAGGGTGTTTATGCCCAGGGAGTGGGCACCATTTTTGGAGGCTGCTGTAAAAAAATTAATTTGTTATGCTTTACAGAGTTCAGGCATTGAACTCTGCAGGTGGGGGCATTGTAAGAGTGCTTTTGTGCACCTATTTGCCATGCCTTCCCCTTCACTTATTTTGCACCCAGAGGTAGGTCACCTGGTCACAGATTGCTGTGTGACCTTTAGGTATTTCTTCTATGGTGGTGATGAGCACCTTGTCTTGTTGGGTTTTCTGCAGTCCAGTTACTCTGTTTCCCAGGTTTGTGGGTGCCTTCTGGTTGTAGTGCAAGCTTTTGTGGCAGTTTTTTTATTCATGCTTGGTCTATGCATAATGTGGATAGTCTTTTGATGTCGTGTTCCTTGGTGTATGGGTTTCCTGATGCTCTCACATGGGTTGGTTACCACTTCTCTTAGGCTCCCTCTATGCAAGCCGTGGGAGCAGCTGTGCTGGTAGTGAGCTAATACCGTCCACTCGATCACCACCTTTTCTTGATTTCCTGTGTTCGCATACAAGGATGCTACCTTCAGTCAAAAAGTTGCTGTGTTTAGATTGGCTGAGCGTACCCTCCCCTTGCAGCAGCTTTTGAATGTCCTTTGGTGAGCCTTGTCTCCCAGATTGGAGCAGTGAGAAAATGGGATTCTTCATACATCCCATCTGGGGGCCACTTCAGTGCTGACTCTGGGTTAGATGAACTGGTAAATGAGTAGGTCACTAAAGTGTTAACTAAACCAGCTCAGCCCCTCTAACCCCTCCCACCTCACCCAGACATTTTTCTTTAATGCCAAAGTAGTAAGGCACAAATCTAGAGTGTAGATTAGTTTACTTTCTTTTACTGTATACTCTGCTTCAGTCCCTCTTTACAGGGCTCAAGCAGCCCCTGACCTTTAACTAGTATGATCCTGCTCTGCCCCCAGCTTACCAGATGCCCCCACACAGCAAGCATGTATGGGCCAGATGCTCTGCCCATGCCTGGTTCTGCAAGAATGCAAATCATCCTGCAGGGATCAGAAGATCAGCCATCTCTGTTACCGAGGTGGAGATGCATAAGGTGGGGGGGGGGGAAAGCTCTCTTTTAAGTTAAGGCATCCACAGCCTACCTACGAGTAGCGCTGGGCTGCATCACTGTAATCCGACAGCACCACTTAGAGTGGACCCTGTGACCGGGTAATGGAATCGGCTCTCCGCAGTAGTTTTCTCTGATAATCAAGGCAAGGTTTAGATGTCAAGTCCCCCTTTCCCCCCCCCCCCCAGTGCTGTGTTGCATGTAGCTCCTACACCTCGCTCCTTGGCAGTCTTTACCAGACACTAAGATGCCATTATGTAAAGCGGTTCACAGGCTGTAAAAATTATTCAAAGGTCGCATATAACCAGGGGCCCTTTGTGCATTTAGTGAGCCTGAGGTCCTTGGCGGGCCAACCGGGGACATGATGCATGAGGAGTCAATTTCGGAATGAGTGCATGGGGCGGACAATTGTGGATCTTACAAGACTGGTTGACCGCCACTCGGAGTTAAGTCATTTTGCCTTCCTGAAGCCCAGCAGGATCCTCTCTCTCTCCTTCTGATCTTTCTTTGGAGTCATTGTGGGCCTGTAATAACTAGTTGCCTCTGTAAGATGTCTGCTTCCATCGATAGGATAACAGCCTCGGCAGGGCCTTCCATAGCTAGAAAGTGTTCACGGCAACATCAGGCTGGTTTTCCTGACTAGTCCAATTCTGCAGATTCTTTCCATGAAGAGGGTGAAATCGTGGGCCCTGACTGGGAGGATCACACTAGTTGGGGAGAAAAATCTCTGGTAAGTTTGGGCATTCAAGATGTAATTGCTGCAGTTCACTAGACCCTAAATATTCAAGTAGAGGTTTCTGGTCTTTTCATGTTTTGAGAGCGGCTTGTCTTAAACCTGATAGGAATTTTAGGTTCCCCAATGTTTTAGATAGTCTTATCATTTTATCATTTATCATTTTATGGAGGAAGACACTACGATTTGGGAGGTTCCACTTCGAGTAGATGCTCCTATTGCCAGACTGGCCAAGGCTACGGTTATCTCTACTTCACAAGCAGTGATCTTACTGGATCAGACAGATATTTAGTAACAACAAAAGATATAATTTGATGGTGCACTAGGTCACAACAAATTAAAATATAACTTTTATTATCTTGTTTAAAAATGAATATAATCTGTAAAAATCATAACACCAGGATAACTCTACATATATTGTATGATATTCAAGCAAGTAGGGTGAGAAAACATTCTTAAAATGTGTGGCAGGATTATTCCAACTAAGCACTGATAATGAATTATATTCACTGGGATAAATAGTACTATTACAAATAAATTGGTCTCAAAAGGACTCTATCCTTTCGTCACCAGTGACTTGTAACATTTGTTGCAGTAATAACTAGCTTCAAGAAAAAATAATGTGTGTATGTTGTTTGATAACCTGGGATTGTAGCACTTTTTTTCCTAAGCCGTAATCCTGTATCTCAAATTGATAATAAATCAGATATAGTCAACTGTGATCAAGATCTGTTCTCTATATCAATGCATGTCTAATTTTATTGACCCATTCAGAAGAAGACAGAAAAAAATGTGATAATTGCGATTGCTAATAACTTATTCTCTCTTATCCCTCAGAATGTGTAATCATCAAAACAATTAGTAGCAGTGTAGTATAGTTTGATACCCAGTAGTGTCGGGTGTATAGCCAGCATTAGGCTTTATTGTTTTATGTATAGAGGGCACACTCTGCTATGGTCACTTTATTTTCTTCTATGGCTAAATAGCCACAGAGATGCCGTTACAGACTGATAATAATCACTAAATAAATACTAATAGCGACAAGCTCACACCCCCAGCCCGTTATTACAGGAATACGGAGGGGTTAATACTCAAGAACACATAATTGCTCAGAGGATGAGATATTTGATAAAAGGGCTGATAAGCTTGAGAAGAGATTATTGGTAAGAGGCTATAGCAGGAGGAGCACAAAAAAAAATGCATATAACTTGGCCAAAAAGAGATCGAGAGAGACCCTTCTACATCCTAAGACATATCCTGAAAATCAGATTGAAAATCAACCAATACGCATTATTTGTACATATTGAAAGGAGGGCCAGAAAATTAAACAAATTCTTCAGAATCACTGGCACATTCTTAAATCAGATCCTGATCTGAGCTCCACCATTGGGGAGAAAGTTCAAATGTGCAGCAGAAGATCCAAAAACATGAGAGATCTATTAGTACAGATTGTTGTTGGGTGGTCTGGGCACAGGTATTGGCGCGCTATATCCGCGTGACAACAGTATTAACTGGTAATATATACTTTTTAACTATGAGTCTTTCACAAAAAATGTTTGCCAGTAATCTACTAAGCCGGTGGAGCTCCCCTAGAGTCAGTAAATCAACCAAAAGAGCGGAGAGAAAGAAGACTCTCTTTTTTTGGGGGGGGGGGGGGGGGGCACTCTTGTATATTAAAACTTAAGTTTTATTGATATCTCATCCTAGATCTAACACCACTATTCACATAAATGAAATAAACACACACAAAAACAGACAAAAAAGTGGTCACTTGTAAGAGAAACAATATATCTCTCAATAGATACATTGTTCCTAATGCCAGAAGTAATTAAAATCGTATTAAATAAGAATTTTTAAATGACCAAAGAAGACTCTCCAAAACTGATCAATTTAGGTTATTTATACACAGAGCTATAGTCAAGCTCTCTCTTCGATGACATAAACCTGTAAACAGTTTTATAAGTTTAACAAAGAGCGAACGCACAGCTGCAAGGGTTTGTGAATGTTCCCACTTGCGTGATAGATCTAGCTGCGTAGGTATATCTCACTAAAGCAGTGTTGGCTAACCTTGACACTCCAGCTGTTATGGAACTACATAACCCAGCATGCACTGCTACAGTTTTGCTATTAGGGCATGCTAAAACTGTGGCAGGGCATGCTGAGATATATAGTTCCACAACAGCTGGAGTGTCAAGGTTAGCCAACACTGCACTAAAGCATCAGTGTAGTTCTGAACAGCATCTGTATTTCACTGAAGTAATGATCTGCTTTTGGCCACATGTCCGTCAGCAGAGGTGATCAATGAGAGTCACCCACTCCAATACAGATGATAAAAGATTTCCCTGCATCTACTGTCAGTTCCCAGGGATGGAGCTGATGAGATTACAGAAAGTTCAAGGAGAGAGAAGAAGAAATTTTCAGCTTAAATTACTAAGTACCATTGGTATACACAATAAAGGGTACCAAATGCTCTGGTCTGTGTTGTAATTATGTCAAATTAATATATAGTTATAAAACCACATAGGTTTTCTAGTAAAAGGGTGAAAATATTGTATCAAGGATTTCTGCTGCATACATGGATGTATAATCATAACATTATTCAATTTTGCAGTAATCATCAAATATCAGAGATTCCCTCCTATCTTATCAATTCTCTAAATGAGCAGGTAGCTGATAAATTCATTCGGATATACATTGTAAGTGCATATTTTAATAAGCACTAAATTACTCCAAAGTAAGCGGAAAAGCTGATAGAGAAAAGTTGAAAAGCAAAGTCTCCGTTCTATTACTACACAGCCATCTTGAACCAGACTTAAAAAACAAACCATCTTATTCTGGCTTTTTCAGTTGTGGTCACTGTAAAGCTTGTCAATATACTAGTAAAACTAAAGAATTTACAGATAGATAACCTCTAATGAGCTTTTTTATTGTATTTATCTTGACTGTAATTCTCAGGGGGTCATTTATTGTCTTAGATGTCCATGTAATTTGAAATACACTGGTATGACAAGTAGACCATTCAAACAGTGTCTCATCGAACAAGTGGGAAACATTGCAACGCTAAGTCTGATCGAAAAAAGTTTAACAAAACCCTTCAGTGGCAAAACATTGTTTGCTATGTCATCTTGGCAATCCACTCCACCTGAAAGCATACATTATGGAGAAGGTAACAAGAGACCTTCGTGGAGGAGATTTTAACAAACAACTCAAGAGAGAAGCATGTATGATTTTTTTTTTTTTGATGAATGGTACCCATCCATATGGTCTAAATCAGGGGTAGCCAACCCTGGTCTTCAAGAGCTACCAACAGTGCATGTTTTCCCTGTCTCCTCACAGAATCACAAGTGTAATAATTAGCTCCACCTGTGGATCTTTTCAAATGTGTTATTGAGTAATGACTGCACCTGTGCACCAGCTAGGGTGGTCTGGAAAACGTGAAATGTTGGTAGCTCTTGAGGACCAAGGTTGGCTACCACTGGTCTAAATGATAGGAATAATTACTCAGCCTTCTTATAATTATTCTGAAATTGCATTTAATTTGCTATATTTTCAGGTTTGTCCTGATCTCTCTAACATTATTAATAACATAATGTGTAAGATTTTTCTTTTAGGTACTTCACATTGTTTTGACGCAATTACTAAATTTAATTCACAATGTAATTATCTCTATTCACAAATATTTTTTGTACTATTTACACTTTATTATCATTATGTAGACAATAATAATTAACAACGATATTTTGTAATAGACACACTATGGTTATAGGTTTGTATTATAGACCATATATACAGAGTTAGTATCACATCTAATTCATATTTATTACAGTTATATTCACTAATAAGTATACATGTCACTCATGCACGGCACTTATATACTTTTTAATATTTTTTTATGATAAATCTTATACCCCATTTATTACAGTGGTCAGCTTTTTATGTACACAATATGCATGGTATGACTTCTTTTAACATCATAAACCTTTTCAGATTTAGATATTCCTTGATTAACAGTATTATCCTCCACCCACAACTTCCTTAGGGCAGATAGAAGAATGTCAATGTACTGTCAAGGAGAGTTGGGGCGGACTCATTCTGTCCTGTAACATGTTTGTAGCAAAGAATCTCTTACGACAAAGAGTACTTTATAGATCGATTAAATTCGTATATTGGTAGGGGAAATTTAAGGCCTTTACTGAGTAAGGAGAGTTTAAATCCTTCTTGGATTTTTCTTTCCTACATTTTCCTCCTCTCCTCCCTCTGGGCTTATATCCGTTTTTTTGGTGTACCTTTTTGGTGTTCAGTGCTATTTTTATTATTCAGGGGCCGCATAAGGAGCCATTAACAAGGACAGAGGCATACGGATATTATGCCTATCAAAAATCTCTCCTCTATACCAGTGGTTCTCAACTCCAGTCCTCAAATACCACCATGGGTCATGTTTTTGTGGATTTTTTAAATAATGCAGGTGAATTAATATATTTTGCTGTCAGTAATATCCCACCAGCTTCCTTTGACTCAAAACATGACCTGTTTGGAAACCTTGAGGGTTGAGAATCTCTGCTATATAAGATTGTCTCCAGAAAAATTGTTATGAAGAGCCAACCAACATGTTCAAAGTCTGTTTCCATTTCCAATATAATAAATACAGTGCATCCGGAAAGTATTCACAGCGCTTCACTTTGTCCCCATTCCTGATGGAGCTTGAGAGGTGCTGCAAAGAAGAATGGGCGAAACTGCCCAAAGATAGGTGTGCCAAGCTTGTGGCATCATATTCAAAAAGACTTGAGGCTGTAATTTGCTGCCAAAGGTGCATCAAGTATTGAGCAAAGGCTGTGAATACTTGTGTACATGTGATTTCTTAGTTTTTCTTTCTAATTAAAGTTGCAAAGATCTCAAAAATAAGTTTTGTTGTCATTATGGGGTATTGTGTGTAGAATTTTGAGGACAAAAATGAATTTATTCCATTTTGGAATAATGCTGTAACATAACAAAATGTGGAAAAGTGAAGCGCTGTGAATACTTTTTGGATGCACTGTAACGAGATGAGGGGTATTTAGTGAAGGTGGTGTTTTCAAGGACCTGCCATACCACCAGAAATATTCACTTTTTTGTAATCTGATATGCTACCTATTGAGAGCTCTTTTTTCAAACAAAACAATAGGCATCGAAATACAGTATATTTAAAAAATTGTGGTTAAGCAGACACATTGCAAATAAAGATTGTTGTCATTAAGTTGTACTTGACTTTAGGGCATTAAAGTGTTAAGATAAAATATAATGTTGATCATGAAATATTTAGTAAATGTATGATTATATATATATGTGTAAATTATGTATGGAGTGGCTCCAGTCCAGGAAGGTTCCTGCTTTACAAAAACCGCACTTCTCTCAAAGCTCAGTGTGTCAGCTGAACTATTAAAATGATAGCATAGGGGTGTATGCCACAGTAATAAATCTGATAAATGAAACGGATGTCAATGTTGCTTGAATCAGTTAAATTTATCAGTATGATTATATATGCATGCACACAAGCACATCCTTTTCTACAAAGGAAATTGTTAATAATGTAACATTTTGCATTGTGCTCTGATCTGATTTTTTATTTAATATTGGCTTTGTTTGTAGCATGCAGGACTCTATTCTGACGCAGGTCCAGAGAATCATCAAGGAAGAAGTAAACAATGCCATGAAGGAACAGCAGGCAGCCGTCACCTCGAGCATCATGCATGCCATGCGGTCTGCTGCAGGAACACCCATACCCTCCTCTCATCATGACTATCAGTCACAGCAGGCTCACATACTTCAGCTTCTTCAGCAAGGCCACCTCAACCAAGCCTTCCAGCAGGTATACAGTTTATGTCAAAAATCAACCTTCAGTTTTGTTTTTTTTCTCACTTGGATTAAGCGACAGAATAAATTAGATTAATTTTGGCATAAATTGACATATTACATTACGGAACATATTTCTATAAAAAAAATCTTTAGTAAAAACAATTATTTTATATTTGAGTTTAAAAATAATTTCAGAATAGTGTGTAATACAGTACATTCACTAGCTACTTTATAATGTTCACCTTTTGACAATCCAAAGGCACACTTTATCTCTACCACAAAGCACAAAGCCCCCTTGGCTCGTACATCTTTACCATGCTCTGTCAGTGGTATGCACTATGATAACCAATGCATCCCTCGTTATGTTAGCCTGTACAATACTGCCGGAATTACCAGTTCACCTGAAGACATAGGTAATATGCCAGAGTAAGTAGGTGATACACTTTGTGGGAGGACCTTTGCTTGTACATTACAGTATACCAAGCTGCAAACGATGTGTTCAGGTACATTTATTAAGGGTTCTGGACTATAGATAGACAGTAAAAAGGTCGACACTGTCTACATAGACACTAGATGTTAGACAGTCATTGGGTCGACTGGGACTAAAGATCGACAAGTACAAATTGTCGACGGATTCAAAAGGGCGACAAAAAAATTGTTTACACTTTTTTCTGTTAGGGTTAGACACTAGAGCAAGGGTTCCCAACCATGGTTCTCAAGGCACACAAACAGTCCAGGTTTTAGGGATAGCCATACTTGAGCACAAGTGACTTAATTAGTACCTCAGTTATTTTGATTTAACCATCTGTGCACAATCATGGATATCACTAAAACCAGGACTGTTAGTGTGCCTTGAGGACCGAAGTTGGTAATCACTGCACTAGAGGGTTAGGCACTAGAAGGGACGGTTTGGTCAGGCACCAGGAGGGAGGGTTAGGGTGAAGATTAGAGCTAGAAAACAAAAAAAAATGTCGTACGTGGCTTAGTAGTGTTTAACAAATAATCCAATAAGATACTCCCAATGGGCCCTATATGGACACTATTGACAGAGCAAGGATTGGGCAGAAGTTCCCATCCCCTAAAGTTGTTACATGGGAATCTACCACTCAGTAGAGTTCCGCTTATACTGTATATTCTATAGTTTAACCCGTGTTTTACTGTAAAAATGTTTGCTGTGATTATACACTATTTTGAAATTTTAAAGATAAAATTATCGAAAGTGCTACCCACTGTGCATAGACAGGTGACGTGTAAGTACTCAGGCTCGAATGTTCCAGTCGTTTAGCCCACAGGTTCTCAAACTCTGTCCTCAAGACCCCAAAGAAAACCGCAAGTGAAATAATTAGCTCCTCCTGTGGTTCTTTTAAAATGTGTCAGTGAGTAATGAAAACATCTATGCACCTGCTAAATGAACTTGAAAATGTGACCTTTTTTGGTGTCCTGAGAACAGAGTTTGAGAACCACTGTGTTAGCCCATGCACAACAAACCAACGTCGTTCAGACATATCAGGTTAGCCCTGCAGAACAGCCATTGTTTATATATATCATACAGATATACCAAGGCATCTGTATGTGTGTACGGGATTCCCGCCGACTGACCCATATGCCAGCCGCAGGAACCGCTGACAATGACTTATCTTCTTATTCCTGTGTCCAGGCATGTTGGGTGGCAGATTGGTACGTGTATATGCATAATTTGATTGTGCAGAACACTTAGCATATAACTGAATCGGTCGGCCCATCGGGCAGCCAGCCAATTGATCGCTAAGATGTGTACCCAGCATTAGTTACCATAATGCAGGAGACATTGATTCTGAGGGAGATCTCGCTAAACTAGAAATTGAACAGATTGCACCATTGGATGTTGCCAATATCTAGAGCAGTGTGACTCTATTATAATAAATCAAGCTTGTTATTATAACCTGTATGCTGTACCTTTGTAGACACCAGTCACTGTTGCACCTGGTCTTACACCTTGTACATTTTATATCTCACACTTTTGCATATTGCCAACACCTAGAGCAGTGTGACTCTAAAGCTGCATACACACGTAAAGATTTTCTGCCTGACCATCCAACTAGTTAATTGGTTGGAATGAAAATCTGGTAACGTATGGGAGTAAATGATGATCAGCAATTTGCTCCTAAATGCCAGAAAAATGGTCGTTAGACAAGTTTGTTAAATGTTTCATCTAAACAATTTGTTCAAACAGTTTTTGGCCATTTTCCGGCGTTTGGGAGCAAATTGCTGATTGTCATTTGCTTTCATACCAGATTTTCATTCTAACCAATCAACTAGTTGGATGGTTGGACAGAAAATCTTTACGTGTGTATGCAGCTTTATAATGAGCCTGCATGAACAACCTCTGTTTTCTTGTTTATAATCTGGTAATTTTTTCACATTTGCGCTCATCACATTGCAACATAATTGTGGATGGAGACCTGGGCCACATGGCCATGATGATGGCTGCAGTGCCATTTTCAAAAATACTAACTTTAATAAACAGTCCTGTCAGTGCCAAATTAATGTCCTGGAGCTCAAATTTATGATGGGCCTATTGTGTGCTGCTGCAGGGGGTTTGACAAGTGCCGCAGTAGTGTGACTGGTGATGTGGGGTCGTGACCAGTACAGTGTAGGTGTCATTTACATAGGGGTGTGGCCTGTGCTATGGGTATGTTTAGTTCCATGGAGGGCATAGCTAGCGCCTACCTTCAACCTTGTGAAAGGATGCATTGTGTGCCCTTTGTTGTGTGCCAGAATAGTGTATATTTATAAAACAAGAAAAAAATTCCAAAATTATTGGCATATTAACGTTTCGGGTGTTATCAACGTTTCAGAACTTATATTTATGCGTCTGGTAATCCTGATGAAAAAATTAATACAACTGCTGAAACGCTGATAACAAACGGATTTAAGTGTGCTTTATACAAACCGTCCAGAGTGCCGCCCGTTCTCCATACGGCTGCTGTGTGTACAGTATGTATGTGTGTGTGTGTATATATATTTATATATATATATATATATATATATATATATATATGTAGGAGATAAAGAGGCGCACTAGGTTACAACGTGACACTTAAAATAACTCAACAATACTTAAAGTAACACAACATTAAGTATTCAAAATATAAATAAACATAAGTGACACTCCTCAAAAATCATTGAGTGGCAGCTCCAATAAAGTGATGAGGTATGGCACCCACAATAAGAAATAATAAGTGAAATAAAGGAGCGCCTACTAGTGCACATGAAAACAAAGTGAAAAAAAGTGAACCGTAATATATCCGCTACTTATTGAAAGGATGTTGCTTCGGTCAAATGACCAATGAAAGAGAAATGAAAAAGAAAAAACAAGAAAACAACATAGTGTGTACCGTCCTATACTGTGTATAGCTTCATAATCAATAATAATCGGCTAGACCATTTTGGGATTCATTCCCAATTACCTAGAAAACTGTTTCAAGGCGTATTGCAGGGTCAGAGACAGATTATATTTAAAAACTTATTTAATTGACACAGTATCCAAAAAATGGTAAAAAGACACACGTACAAGACATAAAAATATTAAATGCTTATCTGTCCATATGTGAGGGGTTGGTGAACAGAAAATCCCAACGCGTTTCGTCCTTTTATGACTTCATTATGACTTCCCCTAGACTGTCAATAGTGGCTTTGGGGTGAAAACTGTTTTATTATCTTGTCACTTTAGGTAATTTTATCGAATATATAGATCTGTTTGTATTTATTATATGCATATCTGTATTACTATTTGATATGAGCTTTATTAAGCTATTTTCATTTAAATGTAATTGTGTATATTTTTTTATGTACGTCATGATCACACTTCTTGTTTTTTTCACATATATATAGTTTTGTGTATTGTTTGCTGTTGTTTGGCAACAGCCACATGATTTCTCGGCCTCTGGTCAGACGCAGCCCTTTTGTTTTACGTCACATGGTGTACTTTACACCTGTGATTAGTGTTTGCTTGATACCAGCTGTGGGACGGCATCTGACGTGAGGCGGGTGAACAGTAACCTGTAAGTATTTAAGGTTGTTTTTAACATATTGTACACTGATGTCTGTCCTGATGACGGGGTAGCAGTCCCCGAAACGTCGTTATTAAAGACACTGATTTATACCTTTTTTTGCAAGTCTTGGAGTGATGTCTCTTTGTTGTTATTACATTAAGGGCTTTTTTGTCCTGTTGGAGGAAGGCACCCAAGCGTGTTCAGTCGGGGTTTACAGCAGCCCAGAGTGCCGGAGTCAGAATGATATATATATATATATATATATATCAATGTATATATTTCTTCATCGGAGTCCATAGGGATCCACAGTGATACCATGGGGATATTATGGTTGGAAGACCAGGCACCAAACAGTTAAAGCTTTGGCTCCCAGGATGCCTAGGGTCCTCCTCCATATATACCATGCCCCTAGCCATAGGACTTCAGTTTGTTCATTTGGTGCGGCAGGATTCAGACACACCTTTGTAACAGGGGACTGCTCAGGCAGTCCTCCGCTTTTATTTCGTTTTTTTGAGTTGGCAGCACCAAGTGTCTGTATTAAGACGCACGTACTGCGACTCCATCTACTACCGCTGGGCCACAACATCGTGCTGGTGATTTCCGCGGGTCGCGGCTTAGCTAGCAGTAATGCTGTGACCCGGACTGCACCGGATCCTTGGAGATGTCAGGTAAGGCGATTCCTTACTTACGAGGAATAGTGTGTGGCAGTCCGTGTTTTTGGTGGCAGAGATGCACCAGAAGCCGCTGCCGTCAGGGCCCGGGATTGTCCACCTCCTCACTACACCAGGGCCTTATTGTCTGATGCTGGGAATCGTCAGCAGATGCATATCTGCTGCCACGAGGCCATCGTACTTGTCTAGTTAATGCAGCTTAGGGGAGGTGGGCGCTCCCACGGCAGCTGCGACCCAGACACAGTCCCTACGAAGGGTTTCACGCATCTGGGTTACTCTGCCTACCCTCCACGTTGACTCATGGTCCACGCTCAGTGCACCCTGTAGCTGTTGGTCTCAGGAGGGCCTGGGTCAGTCTCCCTGTATACCTCTCCATTGGTTAAGGTATATGGTGTCCTACCATTCCTTGGTGTTGCTGTAGTTGATTTAGAGCAGATTGTAATTCTATTACATAGGCATTGTGTGTGACTGTTCGCTAGCTGCTGAGTGACACTATCTTTTATTTCTGTCAGTTGTAACTATCACTGTTTTATCTCACCATCCTCTTGGGGTGGAGGCTTTCACATTCATTAAGATTTTGTGAAGGCTGTCACATAACCTTGCGATTATTGCTTTTATTTTGAACATGTCAAAAGATAAAGAGAAACAGGAGGGGGAGCCGTCTGGGCTGGTTTCATGTAACCCATATAGGGCTTATGTGTCCCCTCAGGACGTAAGGGATGGTCTGTGTGTTGTCTGTTATAAAGAGCCACCTCACCAGTCCAATTTTCCTGTCCTTGGACAAGAGCCATCTTGGGCCTCCTCTTTGTCCCCGGTTGTGGATCGTATGGTTGCTCCAATGATGCCTCCTTGGTTGGGGTGTACACTGTATGCTATGTTTACACTACCTATGAATCCTTCATGGAAGGATGTGTATAGCCATTCTAGTCAGTTTGGCACCATCTAATGTTGATAACAGATGGGTAGTGACTAAGGTGCCTAAGCGCAATTTCTCTTTTTATCAGCCTGCCCAACATATGGATTCAGATGCATCATCAGGAATTAGATGATGCACAAGATTCCTTTCCAGGATCTAGTCCTGGGAAGGGGGATCATCCGTACACAGTGGATGTTCCTTCTTTGTTGAGGGCGGTTAAATCAGTCCTAGATATTCAGGATTGGGAACCAGCTCATAGTAATAAGGCTCCAATGTTTAATCATCACTGGAAGGTGGTCTAAACAGAGTTTCCTGTATCGGAACAGCTCACTGAGCTTATCGAGGAAGCATGGGGGTAACCGTGATAAACAATTTTGACGATAACATCATTGTCTCCGTTCCCACCTTCTGTATGTATTAAGTGGGAGATACCTCCAACTGTGGATGCTGGGGTAATGCATTTTAATCAGAAATACTACAGTGTCTTCTCTGAAGGATTCCACAGATAAAAAGATTGAAGCCTGTCTTAAGGCAATATTTTAGTCATCTGGAGCTGTTACTCATCCAGCTATGGCTGGAGCCTGGGTAGCCAAAACTGTTGAACAATGGTTAGGAGCATTGGAAGATTCTCTAACAAATGCTACCGGAGAACAGATGATGAATATCTCCCACATACAGGAAGCGGCTTCCTATCTGGGAGGAGCTGCAGTGGATGCTGGAATTCTAACTTCTCGAGCATTAGCAGCATCAATAGGACATGCAGGCCCTTTGGTTAAGATCTTGCAAAGCTGATACAGGATCAAAGAGGGCGCTGGAAGTCTTACCTTTCTATGGAAAGGTACTTTTTGGAGCAGAGTTGGATAACATAATTACTACTCTGGTGGCTTCAAAGTCAGCAGGTCTGCCATCTACGTCAAAGACTAGATCTAGGCAAGTTTTTCTGTCCTTCCATCCTCAGGGACGAGCAAAGGTACAGGCTTCCACTATGCCAACTAGTTTTTCGCAAACCAAGTGACAAACTAAGGTCTGGCCCAGCAAGACATTCCAGCTTTTAAGCCGCACAACAAGCCCTCGACCTATTGGAGCGAGCCTCCTCCCGGGGGATCCCAGGGTGGGAGGCCGACATTTTGGCCTTTCGGGAAGCCATTCTCTCCCCACTGCAGGCGGGAGTAATAATCCCAGTTCCTGTGTCGCAACAGGGGAAGGGGTTACTACTCCAATCTAGTTCTGGTTCAGAAACCAAATGGGGCGTTTTGCCCTATACTAAATCTAAAGACCCTCAACAGGTTTGTCTATGTACCCAAATTCCGTATTGAACCTCTCCGGTCAATTATTTTGGCAATGGAGCCAGGGGTTCACATGGTTTCCCTGGATATTCAGAATGCATATCTGCTTGGTCCTATTATACCATCCTACCAGTAATTTTTTACGGTTTGCTGTCTTTCAGCAACATTACCAATTTCAGGTTCTACCCTTTTGCCAGGCTCCCTGGGTATTTACCAATGGACATGAAGGTATATCTCAGGCATCAGGGAATCCGAATACTGCAATATCTGGTCGACCTTCTAATATTGGCACAGACTTCGGTGGTTTTGCAAAACCATCTTCAACTGACCATAGCCTCCTTATAATGGCATGGCTGGATAATCAATTGGAAGAAATCACTTTCTCCAACACAGCAGATGGTACAGCTGGGAGTGTTTCTGGATTCTCAGGCACAAAGGGTGTTTCTACTGGAGGCTCTGTTCCATTCTAGGCCTCTGCAAAGGGTGTTATCTCCAGGTGGAATGGACAGCATGCAAGAAATATTTATATTATGTAGGATTCAAGTATTTTTTGATTTAGCTGCAGTGTGCTGGAGGGCAAATTCCTTTTTTCTGGAATGGACAGTGTCCCAGAGGATCCTTCTCACTTCAGAGGTTAGTCACTCCCTCCTGTGATGGCTGAAAAAGGAGCATTCAAGCAAAGGGTGCCGGTTCTGTATTGCAAATTGGGTGTTTCTCACCAGAGATGACAGTCTTCGCGGTAGGGGGCAGTGACAGCTCATCACACCTTTCAGGGAAGTTGGACAAATCAGGAAAGTCTGCTAAAAAAACTTTCTGGCACTGCGAGCAGTATACAAAGCACTTGTCGTGGCACAGGTCATGCTCCAGGGCAGACCTGTTCATATCCAGTCTGACAACGCGACTACAGTGGCCTACCTCAATCTTCAGGGAGGCACAATAGGTTATGTAGACTTTCTAAGTCGCCAGGACATACACGCCGGAGAGTGGTCTCTGTATCTGGGAGTGTTTCAGCTCCTGGTAAACAAATGGGGTCTACCAGAGATAGATTTCATGGCATCGCGCCACAATCACAGGGTCCCTATGTGCGGGTCCAGGTCTAGAGACCCATCAGCGCCAATCATGGATGCACTGGGATGGGGCTTCAAACTGGCATATCTCTTTCCTCCAATTTCTCTGCTCCCAAAGGTTATCAATAAAGCAGATTTCCTAAGTTGCCAGGACAGACACGCCGGAGAGTGGTCACTCCATCCGTGAGGGTTTCTGCTCCTGGTAAACGAATGTGGTCTACCGGAGATAGATCTCATGGTGTCACGCTACAACCACAAGGTCCCCAGTTACGGGTCCAGGTCCATGGACCCATCAGCAGCCTTCATGGACACACCGGCAGTAAGATGGGATTTCAAGGTGGCGTATCTCTTTCCTCCGATTTCTCTACTCCCGAGAGTTCTCAGGAAATTCAAGCAAGAAGGCTGAACCATAATACTGGTGGCTCCAGACTTCATTAGTTTACTGACATACAGATTCTGTCATTAGACAGTCCATAACCTCTTCCTCTATGGCAGGATCTGCTAACGCAGGGTCCCTGCCAACATTCGTACTTGCTTTGACGGCGGGGCTTTTGAATCTTCCTTCCTAAAAGTAGAAGATTTTTCCAGTTCTGTCAGTTAAACGATGCTTAGGACATGGAAGCCTGCTTCTGCCCACATCTATTACAGAGTTTGGCATTCTTTTTGGTCAATGGTGTTCCCATAGGAAATATGATCCTAAGGTGTTCAGGATTTCCAGGGTACTGGCTTTTCTTCAGGCAGGGTTAGACTGTGGTCTCCGTCTGGCCATTTTTGAGAGTACAGTTTTCTGCACTGTCAGTCTGGTCCAGAAGAAGATTGCTTCATTATCAGATGATAGAATTTTTTCCAAGGAGTTCTGCGAGTCCAGACTTCTTTTGTTCATCCGGTAGCACCGTGGGATTTGTCTTTACTTCTTAAGGGGCTACAAGCTCCCCCATTTGAATCTCTAGACTCTGTAGATTTGACGGGTTGACAGTGAAGACACTTTTTCTTCTCGCTATGTCTTCTGCTTGCAGAGTCTCGGATTTGGCAGTGCTGTCTTGTCACTCCCCATTTCTTGAATTTTCACCAGGATAAAGCTGTTCTTTGTACAAAGGGAGGGTTACCTTCTTAAGATAGTATCCTGTTGTCAGGTGAATGAAGAGATTGTTGTTTCAGCTTTTCAGGCTCCAGATATTTCTGTAGGTGAAGCCTCCTTGGATGTAGCTTGTGCTCTCTGTATCTATGTGCAGCGTACAAACTCTGTTAGAAAATCAGATACTCTTTTTGTATTAGAAAAGTATTTGCAGTGGCATTTAGAGCAGGGGTGGCCTGACTTTTGGACTCCGTGATCTACTTTAAAGCTTAAAACCTTTCGTGATCTAACGAGCCAAAAACGGGGGCGTGGTATGCAAAAAAAGGAACGTGACCTCACAGGAAGGGACTTGGGGGTCTGTCCTGGCGAAATCACACATAGTATCCCCAATTCAAATTACTCCATACAACATCACAATCTTATTCACATTGCACCACATAGTAGTGTCCCTTATTCACGTTACGACACAAGGTAGCGCCCCTTATACACAATGCCCACAGTAGTGCCCCTTATACAAAGATCACTGTAGTAGTGCCCCATCTGCAATGAACACTGTAGTAGTGCCTCCAGTAGTAGTGCCCCTAATGCAATGCCCCCGCATTAGTAGTACCCTTTATGCAATGCCCCCGGTAGTAGTGCTCTTTATGCAATGCCCCCTGTTTTTGAGACACTTATGCAAAGCCCCTGTAGTTGTGAATATTATGCAATGCCCTCTGTATTAGAACCCCTTATGCAGTGACCTTTTTGCAATGCCCCCAGTAGTGCCCTTTGTGCAGTGCCCCCAGTAGTGCCCTTTGTGCAGTACCCCCAGTAGTGCCCATTGTGCAGTAAACCCAGTAGTGCCCTTTGTGCAGTAAACCCAGTAGTGCCCTTTGTGCAGTGCCCCCAGTAATGCCCCTTGTAGTGCCCAATACTGGTGCCCCCTCCCCTGTGCATTACTTACCTGGCCAGCGCTCCCGCGTAGTCGTCTGCTGCTGGCTGGATCTAATTAGATCCAGCAGGCACTTCACATCATGGGAGACGCGGATGACGTCACCCACGCTCCCACACACTGCATCACTGGGAACGCTGGCCTTTGAAGCGATCAGAGGCTTCTGTAGTCTCTGATCACTTCAGAGGCCAGCATTCCCAGGAACTGCAGCAGGTTGGTCGCGATCTACCGGCGGGAGCTCCGCAATCTACCGTTAGATCATGACCGACCTTTTGGCCGGCCCTGACTTAGAGTATCATAAATAGCACATAAACAACATATAAATTATAAATGTATTAAAATACCAAACAAATAAATTATAAGCTCCTGGGAGTTTAAATTGGATATAATTCCCATATTAATCAATAAGATTCCAATACTAGAGACAATGTTGTTTGAATAAAAAAGGAAACGCAATATAAAATTGCAATCTCAGATGGTAAATTCGTATTCAGTCCTCTTTAAATAGCAAGGATAATTAGTTATAATAAATTATCCACATTTCTGGGGTAGAAAGAGTCACAGTTCAGCTGGAATGTTTATCCATATGTTGATTAGATGTATATAGCTGGTTAAATTTGTAGGAGAAAATCCATTACTACTCACTGCAGTAATGTACTCCTTTCTGAGCTACTGTCTGTCTTAGATGATTAATGGCAATTCCAGTGTTAGGCTACTGGTAATGCACAATGCCGGGCCGTGGATGGAGCACAGGGGGAGCCGATTCTAAGTGGCCTCTCTGAGTGTGACCACTGGTTTCCCACGTGAGTCTGAGCCACACTGGACCTCCACAAACATGATCTCCATTTAGCTGTACTAGTAACGTTCCAGCAAAACTAAGTATACACACACACACACACACACACACACACACACACACACACACACACACAGAGTCAGGTGCATAAATATTGGGACATTGACAGAATTTTCATATTTTCGCCTCTATTCACCACCACAATGGCTTTGAAATGAAACAAACAAGATGTGCTTTAACTTAAGACTTCCAGATTTAATTTGAGGGTAATTACATCCAAATCAGGTGAACGGTGTAGGAATTGCAACGGTTTCTATATGTGCATCCCACTTTTTAAGGGGCCAAAAGTAATGGGACTACCAACTCAAAAGCTATTTCATGGACAGGTGTGGGCTATTCCCTCGTTATTTCATTATTAATTAAGCAGGTAAAAGGTCTGGAGTTGATTCTAGGTGTGGCATTTGGAATCAGTTGCTGTCGACTCTCAATATGAGATCCAAAGAGCTGTCACTATCAGTGAAGCAAGCCATCATTAGGCTGAAAAATCAAAACAAACCCATCAGAGAGATAGCAAAAACATTAGGTGTGGCCAAATCAACTGTTTGGAACAGTCTTAAAAAGAAAGAACGCACCGGAGAGCTCAGCAACACCAAAAGACCTAGAAGACTACGGAAAACAACTGTGGTGGATGACAGAAGAATTATTTCCCTGGTGAAGAAAAACCCCTTCACAACAGTTGGCCAAATCAAGAACACTCTCCAGGAGGTAGGTGTATATGTGTCAAAGTCAACAATCAAGAGAAGACTTCACAAGAGTGAATATAGAGGGTTCACCACAAGATGTAAACCATTGGTGAGCCACAAAAACAGGAAGACCAGATTAGAGTTTGCCAAACAACATCTAAAAAAGCCATTACAGTTTTGGAACAACATCCTACGGACAGATGAGACAAAGATCAACTTGTACCAGAGTGATGGGAAGAGAAAAGTATGGAGAAGGAAAGGAACTGCTCATGATCCAAAACATACCACCTCATCAGTGAAGCATGGTGGTGGTAGTGTCATGGCGTGGGCATGTATGGCTGCCAATGGAACTGGTTCCCTTGTATTTATTGATGATGTGACTGCTGACAAAAGCAGCAGAATGAATTCTGAAGTATTTTGGGCAATATTATATGCTCATATTCAGTCAAATGCTTCAGAACTCATTGGACGGCGCTTCACAGTGCAGATGGACAATGACCCGAAGCATACTGCAAAAGCAACCAAAGAGTTTTTTAAGGCTAAAAAGTGGAATCTTATGCAATGGCCAAGTCAATCCTCTGACCTGAATCCGATTTAGCATGCATTTCACTTGATGAAGACAAAACTGAAGGGAAAATGCCCCGAGAACAAGCAGGAACTGAAGACATTTGCAGTAGAGGCCTGGCAGAGCATCACCAGGGAAGAAACCCAGCGTCTGGTGATGTCTATGCGTTCCAGACTTCAGGCTGTAATTGCCTGCAAAGGATTTGCAACAAAGTATTAAAAAGTGAAAGTTAGATTTAGGATTGTTTAGTTTGTCCCATTACTTTTGGCCCCTTAAAAAGTGGGAGGCACATATAGAAACCGTTGTAATTCCTACACCGTTCACCTGATTTGGATGTAATTACCCTCAAATTAAATCTGAAAGTCTGCAGTTAAAGCACATCTTGTTTATTTCATTTCAAAGCCATTGTGGTGGTGAATAGAGGCCAAAATATGAAAATTCTGTCAATGTCCCAATATTTATGCACCTGACTGTATATGTGTATGTATGTGTGTATATATATATATATATATATATATATATATATATAATATTCCAAAAAAGAGGGGCACTCACCAGGCTTGTAAAAAGCCTGGTGAGTGCCCCTCTTTTTTTGTCTTACATAATTGGTGGAGTACTGCTCAGGACTCCATTGGTGAGGTGGACACCCCAGCATTTCTCCCAGAGACTGTGTTTGATGTGAGCGCTGCCTTTTCTTATTATTTATATATATATATATATATATATATAAGTAATGTATAGGGTAATGGCGCCAATTTAGGTGGAATACAGATAAACTAGAAAACCAAATGTGAAAAAATAAATGGTATGTACTCCCTATAACTAAAGGGTGTCAGTTGAACCAAATGAAATGGGGCATTGGATATGCACTTTAATAATATAGGAAAGTGTATAAGGTCTTAGCGACTGGCGTACATGTGTTTGTAAAAATATAGTAAATTGTGAATATGATGTGCAGAAAAGTGCTATGCAGAACATATTATTATTATTTTAATTATCCTTTAATTATATGGCGCCACAAGTGTTCCGCAGCGCCTTACATAGTACATAGAACTAATAGGTGAACAAGAAACAAGTAACATACAGTACATTACAGTACAGGACAAGGACACAACTTATATACATTGCTGAAATAGTGATTAAAGCACTCACAATAAGCTGCCGGGTATTGGCGGTCCCGTGTTAGGTGCCCTAATGGGGAGTAGAGAGTAGAAGAAAATGTAAAGAGAAGCACATGAACATTGTAGGCGTATCAATTTTAACAATTTTATTCAATAAAACTAAAATATGTAACATAAAACGTCACATAAGAATAATGATCCTCCACTTGCTCAAATGGGCTCTAAAGCTGGCCATACACCTGCATGATTTCGGGCCGATTGCCCGATTTTCGATGAGTCATAAAATGGATCTTGTGAAAATCGTGTATTATTTTAGTTTGAT
Source organism: Taudactylus pleione (assembly GCA_031769625.1). Taxonomy (NCBI): domain Eukaryota; kingdom Metazoa; phylum Chordata; class Amphibia; order Anura; family Myobatrachidae; genus Taudactylus; species Taudactylus pleione. The sequence goes on from JAUIMM010000105.1 coordinate 2,109,941, forward strand.
GAGATCCAATGCACACTCCCGCAGCTCCTATAATCGGATGTGCAGCACAGCTTGTCCTTCGTATCCTTCAGATCGCGATCCATCGTGCAACAATTCAGGTCATTTCAATGACTGTTTCCCTTATGAGCCTGTGAGACACAGGATCGATCTTACAACAGATCATGTGCTAAGAAAAACAACAAACATGCTGCCGGGACTGCCAGGGAGCTCTGGGGAATCGTATGATGAATCTGATCTTATGCTGGTCGTGTAGGTGTCTGGCCAGCATTACACTGCCCTTAGGTCTGTGTAGTCCCCTGTGCAAATAATTCATACAGTGAAGTGCAAAAAGTCCTATAAATATTGCAAATGTCCATTATGCATAATAAATATATATATATATATATATATATATGATAAAACATATAAGTTAAACGATACAAAGCAATTGATAATGAGGGCACAGGATAATTGATAAAAAATCTTAGTAAAATGTTCTAGAAACACTATAAAAGATTTAAAAGGTTCCAAAATCACAATAAATCATATGGTGCTTATTCTGACTCAATAACCAGGCTGTAAGTGTAAGGCCCCTGAGATAATTCCTCTGTGTATATCTGTATTGAACCAGTACTTACACCAAGAGACTTTGTCAGACAGTGTCAACTCAACTAGTAAGGCATGTATGAAGAATAGAGATGAGGGTTTATTTCAAGCTGATATTCTTGTAATTATTCATAACATAGTAGGTGAAAAGATGATAGTGTACCAGAGCTCAACAGGAACAACTGCAAGCTAAAATGGCAGACATACACTGAGATAGAGACAGGAAGAAAGGAGGGCTGATGACATCAGATCCTAGCTACAGAGAATCAGGAAGGACAAGATGCAAAGACTTGCTATAATAACATGACAGAAACCAAACCGCATATGAAACACACATATCGATGGACATGACGCTCCCCGTCTGAAATCTTTAGATTTCACGATAAATCAAACATTATAATGTCCTTAAGTGATCTCCAGAATTGATCTTGGGACCTGTAATCTATAACAGAAAGGACATGTTAGATCAAGTTCCAAATAATAACCCATCTTCGGATTGGGGAAGTCGCAACTTGCAAACACTTTCACCAACCCACAGTATAATCCAAATAATGAAGTATCGATGGTATATCATAGCTGGAAGTTTGTGGTAGAATACTCTAATGATGAGCTGAATATGGTGGCCAAGTCCTTCTTTACGTGATATCTTCTTTTGGAAGAAGAAGCACTAGTTCAGTGATTGGATGGAGGAAAACTCGTGCAGAGCCTCTTTTGGCCACTTTGACCTCCACCTTACGAACCTTTCCATCGTCACTAGGAGCAACCTTGGTTATAAGACCCATTGGCCATTCATTGCGATGGGCCTCCTTATCCTTCAAAAAGAACAAGGTCACCGATCTGGAGGTTGGGTTTTGACATCTGCCGTTTGTGACGACTTTGAAGCATGTGTAAATACTCTGTCTTCCAGCGATGCCAGAACACATTGGACAGGTGTTGAACCTGTTCCTACTGACGCTTCTAAATGTCACTGTGGTCTAAGATTTCAGGAGGTATTGAAGAAGCTCCAATCTTCTGGGTAAGAAGAGTGGCTGGAGTAAGAATAGTTGGAGAATCAGGGTCTGAGGATACCGGGACAAGTGGTCTTGCATTGATTATGGCAGATACTTCTGCAAGAAAGGTAACTAAAACTTCATGGGTGAGAGATGACTTGTGGTTCAGCAACATCGAATCGAGGATTCTGCGTGCGATTCCAATCGTATGTTCCCAGGATCCTCCCATGTGGGATCAATGGGGGGATTAAAAACCCAAGTGCACCCATTGTTAAATAAGAAATTGCCTAACTGCCATTCTTTGCAGGCCCCCACAAAGTTAGTACCACAGTCGGACCTCAGTTGTTTGACAGGTCCACGGATAGAGAAGAATCTTCGGAGGGCATTGATGAAACAGAAGTGATTGAATCTATGGATTCTTCCTATGTGTACTGCATGGATGCTAAAACAGGTGAACAACACAGCCCACCGTTTGCTGTTTGCGGCTCCACCACGGGACCTTCGTGTAATGACCAACCATGGACCGAAGACATTCACTCCAACATAGGTAAAGGGCGGGTCTGTACTTAGACGATCTGCTGGATGATCTGCATTTGTTGCTGTTCCATTACTGGGTTTAGTTCAAAGAGTGCACTGTTCTTGGACAGATTGACTCCCTTAGCGATCTTATCAATTTTCTGACAGTATACTTCTTGTTGTATAAACCGAATGAGAACCTCCTTTGCCTGTTCGAGATCTGCAACTGTAGGATGATCCTTAAAGATATACCAACCATGACACTCTGATGAAGTGTCCTTTGAAAAGCAGTGAACAATGTGGATTAGGCGAGCGGAGGCTCGCACTAACGATGTCCAACTTGAGAAACGCTCAAAACGATGTGACTTCAGCTTCAATTTTGTAGTCACGGTAGTGTAGAGTGAGGAGCTTGTGGGCCTGATTTCTTTGTCAGACCCTGGATCGACCAGCCCATAGTTGGTATTGGTAGGAGGTAAACAGGGATCATCATCATAAGAATCTTGGAGGTGACAACCACATGTCACAAAGACTAGATGCTAGTGAAGGTCTTGTTCCGTGATCAGCTGGATTAAAGTTAGTGGCGATGTGCTGCCAGTGCTCAGGAGTGGAGAAACTTCTGATGCGCTCTACTCTGCTGCTGATGTATATATAGAATTGTTTAGTTTGGTTGTATATATAACAAAGCACGACTTTGCTATCTGTGTAGAATGCAAATGAATCAATTGGAACATCCATTTAATCTTTTATAACTTCAGCAATTTCTACTGCTAGCACAGCTGCACAAAGCTCAAGTCTTGGTACAGAGTGTGCAGGTCTTCGGGTTAATTTGGCCTTACCCATGACAAATCCACAATGTAGTTTGTTGTTGGTTTTTAGAGATCCTCAGGTAGGTTACTGCGGCTATGGCTTCAACAGATGCAACTGAAAAAATGTGGATTTCTCTCCTGCGGGCAGCTGAAAGGGAGCTGGGAGTATAACAGCGTTGAATTTGGAATTGTTCTAATATCTTCAAAGAATTCTTCCACATCTCCCACCTTTGTTGTTGCTCAATAGGTAATGGAGTGTCCCAATCTAAGTTCTCTTGGTAAACTCTCTCAGCAACATCTTGCTATGGATCGTGACTGGTGCTACAAACCCAAGAGGATCATAGTTACTGTTTGTGACAGATAGAACTCCTCATTTGGTGAAAGGTTTGTCATAGGCTTTTACGTGGAATGTAAATATGTCCTGTTTGATGCCCCAGAGTAAACCTAGGCTGCGTTGTATGGGAGGAACATCAGAGCCAAGATTAAGATCCTTCAAGTTGGTGGCATGATCATCAGAGGGAAATGCTTCTAATACCCTTTGGCTGGTGGGGATAATCTTGTGGAGCCTGAGGATTGCTACTGAAAGCATTTCTTGTGTTCTGGTGAGAAGATCAATTGCCTCTTCACTTGTGGGTAACGATTTTAGTTCGTCATCAACGTAGAAGTTCTTTTGAACAATATGACGCACCCTCCTGGGCTGTTCTCTTGAGTCCATAGATTGCTACCGCAGAAGAGGGGCTGTTGCCAAATACATGCACCTTCATCGGATAATCTATGACTACATTGTTGTCCTTGTGACATAAGAACCTCAGGTAGTTCCGATTGTCTTCCCTGACTACGAAGCGATGGAACATTTGCTGGATGTCAGCTACTACTGCAACAGGTTAATGTCTAAAACGAATTAGCACTCCTATGAGGCTGTTGTTTAGGTTTGGCCCAGTAAGGAGCAGGTTGTTGAGGGAGACGCCTTCATACTGAGCGTTGGAATAAAAAATTACTCTAATTTGGTAGGGTTTCCGCGGGTGATACACTCCAAAGGAAGGAGGGTACCAGCATTCTTCTTCCTTTACTGGTGGTGCATGTTCTGCGTGATCTCTGTCAAATATGTTTTGCATGAAATCCACAAAATATTTCTCCATCTCTGGTTTCTTCTTTAGGGTTCGTTTTAAAGAGGAAAATCTAGCAACTGCTTGCTGTAGATTGTTTGGTAGTTTCACTCTTAGAGAGCGAAAGGGTAAAGGTGCTACCCAGCTGTTGGTATCGCCCTGGGTGAAATCTTTGTCCATTACCTTGAGAAATTCTTTATCTTATCTTGCAGATGCTAACTTGTTGTTCTCACTCGTTGAATTGAACACTGTTGATCCAAGACTGTCATCCCAAGACAGGACTATGTTAATGTTATCTTGAAGGTCATGCTGCAATTTACTGCTGTCCAGCCTTTCTTTCACCCAGAAATGATGTGGGCATGACTGAAAATGAGTGCTGCGACCATTAGGCAATATATTTGTTTTAAATGAGGATATCCTGGTAGGCTTCTTCATCTTGTCTATACAGACATTGCCTATGATAACCCAGCGTAGATCAAGACGTTGGGCAAACGAAGCATCATTTGGTCCATTGATCTGCTGGCATACTTTATGTACCCTGAGGATGTCTCTACCAAGCAGAAGTAAGATCTTTGCATTTTTGTCAAGGGCTGGTATTTCATTGGATATAGGCGTAAGGTAAGTGTGATGAAAAGTGACCTCTGATGTAGGAATCTCCTCTTTGTTGGATGGTATCTGGTTACACTCAACAAGTGTGGGTAAGGGTATCAAGATTTGTCCATGAGAGAAGCTACAATCAGTCCACTGGCACTTCTTCCAGAAACCTCTGTAATTCCACTACAGGTACCCAAGGTGTAAGGGTAAACATCTCCATTTAAGTTAAACAGATCAAAGAGTTCTGGTCTTGCGAGTGATCATTTGCTCTGGTCATCCAAGATGGTGTACACCTTTTAGAATCCTTTCTGACTGTCCCTTGGGGTATACATTGCCTAGACATATCTTTGCACAAGACTTGTCACAAATGTCTTCCCCACAGACTTTAGTGCATGAAGAAGATACAGTAGTAGGACTTGCTGTTTGATCTGCATTCTCCCCGCCATGCTTTGGTGCAGAAGGGAAATGTGCAGGCAGTGTAGAATTGTATTGAGATGGGTGAAATGCTTGCACGTTGTCCTCACAGCCGCACTCTATGCACTTAATAGGGGTTTTACAGTCCTTAGCAAAATGTTCAGTAGAGGCACAACATCTGAAACATACCACAAATTTCCTTAGAAGTTTCCTGCATTCCTGGAGAGGTTTCTTTCTGAAGCCAATGCATTTCTTGAGGGGATGAGGCTTCTTATGAATGGGACACAGGCGATTGGGGTTTTCAATCATTTCGCCTTAGCTGCTCTTGTCAGGAGCTGATGTTGGAGTGTGCAGGATTTCAGTCTTTTTTTACTGACACTGGACCTATGTGGTACTTGTAGTTAGAGCGTGGACTGTCATACTTGGGAGTAGGTGAACCAGAATGACTTGACTCACTGTAGGAGAAGCTTGGGTCATTCTTGGATTCTGCGATGTTCCTGATAAACTCACAGAAATAGGAAAAGGGAGGCAAGGAGACTAGATTTTCCCTTTTGTATCTTGAACCAAGTGTAGTCCACTTTTCTTGAATACCGTATGGCAGCTTGGAAACTATTGGGTTTACCCCATGAGCTGTGTCTAGGTAACTGAGGCCAGTTAAGTTAGTATCCTTTTTGGACAGGTGGAGCTCAAAGAGTTGGTCACAGAGCATTCTCTATGGCTTCAGGACTTCCAAAGCTTCATTCTAACCTTTCCCAAGCAGCAATGAGGCCTGCCGCAGGATTATCAATGTGAATGGATCTGAGTCTCTTGACACGTTCTGTAGACTGTGGGCCAAGCCACGTGATTAGCAGATTGTTCTTCAGCAGCAGTAATGCCAAGATCACTATTTGCCGTTCTGAAGGCACATTTCCAACCTCTGTAGTTCTCAGGCTGGTCGTTGAACCTAGTGAGGCCGGTCTTAGTAAGTTCACAGCGAACCATGTATCTTGCAAAGCCTGACATGTCTGTTTTCTCTGACTTTGGGCAAGGAATTGCTGGCTGAGTAGTGCTGTTCATGTTATTTGTTGTGTTCGGTAGACATTCAGCCTAAGACCTGGTTTAAAGTCCATAGGTCTTGCTGCATGTGGGACTGTGTGGTTGCCAGGGACCTGGTGACTTACTGGCATATTGGTTTGCGACCAGGTCTTTGTATATTGGGCTGTTGAGGTGTTGGGCCTTGGTGCACTGTGGTGTGTGAAAATGGATCAGGATGACGGAAGTGGTTGTGAATTGTACTGACCTTGGATGTGGTGTGTTGCATAGGGATCTGAGTCCCTTTGTTCTGGAAAAATGTCCGCACTGTTAGGAATGTCTGCAGCAACCAGGGGTTCACTGTTTTGGCTTAGGATGTAGTCTCTTGTGCACTTAAGAGAATCCTCTGGATCCACTTCACTTAAACTGATGCTGTCCCTTTCACTTCCACTAGCAGCTTGTTCCAAAACCTTTAACTTTACCATTGCTGTGGCATGCTGACATTGTTTCTCTAAAGCTTCTATTTCTGCCCTTTCGCGCGTTGCTCTGGCTTCCATTTCTGCCTTTTTTTTGTGCAAAGTCGGCTTGTATTTTGGTAGTCTCTGCTTTATAAGTTGCTCGCTGAGCATGAAATATTTTGAACATCGTGACTTAGATGATCGTTTTGAACGCCTGGTGAACACAGAAACATGTGAAGTTGTTTGTAATAATTGTGGGGTTCTTGCCACTGTCCTAGACTTAACTTCACGTAATAAAATGTCTCGATCCAAATTGAGATGATTAAAGTTTTGCAATTCTTCTAACGAATCCTTAGCATTACTTTTTTTCAGGATGCTTACATATTCCTGGCTTTTCACTGTGTAAAGCTCATATACTGAACAAAGCTGCCCTACGGCTCCCTCTAGTGGTGACATCAGAAAGCGGTTGAGAGAGGGTAGACATGATTTATCAACTTTTGCCATAAGTTTAGGACATCGGAAGAAAGTTCATGCTCCCTACCTTCAAGATTCTCTTTAACCTTCCATGTAGGCTTAGCAGGGCTTTTAGACTGCAGGTTGAGATCCAGTACTTCTCCTTGTTCTGATTGTAGATATTGTTCATCTTGAACAGGCTGTGCAGTGTTCCCTTCAGCCATGATATCACACAGGTAGAATGGATCTGAATAATACTGGAGTGAGTTTGTAGCTTGCTAGAAGAATCTATGCTGTAGTGTGTAGCTGCACACACTGATTTCTATTTACACTGTAGGCAAGCTTTTTATTGACTTTGTATCTGCAGAAGCTGCAAATGGCTTACTGGTGTATATAACAGTTTTTATCAAAATCTTTTCACTATTCTGACTCAATAACCAGGCTGTAAGTGTAAGGCCCCTGAGATAATTCCTCTGTGTATATCTGTATTGAACCGGTACTTACACCAAGAGACTTTGTCAGACAGTGTCAACTCAACTAGTAAGGCATGTATGAAGAATAGAGATGAGGGTTTATTTCAAGCTGATATTCTTGTAATTATTCATAACATAGTAGGTGAAAAGATGATAGTGTACCAGAGCTCAACAGGAACAACTGCAAGCTAAAATGGCAGATACACACTGAGCTAGAGACAGGAAGAAAGGAGGGCTGATGATATTAGATCCTAGCTACAGAGAATCAGGAAGGACAAAATTAACAAGATGTAAAGCCTTGCAATAATAACATGACAGAAACTAAACAGCATATGAAACACATATATCGTGGGACATGATAGTGCTTATCTTTAGTAGTTCATTAGGAAAGAGACAAGTTCCCAATGCGTTTCATCCACCAGGGACTCTTGATGAAGTCAGTCAGTGTGTCCTGTTGGCCTATTTTCAATGGGAGACCTGTAGCTGTAGCTCCACCCGGCCCATTGTTAATCCGGCCCTGAGTCCTGTGCCTCAATATAAACATGCATAAAAAGTATTTTACTGGAAACTCCTGCAGCTGTGCATTGCCTTGATATGTAAATCCTGGTGCAAGTATGCAAATTTTGTATATATTTTACGGGGGGGTGTATAATGTGTTGAAATGTATAGGTATATGAAATAAGTAAGAAATGAACTTTAGCAATATACAGTATGTCAAAGGTATTTTGTTTTATAAGGCCAATAATGTCATTTGGCACAGATTGTTCTTGGAACATTTTCACATAGTACTGTAAGTGTTAGTGGTAATGACTGTCCTGAGATCAGCAAAGGCAATGTTCATTAAAGCTTTTTCATTGAAATGCGCACTAGAGGTCTCCTGTTTGTCTTTGTGTAACATGTACAGCAGGTATATTTGAGGAAGTAATATGCCAATTTTATTACTGTTTAAACCACCTAGATAATTAGATTCTGTGTGGTAAATATATGAAATCAGGAATGTAATTGATCAGTTTCTGTGAAATGTGAACTGTATTTATTTTTTGGGAGACCATTTCCTGATTTATTATCTAGTCTTAGGGTTATATTTACAACCCGTTGTATTATGTTATCTTACTATATAAGGGGTTGATGTGGCTTTGTATCCTTTGAACTTCAAGAAGGATTCTACTTCTGTGACATCTGCATGCTGTATTAACAGCTTGCTTTAAAACTCCTGCATTAGTCAGATGCGCTTCTCCATTCTCTGACTGTACTTGATTGCGCCCAGTGTCTCCAAGTTGAAACCCACTGCCAGCTAACCAACCAGTGCAGACTGGTACTTAGGGGGGTATTCAATTACAGGCGAAATCGGCTGATTTCGCAGTCATTGGCAAAATCGGACGTCCGATCGGCCGATATCGCCAACGACAGCGAAAAAGCCGCCGTTTTTCGTCTAAAAACTGGAGAAAACTTTTCTCCAGTCTAGGAAAAATGTGCAAAAAATGGGTAAAAATTTGGGTATTTCTTACAGAACCATTTGGACAGCCCCTCTCATAATACTTTAGCGAAAACATTTTTTGTAAGTTGCGTACTTTGGCCTAAAAACGACCGCTGATATTTCGGTCAATTTTTTTGGTTTCCGTGAAAAATGCGTTTAACGTATTGGGTCTGGTATTTCGAAGGGACATAAGGATGCACCAAGTGTTTTAAAGATCGCACAAAGGCCTGCGCCAGCCGCCTGCGATGTTTAAGACACTTGGCGCATCTTTATGGCCCCTGAAATACCAGACCCAATACGTTCAACGCATTTTTCAGGAAAAAATTAATACATTATACCGAAATTTCAGTGGTCGTTTTTCGCCAAGGTGCGCAACTTTTTTTTTTGCTAGAGTATCATTAGGGGGGCTGTCCAAAGGGTTCTGTAAGAAATACCCACATTTTTACCCAAAAATAGGGATTTTTCAAATTTTTTCCCCATTTCTCAAAATGGAGAAAAGTTCTCTATTTTTACAAGAAAATCGGAGATATCGACGAAAAATTGCCGCTAATTGAATACCTCCCATAGTGAGGGACTTGTGAGAATTAGCTGACACCAACCAGATGATGTTGAGCAGTATGTCCATACATACCCAGAGGTAGCCAGGCCAGAAGTATGTGGTTACAGATGGCGGTGATAGGAACGTGTGTGGAACAAATGGTTCCAGGTGCTGGTGTAGGAGACTGGTGATGACAATGAGTTTACCCGCCTACTACACAATTGGAGGAGTTAGTAACATGTGTTTACTGCCTGTGAGGGAGAGTCCCTAGGATTTGTGAAGTAAGCCTACTCAGGGACAAATAACAACCTCTATTCCAACAGTTTCAAAGTCTGTGATCACATGGCAGATCGAGGTCATCTGTTCAGTCAGTATATTTATTTTTATGCGGTATCCCCACAAATTACACGTACTCCTAGCCTAGTTTTTTTTTTTTTTCTTAGAATACTGTGTATTTTCAGAAAATACCATTAGTCGTTTTACTCATTTTAATAATAAAGTTATTTTTCCATCCAAATGGCCAAAAAAGTGTTTCTTATTGAAATTACAAGAAAGGGAAACCAAAAGCACACCTGGGTTTTTTTTTTTTTGTCTTATAAACACCACAAAGAAATACTGTGTTATAAAAATATTGGTGCAGGGTGTGCCCCCATAGACCCAGGAGCCCGTGTGCATGGCACACCCTGCACCCATTATAGATACGCCCCTGTTGTAACCCTCCCAACCATGTTTTGCCAATAATTCACCTTTCCATAATAAAAAAGGTTTCTATGTGTAGATTTTTTTCTAAAATCTGCACTTGAAATGAAAAGGTTTTCGTTTTTTTTTTTAAATAATCGCTTTCAATTGAAACACTTACTATATGTAGGAAGAATGTGGTAGCCCAACGAGGCCTACCATTTTATAAACTAGTCAACTTACCGCATTAAATGAGGGACCTTTTTTTTTTTGACACAAGATGGGGAAGATAAGTGCTATAGATTCTGCCCCAAACTGTGGAAAATGTTGGGGGGGGGGGGTTTTGTGTACTGTTTCAGTTTTTGTCTGGTGATCAAACAGTAACTATTAAGGGGGAACATTGTTGAACATTGAAAGAGGAGCCTCCCCTTTTTCAAGATGTGTGTGTGTGTGTGTGGACTTGTATGGAGGAGATGTGGCACAGGAGTGTCCACCAGTTAGTGGGGACAATGTAATTAATTTATTGGAGGCGCTATACAAAACGTTGCAAAGGACAAATGGGGTTCATTTAAAGCTGGGTACACACTGATAGATAAATCGCCTATTCCATTAAACAGGAGATATACTGTATCTATAGTTTATCCCCAGGTGTGTACAGTGGATATATATGTGAACGATGTCCGATCTGCTGTGTAGCATAGCAGATGGCCGATATATCAGTCATCTGTTGGTGTGCACGGGCGACCCAACGATCGCCCGTACACATTCTGCAGGGACCCGGCGGTGATTGACAGCTTAACTGGGCAGGCAATTTAAATGCCCGCCCAGTTGAGCTGTCAAGCCCAGCACATCTGGTAGACAATTTCTAAGTGTGTATACACTTACCAATCTTTCAGCTGACACTTTGATCTAGTGTGTACCCAGCTTTATGCAGTTTAGCTGTATACAAGCCCCACTCATCCATGGCAGCAAGGGTTTTAAATTATTATGGTACATATCACACTACCCATAATTTAAAAGCTGATGACTTGCCTTTTCAAAAACACTGTACACATGGCAAGGCAGAACCAGGCATGCTTTTCCAAAGATATTCTATTTGTCCACTTATTTCCAAAAAGGAGCAATAAAATCTCCACTGGTGTCTTCTCAAGGCCCATGAGTCAAAATTGACAGGCCATATAGTTATTAAAGAGGCCATTCAACAGCAGATCACTTTGGAGTCTACTCTTATTAATTATTTTGTTCAAGCTCCCTTCAATTTCAAGACAATTTATTTATTTGTACATTCCAAGCAGACCTTGCATTCTTCTTTCCATGGGCTTTATTGTAGATCTACTAGTGCACAGGTTCTCAAACTCGGTCCTCGGGACCCCAAACAGTGCATGTTTTCCAGGGTTCCTCACAGAATCACAAGTGAGATAATTAACTCCACCTGTGGATCTTTTAATGTGTGTCAGTGGGTAATGAATACACCTGTGCACCTGCTGGGTGACCTGCAAAACGTGACCTGTGTGGGGTCCTGAGGACCGAGTTTGAGAACCAATGAACTAGCGTCACAAGGGTGTTTCACTGATTTGGTCTAATTCACAGATTAATTTAAAGCAATCCTTATTAAATTGGTAATAAAAATATCTGGATTTCCCTGAAAATTTAGTCTCTGATCATAACGCACTTTTACTTCATAGTAGACCAGTGTCTTCTCATTGATGCTATCAATTGCTCCTATCAAAATGATCCTGACCCTCAAAAAAGCTGGATTTTGATCTCTTATATGCTCATGATTCTAAGCCTAAATGCCTTGTTAATACATTTTAATCTGTTTCCAAAGGAGTTTATATTTGTGATGTAGAGAATCTGTAGAAATGAGTAAGAAAAATTAAGATGAGATCGCTTTTGATTATTCATTATATGTTGACTGAAAAATGTATATGCTGCTCAATTAAAATTGGCTGCAAAAGAAACTGTTCCGCACAACAGTATAGGTCAACGTTTCAGAATTTAATCTTTCATCAGTATCCTGATGAAGCCGGCATCCCGACCAAGCTACAATACCGACTGCTCTAGGTAAATAACCTGACCCTCCCTCCCGGGTGTCTAAACCTAACCTCCCCCCTAGTGCCTAAACTTAATCCTTCCCCTAATCCTGCTGCTTACTTTCTGGATGCTGGCACCGGTATTCTGAGAAGTGTTGGAATTCCGGCGTCTGCATTCTGGACGCCGGAATCCCCGCTGTCTAGATTTTGAACGTATCCCAACTATATAAATATAAAGTCATATATACCTAATTAACTATCTATTGTATTTGTTTTTTTTTCTATCCTGACAGGCTCTGACTGCCTCTGATCTGAATCTGATCCTATATGTTTGTGAAACTGTAGATTCCCAACAAGTTTTTGGTCAGCACCCCTGCCCTCTTACTCAACCTGTCCTGCTTTCACTCATCCAGCAGCTGTCTTTTGACTTGTGTACCCGTACAGAACTCAAACTTAAGTAAGTCATATCTAAGTAGAACAAATTATACTGTTTGTTTTTGCTTTATGCAAGCTTCTTTCTTTTTCCAGCATTGGACTGTAATCCCCATGTTTGAAAACTCAAAAAATACAACTTGAGGAACTGCGCTAGAAAATAATATTGTATATTATCAAACTGATATGACAGAAAAAAGTTTATCAAGACATATTGAATAAAATATATATATTTAATACACGCTAAATTCATATAATAAACTGTATAATGCACAGGGATAACAAAAACAGATTTTAATGTACAGGTCAGAAAGCTCCACTGCCAACTGTGAATGATGTGTATAGATGAACTCTACGGCTATCCGCTTATTGAATAAACTGGTCTCTGGGTGCCTATTTTCCACTGATGTGTTTCACCCGCACAGGCTTTATCCTATATCCTTAATTTCTTTGATAAAGCCTCAATAAATGTGAGCGAAATGCATTTGAAGAAAATAGGCATGCCGAGACCATTTCTTTCCATAAGCAGATTGCTGCATAATTCATCTTCTCAAACAATTCATAGCCGGCAGTGGAAGTTTCAGATCTGTATGCCAACACGAGAAGAACCCGCCACGTCTACAAGCGGCAACTTGAAAATCCCGAGCCGGGTGGTCACCTGCATCGAACCTGGGAGTTGATTAAACAGCTGGAGTTCTATCTGGTAATATATCTTACATCCTGCTTTGTCAGTCCAGACCTGTGTATTATCACAGGTACAGGAGTACACTATTCTCTGGGACTTCTAGTTCCACAAATACTTTTTCATTAAGTATCTACTACTGAAAGGTACATTCATAGAACTATCAACTTTACTAATCATTACAATTTACAGTACATTGTTGATGTGGATTGTAATCACTGTGTATTTAACAGGTTTTTATTATGAATTTAGCTTGCATTATAGAATTTTTTATTCAACGTGTCTTGACAATTATTTATGCCATATCCGTTTGATAATATATAATTTATTAGCACAGTTCCTCAGTTTGTATTTTTGGAATTTTGTGCCAGACATAATTTGAACTAGAAGATTTATTTATTCCCTAATTTAATATTTTCATTTTGAATTTTTCTATAAGGTATTTTTTATTAATTTATTTATTTTAGTGCCAAGAGACATTTGTTTCCCCATGTTTAAAACAAATCTAGTGTTAATATATTGCCCAATATGGGGGCGTGGTCTGGCAAGCAACGGAGATAGACATGCTGTACACAAGTTCCTGCTAGTCTCCTCTATTTCCTCCTTCTCAGACCTCCTGGGGACCCCTACCTTGCCCCACACACACACACCCTGTACTTCCGGTTCACGAAGGCGAGAGTGGTGTCTACCTCCCCATGGGTTGTGGCCCACCTACCCTTCTGCAGCCAGGCCTCGACTTCATCCTGCAGCCAATGTTGACATCTGCGGCTGGGGGACACTGAAGATCCCGACTGCCCAGGACATCTGAGTCCACCGCTCCCTCCCCACATTTGAGACTGGACCACTGGACCTCCGCGCTGCAACGTGGTTGCTTCTGTGCTAGCTCCAGGGGTAGCTATCTATGTACTCCCTCCTGTCTCCCTGATCTCGGCGGCCATTGTTCCCGGATGGCTAGGTCCCGCTGGTCCTGTACCCAGACCCCTGATGCCTCTACCAGGGACCTGCTAAAGACCCCTCTGCCTCCCTTTCTAATGGGCTGTGGTTAGTCCCAGATCCCCTCTTCACCTTCTACTCACCCCTGATAATCCTCCCCTCCCCGCCCCTACCTCCCTCTTGTGGCAGACTTTTGTAAGTTTATGATATATTGTCCATTTTATGAGTGCTGCTCATTGCATTTACTGTCACTCATTATTTTGATATATTGTGTTTTATTTTTCCCCCGCTATTTTCCCCCCCCCCCCATGTGACTGTTTGTCACTAGCTCACAGAGGCCCTTACCTGTTTTGTATTATGTAGTAGATTCGTGTCTTTTATATTTGTCTTGGCGGCTGCGATATCATGTCTGGCAAAGGACAGAAGGCTTCAGCTACCACCACTCCCTCTATGTTTACAACCGGATCTAAACCAACACCGCAAACCGTGGATCGAGCTGGGTCCTTTCCGCCCGATTCTCCTCCTGAGTTGGATATTGACCCATCTATACATGCTGTCCTAACCACTTTAGTGGACGAGATTAAACTGACAATTCAACAAGAGCTCAAACGGCCGGTGGACAATTTCAAATCTGAACTCACCTCTTTAGGATCGAGAACAGATGTTTTAGAATCTAAAACGGATGACCTCCGTTGCTATCGGAGTAGTGGACAAGGAACTTTCTCTCTTAAGAACTGAGGTTAATGACCTCAAAGAGAAACAAGAGGACTTGATCTCGCAGGAAAAACCTTAGGATTCGGTGTGTTCCTTTAATCCATCACCACTGCTGCTTTGCCTATTTTTCTACGTGACCTTTTCAAACACATTCTCCCTGATCTCCAAGACAGTGATCTTCTTTTAAACCACCCCCTGGGCAACAACCAAAAGATATTGTCGCAAGACTACATTATTTCTGTACAAAAGAGAAACTTATGACTGCCACTAGGTACACTACTAACTATTGCCTATAAAGACATGCATATCCAATTGTTACAAGACTTAGCTCCGTCTACCATACAGAAAAGAAGAGACTTGCAACCAATCACCAGGGTGCTTCGGCAACACAATTTGAGATACTGGTGGAATTTTCCCTTCCAACTCCAGCTCTTAGCAGACAACACAACCCACACAGCTAAAACACTTGAACGAGGCCAGAAGCTTCTTGCAGACCTGGGTATTCTCCCGGAACTAGCTCTGTCTGCCTCCCTACTGGGATCTCCTAAATCTTAACTATGCTACTTGTTTACCATGACTGGCACTTCACTTGTCAACAGTAACTGTTTAAAAGATAGAAAATCAATGCTGTGTTGTGGTAGTAAGTAACTTGAAATTTGTGTGATTACTTGAACTAAATTAATAAATAAAGTCAATATTTTGGCCCTTTTGACCGTTTAATCTCCTAGTTTACAAAGAACAAACTCTGTCATATAAGATTTTGTAATGCTGGTTTCAACAGAGTTAAGGACCCAAAGATAAAATGACTTTTTTTAATTAATTGTATGTGTATTGTCCTGTTTTTCCTATTTAGATTTTTATATACTACAATATGGATGTCTCCTTTTCGAAAATGTGTTTCATCTAGGTTACATGTTTCATTAACTCAAAGACTCCTTCATTGGAGTCTCTTTTAATCTTCCCTCCAATTACAATTTCCTCTGAGCCTGATTAACTAACTGGCTCAGGATCCTTAACAGAACCTACAGGAAATGGGCCACATTGTTCTTCCCTCTCCTTAATCTCTTGAATTGGATATGCAACAATAATCATTGCAGCTATGGAGTCTACTACAGAGATCATTTCTGAAGTGGCACTAAACTCATAGTCTGGGTCTGCTTGGTCAACTACATGCTATGGCTTCACGTTGCTGTCAGAATCAGGCGAAACCTCAGCAGTCACAGCCTCATATGCTTAAGTTACAGGGCCATAGTGTCAAATTATTCCACAGCTTACACCTTATTTTCCAATTGACCAAATGGGTCCAGTTATGCTAATTATTCTTGGGTCAGGTATGCTGGATTCTTCCTCTTGAGCCTTCCCCCCCAATACAGGAAACTGAGCAGTTGCTTCTCCAGGAGAGGGAAGAAGCTGATGCACAAGGTGTCTCTTGACATCCATTCCATGAAACCGGTTGAGTGATGGAGAATCATTTGACGACATCATAACTTCCAGTTTGCACTCCTCAGCAGCTGATACCATATGGGACAACGTGAAAAGGGCTGTTGAGCATGTAAGAGCAAGTGTTTCATCACAGCTATTTCTGAGACTTTCCCTAGGGGCAGAAACTGTTGTAAGCAATGCTTTTCAGTTTTAACTTTTGACACTAGTCCATCCACTTGGGAATTACCCATTTCTGCGCTGCTGCTATGTCCTTGGCATCTTTATAACACTGAGACACTGGGCCTGATTCTAAGGTGGGAATACAGCTGGAGTGATAGGCAGCATAACTGTTGCATGGGACGTACTGTAATACTTAAGATGGCATCATCATTTAAGAACAAGAAAAATGTCCTGGAATTGTCAGTACTTTAGATTCAAATGTCTCATTAGCTACAAAATACAGTAAATTGACTATCCACATAAGGAGCACTTACATAAGAATATTAAACAATTTATTACATATAAATGAACAGTAAAACTAGAAAAAATAAATACATTCATATAAACAGTATATAAAAGATATACACACATAATAAAATTCAGCTGGTAATTTAAGCGGTAATTGCTCTCATGTAGGTTAAAATACAATCTAAATAATGGATACACCTCTGCAGTAGGTGTCTCAAGTATGTGTCAGTGTTAAATAACCTGTGCTCCAACACTTCTGGTAAAGAGATGAATAGGTTTGCGATCTCTATTAAGCTCTTTTTATTTGTTGCTGTAGTATAGATCAAGGTGCCAAACAAGGTGTAAAAAATGAATGAATATAGTCTATCACACCTGAGTAGTTGATGTTAATACTTGAGCTGGAACATAATATCCATATAGCCACTCTTATTTTATAATATATAGCAGATATTTTCATTCATATAAGTGGACAGTTTGTAGCATAAGATCAACAATGCATGTTTCAGCCCTGGTAGTTTGAACTCATCGTCCATATAAATACACGGTCATAATTTTCAACCAGTATCAGGATGAATGTGACTTACCGCCGGCCGGCTGATTTTAGACAGAGCTCCGTGATTCCCGCTGTTCCTTCATACTGCGATCTCTATTTCCAGAAGGCACCCGTTCTAAAGCCAGAGGGTAGTTGATAATGGAGCAGGTAACCGGCATGAGAGATGTATGGAGACCCTTACACCTTTCTCCGCTGCCAGCACCTATACATGGCTCGAGTTCCTAAGCTGCCTCAGCCCTTAGGAGAGCTGGACATCGGTTGGGCTGCAGCTGTCATCGAGCTTTGTCGCTGCATCAGGCTGGCATTTGGGGCCTGACCCTGACCGAATGATCCTTGGGTACAACTAGTAGGAGTGGCTAGTGACAAATTACTGGCATAAATTGTTACAAAAAGCTGTCTACAGGATAGTATTACGTGTGTATATAAGATAGTGACAAAGGTGTGTATACAGGATAGTGTTACAGGTGTGTATTTCCATGTTACAGGTGTGTCTACTTCCGTTGTCATGCAAACCCACCATTTTCTAGGTCTGTGATTAGAGATTGTCCTTGCAAAATTTTCAGTTTGAAAGATTGCTTGGGTGCATACTGTCTCAGCTAGGTTTTTTATCCTTCTAACATCTTTAAATGTACCATTACTTCCTCCAGAGAATAACAGTGTGGTTACTATGCAACACAATATTCAGCATTTTTCTCCTTCATACATACTGCTAAAAAAAAATCTATGGCATTGGACTTTAGTAAATAGAGCAAAACAATCTAAAAGAAATACTAGTATTAAAAATGGAAACTGAAAAACTGATGCTTAAACACTGACAGTCTGTTACAATTTTAATGCTTTAGATGTACTAATATGACACAAGCATATTTTACAGCTTTGTGTATACAGTACATGTATTTGTGTGTGTTTAAGTAAACACAAGCATGTATTTTAGGGACACATTTACATTTGGAACCAACTGTATGTCATAGCTTGCACCGTAAGGAAACCAATATAATCTGTTTTAACTGATGTCTGTACTATACTTTGATTAATTTCTATGTAACTTGAGAAGCCTAGGGTCTTCGCGTCTAAATGTTCACCATTTGGGATATGTAAATAACACTAGTTAATGCGACTATATATGTATATATCAATAAATTGAAAGCACTATAATGGAAGGTTTTGAAATGCTTGAGTAAAAAGAAAACCTCAATATTCAGTGGAGTAGCCAGGTTTTGTAGTTAGGGGCAGCAAAGAGTAAAAATAGGCAATACAGGGCGTGTGGTTATATCTGCATCATAGTATGCATACCAATGCCCTCCAGATCCATTTAATTGTTGCACTCAGTGGAGTCACCATCTTCCGCTGGACCTGCTTTCCATCCTTAATCACTTCTGCCTGCATAGCAGCCTGGCCAAATTATGTCACCCTACTTCCCGCTGCTCCCTGGCTATGCCTCTAATTCATAAGGAATATCTACAAAACTTGTATTTCCTTGTTGTTTTTTTCTTTTTAAAGAATTAATTAATTATTATTCTATTATTAAAATAAACCTTTCATTTTTTTTCTTAGCTATTTGGAAGAAGCAGTGATGCATCTTGATCACAGTGACCCTGTAACTAGAGATCACATGGGCACCATCATGAATCAAGTGCGGCAGAAGCTGTTCCAATTCTTACAAGTGGAGCCTCATACCCCCTTACAGAAACCTGCTCGGCGTCTCATGATAATGCTACAAGGGTTGGTCACCCCAGCTATGAGCTAGACTCAGATTTCAAAGACACACCTGGCTTCATCCATTTGTGACTGTAAACTAAAGACATCCTACTCACTATGTAATGAACTGCAACATTATTGAAATATGTTACTGTTGTGCCAGTAAAGATTATTTCAATGCCCTGCTTTTTAGCCATGTAGATGAAATATGTTTTGGTTTTTTTTTTCAGTTTTAATTTGGTCTTTAACCATATGTTATTTTTTGATTGTCTTCTACAGGCCCATGTTATGTGCCTGCATTGAAGCAAGGTAATCGTCCCTGTGCCTATGGCAAATATAAAAAAAAAACTAAACCTTTATGCTTCTGTAGGTACTTGTAATATATATGTTTTGTATAGCTTTAATGGCTGAATTTTATGATCTAATTCTTTTTGTGTTCCTTTTTCTTCACTGTAAAAATAACAATAAAAACAGTTTTGTTTTTACAGTATGAGACTTGAAAGTCTGCTCTGAGTTCTAACATTGTATGTTCTCATATGTCCATGGCACTTGTCTGAGGGCAATTCCATGGTCGCAGACTAGCATTCATAGTGCACATTTTGAACTATGATCTTATTAATCTAGTCTTACATTTTCAGGGACAAAACTGTAAGTGGTATTTGTTGGTACTGCAAAAGATCTAGTGTAGGTTGAAACATAATGCATTGGTTCTAAATTAATATAGTGTATTATGTTCTGGTTCATTAAAGCTTTGGTGGTGGACTAACACAGAAAAGATACCAACATTTATAGTGACACAATTTAATCAAAAGACTGAACTAAGCATTTTAATTCTATGATACACAGTACATGTTAAAGGTCATGTCAACATGTGTGTTTACTTAATTGACAAAGTGTGGTCGTGGACTGATAAAGTGGCTGTGGACTAACAAATGAAAATCCATTTCAAAAGTATATTGAAACAGCATTTTAACCCGCTTTTTCTTTTCAATTCAACATAATCAATATATTCATTAAAACAGTGTTTTCATTAGTAGGCCCTTAGTGCCTGGAGATGGGCTGCCTGTTTCTTCTTCACAAAACAGGGGAGAATGAAATGAAAGATGCTGCTTCAGCACTGAGACTGCATCTACCACAGTTTCTTCTCCATTGGAGGTAGAATATACTTTCTGAAAGTATATCCTCTTCAGCATCGACTAGAAATCCCTGCAGTTTTGTCCTACGATCATCTACAGTTTTTTCATGTACAGTCCTATTCATCACCTTCACTTCACATTAAATATTTTTCTTTTGTGGAAAGTTTTTGCTAAAAATGCCAACAAAGCTTTTTGTAGGAGTTTCATGTTTGCCTGGTAGGTGCAAACACAGATGTTCGCTGGAATCTGAGATGTTGGCAGGCAGGACTGAAAAAAGGCAGCTGAAAAAAGGAGACTTATGTTTCTTGTTAAGTCTCTTTCTTCGAAACCATAGGAGGCACAGGGATGACCCTGGGGTACAGCCTGGAGAGTAGAGTCTGGGCACCAAATAGAGTAAATTACCTACAATCTCTGGCTCCTCCCCTGTTCTCCGCCCCCAGCCACTGGAACTCAGTTTAGTTTGCAAGCCAATGGCAGGAGCGAGGCAGAGGCAAAGGAAGTCAAGCGCACACACAGGACCATACAAACTGGAAATACAGCCAGACAGATCACCAAGGAAACACCCCGGCAGTCAGCTGCGTCAGGGTAGGCAACCTGAGCCAGCTATGGAGTTGAAGAAAGACATAACAGGTAAGCAAGATAAGTCTCCTTTTCTTTTCTTCCTCCATGGAGTTGCTCCTGAGCTGCAGTGAGCACAGAATGCCCAAGGGCATAAAATCAGATGAATGTACGAGCAGACGACCATGTGGCAGCTTTACAGAGCTTTTCTGTAGAAGCTCCACAACACACTGACGAAGATGTCCCCATTGACTGGGGGGAATAGGCCGTCACTATGGCAGAGGTAGGAAGGTTCGTCAAGGAGTAAGCTTGGCGAATTGTAAAGTGGAGTCAGAGGGCCAAGATAAGCTTAGTAGCCGGCCAGCTATTCTTATGAACGTCATATAAGACAAACAGAGAATCCAACTTGTTAATCTCCCTAGTTCTCATGACGTATAGCCGGAGAGCCCTTACCAGCCTCTGGCTGAGCAGATTACGCAGACTGGAAAGCAGGTACCACAATCTCCACTTACATGGAAGAAAGGTAGCCCACGCAAGTCCTCAAAACAGCCCTGTCTGAATGGAAAAAAAGGGACAGGGAGCGACAAGCTAGGGTGCTCAAATCAGAAACCCTCTGGGCCGACACAACTGTTAGCAGAAAAACAGTTTTCCACATGAATAAGTGCAAATCCACTGTCTAATGGTTCAAAGGAAGCTCACTGGAGAGCTCGGAAAACCAACGATAGGTCCCAGGGAGCGGCAGGAGACACAAACGGTGGCTGAACATGGAGAACTTCCTGAAAATTTTTTGTATGTCCGGGAGCAGAGCTATCTGCCTTTGAAAGAACAGACCAGGCCGAAACCTGGACCTTCATGGACAAGAGCCGGAGGCCCAAATCCTGACCTGTTTGCAGAAAGGATAGGATTCGGGAATGGCAAAAGACCTGGGGTTAAGACTCCTAGTTCTAAACCAAGAAAAATAGATACAGTACGCCAAACACGGTGATAGATTTGTGCTGAAGAAGGCATCCTAGCCTGAAGTATGGTCCGAACAATCCTCCCGGAGAATCCTTTTGCTCTTTGGACGGATGTCTCGAGCCACCCCGTCAAAGCAAGAAGGTTCAGGTCCGGATGGAAACATAATGAGATAGAAAATTCGCCCACAGAGGAAGAAGCAGTGGTGTGTTGATGGAGAGGCCCAGTAGATCTGTGCACCAGATGCACTGAGACCAATCCAGTGTCACCAGGATAAAAGTGCCTCCCTCCAGTTAAAACTTGCAGAGAACACGAAGAATTATTGAGATCAGAGGTGTTTAAAACTAATTTTTACCAGGTGTTTCATTGTTGCAAAAAGTAATAAACTCCAATCCAGTATACATTAGAATTTGTAATTTATTAATTTAAATAAATAGATCTAGCCCTTAACTGGGAGCACATATCCCCCAGGGTTATAATGCAAGATAACAACGATTGATTACATTACAGAGGTTTTATACCTTCCTATTACAATCTTAATTTAATACGCCCCTGTACAGCCACTGACATCATCAGATAGACAAGTGTCACAGTTGGTGCTAGTGAGTTACCTGTCTCAGGTGATAAACTGGAATCACTGGAGGCCGGCTGGACTGGAACCATGGATAATATGAATAGCTCTTTTAATATAAAAAGTGGGTAGCAGTGAGAACTGCCTTTGGTGATGAGTGACTGGAACTGGAAACTTGAAGCGTTGGAGTGAAACCAGAAGGAACTTGGAGGGACCGGACTGGGACCGGCAGGTAGGCTGACTGAGCTGGTCGGGGTACCAGTAGATGAGCTTGCAGATGGATGGTAGCACGGAAGCTACTTGGTGCAGCTAATGAGCCGTGAGGTTAGTGGACTTGGAGGAACCAGACTGGGACCGGCAGGAAGGCTGACTGAGCTGGTCGGGTTACTAGTAGATGGGCTTGCAGATGGATGGTAGCGTGGAAGTTACTTGTTGTGGCTTGGGAAGCCGTGGGTAGACGTTGGTAGCTGGGTGGCTACGTGGAGCGGCTGGATAGCCGTGGGTAGACACTGGTAGCTGGGTAGCTACGTGGAGCGGTTGGATAGCTGTGGGTAGACGCTGGTAGCTGGGTGGCTAGTGGAGCGGCTGGATAGCCGTGGGTAGACGCTGGTAGCTGGGTGGCTATGTGGAGTGACTGGATAGCCGTGGGTAGACGCTGGTAGCTACGTGGAGCGGCTGGATAGCCGTGGGTAGACGCTGGTAGCTGGGTGGCTACGTGGAGTGGCTGAATAGCCGTGGGTAGACACTGGTAGCTGGGTGGCTACATGGAGCGGCTGGATAGCCGTGGGTAGATGCTGGTAGCTGGGTGGCTATGTGGAGTGGCTGGATAGCCGTGGGTAGATGCTGGTAGCTGGGTGGCTATGTGGAGCGGCTGGATAGCCGTGGGTAGACGCTGGAAGCTGGGTGGCTACGTGAAGCGGCTGGATAGCCATGGGTAGATGCTGGTAGCTGGGTGGCTATGTGGAGCGGCTGGATAGCCGTGGGTGAGAGATGGTAGCGTGGAAGCTACTTGGTGCGGCCTAGGAGCCGTGTGGAGAAGCTGGTAGCGTGGAAGCTACTTGGAGCGGCCTGGGAGCCGTAGGTGAAAGATGGTAGCGTAGAAGCTACTTGGTGCGGCCTGGGAGCCGTGTGGAGAAGCTGTTAGCGTGGAGGCTACTTGGAGCGGCCTGGGAGCCGTAGGTGAGAGATTGTAGCGTGGAAGCTACTTGGTACGGCCTGGGAGCTGAGGGTGTGAGATGGTAGCGTAGAAGCTACTTGGTGCGGCCTGGGAGCCATGGGTGAGAGATGGTAGCGTAGAAGCTACTTGGTGTGGCCTGGGAGCCGTGTGGAGAAGCTGGTAGCATGGAAGCTACTTGGAGCGGCCTGGGAGCTGTAGGTGAGAGTCTGGTAGCGTGGATAGCTGAACGCAGCAGGCTTACGGATAGCACTGGTCTAGGAACCAGCAGGAGCCTGGGTCATACTGGTACTCAGAGGTACAAATTGTACACCACAGGTCATAACGAGATGTTCAAGCACTTAGTGCTATTAGAGGAGGATCTATATACCTAGAGTCTGGCAGCGATTGGTGGATACAGACAGGTGGTCTGGCAGTGGCTTTCTGAGTGGAGCAAGGCACAACATGTAGAGGGAATAATCATCTCTGCAGCCCTTGAGAATCAGGACCACACCTGTGATTCCAATTAAGACTAGCAATGCTCATAGACAGAGCAGGGTCCAGGTGATTAATCAGTGTGGGGAGGAGAGCAGTCTGCACACACAGAGATGTCACAGCCAGCATGATTCAGCCAGAGCAGATGTCCTAGCAGAATTACAAACACAGATCCATGGAGCAGCTGGCAGAGGTTAGTCACAAAAGGTAAAAACTAGCCAGGATTGTGACAGACAAGCATATTCAAATATAACATTAGACAAGGTTTGACATAGTTATTCTTATGGTCTCTTTTGTGCTTTCGGCAGTCAAATAGAAATAGATTCCTTTATGAGATGCTCATGGTGTTCTGCATCACTATATTTGGTTGTGTAAATTTCTCTAGCCCAGAATTCTACGTAAATGGACAAGCTCTTATCCCATTCTGCAGATAAACAACTTCCACAGGGAGCGGCCTTAAAGGCATCTCAACTCATTACTTAGTATTGCTAAATTTTACTAAGCAAAATGGCTGTGCAAAAGCCATATTGAATTTCATGAGCTGTATTCACTATAAAGCACATGGAAATTTGGAATTATGTAAAATATAATGTTTCTTATAAATTAAGCTTGAACAATTCCACCCTTAGATATACACATTTTAAATGTGCTATATCTCATAGATCACATTGGAATGTAAACTTCATCAACCTCCAGTTCTTGTATGTTTTCACTTTTAAAGTAGCCATCTGAATACAGCATAGGCCAACTTTATAGAATGCATAGAACTAGGATTAAGATCTCAAGAATAAACTTGGTCAGTACATAAACTATTTAAAAAAAAAACTTTCTCTAAACCTGAAAATCTAAACTAGAATCTAATCATGACTATCATAAATCATTTTCAGAATCTTTATCATATTCAAATTCTTCTTTTATAATATAAGCCTCATTTATGTAATTGATAATAATGGCTTCTTCACATGGAGTTCATGTATTTGTTGTGTTCCCTCGTAAACCCTATTGGTCAAATAATTTCAACAGTGAATTCCAAGATTTGTATAAAAAGTTAAACAATATTCTCCAGTCTGTACAATTAATCAATTATGGGTGGTGCTGTAGTAACAGTTCATTCCAGAATGTTTTTAATTCATGTCAAACATATCTATAAAGTCCTATTATAAAGTTCAATCTCAGTGTCAATAAATCTGTCCAGTTCAATAATTTCATGTTGATTATCCAAATATCCCCAATTATCATACGTAAGGAAGTTAGCAAAGGTTGCACCAACACGATGTTTCACTGAAATATCAATCAGGGAAATGTATCTTGTAAAACGTCTGGCATCCTGCAAAAGAACTTTTCACGCATTATTATGAGTTATAACAAAATTGTAGTATCAGTCTGCTTAAATAGAAAATATCTTCAGAATTAATTAGCAAACATTTGTAGACATACTTTTTATATATATATACAGGTTGAGTCTCCCATATGCAAAATGCTTGGGACCAGGGGTATTTTGGATAACGGAATATTCCGTATTTTGGAATAATTGCATACCATAATGAAATATCTTGGTAATAGGACCCAAGTATACACACAGAATGCATGTATGTGTTATATACACCTTATAAACACAGCCTGCAGGTAATTTTGTACAATATATTCAAATATTTTGTGGCTCAAACAAAGTTTGTGTACAGAAATGAAATCAATTTATGTTTCATATACACCTTATACACACAGCCTGAAGGTGATTTTATACAATGTTTGTAATAATTTGTGCCTTAGACAAAGTTTGTGTACATTGAACCATCAAAAATCAAAGGTTTCATTATCTCAGTCATGCCAAAATAATTCCGTATTTCGGAATATTTGGATATGGGAGACTCAACCTGTATATATATAATAAAGATTATTTAACCCAAATATCACGGTAGTAACTATCATTCCTAATATTTCGGTACTGTATGATCTGTCTCACTATTTGGAACACTATTGGAACTAATCACTAGCAGTGTATAATCAAATACCTCATTGTAATAATCTACTATACATGTTATACATTCAGCTTTTAAAATCTTCCTTACATTGTTCAGTATAGCAAGGAATGTAATATTTGTACACAGTAATGATCTTATTACAGTATTCAGACACAACATTCCCTACTTGTATGGGGTTGTTCTAGTGTTAGAATAGTAAACATTCCTGTAGTCTGCTTTATTTCATAGACTTTCTTATTAAAACAAAATGGAATGCGTTCACTTACATATGGAACTAACACAATTACTAGTGGTTTTGTCAAGTTATAGTTATCAGTAACCCCTTTTTCATTTGTCAACAACTTTCAATTACACAAACCTAACATGTTTTTATGTTAATTATCTTAGTAATGTCAGTATATTTCAACTCAACAATTTTTCTGCCACAATTTCAACAATTAGTGGCATTCAATACTTTACCCATCAATGAATAATTTTGTAGAATTGGATATTCTTTTGAGTAATATCCATACACCATAGTATTCACCTTTCTTCTGGTTTAGTACAGTAATCACAAATTCACTTTTCTGGTGATGTCTATGCGTTCCAGACTTCAGGCTGTAATTGCTTGCAAAGGATTTGCAACAAAGTATTAAAAAGTGAAAGTTAGATTTAGGATTGTTTAGTTTGTCCAATTACTTTTGGCCCTTTAAAAAGTGGGAGGCACATATAGAAACCGTTGTAATTCCTACACCGTTCACCTGATTTGGATGTAATTACCCTCAAATTAAATCTGAAAGTCTGCAGTTAAAGCACATCTTGTTTGTTTCATTTCAAAGCCATTGTGGTGGTGAATAGAGGCCAAAATATGAAAATTCTGTCAATGTCCCAATATTTATGCACCTGACTGTGTATATATGTATATATATATATAATATATATATAGTCCACAAATTGACGGCACTCAGAGACTTCAGTATAGCGTGAAGAAAGACCCTCTCTGGGGTAACTTTATTGTGTCATAGTCGACGTTTCGGGGAGCATGTCCCCTTTCTCAAGACAACATAAACAATAAAAACATGACAAATATATAGATAAAACACTCACCCCATACCTCTGATCAGGTGTGCCAGGCTCCGTCCACCGTCAGACCCGCGTGCCACAACCCGGAAGAGCAACCAGCGTGAACCGGAAGTGACGCTGTGTCCTTCGGCATCAGGAACCATGGCAACCTGGAAACCATGGTAACAATGGAAACACAAACTACGTGAGGCTCATTACTAGCCTGGCAACAGAAAAATAAATAAACCACATGAGAATCATATTGCACATACATAATAAATACAATGGATACAAAATACAGACATAATTAAAATGAAAACAAATTAAGACTGTATAGCCGATAAATGGCCAAACGCAGAGAAATATTAAATGCATTTTATATGCAATATAAGTGCACTGACCAACACCAAATAAAGCAACAATATTATATAATATCAAAATGACACCAGTGTTAAAGAATTGAAAAAAAAAAAAACTTAAATGCAAAACTGAAAAAATTATTCATAAGAAATCGTTATGTATAATATTTTACTAACAACAAACAATCAAGGCACTTGGAAATCATCCTGCGAACTACCAATTACCAACTATTTAAATTTAGTATAATACTGACATCTAGTGGTGACATCCTGTTGTTTACTGAAAAAACAAATATTGGCTAAAACAAGGCTAGCCAGTAAACCTGCATAAATATCATGACACATGAAATAATGAAATGATAATAATATGCAATAAAAAGAATCTTGAATCTATAACAATACATAATCTGGGACCCAACTCATAACAATATCTTACTTAATCTAATACTATATGAAATTTATGGAAAGCGCTAAACTTGAGCATATAATAAGTCATTTATTATAAAAAATTAATAAGAACCAAATTTTCGTTAAGACCTCTTGGAGATAGTGTGTCTAAACGGTGAATCCATTGGGATTCTAATTGCAGGAGACGTCTGCCCCTATCTCCCCCTCTTGGGGAAAGTGGTACATAATAATTTTATAGCGTAATGTAGCCAAGTTGTGTCTTAACAAGCTAAAATCCCGAGCTACAGGCTGTTCACTAGAACCTGTAACCAACGCTGATCTAATGGCCGATCGATGTTTGGCCATACGTATTTTGAAAGTACGCTCTGTCTTGCCTATGTAATAGAGCCCACAGGGGCAGATGATAACATAGACAACAAAACTTGAATTGCAGGAGAGAGGCCAGGCAATTTTAAATTGTTTACCTAAATGTGGATGTTTAATGTGCTAATAAGTAGGAGCATGTGGTGCACCCTAAACATCGGAAACAACCATTTTTCCGACTCAAATGTGATGTCTTGGTTTTAGAGAAACCTGTAATGTCTGTTTTCACAACCATGTCCCTAATGTTCTTACTTCTAGTGTAACATGGCATGAGACGTGCTTTAGAGAGGCATTTTAAGTCAGGGTCTGTACTGACCATAGACCAAAGTCTTTTTGCCTCCTTGCGGGTATGATTACTATTAATGTTGTATTCGTTTACCCATGGAATAATGGGCTTATCACTTTTCTTCACTGTAGTAGATTTTAGTAAAGACAGTCTGTTTTTAGACATCGCCTTATTTCTGGCTTTAACTAGAATTTCTCTAGGGTACCCACGTGCCAAAAATTTATTAAACATGTTATCCAATTGTGTAAGTACTGTCTCACTGTTACTATTACATTTGAAGACTCTAAGGAACTGTGAGTACGGCAGACCTTGCACCGAAGACCTCGGGTGGAAACTGTCATGGTGCAATAGAGTATTCCGGTCAGTGGGTTTAGTATATAACGCAGTTTGAATCAAACCCTCATGGACCGTAATAAGAATGTCAAGAAAACAAATTTGTTGTTTATCTGCCGTAATTGTTAATTTGATCGGATTGGTTGATGAGTTTTGTTTTGTAATGACCTCCATTAGGATTTTAAGATCTCCTTGTCAAAAAAGTAAAATGTTGTCTATGTAATGATAATATAGACTAATATGACTAGCTATATTAACATCTTCAAAAAATAAACATTTTTATGTATACCACATGTAGGTGTTAGCAAAAAATGGAGCAACCGACGACCCCATACAGCAACCTGTATGCTGTCTGAAAAGTTGGCCATTGAATAGAAAATAGTTATGTGTTAACGTAAAACCCAAAAGATCCAAAAATAAATTAATGTCTGGGCCTGTATAGTTGCTGTTGTCTGTGATAAGCTCTCTAACAGCCATAAAGCGTGCCTGATGGGGAATGCAGGTATATAGGGTTGCGACGTCTAACGTCACCAATGTCGTATCTGCCGGTAAACTTTCGAACTCATTTAGTTTTAATAAAAGCATGTTAGAATCTTTCAATCTTGGTTTATTTATTTTTCTGTTGCCAGGCTAGTAATGAGCCTCATGTAGTTTGTGTTTCCATTGTTACCATGGTTTCCAGGTTGCCATGGTTCCTGATGCCGGAGGACACAGCGTCACTTCCGGTTCACACTGGTTGCTCTTCCGGGTTGTGGCACGCGGGTCTGATGGCGGACGGAGCCTGGCACACCTGATCAGAGGTATGGGGTGAGTGTTTTATCTATATATTTGTCATGTTTTTATTGTTTATGTTTATGTTGTCTTGAGAAAGGGGACATGCTCTCCGAACATCGACTATCACACAATAAAGTTACCCCGGAGAGGGTCTATCTTCACGCTATACTGAAGTCTCTGAGTGCCGCCTTTTTGCAAGTAGTGGACTATTTGTGGGGAGCAATACCCCTTTGGAGGGCACCAGAGCATTGTCTATTGAAAGGACTGGTGAGTGCCGGGTTCCATTTGCAAAATATAGGCCCTGATTCAGAGCCGGACGCTCTGACCAGAGCGCTCGCTCTGAATCGGGGCCCTCCTCCATTAAAATGGAGCGTCCTCCTGGACGCTCGTATAACTGTGGGTCACCACCCACAGCATATACGAGCGTCCAACAAGATGGTCGCGATGGTCTTAACCATCGCGACCATCGGACTTGCGAGTGAAACCCTGTGGTCGGGTTTCTCTACCACAAGCCCTGGAGTGATTTTGGCTCTATCAGAGCCAAAATCACTCCCACTGACATCACTAGTGATGACAGTGGGGCCGGCTTCAGATGGTAGGCGTTCCCATGGGAACGCCTCCGTCTGGCAGGCACGCCCACCAAAGGGGGCGTGCTGTCAATCAACATCGACAGCACGCCCCCTTTGGTGCGAGACCCCGAGCGGTGGAAAGTCCTTCATTCGCGGGGTCTTGCGCATGCGCACGACGGAGCTCCCTCCGTCGTGCGCATGCGCAGTGGGGAACATCGACCCACTTGCGAGCGTACTGCCGATCGTGAGTGGGTCTGAATGACCCCCATATATTTAATGTTTTTAACACTTCACTGAATATTTTATCCATCACACAGGTAAAACAAGCACCCTATATATGGTCACTAATGAGAATCAATGTAATTTGCTGCTATATGTCACGTTTCCTGTTGTCACAAAGCCAACCAATTGTATTTGATAAAATTTCTGTGGGTGTATAACTTTTCGCGGGTTTGTAGCCGACACTATAAAACAAGGGAGACACCCTAGAACATACGCCATTTTTCTTGATTGTTGAAGAAAAAAATGTTTTGGCTTGGCGTCTTATTTTACATAGGTTGAAGAACACTGGACTGGAGTGAACGGTTCGCTGCTAAAATAATTCCTATACGGAAGGATTCCAAAATATTGGGTAATGTTATATTTTAATGTTTTTTTTAGATTTCAAAATCCTGTCATAGTCTTTCGCACGCATTATAATACAGAGCTTTATACTGGTTATTTTTATTATTACAATGTGTTAAAATGTAGAATAACAGGCCATATGGATATGCTGCTGCCTAGTGTCCTATATTCTGCCCCTAACCCCACACCAGCTCTACTAACGGGTTACAACAAATGCATGCATATGCCGGGTCATCCAGTATGAACTGTCCGCTATCACAGTGTGCCCCTCCATCATTAGTTTGTCACCCGGCATATGCCGGTTGACATGACACTGTTTCAACATCTGCCACCCAACACTGCCATTCTGGGTATACATTATTAAACTCACCCGGATTATGACATGTAAACTCCATGCATCTGCCCTCCCAGTGCCCCCCCTGCTTCCAATGCTCCCACCCACCCCTGCTGCTATTATTATTAAATTGACCCAGCGACCCATTCAATGCTTATGTCCTGTTGGCCTGACTCGTGTCTCCCTGCTGGCTCAATTTTCCCTCCCATCCCACTTAATATTTATACCCCCCTTAACCACTTGCCTGGCATGGTCATATCAGATACGACCATACCAGACTGGGCTTTCCCTGACATGGTCGTATCTGATACGACCAGTCAGAATTGGCCACTAGGCGGCTATGGGAAGTTAATCTTCCCACTGCCGCCTATATCTGAGGGACCTTCTGGTCCCTCTACACCCGCGCCTTCCCCTCCTGTGTTTCCCGATCACTGCTGGCTACAGTGATCGGGCACTATCGGCACCCCCCTCCTGGCGCCACTTCAATAGAGGAAGCTGTCAGGGCTCATGTTGCCCCGGCTGCTGCTGTGACCCCGATCACTGTGGCCAGCAGTGATTTGGGCAGCCCGGCTGGCCCCACCCCCTTCAGTGAGAAGCAGCAGCAGTGGCACTGGTAGCCACCGCTGCTGCTATGTATCGGAGCCACCAGCTGGACACCCAGTGTGCTCCGGGAACACACAGTGATCAGTGTGATCACTGTGTAGAAGCAGCAGCGCGGCTCTGGTAGCCGCTGCCGCTGCTGCTAAGTAGCCGGGCTGCCAGCGGGACACCCTCCCGCTGCGGCTCCAGCACAACAGTGATCACATAGTGATCACTGGCTGAGTAGAAGCAGCAGCTGCGGCTCTGGTAGTTGCCGCTGTGCTATTTGTCCGGGCCGCCAGCGGGACACCCTCCCGCTGCGGCTCCGGCAGTGATCACATAGTGATCACTGGCCGTGTAGACAGCGGCGGCGGCTCTGGTAGCCACCGCTGTTCTAGATATCCGGGCCACTCCGTCCGGCCTCAGCCGCTCCTCCTCCTCCCCCATAACGGCCATTTTTAAAAGGGGCCAGGCAATAATAAAATTATAACCATATATATATATATATATATATATATAATGTGTATCTATATATATATATATATATATATATATTTTATTATAATGTGTATCTATGTATGTATGTATGTATATATATATATATATATATATATATATATACATATGCGCCTAATCAGCCATGTGTGATTCGTTTGTTCCGGAGTTCCGCCTTGTGGATTACACACACATACATACATACATACATACATATATATATATATATATACATATATATATATATATATATATATACACACACACACAGTCAGGTTCATAAATATTGGGACATTGACAGAATTTTCATATTTTGGCCTCTATTCACCACCACAATGGCTTTGAAATGAAATAAACAAGATGTGCTTTAACTGCAGACTTTCAAATTTAATTTGAGGGTAATTACATCCAAATCAGGTGATCGGCGTAGGAATTACAACGGTTTCTATATGTGCCTCCCACTTTTTAAGGGACCAAAAGTAATGGGACAAACTAAACAACCCTAAATCTAACTATCACTTTTTAATATTTTGTTGCAAATCCTTTGCAGGCAATTACAGCCTGAAGTCTGGAACGCATAGACATCACCAGACGCTGGGTTTCATCCCTGGTGATGCTCTGCCAGGCCTCTACTGCAAATGTCTTCAGTTCCTGCTTGTTCTTGGGGCATTTTCCCTTCAGTTTTGTCTTCATCAAGTGAAATGCATGCTCAATCGGATTCAGGTCAGGGGATTGACTTGGCCATTGCATAACATTCCACTTTTTAGCCTTAAAAAACTCTTTGGTTGCTTTTGCAGTATGCTTCTGGTCATTGTCCATCTGCACTGTGAAGTGCCGTCCAATGAGTTCTGAAGCATTTGACCGAATATGAGCATATAATATTGCCCGAAACACTTCAGAATTCATTCTGCTGCTTTTGTCAGCAGTCACATCATCAATAAATACAAGGGAACCAGTTCCATTGGCAGCCATACATGCCCACGCCATGACACTACCACCACCATGCTTCACTGAGGAGGTGGTATGTTTTGGATCATGAGTAGTTCCTTTCCTTCTCCATACTTTTCTCTTCCCATCACTCTGGTACAAGTTGATCTTTGTCTCATCTGTCCATAGGATGTTGTTCCAGAACTGTAATGTCTTTTTTAGATGTTGTTTGGCAAACTCTAATCTGGTCTTCCTGTTTTTGTGGCTCACTAATGGTTTACATCTTGTGGTGAACCCTCTATATTCTCTCTTGTGAAGTTTTCTCTTGATTGTTGACTGTGACACATATACACCTACCTCCTGGAGAGTGTTCTTGATTTGGCCAACTGTTGTGAAGGGGTTTTTCTTCACCAGGGAAATAATTCTTCTGTCATCCACCACAGTTGTTTTCCGTGGTCTTCCGGGTCTTTTGGTGTTGCTGAGCTCTCCGGTGCGTTTTCTTTTTAAGAATGTTCCAAACAGTTGATTTGGCCACACCTAATGTTTTTGCTATCTCTCTGATGGGTTTGTTTTGATTTTTCAGCCTAATGATGGCTTGCTTCACTGATAGTGACAGCTCTTTGGATTTCATATTGAGAGTCGACAGCAACTGATTCCAAATGCAAATGTCACACCTAGAATCAACTCCAGACCTTTTACCTGCTTAATTGATAATGAAATAACGAGGGAATAGCCCACACCTGTCCATGAAATAGCTTTTGAGTTGATAGTGCCATTACTTTTGGCCCCTTAAAAAGTGGGATGCACAAATAGAAACTGTTGTAATTCCTACACCGTTCACCTGATTTGGATGTAATTACCCTCAAATTAAATCTGAAAGTCTGCAGTTAAAGCACATCTTGTTTGTTTCATTTCAAAGCCATTGTGGTGGTAAATAGAGGCCAAAATATGAAAATTCTGTCAATGTCCCAATATTTATGCACCTGACTGTGTATGTGTGTGTGTATATATATATATATATATATATATATATATATATATATATATATATAATTTTTTTTTATATATATACACATGCTTATATTCTATGCTATTGATTTGATTTTGTTCCTTTGTTCTATTCTTTATTTAAATACTGTAAGCTGTCCCCCCCCCTTGTCTGCTGTGTTGTGTTTTCCTACACGTAAAACCTGAATCAGTATGAAATACTGCCGGGCTGTGACTGTCCGCGCCTGTCTTACCTTTGATAGGTAAATGGGGTGTCAGGCTCCAGCTTGAGATCTAATGAGAGGTGTCTGAATTTTGATGCCTGTCATTATACCCCTGGATGTATATGATAGTCGGGAAGCGATTACGTCCTTCGTTTTCACAAATGCTATCTGTAAAACCTGTTGAATTCAATCTTCACTCTAGATTAGTCTAGGCAGGGCCGGATTAAGGGGGGGGTGACAGGGGCGGTCATCCCAGGGTCCACACACACGGAGGGGCCCCCAACTAGCAGTGGTGCAGCCTGCACCAGCCGCTAGTGTCCTCCCCGCTAGTGTAGTGTAGGCCGCAGTGAGCACGGTCCACATTACACACAGTGACACAAACACAGCCACCGCCGGCAGCTGGGTGTTTATTAGAGCAGCCTATGAGAATCAGACAGACTCTCATTGGCTGCTGCAGCAACGGAGGGAGCCGGTTGGAGCTTACTCATGAGCTCTGCCTTCTGGCTCCCCCGGCAGCATGTAATGATGGGAGAGACGTCATGACGCTGGGACTCAGAGCGGGCAGCTGTGGTCGCGTCAGCGTGGATTCAGGTAAGTTGTGATTTTTATTTTTTTGTGTGTGTTTAAGGGGCTCTGCATAGGGAGTTGCCGCTACAGGGGGCACTGCATAGGTGTGGCTGCTAAAGGGGCTACTGCATAGGAGATGGCACTGCATAGGGTGGGTCCGCTATAGGGGGAACTGCATAGGGGGGGATCACTGCTGGGTCTGGGGGTGCTATATAATGGGCACTACAGTGGACACTGCATAAGGGGCATTACAGTGAGCACTGCATGGGGGGGACAATTACTTGGGGCACTGCATAGGGTGACATTGCATAAGGGGCCCTCCCAAGTTTGTTGCCCAGGGGCCCCCACAGACCTTAATCCGTCCCTTAGTCTAGGGATGGGAATGTTTTGATGTTTCATCTAAAACATTGGACATATGTTATCAATGTTTGAGGTTTAACCATGTCATGTTTTTGGTCCAATGTTTCATTGTCCTCGTTAAACTTCTCCCCCAATGTATTTTCCTATTCTTTAAAAAATATTTTTTTCATGCTAGCACTGTTTTGAGCTTCCAGTTGGCTCTCTCCTTGCTTTATATTTCATCACAATTTAAAAAGAGTAATAAACTCACTGGATGGGCTACTACTGCAACGTGGATATTATTCATTGTTCACTGGTCAACTGTAAAAATGTACGATACAATGAAATACTGAATTAGATTTTTATTGTTCATTTATAAGGCAATGTGTATGTCCCTTCTTTGTTATTTAAAGTGACTTGTCCATAATGTGTCCTTGTAAGAAATATTAAATGAAACATTTTTTTTTTTTGAATGATGTCTAAAGCTAATTTTACTAAACAGAATGCAAGCTCCTCAACTGCAGAAGAATCTGAAGACGAAGGGTCAAGCCAAAGGGCTCCAAATTTTCGAAAAAAAAGAAACTGAGACCCTAATACAGTGATTCCCAACCTCGGTCCTCAAGGCACACTAACAGTCCTGGTTTTAGTGATATCCATGATTGTGCACAGATGGTTAAATCAAAATAACTGAGGCACTAATTAAGTCACTTGTGCTCAAGTATGGCTATCCCTAAAACCTGGACTGTTAGTGTGCCTTGAGGACAGTGGTTGGGAACCCCTGCCCTAATAGATTAAATGTTTCTTTACACATCTATTATATATGGTACCGAGGCAAGAAAGCAACATCCGAAATTCAAAAATTTAATTTGGCATAAAATCTCTGAAAAAGTGTCTGTCTGGTAGTGGATTCGTGTAAACAAAAAATTCCGTGACTGTAAGCGACTCACATACAATAAAATTCAGGACGGAATTGAACTGAATGAAGATTGGGGAAAGAAAATAAAGGAACACTATAATATGGTCCGTGAAGAAAGTGAAATAAGTAGTGAAGAATGTAGCCTTTTGGTTCAATTATTATTTTTTTGTTTATTCTCTAATATCGCCTCACTAGAGTCGCTTTTACATGCAGCAATCACGATGTCTCTTTAGTCTGTTTACATATGCTAATCATTTAGATTAGTCACACCTCCGGACCACTGTGCTTGTCTTTGATTTACCAGATCCTTAGCGCATGTGGATAGGGTGATTTCTCAGTCACTCTTAGACACAGCCTCACGATTGGACACTAGCCCTTTATTTAGCAGTAGGTCAGAGGAATTCGCGGTGATCAGGTGACCAAGCATCTCCGACGAAACGCACGTCCTTACCCACCCGCTCACAGCAGCAGGACCTTCTCAGCACACCTCATTGCAGCTTTGACTTTCCTCACAGGTGCTTTCCTATCTCTCCTTAGCGCTCTCTCATCTGGGTTTCCAGCCGCTGACTCCTGCAATGCCCTTGGTATCAGGGGAGAGACGCAGCCTTATCCCAGACAGCAGAAGCGCTGTCTGTTGTTTCACCTGGGATCCACGTGGATGTCACTCTCTCATCCCCTTTTTGATTCAGATATGGAAAAGTAGAAGTGATCCCACGCTGTTCTCTCCCAGGTCTTTACAAAAAAGAGAAGAAAAGGGTATTGTCTCTTTGTTGGCGCACATAGAGGATAATTGTATATAAAATATAACTTTTATTAAATAAATTATTTAAAAAATGTTTCGCCTTATTAGTGAAATATTCCAAGAAAAAAATATAATAAAAACATTGAAACAAATGTGAGTCATCAATTGATATTAAATTATTAATAATTCATTTGTCTCTGTGTCCCTTTCAGTTATGTTTCTGAGTAAAGATTCTATTAAATGTTGTTTTCTCCAGTGTCATTAATCATAACATATATTTATATAGTTGAAATCAATTGGCCCTGCATGTACTACCCACAATTGTAATTAGATATACTGTGTTGAAACTAAACCAAGATATAAATTCCATTGGTGATATTATGCTGCCATCTATTGGTTATGGTATGCCATTACACCTTTAGAACCAGGTTGATTTAATGGGTGCTATATTATGCACAATGTCCTCTATAAGGGCCACCTATTTGTATTCATGGAATATTGTCACATGGGAACATGTATACAGTTCCTGATACAAATCTTTGTGTCGCCTATTGGGTTAAGAAATAAACAATCAACTGCAGCAATCATATAAAACTAATTAATATGTGGACATCTTAATGCCCTAGTTGATATTAATGCTTAACCCAAATATAAGGATTCCCTTGTATAGCTATAGGGTTTATTCGTGCAGTATGGTACTGTATTTGGTTTATGCTCAGAATGTGGCACCCCCTGTTGGTTTTAATTATACCTAATACAATACAGTGCTATTGTTATAGCTCCCTCTATAGGGCTGCAAAATTGTTTAATAAACTGTTACTCACTCAGACTAACATTACTGAGTGTTTAATGTGGGTTCCTCATGCCCAGCTGCAAGGTTTAATCACAAGTAGTAGTATTGGAGTAGATTATATATATTCACACTACTTGCTCAGAGTAACACTATAACATAGTCTGAGTACTAGGAAAGCTTGTTAATGCATGCCATTTTCTTCACTGTGATAATCACATTTGCTTATACACACAGTGGATGCAGTGCTTTCAAGTGCTAATAACACAGCATAGGACACTGTCAGCAGCAGGAGCTACAGAATGCCAATAAACTGTTACTCACTCAGACTGACATTACTGAGTGTCTAATGTGGGTTCCTCATGCCCAGCTGCAAGGTTTAATCACAAGTAGTAGTATTGGAGTAGATTATATATATTCACACTATTTACTCAGAGTAACACTATAACATAGTCTGAGTACTAGGAAAGCATGTTAATGCATGCCATTTAACTATCAGCACTATCAGTTATGTTTTTTCAAGGCCTTGAAAAAACATAACTTTTGTGAAACGTACGTTGGTTTTTTGCAGCTCCTGCTGCTGATAGTGTCCTATGTTGTGTTATTAGCACTTGAAAGCACTGCCTCCACTGTGTGGATAAGCAAATGTGATTACCACAGTGAAGAAAATGGCATGCATTAATATGCTTTCCTAGTACTCAGACTATGTTATAGTGTTACTCTGAGTAAATAGTGTGAATATATATAATCTACTCCAATACTACTACTTGTGATTAAACCTTGCAGCTGGGCATGAGGAACCCACATTAGACACTCAGTAATGTCAGTCTGAGTGAGTAACAGTTTATTGGCATTCTGTAGCTCCTGCTGCTGACAGTGTCCTATGCTGTGTTATTAGCACTTGAAAGCACTGCATCCACTGTGTGTATAAGCAAATGTGATTATCACAGTGAAGAAAATGGCATGCATTAACATGCTTTCCTAGTACTCAGACTATGTTATAGTGTTACTCTGAGCAAGTAGTGTGAATATATATAATCTACTCCAATACTACTACTTGTGATTAAACCTTGCAGCTGGGCATGAGGAACCCACATTAAACACTCAGTAATGTTAGTCTGAGTGAGTAACAGTTTATTAAACAATTTTGCAGCCCTATAGAGGGAGCTATAACAATAGCACTGTATTGTATTAGGTATAATTAAAACCAACAGGGGGTGCCACATTCTGAGCATAAACCAAATACAGTACCATACTGCACGAATAAACCCTATAGCTATACAAGGGAATCCTTATATTTGGGTTAAGCATTAATATCAACTAGGGCATTAAGATGTCCACATATTAATTAGTTTTATATGATTGCTGCAGTTGATTGTTTATTTCTTAACCCAATAGGCGACACAAAGATTTGTATCAGGAACTGTATACATGTTCCCATGTGACAATATTCCATGAATACAAATAGGTGGCCCTTATAGAGGACATTGTGCATAATATAGCACCCATTAAATCAACCTGGTTCTAAAGGTGTAATGGCATACCATAACCAATAGATGGCAGCATAATATCACCAATGGAATTTATATCTTGGTTTAGTTTCAACACAGTATATCTAATTACAATTGTGGGTAGTACATGCAGGGCCAATTGATTTCAACTATATAAATATATGTTATGATTAATGACACTGGAGAAAACAACATTTAATAGAATCTTTACTCAGAAACATAACTGAAAGGGACACAGAGACAAATGAATTATTAATAATTTAA
Source organism: Taudactylus pleione (assembly GCA_031769625.1). NCBI lineage: Eukaryota > Metazoa > Chordata > Amphibia > Anura > Myobatrachidae > Taudactylus > Taudactylus pleione. Next base: position 2,149,255 of record JAUIMM010000105.1, read on the forward strand.
TATCAATTGATGACACACATTTGTTTCAATGTTTTTATTATATTTTTTTCTTGGAATATTTCACTAATAAGGCGAAACATTTTTTAAATAATTTATTTAATAAAAGTTATATTTTATATACAATTATCCTCTATGTGCGCCAACAAAGAGACAATACCCTTTTCTTCTCTTTTTTGTAAACTCCTACTTATTGTCCTTGGCAGCACCCCCATAGAATGATTTCATATGTACCACAAATTGTCTAATTGGGGCCGTTACACAAGTATATATACCTTCTTAAACCTAAACCTAGTGCAGAAGTGCTTTCCCAGCCCCTTATCCCTGATTTAATACTCTCCCAGGTCTTACTTCCTTCAGTAGTGTCTTGTTACCATCCTCAGCTAGGTGACAGACATTCACTTCATTGTCTCTCACTGAATACTATTTATATTAGGATATGAACAGTAACATGTTATCTTAATTACCTACTGCTTGGGATTAATTAATTTAATTTATATTGATCTCTTTACTTATTTATTGATTTGTTTCCTGAGTATCTCATCTGTTTTGATTCAATATTTTGACATTAACATTATTATATGTCACAGATGTTTTACTTCTAGGATGTACCATCTATATGCTGCATGTAAATATTAGAATTGATATTCCTTATGTATCTGTGCCTTATTAGTATGTACATAGGCACTATATATGTTTTTTTTTGGTGTGTCACATGTAGCCCTTCATGATCTCTACTAAGGGCTCTGAGATTGAAGTCCCTTATATGTTTATTTTCGCCATTGCATACCTTGCTAGCATTTGTGATCTCATTTGTTCAATTTATCTTTTACCAAACTTATCCATTTGATTATCTTCATTTGAATATTTAATTATATCCGGGACATTTAGTGTGGTAATTGTTCTCACTCCACACCTTGAGATCTTGGTATTTGATGTGTCATTTTTTCATTGTGTGTTATTCTACTAGCAAGACTGTTAACTGCTGTTTATGAGACTATTTAACCTGATTGATCTAATATTTTTCACCCTTATTAGAGAATTTATTCTAGGGATTATATTAAACGTTAAGTTTTAATTTCATTTATCATTTACATATTATTTCATACATCCTGTAAGAGTGCCCCATGTAAGGCATATTTGTCTTTTTCCTCTTTTTTTGTGTCTTTGCAAAAAAAATTTATTTATAGATCAAAAAATCCAAGATGGATTTTTACCTCCCTACTTTAATACGGTCAAAATTGTGTGTAGCAATGTGTAAAAGCTATCAAATTACGTATTAATTATTTATCTTCATTGTATTTTTTTTAGATGTCCAAAATTCACAAGATGAATTGTCATCGAAAGTTAGTGAACAACAAAAGTCTACCAAATTAGAGAAAGAAAACAGAGTGGTGGACACAAGTAAGCATGTGTAAATCTTACTCAAGATTTTTAATATGTCAATGTTTTATAACATTGGGTGCCAGATGTAGTAAACTAGTATATTTTTAAAATAGAGATTGATAATCAACTTTGAAAGCAGTAGTCTAGAGGGTTGAACTTTATGTTTATGAATAATTTTTTGGGTTAATTGTTTTGAATATTGAATGATTATTTCTAAACGGTAACCATATTAAACTTGTATGTATTACTAAATCTTGGGACTAATGATAGTATTTGGTATTTCCATCCCTTTCATTACTCCCTTCTAGGGATATAATTTTCGTTATATCGTTGGTTATTATAGTGTCCTTTGGTATCCGAAACGTTTACCAGTACATATATCTATTTTCAATGTGAAACTAGCATCAAAGTAAAACTATGTTTAGCAAAATATAATAGTTTGAAATGTTTTTATACTTAGGAACAAAAGACACACATCCGCAGATTAGGATGGATACACACAGTGAAATATCTCAATCTATGGTATTGAATGAACTCGACTCTATACACGAAGGTATTGTATAATTTTTGGGCTTATTTTTTTTTAATAATGTAAAACTGCTGTGAAACTCATGCCCTACATCTGCAGTAGAACTACACATCCCAGCAAAATTGATAGAGTTTTGCTCTTAGGGCATGCTAAAACTGTTTTAGGGCGTGCTGGGATATGTAGTCCCACAAAAGCTGAAGGGCACGATTTTTACACCAATCATTTTAAAATTTATTAATTTTTTTAATTTGATTTTGGGCACAGAAGAAGAATGTGTTGCAGACGCATCTTCGACACATGTCATTGGGATAATGGAATGTTTCGATAAATTTGATCAACGTCGAAAAGAAGATAAAGAATTTATAGAAGAAAGGCTTAGACAATACTTTGAAATAATGGGCCAAAGACAACGAGAGGAGAAAGAATGCATAGAGCAACATAGAATGCAACATATACAATTGGAAGATAAAATGTTTCACGGCCTTGCCGAACATTTGGGAAAAATAATCGAAAGACAGAATCAAAATTCCCAATCACTGATATGTACAGTACTTGAGAAAAAATTTGAGCAAATGCTAATATGGCAATACGAAGGAAACACAAATCACAGATTAATGTCCAACCAACTCCTAATTTTGAGTGAAATTCAAAAATACAGCGGAAGTAAGCCAAAGTCAAATACTTACCATACAACTTATTATGATGAAAACATGGAGCGTAGGATGATGCGTGAATCTGCACGAATGGAACTGGAGAGGCTATATGACCAGGATCATAACCAGGAACACAACCAGCAAGAGGACCAGGAACTGATCCAGCCTTAATAAATAGTCTCTTGAATCAAAAAAGGTATTTTTTTTTCATTATTGACATAAGTTTTGTTTTGTTTTGGATATATATATATATGTTAGTTAATTTGAGAAAATATATAAGAAAACAGTAAAATAGTTAAATTTCATGGGCTATTCGCACAATAAGTTTATATTTTTTTAATTCAACTATCAAATAATTCGAAAAAAAAAAGAAAGTAATATTGATATATAAAAATTTTTATTTTATTAAAAATTTATACATTTCTATATATTTATTATAAATTCTTGGCATTAATAAATATAAAGAAATAAACATTACTACGGTATGCAATTATAAGTGATGTGACCGTAGGATCACGGACAACAGTCACACTACTGACTGCATAATACCGGAATAGGGAATTAGGACAGCCGTAAAGATACCTACACATGTCGATATCCCAATGGAGGAAACACCACCCAAATAATCCATATTTTTGTGGAGCAGGTAAGTATAAGTTTTAGCCAGTGATGCTTTGGTGTTTGGTTTACTGCATCTGCAGGGGACTTATGGTTAGGCACACTGCTGAGAGTTTACGATAGGGTAAGGTGGGTTAGGCACGACTGGGTGAGGTTAGGCATAATCACACATTTGTTCTGGTTAGGTTTATGGCTCATGAAGGGAGGGTTAGGATTAGGCACACGAAGGGGTGGGCGGGGGGGTATTAGGGTTAGATACAAAACATTGGGATTTTCATGTGAGGGCTGAGGAAGGTAGGCTTGTGTTAGGTAATTGGGTAGGGTTTGGCTACATATATGTGCACTCTGGATGGGTGAGAGGGGCTAATCTTTGGACTGATTAGTTGGGAATTAGGGTTAGGCAGTAGAAGATAATTAGATCTATACTGAGGAACAGTTAGATTATTGAACACATTATATGGATTTGAAAAGTGTTATTTCACTGTTGGTATAATCTATGTTCCTTTGGATAATCACACATTAACGTAATTTAATAATCCAGGATATAGATTTGTGTCCATAAAATAAAACTGGCATGACTGTACTTTCCATAACTTATAATGGTGAGCATAATCTATTTACAATTTGATATTGTAAATTTATGTAAATTTTAAAATAAAACTGAAGGCTGCAAATATATATTTTATAAAATAATGTAAAATAAGTATGCAATTTTTTTATTGCCATTTATGGAAGGAATACATTTTCACATATAGGGAATCATTGTGTTTTCAAATAAACTAATGTGGAATAACATTAACATTTTTGGACCAATGCTTAACATACAAGAAATTATTTTTTCTTCCTTTACTGTTTATCTCTTAAGGCACTTGTCTAATAAAAAATTATTTTGCAGGTTTGGAATGTTTGTTAAAGTTTCGAAGAAAACAAGATAAGTTAATATTGAAGAAAATGTTGAACACAAAGAAACTAAGGTTGAAAAAGTGTTACATAGTTTAAGTATTGCCACACTTTAATTTTGAATAATTAAAACAAATGAACAAAATTTGTTGAATAAATAAAACATTACTTGTTTGACTTTTACCAAATAAATCAAACTTTTGGTATTGTTTTGTAATCTCTTAATTTTAAGAAATTTATATTGCTTACACACAATGCATAAATATTTAGGTATTTTTTATGTAAAAATATCATTGCTGAATAGACCCCTAAATAGTGCATCTTTTTTCACTTAAATTTCTATCAATTAGTCCCTATGTCATCTAACGCTTTCGCCTGTCCCTCTGAACTTTCTCAATTGGGCCTATTCATCTACACTAAAATAATCTTTTTAAGGCCAATTTAATAAACGTTATTTTAAGCTTCATGAAGAAACTTAACACAAGAGATATCACTGATATCTCCTGTTTAAGTCCCCCTGCGTTAATTTTCACGTTGAAATTATGGTATTCATGTAATTACAAAAATTATGTATTTTCTGAATTTGATTGAGTTACTATCTGCCACTGTGAGGTGAGGAATAGCAGGTAGCACTTACCTGTGTCAGCGTGGACAGGTCCCCTGGCATCTCCATCCACCACTCTGGTCCGTCCTCTGGCTCCGGAGGATAGTCTGATAAGTGTTCTCCCAGCAGAACACAATAAAGTTTATAAAAAAAATAACAATTATTAATTTTTTTAAACTACTGTGGTCAGCTGGGAGAACACGTGTGAGACTAGCCACCGGAGCGGTAGGCACTGCAGCAGCCAGGTAAGTGCGGGGAACGGGGTAGGTGAGTGGAGAGGGGGTTGGGGTGGACGGACACAAAATTTGCACAGCTTTAGGTAGTGTTGCGCCTGCGCTGGATTTATGAATGTAACAGCGCAAGCGCTGCACGTATTCCAGGTTTGGTAAGTTAGATTAGATAGGGATAACTAACTATTTACATAAAAGCTGTCATTGCAAAAATTACAGTTTTTCAAAATAGATAGTTATGGAAAGGAGGAATGATGAATTCCTCCGGTAATATGGTAGAACTCTATGCTAGTTCTACACCTAGTTACCTCAAGAGAAAGTTTAGGTATGATGAATAGGCCCCTATATCCCTACAGGGCTGTCTGTGTGTAATAGTTTGCAGGGTGTTTTGATGGAAAATAACAGGATTGGGAATGTCATATAATTTACCTTGGCAATGTAGAATCACTGTGCAGGCTTACTGTGGTCACATTGTGTCATTGACACTTGTTCAGAGATTACGTTTACACTTATTCTTTATTAGAATCAATAATTTTTACGTGACGACAGGCATTCAGAGGGCCATTGTATTAGCGTACTCTGATTGTTTGAGAACCACATGGCTCTCAACCAATTACTGTCCACTCACCTGGTTCTCAACCAATCATAGTCTGCTAATTCCAGCGCCCTATGATTTCCTGACGTCCCATAATGCAACAACATATGTCCAGGCTCAGCTGTTGGTGCCTTAAAAGAATGTACTAGCCTAATAAAGTACACTCATTACTGTCCGAAGCCCTGGGGTGCTGCTAAAACCGGCGAGAGAAGGCAGGCTGAATAACACACCTCTTATCTAGATTATTCATGGATACTTTACGATGATAAGGTGACGTGAACATCTGGCATCATGTATGTATGTGTGTTTTATATAATAAAGTTTTAAACACAAGGTTGTGTGTGTTTGTTTTATTTAACTTTTTTATTTTACAGTTAAGTTACAGGTGCTGCACATCTGCTGGCACTTGTAGTTCCACAAGTGCAAAATGTCAAGCATGCTGGCACTTGTAGTTCTACTGTAAAACACAATATTTTTACATGATTTGGTTCCCCCATTACCCCCATAATCAATGCTCCAGGGTTATGGAGAAGAGCCCAGGGCTTCCGCGTAAGCCTAGGGTGCACGGGAGGGAGGGGACCCTTCTTTGGGGGGGGTCACAGACTCCCCTGAGATCACCAGCTTGCGCTGACCGACTTGGCGTGCTAATGCTTTGTATCTGGAGCCCGTTTGATTGTGTTTCCAGCCTGTGGCATTACACCCTTATCGTTTGTGTAGTGTGCTGGTCTTAAATATAGGGTGAAGACAACGTCTTTTTTCCACCTATGTGGGTTATTAAATATGGGTGGGAAAATTCAATCTTTGACTTTTCCCTACACATCAGAGCTTTTCCAGGGCCAGACAAATTTAAATAAATAATTAATCATCACAGTTTTTTTCAAAACAATGCTGATCATCATTTAATCCCATATGTTATTAGATTTTCATTACAACCAAATTGTTGTATGTTTCAACATAAAATCTTTACGTCTATATGCAGCTTTAGTGTGTAACAACGATAACGCTCAGACTACCTCAGTGATTATTAACCCGAAATTAGCCCATATTATCTTTACATAAATGCTACCCACTCTTGCAGAACCATAAGCAATCTACCTTAGTGTTTAACGAAGCCCCAAGTTGTTAAAAATGTATTTACATTAAAGCACATCAAACAAAACATAAACTCTTTGGGAACTTAACTTACCAATAAGTCACATCAGTGTTTAAAAACTCTAAAACCACTAAACTAAACATTACCATGAATGAGGGGTGCATAAACATATTATTAACGTGTGGGGGATTAAATCTCATACGGTTATCCTGGGGAAAGTAGAATAATTAAACAATCTTAACATTTAGATTTATGGATTTTAATAGATGATTATGCAGGTATCCTTACATATATCATGATGTAAGTGCCAACATTATTAAAGTTGATGGAATGCCACCTTTAGTATTTATAATTTAAAAATACCATAAGCCCACTAAAGAAATAAAGTAATTTTGTAGTGTTAAAAAATCAGTGTGCTTTCCTCCTTTTTAATACATTATTTTAGAACTTTAATATCAAATTGCAAAGAAAATTAATAATATCAACGTTTCGTATATTCAAAGGACTAATCATAAGGTTGTCATCTCTCTCTTCTCTGTCACATCCTGTTATTTGCTTCAATGGTTTCAAAGTGGATAAAAGTTTGTTTTCAGTATTCTAAAAAGAGTAGTGTATAAAAAAATAATTATTATATTAAATTATTGTAAAATTTTTCATTTTCTAATTTAAAAAAAAAAATGATTATGAACTATTTAAGATAATTTCTATACCATATTATGAAGGATTGTAAGGCCAATGATGGTACTTGTAGTTTCACATTAATAGCAGAGCAAAAGGTTGACCAGTCCTTGGGTACACCCAGGGCCAGATTTAGACCTCATGGTGCCCTAGGCAAGATACCAGTTTGGTGCCCCCTTCCCTTTAACAATCCATCACACTATATTTTAATTCCTGATTCATGTCCCTTAGATTATTTGTTATTTTTTCTCCTTACTATCAAAGCTCTAAATGTTAAAAACATTGTGTAATGGTTAGCATTACTGCCTCACAGCACTGAGGTCATCGGTTTGATTTCCTCCACAGTCCTGTGTGTAGTTATTTATATTCTCCCCGTACTTGCATAGCTTTCCTCCGATACTACAAAAAATATACTGGTTTGGTTAACTGGCTCCCAAAAAATACATGAACCCTAGTGTGTGTGTGTACTTGTGTTTACGCCAAGTGGCTATTAACTGTCGTCAAATTCTATGTGTAAACATTAGAGAAAAAAAAAGGAACATAATACTAAAAACATTCTAGGAACTTACAGTATATAAAATACAGGAACAGATTCAGTGATCAATATACAATACATTCTTAATATTTAACCAGACTGATATGAATCCTGTCATGTTAAAACCATGGCCTAAGCGGTTTAAGCAGATGATGAGCTGGGCGTACAAAGACTTAGATGCATAAGAAGCTGCTAGGGAAGCAGGCAACAAGAAAGGTTGTTCATGTTCACACTATTGTTGCTACCAGACATTGGCCAAAATATCCCTGTGTATGAGTTAAAAGATAAAACATTACCACCACAAACACTATCACTGACTTTACACTAACAGCACACACTGCAACACTATAAAACACACTCAGCACACACTGCATCACTCACTCAGCACACACACTGCATTACTCACTCAGCACTCACTGCATCACTCTATCACTCACACAGCAGAGCCTTTCAAACTCCACTTGGCAGCTTGCAGAGAAACCCTCTTCTTTCTCCCACTATACAAAACTCAAGTGAATCACCTGTCTCCCAAAAACAGTTCACTGTGGCAGAGCAGTAGAACGTGATTTGGACCTTTAGAGGACAGGAACACAGTATGTTAAAGCCCCCCATGCTGTCTGTACTGTTTTATTAGAGGAGAGCTCCAAGGAGTTAGGACAACACTAAATATAGGATAGGTAGCTGAAAATACTCTCAGCACACCATGCTGGCACCTGGAGGCAAGTGCTTTTCATGGAAAAGTAGGAGAAGATGCCGAAGATGTCTTCCAGCTGTATATCCGGAGTCCGGACCTAGCTCTTGTGAATGACTGCGGCATATTCCCAAGTGCTGGATTTCGGAGGTCCCGCCCACAGGCCACTTGGCACCTACCGGGCCCTAAGCGGGCGCCTATGGTTGCCTAGTGGTAAATCCTGCCCTGGGTACACCATCAATTTTAGAACTGATATATGCTGCAAGTGTAGTTGCAAAAATGCAAATTCTTGTTTGATGACCAAAATGAACTTTACATTTAATTTCATGGAGTTAAAAAAAAGGAGATCATTAACTACTTGAGGTACATAGATTGAATTTATGACACACAGGCTATCACGGATAAATAAAAGCAAACAATGGCACCGAAGGAGCATAACATGTATATATGTACCAAAATATGCATGACATTTAGTCCTGTTGGGGTCCTGGCATCGTGATTAACATAGGCGTCTGCATTTAGACATCTGTTATATCCCTTGCTGGTATTACACTGTCTTTATTAAGAACCAAGGTCATGCGTCCGTCTGTCTCGTATTTACATAATATTAAGCTTACATTTTTCTACTGTAGATCCGATACTAACAGAACAGAATAGGATTTTGTAGGGCTGAAACAATTAAATCAGAAACCATAGTATATTATATATATTATATGTAAAGTTTTTTTTTTTTTTAAAACTTCTTTGATGAAAACAGACATTATAAATGTTTTGGTATAACTACCTGACTTGTAAAATCCTCCTTGGATGATCCTTGATTCCAGTGTAAATAACTATGTAACTCCAGCAAAAATATTCTGTTTGAGCGTGGTTAATAATTTTAAGCCCAAAAATAATAATCCAAAATATTTGAAAACATTAAAAAATGTATAAATATTCTGCAAAATTTAAAAGGGATTGTTAATGAAATGTAAAACGATTAAGAAGAATATGCTATGTTTTCGGCTTGGTTGAGGAGTAAGTAACGATACTGCCTTTGAACCTCTATATACCTCTGCCTATATCCTTCTAATATCCTGCCTATAAACCTCTAAGGATGACGCTAATTTGCGTACGCAGTCATACAGTAAATAAAGACTCCAGACCTAGAACCTGTGATTCCAAAGCACAAAGTATTATTCAAGTAAAATTACAGCAGTTACACGCTATGATCCTCATATAATCTTAGCGCAAAGAGATTATACAGACCAAGTACAATTATACATACGCAGCGCTCTCTTGTCCAGATGTTAGGCATCAGCAAGAAACCCCTCGTCAATCAGCATTCAGCACAAAGACTAGGAACCCAGGGTCAGAGCACACACATTTATACCCCCCAGGAATAAACAACACAATAGAGAAGTTAGTTGCTAATACCATTGGTCCTAAAGGAGAGGGCATATGTTACAAGGAATTTAACAGGTTGGTTCAAATAGACACAGTCCAGCCTCTAACAACTGGAGGTCTCTGGTTTCCCGCCTCATGCAAATCCTAACAGTTGTTCATATAATGTACATTTTGTTGCTTGAAGTCTCTGCGGTCCATAAGTTGAGAATGCATGTTGCGATCTCTCCATCGATATTACCGGAATACTGTTGAGAGAGTACGCATCAGTACAATACCAAACATGGCTTACTTATCACGTATAAAACCTTAATTACGAAATAACCTTTATTTCATAGCAATTATAGTAAATGTGCATATTTGAATCTTATACCTTAAAGCTTATGGAACCTTGTATGTGAATATGTAATGTGTGAGTATGGGGGGTTTGATGTAAAGACGCTAGTTAACTTGGGGCAGATGCATGTACATGAATCTAATATTCAGTGTTTTCATACAGGTTCTTATGCATTCGCTAATATGCGACTAGTTAACAGCGCAATTGTGCTTATTAATGTGTGTATGAGAAATGGTGAAAGATGCAATCGCATGATGCTAATAGTAATATCGCCACATGTACTAAAGTGTGAGTTCATCTAAAATGGCGCTTAGGCGGCCATTCGCAAAATGTCGTCTTGTGATCTCATTTCCAAGATGGCGTCTTGCGGCCAGTCGCAAGATGGCGTTGCTGCGATCCAATTTTAAACTGATCTTGTCTCAGCCAATTATCCAGCTTCGACATAAGCAAAAAAACATTATTTCAAATGATGAGCAACGCCTTGCAAAAAAGTGAGTGTCCACAGAATCTCAATTGCGGATGCATGTCATCAAAGCCCTTTCTTTGTTTACTATTGATAGTCGTGGTGGTGTTCTGGCAACGTTTGTGATGACTTTTTCAAATTGTATTTTGGTATTATGTTGCTCTTTGATAATGTGTGATATTAGATGTTATGTTTCCAATTTTCTTTGGCCAATTATGGTATTCCATCTTTGATGCTATGCCTACAACTTATTTTGGGTTCTTGGAATACCCAGTTCATTATTTTCGGAAACTGACCAAATTGCAGGAGGGAACAGAGGTGGAATTCTACCACCTCTTCTACCAGGGCGAGGTTTACCCAAAACCTAATTTTCTTCAAAATATTGGAGAACTGGGGCAGCATTAAGAGGCATATTATTTTTTACAAGATTGAAAGCAGCAGGTATCTCACTTTCAGGTAAAAAAGAAAGGGCTTGTAATTGTCTCATTTTTAAAAAAAAATCCGGGTCACGTCCATATTGGTCAACTAGACCTGCACTCTGAATATTTTTCCATATGTTCCATGACAGGTGAAACAAGCAGCATTTATGAACACTACTTGGAAAATCAGATTGCCGCAAGCTCAAAATCTGTCAATATATATACTGAGGAGCTATTTGGATGTCGTTTTCCTCAGCATAAAAAAATTATATCTAAAAAAAATTGACAAATTTCCTGACTTTTACTGGATAATAAACCAAAAACGAGGGGCGGGAATCTGTGTCGATGCATCAGTCCCAACCATAGCATGTATGGTATATAATGACAGAACATGGTGGGACAACTTTTAAAAGAACCATCCATTATCCAGTATGGCGCATCTTGAAGTCTCTGAATATTGTCAAGCGTTGTAAACATTAAAATACGATTTTCTCCAGAAGAATTGTCTTTCACAAGGAAAAGTTCGCCGTCAATTTCCCTTAAATTTTCAGGCACATTTAAATCTGCAAATGTTTGGGTTTCTGCAGGCAAGTCCGCTCTTCTCGCTCTTTTTACTGCTTGTCTCAGTGCATCCCGATTTGGCATTGATGCTGCACTTGATGTTGGCATCTCCGAGGTGACTGATTTATTTGTGAGGGTGGTTCTGCTGTCCGATTGGCACACTCTTTTAGAGCTGCTCTGGCAAAAGCAATATCAGTTTGCTCTGCACGTGGAGGATGGTTATGTTCTCCGTGGGAACGCAAAACTGGTGTGTCAAATTCAAGTGTGCTGGCATACGAAGTACAATATCCACTTTTTTTTCTACACAATTCCAATAGCAAACATCGCCTCTCTGTTTTTTGCAAATAAAATTCTAGAATATTCAACAGAATACCTCCTTTCTGTGATGGCACCAATTTGGAAGCTGGCATTTGATCTTGATGTTGGGCCATTTTTCAATCCAAAATAGATGATCAGAGAAAAATAAAAAATGTGGAGAATATACAAAATATAATTAAAAATAAATCCCAAAAAATTAGCAAAAATGAAATTCTCAGTTTAGCGCTAAGGTGTTCTCCAATAAGCTTTTCTAAGAAGGTCAAAACTCAACAGTTTTCATGGATCAATTATACAAAAAGATGTGGAAATGATTCTTTATAGCAAATAACTGACCAATAGGATTGTAAATACAAGCTCATTTACAATTGAGATTACACAGGTTTACTCAAGTTACAGACATCCATCAATGTAACCCAGTTGCTGCATGAAATATAATAAAATAGTTTTAAGCTATCTATAGACAGGTTCATACTGACATCTTGTCCTTAAAATAAAAATATATATACAAAGTCTTATTGTAAGGACTATGGGGGTCATTCAGTGGCAGTACGCTCGCAAGCGGGTCGATGTTCCCCACTCCGTCGTGCACATGCGCGAGACCCGGGGAGCGACGGGCTTTCCATCGCTCCGGGTCTTGCACCAAAGGGGGCGTGCTGTCAATGTTGATTGACAGCATGCCCCCTTTGGTGAGCGTGCCGGGGGAGTGCCTGCCAGACGGATGCGTTCCCATGGGAATGCCTACCGTCTGAAGCCGGCCCCACTGACATCACTAGTGATGTCAGTGGGAGTGATTTTGGCAGGGAGACCCTACCGCAGGGTCAAGACCATCGCGACCATCTTTTTGGCCGCTCGCATATGCTGTGGGTGGTCACCCACAGATATGCGAGCGGCCAGGAGGCCGCTCCATTTTCATGGATGAGGGCCCTGATTCAGAGCGAGCGCTCTGGTCAGAGCGTCCGGCTCTGAATCAGGCCCTATGTGTATGTGGTTTCATGAAAAAAACATGCTAATAAAAAAAGTATGTGAATGTCCTTAAAAGTAGCTGAAAGATTCATAAGTCTGTTATTGCGGCTAAAAAATAAGACGTCTATCTGGCTGGGGAATACAGGATGCCCAGTCGGGTAGATAAACTGAATCTAAATTTTCAGGCATTTTATTTAAATGAAAAAAATTGAGTGGGGTACAAAAATATATGACCATTGAGCAGGGGATAGTTTGTGTATTCTTTATTTCTTGGGGGCGGGTTGGGGGAGAAGTTAGGAGTTTTCAAAGTCTTCCAGAACAAGATGCCTAGCTATTGAGGATATTTTGCTTAAATGTAAAACTAAATATATAATTAAAAATTTTTTTAAACTGTTATATATGTTATACATGTTTTTCATGTGTTGGGATTACAATAGTCATATTTCCTATGGGCGGTCGGTATTATGGTTGTTGGGATTACAATAGTCGGTATTTCCTATGGGCGGTCGGTATTAGAATTGTCGGCATAATCATGTGTCGGGATTGCAATTGTCTGTATTTCCTATGGGTGGTCGGTATTAGAGTTTTCAGCATTTTGCATTTTTCGGGATTGTTACATTGTCGGGATATCAAACTGGCGATTTTGTGATCTTGACGGCATCTTGATATATAGAGATGGCAATCTTGTTGGCATAATGACCTACCGGTATTATGTTTTGAAATATTTTAATAATGTCGGTTTTACAAAACTGTTGGTAAAATATATTTCGGTATTGTATATTACGGGATTTTGTACACATTGGCATTTAACACCTCTGTATTTCAACCAGATCGGGGTATTGGTGATGGATTCTAAACTGTCGACTTAATATTAATAGTTTTTTCATACCGATTCCTCTCATACTACAAAACAAAGAAAACCCAAGCGCTGCCAGAGAGCTGCTGGTAAAAAAGGGGGATGTCAGCCTCTTATGAAGGAAAACACAAAATATAGAAAAACCAGCGCTAAAATGGATAAAGTGATCACGAAATGGACAGTGGGTCATAAAAATAATACAATTTAATAACACTAAAATCACAAACACAAAAAATAAATGATGACTGAATAAAAAAGTATAATAAAATAAAATAATAGTCAGTAAATAAACCTGCACATATTAAATATGTATGAATGTAATATAGCCACTATTGGATATATACAAATCAACACTGCTGATCCATGATAAATCCTCCTTCCAAGCAAATGAAAACACAGTCATATGGGGTCACAAAGTCAATCAGGACTTATCTCCCTCTAGGCATAGAGGCCGCTCATTCGTTCCGAGCGATGTTCGCACATCTGCGCATGCATATGGGTTTTGGTACGCATGTGCGAACCAATCAGTGCGGTCGAAAATAGTGTGCTCGCAATATAGCGAATGCCTGCTAATTTGAGTGACAGAGTGAAGCGTTTGTGGGTGGTAACAGGGGAAGGTGCTTGAAATTGGGGAGTGGAGATCTGAACGCAGGCGTGCCAAACTGTCAAAATGGGCGTTTAATGGGTGTGCATAATTAACAAAGCAGCGTCATCGACCACGTCACTTGGGTGTCTTTTAGCCAGAACTGCTCGCATGATTGCGGTAGGAAAATGCTACCACAAGAATAGTGAGCAGTTCATTCGCCTTTCGATGTACTCGATTAATCTAATAAATAACGGAGATGATGTATGATGCGAGCGGCCAGGGGGCGTTTTTTACAAAATAACGTCCGCATGTTTTGTTCGCTCGTTCAGACATAGAGGCGTCAACAGACCGCAAAGAGCGAACGGTCAATTTAAATAGCCAGCCCCTTTTTCTGCACAAATAGCATCTGGCTCTGAATCAGGCCCAGAGTTTTACCGGATTCCCAATAGGTGTTAGTCCACAGTCCCTGGTAACCTGCAATGGCCCAATAATAAATATGGGGCTGTTGTCTTCTTCCGGAGTATGGTAACTCGCCCAAATCAGAAAGGGTAACTTGTAGTCAAAGATATATGGTAGCCCAATGATGGAAAGGAGAACCTCCTAGTGTCCAATATCTCAACGCGTTTTGCTGGCCCAGAAATACATCCAGCTTCCTCAGGAGCCTGGGGGATGAGATTCTTATATGACAGAGAGAGGTTGAATTCTAACCAACTAAACCACCATCAGACTGCTTTTCCAGGGCAGAGTGAAATATGTCATCCATATACATATAAAGGTCTAGATTTTGACACCAGTCCCATAAAGTGGGTGGGAGGTGGGAACGCCATCTAACTGGAAGTACTGTTTTCACCACATTGTTTATATGTCTCAGCAGAGATTTTTTATATTGAAAAGTAGGAATGTCCGAGTGGGATAGTAACCAAAAATCTGGCCCAGCGGGAACAGAAAAACCAAGAATTTCTGATGCCAAAACTATGAATGCTGCCCAAAATGGGGCAATTAACTGACACTCCCACCAGATGTGAAATATGATCCTTTATCCTTCTTGCATCTCCAACAAAGAGCAGAGACTCCTGGAGAAAACTTATGTAAAACATCTGGACAATGGTACCACCTCGTCAACACCTTAAATTGCATTTCCATAATTTCTAAACTAGTAGAACAAACGTTAATATATTGAAAAACTTTATCCCAATTGAGCGGTTTGCCCCTAGATGCCATATCTTTATCCCAAGCATCCTGATATGTCGAAGTGGTTGGAAGATAAGTGGATAAGAGAATTTGGTAAATAATGGAAATAACATGTTTAGGGGCGGTAGCAGCCGTGCATAAAGACTCAAAAGAAGTCAAAGCTCTCTCCAATTGGGCATTCTCACCTAAAGAGGAAGCAAAAGAATGTATTTGCTATTAAAATCAGTAATCCTGTTTAGTCAGCCTCATCTCATTAGCTAAGGTGGTATAAGATTTAAATACCCCCTCAGAGATCAACCCTCCCAACCTATTGACACCTAACGCTAACCATTTGGCCGCTACATGACCTGAAGTTCCAGGTATAAAAAAAGGACTATAGGAGTAAGGGGAGATATTAAGGAAGAGACACCAGGTCTTACTCGCAGCTTCCACTCTAACTTTAGAGTCTGTCCCACCGTAGGGTGATCCAAACAGACGACTGTATTGCACCATGGAATAGCCGATAAATGGAAATTCGTAGAGGCAGATTCAATGGCCACCCATTGTTTCTCCTGCGAGGTACGAAACCAATCTACAATTCTATTAAGTACTGTGGCCTGGTAGTAAGCTGTAACCATAGGGAGTTGTCTACCTCCTTGAGATTTTCGTCTAAACAAAACCTGGTGCTTAAACCTCACTTTTCCACCATTCCATACAAAGGGCCTCATTCAGAGCCGCTCGTAGCGGTCCTATGTTGTCAAACCATGCATGTGTCGGTGTAACAGTGCGCATGTGCGTACGGCTGATTGCGAACATTTTTCCAGTCGTTCTTCGAATAGCGAACAGGAAGTGACATATCAAATGTGATTGACAGAACTGTCCGTTTTGGGGCGTGGAGAGGGGAAAACGCAGGCGTGGCGAGGCGTTTTTTGGGCGTACATAAATTATCTGATGCGAACGGCCAATGTGAACGGAAAAAGTGTTACGTCACTGTCTGATCAACTTTCCATTCAAACTGCTCGCTCAGCTTGTGGTCTGGTATTCTCTACCACAATGACAATGGTCTCTTCGTTCCTCCCGTGGCTCATCGATGGTCGCCCGATTTATCAATTGAGGCCTCATAAACAATCACTTTTTAATTGCAAAAATGCTTGTAAGGTGTATAGCAAATAGCCTTTTTTTATTAGCCAAAAACCGTACGCAGGTGAACTACTCAGCTGCTAATTTCTGGGTTAGACAATCAATTCGCTTACAAATGTCTTTTTTTTCTGCCAACAATATTGTAGGCATGTTTGTTTTTTTACTTTTTTTTTTAGGGTCCAACAAAACAATCGTCCTTTTTGTTTTTTGATAAATGTTAATTAAAACTCTTAAATGGTTTTTAACCATTGTTTTTTTTTTTTTTAATTATGTTTACATTGTTTACATTGTTTACGGGATTACCTTTTAACCAGTTTTTTAATGAATTATCAATAGATTTGTTCTGATTTTCAACCTTTTTTTACACAATTTTATTTTAGTGTGTTTTTTCATAAATAAAATATGGATAACTATAAAAAAAAAAAAATGTTTTTAGAAACGCACAAACAAAAAAAGTGGCATTTTTAAACCACAAACAAACAGGTTTTGGCCATTAAGGAATATGGGGCAAACACAGAAGGAATGTGGGAAATTTAGCCAGTGCTGTCACCGCTTTTTGGCCCGTTTGGCCGGGGTAGGGAGGGAGCCTGAACGGGTCCGGGAGGTCCTTCGGCTGGCCTGTCCAGAGGCAGATGTTGGGGCCTCTGGACTAGGCACAGGGCTAGGCACATTTGGAGGGATGGCTGTTGTTGTGCCAGAGGTGGAGGATCCTGATGTTCCGGCAGGAAGGGAGGCCGGCTCCAACATCTGCTGGCGAACGAGCTGCTCCAAGGCATTTGCAATACGGACGTTGGCCCCAGTATTTTCCGCCAGGGCCTTAGCAATGGTCAGTTTTTGCTTCAGCCGATATTTGAAATCGCTCCATCTGTGGGTTAAAAAGTTGGCATTATTCCTGCAGTATTTGGACCTGTAAACACTTTTTACTAAATTGTAGTTTGTACGTACCGGCGTTTGACCTCCCGGGTTGCTTGTTCAAACTCACCCACCCTATTGACAGCACTGGCTATGTCATCCCACATTTTCCATTTCTGGCTTGCACCCATATTCCTTGCTGCCTGGGGCAGGTTGTCAACGCACATTTGGACCAAAACCTCCATCTCCTTTCTTGTGAATTGTGGCTGTCTTTTTTTTTTTTTCTTGGCCTGCTAGGGCCAGCAGCCTCTTCCATCACATCCTCAACACCTTTTTGTAAATTGGAAATAAAATTTATAATATAAAATGTACCTAAAATGTTGGTTCCACATAATCCTTTAGGCCCAAAAAGACAAATACTTACCGGGCGCCTCTTGGCCAGTGCTTTGCTACTCTGTAGCCATTTTTGACTTTCAGGTCTCACTACAGCAGACCAATTGGGGTTTTCAGTGACGTTTTTATACATGCGTCATCATTATTCAGCCATATCATTGATTGTGCGCTCCTATTGTCCGTCCGTAATTTGAGCGGGAAAATAGAGACTATGGCTTGGTGTGACTCGAGTCGAGGTGGCGAGTGATGAATGTTGGAGGTTTGACGTAGGAGGTGTTTGTTGGCGGTTTTTGGAGTTTGGAGTTTTCTAGTGTGATCGTTTTTTTTTGTTTTCTTACTTATTTTTTTTACGTTCGCTTTTTTTTTATTGTTTACATTTTTTTTTTGGAGTTTTTGAGTAAGTCCTTTTCAAAACCACCGTAAACAATAATAGTAAATATTTAAAAAATGTTAGTACTTATGTGTTATTTTTTTATTTTTACAGTTATTTTGGCCTTGCCCCCTTGACGTTTTTGGACTTTGGGTTATTTGTCTGTTTTTGGAAAGTGTTTTTAGTTTCATGAAGTTACAATTTCGATGTGTTGGTCTTCACATATGTTTCGGTAAGTAATTTTTTTTTTTTTGTAGGACCAATCTTGTCTTACCACTAAATATAGCGTACTCTTTTGCAAAATAATGTTTGAGTTATTTTTATTTTAAAATGAACGTACTATTTAGCGCACTAATGTCTCCTTATTGAACTGTAAAAGTAGCGTAATATTTAGCAAACTCATGTGTCTTGTTTCAACTGTAAAAAATGCGTACTATTTAGCGCACTGTCTCCTTATTGAACTGTAAAAGTAGCGTAATATTTAGCGAACTCGTGTCTTGTTTCAACTGTAAAAAATGCGTACTATTTAGCGCACTAATGTGTTTTTATTATTTCAGTGTAAAATCATGTTTTACCACTAAATATAGCGTGCGTTTTTCCGAACTAATGCGTGCTCCCTTCTCTTTTTTTTTTTAACCCTAAAAAATTTGATCACAATCCAAGTTTTCCCAATAATAACTAAATATATTTTCTACTTTTGAAATGTAGGTTGTTCTACTCATGACAAGACCCCGGTCTGTAAGCATCTTTGGATTTCTTAAAAAAGATAAGTATATTTTTCTTTACCAATTTTTCTAAAACAATAACTACCTGGCTTACCATTTCAGGTTGATGTTGGTCGTATTATCTTGGCCATGGTTCCAGAACCCGACCAACCTCAACTTCGTCTCAGGCGTAGGCCTCATAGGCGTGCAAGGCCCCAGATATATAGAACACGTGTCACCATGTTTGGAAAGCCAGATGATGAGGTATTAAGACAATACCGTCTTCCTCCACAAATCATCCTAGACACTCTCTCATTAATAGAGAGTGATCTTAAACGGCAAATTGTCAGTCCTACATCAATACCACCACTTACGCAATTAATGTCTGTGTTACATTTCCGTGCCACAGGATCCTTTCAAACCACGGTGGGAATAGTTGCCGGAATCTCCCAATCCTCCTTTTCAAGAATCCTGAGGGCAGTGATGGAGGCCATTTTTAAACACTTCCATCATTTTATTAAAATGCCAGTGGATATGGGTTCCCTTAGTGTGGCGAAGGCCAATTTTTACCAAATAGCTGGCTTCCCACACATCATAGGGGTTGTGGATGGCACTCACATACCACTTCAGCCTCCAGCAAGGCTGGAGGCTATTTTTAGGAACCGCCTCCCTCCAGATCCTGTCCCTGAATGCCAAATTCCCCGGGAGTGCACATGATTCCTTCGTCATCCGGCAATCAGGGATTTGGCAGAAATTAGACAACCTACAAGCTGGTTATGCGTGGCTTCTGGGTAAGTTGACACCTTCTGTGGCAACCAATGCAAAGCTTGTTACACAATGGTCCTGATGTTTGTTTATGTTTTTTCACAGGAGACAGTGGTTACCCTTGCACGCCCTAGCTGCTCACTCCTTATTTGGCTCCCACACCAGGGCCACAAAGTGAGTATAATTCTGCACTTACAGCCACCATGCAGGTGGTGGAGCGCTGTATCGGCCTTTTAAAAGGCCGATTCAGATGCCTCCACCACTCTGGTGGCGAGCTCATGTATTTGCCGGATATGGTTTCGAAAATTGTGATCCTGTGATATTTCACAACATCGCCATAAGGAGTGGTGTCCCAATGCAGCCAGAGGATGCCTTGCCTGAGGATGGCCCCCCCGAGGTTGGTTGGAGGTCAGTATGTGGGGGCGATACGCGATGATGTGGTGGCCAGATATTTTAGGTAATTATTGTTAAAAATTTAGTTAATTGACACAATGTAGACATATAAGATTTTAATAGCCAATTGTAATGTTTTTTATTTTTATTTTTTTGTGTCTTTTATTCTATAAAATTACCCGAAAAAACGATGCCTACTACCTGATCCAAAAAATTGTCTTCATGTGGCCACATTGGATATAACTTCTGGAACAATTATTTCTTCGCCTCATTGTGGATTCATGTTGGCCTGCTACTTCTTCAAACAGTTCTTGATTGTAATGTGTTAAATTGTAAAGTATTTTACCATGCTTTGTGGCTAAAAACAAACACCAAATGTAGTATGGTGAATCAGTATGTTTTCTAATCTAGGCCTAAGCAGGTTTGATTTAATATTTACATTACCCACCAAAAAAAACCAAAAACAACAAGCCGGTAATTCTACAAACCTATTGGTATTGTTAGGTGTTTAATGTGCCAGCTTACATACTGACTTGAGCTTTCGACAATCAAATTTACATTACTTTAAAAAACATGCTCCAATAGTCGACTTATGTAAGGTTAAACAATCTAATATTTACAGACAAGGAATGAGACTTTAATAAATCAAAATATTTTTTATTTTTAACATTTTCAGGGGGGAAAAAACATAAAAATTAGTGGTGCAGGACCGCCAACATGTGATCAAGGACCACAAGCATCCCTATGACATGGCCCCTCAATGTGTGCAAGCCCACCTGCATTGCTTGCAGCAGCCTCTGGTCCTCTGTGGGTAAAAAAAATGTGTGGATTACTAAAATGACACCTTAAATTATATGTTACCAAACAACTTAAAAATCAGACTATACTTTAAAAAAAGAGAAAATTGTTTAAAAAAATACAAAATAATGGCAAACGCAAAGATGGTATAAATACAAACTAAACAAATAACACATAAAAAGACAACCAAAAAAAGGGCGCAGTACGCAAAACACTACATTTGTTGGTACCGTAAACTAGAAAGACACAAGTATGAGTGATTGGACATGTGTGATGTGTAAGGGGAAAACATCCTAGACATTGATTTGCCAAGATATATATCCAAAACATTAGAAATACTTAACAAATTGGAAATGCACAGGCAAAAGGACAACATCACCCAAAACCTAAAAAATACAAAAGCAACCATAGTTTAAAAGGGAAACATACCGGTCATATTGATGCCTGGTCCAGAAGCCTCAACATCATCCTCCTCTGAGGTGGGCCAGTGCTGGTCCGATGGAGGAGGGGTTATTTCAATTTGTGTGGAGGGGAGGAAAAGAGAGGGGTGGGTGGAGGGGAGGGTGATGAAAAGAGAGGGGGGGTGGAGGGGTGGGTGAATTTTGAGGGATGGTAATATTAGGAGAGGGAGGGTCCTCATGGTCTGGCCAGTCTGGGGTGGAGGGTGAATTTTGGGAAGGTTGGGGAGAGGAGGTTGGGGTGGGTGTTGGGGGATAGGGGACGAGGCCGACGTCGTGCTCGTCTTAGACATAGTAGTCTGTGTTCAGCCCCTAAATGATGGATTAAAAATTTTAAGCTTATTTTTTTATTTTTGAATTTGATAAAAAATTAAGACATCAAAAATGTAAAAAAACAACAAAAAAAGGAAAACATGCACATGCAGGTATGTCCTAAATAAACAAACAGGGCTATACTGGAAATATGCACATGCAGGTATGTCTTAAATAAACAGGGCAATACTGGAAACATGCACATGCAGGTATGTCCTACATAAACAAACAGGGCTATACTGGAAACATGCACATGCAGGTAGGGCCGAAATAAACAAACAGGGCTATACTGGAAACATGCACACGCAGTTAGGGCCGAAATAAACAAACAGGGCTATACTGGAAACATGCACACGCAGGTAGGGCCGCAAAAAAAAAAAAAAAGAAACACTTTCCTCAATCTGGAGCCGCAAACATGCAAGCAGGTGTGGGGTTCGGCAGCGCAAATCCGACCACCTACGCTCCAGTTTTCCAATATTTCGGTGAAAGCCGAAGGAGTGCAGGCGGCGGCGCACCTCCGTGTACGCCATACGCTTGCGGATGTTTGTGATGGGGGGAGGATGATGTGTGATCCTGTGGTCCACAACCTCTGTGAGGACCAGGAGCTCACACCTACAAAACGCGTAGGCTCTCATGATGGCAATGATTTTTTTCAAAAAAACAGTTTTAATAAAGGCCCCAGAAAAAATTTGATTGGCTAATGTACTTGGAAAATTAACAGGATGCATTGTATTGGTTAGTGTATGAGTCATGTGACCTACAGCCTCACAAATATAATGTGAGTTATGATAGGTTTGATGCAGTGACATGCGTAAGCTAGTTTAAATAAACAAATTAAAGTACTAAAATATGCCTATAAAAAACAACGGCAAACAATAGTATCATTCATAAAAACATTTAATTTTGAAAAAAAAGACCATTGGTGAAACCGTACGTATTCTGCGGTACAAATGACACACACTGACAACAATAAAGTTTATTGACAATGAAAAAAAAAAAGGATTGAAAACATGTGAATAGCAATTAAGGTAATTAATATATTGATTGACATGAAACGATGAAAACTGACAGGGCCACTTCCGGAAATTGAATTGTGCGAGCGTTCCCTGCAACCAAAGAGGAGATGGACTGTCGCTATTTTGAACGTTCGCTAGCTAGAGGAGGGGTTGGGAGACTATGGGATGGTAAAATAGCAATGAGCGAACTTACGAGCGAGCGCTTGAATTTAAATATTTCCGCTCGTACGGCGGACGAGCAAACGGCCACTTGCGTCCGGGTCTGAATCAGGCCCAAAGTCCCTTAAAACATTGTGAACTATTGAAAGAAAACGGGGCGGTAAAGCTGTAGGTATTGTTTGAAATAAATATAATAGTTGGGCAGCACATTCATTTTTACCACATTTATTCTACCCAACCAAGATAATTTCTGTGAAGGGGAACATAATTTAAATCATATAAATTAGACAGTCTGGATGCAACAAAGGATGAAAGAGTGGTAGTATAAAGGTGCACTAATCGTGTAATTTGTGATAAATTCCTAAAAATTTACTTTTATTAATTATATTAAAATGTTATATAATCCCTCTGAAGATTCGTGGACAGCGAAGTATTAAAAATAAAGATGAAAGAAAGAAATAAGAATTAAAATGATATGCCAAGGGTCGTGTCACTTGTTAGGGCAGATTCTCCTGTCTACAAGTCAATATCTATGTCTGCAGACAGAGTTTATGCATTTGTGTTGTGAGATCTCTTTTAAATGTACATGTGGCTCAAAAAATATTAAATATTGTACTGTCCAAATTCCTTGTTGACTTATTTATATCTCATTGACAACAAACACAATGATAACTCTATGCTACCAGTGAATGTCATATGCAGTTACTAGCACATCTCTCCTGGATAGATAATAGCAACTTAGCTACTATCTAGATGTATCCAAAAATGTTGCAATCTGATTCTGCAATATTGGCAACTAATGTATCAGTTTATCTCCACTGTACTCTGAATGTTGGTAAGGAATATATCTGATCTATTATTATTGTATATTACCTGCTATTAAGTAAACAGAAAAAATATGCTGACACAAGTTATAACAAGCGTCACCTTCCCATCAGGGAATATGATCAGATATAAATTATTCCTTATATGACATATACCTTTATTTGCACATTAATTGTTTTAGTGCTGTAAGACTGTTTAGGTATATTAATACGTAATTAATCAGTGTACATTACATCAGTACACATAAATATGGTACTACAGTATCATTCTATGCCTATTATTATATAGCCAGGGAATGTGTCAAGCATCATCTTCTCACTCAGGAAGTATAGACCAATATCGATTATTTCATATCTAACATATGCCTTTATTGGTATAGTAATTAATTAATTAGATGTTAATTAAACTGCTTGAATCACTGGTTCACCACTCTTTGAAATAATGCGTTAATCATGTTTATTAGCTTTTAGAACAAAGACTGCTAGAGCCTATGCTGGCACAGTAATTAATAGGGTGTTTAATAGACCGCTTGAATGTTTATTAATCACAAGTTCACCACTCATTAATTCAAATTGTGCACTAATCATTTTTATTAGCTTTTAAACAATATATAGTATGTATGTCTCCAGAGCATATTACAACAAAGCTCCTAGATGCCTCAGTTATTTAGGAGAATTTCACAGAGTCAGTTTAGTTATAATCACATTAATTGACAACAGAATGGCACAGTGATTAATTCAGTGCTGTTAAACTGCTTAGTTATATTTATACATCACTGGTTCCCCACTGTTTACTTCAAATACTTCAAACTGTTTACTTTAAAC
Organism: Taudactylus pleione; assembly: GCA_031769625.1. NCBI lineage: Eukaryota > Metazoa > Chordata > Amphibia > Anura > Myobatrachidae > Taudactylus > Taudactylus pleione. The sequence goes on from JAUIMM010000105.1 coordinate 2,173,829, forward strand.
ACAGACAGCTCAAAATTTCACAGAATGCATTGAAGACCAAGACCCACAAATGTGATGTGAAATGGTTTTTCTCCCATGTTGCGTTTAAGAGAAAACAGCAAATGCTCATTTTAGGCCAAAATGCATTGAAACCAATGGAAACAACAAAAGCACATACTTTCTGATATCTCCTCTTGTAGCAAACACAGACAGCTCAAAATTTCACAGAATGTGTTGAAGACCAAGACCCACAAATGTGGTATCAAATGTTTTTCTCCCATGTTGCGTTTAAGAGAAAACAGCAAATGTTCATTTTAGGCCAAAATGCATTGAAATCAATGGAAACAGCAAAAGCGCATACTATACCATATCTCCTCTTGTAGCAAACACAGACAGCTCAAAATTACCCACAATGTGTTGAAGAGCAAGGTCCACAAATGGAATGTGCAAGGGTTTTTCTCCCATGTTGCATTTAAGAGAAAACAGCAAATGCTCGTTTTAGGCCAAATTGCATTGAAATCAATGGAAACAGCAAAAGCACATACTATACCATATCTCCTCTTGTAGCAAACACAGACAGCTCAAAATTACACACAATGTGTTGAAGACCAAGGCCCACAAATGGAATGTGAAATGGTTTTTCTCCCATGTTCCATCTAAGAGAAAACAGCAAATGCTCGTTTTAGGCCAAAATGCATTGAAATCAATGGAAACAGCAAAAGCGTATTCTTTGTGATATCTTCTCTTGTAGCAAACACAGATAGCTCAAAATATCATAGAATGTGTTGAAGACCAAGACCCACAAATGTGATGTGAAATGGTTTTTCTCCCATGTTGCATTTAAGAGAAAACAGCAAATGCTCGTTTTAGGCCAAAATGCATTGAAACCAACGGAAACAACAAAAGCGCAGACTTTGTGATATCTCCTCTTGTAGCAAACACAGACAGCTCAAAATTACACACAATGTGTTGAAGACCAAGACCCACAAATGTGATATCAAATGTTTTTCTCCCATGTTGCGTTTAAGAGAAAACAGCAAATGTTCATTTTAGGCCAAAATGCATTGAAACCAATGGAAACAACAAAAGCGCATTCTTTGTGAAATCTCCTCTTGTAGCAAACACAGACAGCTCAAAATTTCAGAGAATGTGTTGAAGACCTAGACCCACAAATGTGATGTGAAATGGTTTTTCTCCCATGTTGCTTTCAAGAGAAAACAGCAAATGCTCGTTTTAGGCCAAAATGCATTGAAACCAATGGAAACAACAAAAGCACATACTTTGTGATATCTGTTGTAGCAAACACAGACGGCTCAAAATTTCACAGAATGCGTTGAAGACCAAGACCAACAAATGTGATGTGAAATGGTTTTTCTCCCATGTTGCGTTTAAGAGAAAACAGCAAATGCTCGTTTTAGGCCAAAATGCATTGAAACCAACGGAAACAACAAAAGCGCAAACTTTGTGATTACTCCTCTTGTAGCAAACACAGACAGCTCAAAATTTCACAGAAAGCATTGAAGACCAAGACCCACAAATGTGATGTGAAATGGTTTTTCTCCCATGATGCTTTCAAGAGAAAACTGCAAATGCTCGTTTTAGGCCAAAATGCATTGAAACCAATGGAAACAACAAAAGCGCATACTTGGTGATATCTCTTGTAGCAAACACAGAGAGCTCAAAATTTCACAGAATGTGTTGAAGACCAAGACCCACAAATGTGATGTGAAATGGTTTTTCTCCCATGTTGCATTTAAGAGAAAACAGCAAATGCTCGTTTTAGGCCAAAATGCATTGAAACCAACGGAAACAACAAAAGTGCAAACTTTGTGATATCTCCTCTTGTAGCAAACACAGACAGCTCAAAATATCACAGAATGCATTGAAGACCAAGACCCACAAATGTGATGTTAAATGGTTTTTCTCCCACGTTGCGTTTAAGAGAAAACAGCAAATGCTTGTTTTAGGCCGAAATGCATTGAAACCAATGGAAACAACAGAAGCGCATACTTTGTGATATCTCCTCTTGTAGCAAACACAGACAGCTCAAAATTTCACAGAATGTGTTGAAGACCAAGACCCACAAATGTGATGTAAAATGGTTTTTCTCCCATGTTGCGTTTAAGAGAAAACAGCAAATGCTCATTTTAGGCCAAAATGTAGCAAACACAGACAGCTCAAAATTTCACAGAATGTGTTGAAGACCAAGACCCACAAATGTGATGTGAAATGGTTTTTCTCCCATGTTGCGTTTAAGAGAAAACAGCAAATGCTCGTTTTAGGCCAAATTGCATTGAAATCAATGGAAACAGCAAAAGCACATACTATACCATATCTCCTCTTGTAGCAAACACAGACAGCTCAAAATTACACACAATGTGTTGAAGACCAAGGCCCACAAATGGAATGTGAAATGTTTTTTCTCCCATGTTCCATCTAAGAGAAAACAGCAAATGCTTGTTTTAGGCCAAACTGCATTGAAATCAATGGAAACCGCAAAAGAGCATACTATACCATATCTCCTCTTGTAGAAAGCACAGAGAGCTCAAAATTTCACAGAATGTGTTGAAGACCAAGACCCACGAATGTGGTATCAAATGTTTTTCTCCCATGTTGCGTTTAAGAGAAAACAGCAAATGTTCATTTTAGGCCAAATTGCATTGAAATCAATGGAAACAGCAAAAGCGCATACTATACCATATCTCCTCTTGTAGCAAACACAGACAGCTCAAAATTACCCACAATGTGTTGAAGAGCAAGGTCCACAAATGGAATGTGCAATGGTTTTTCTCCCATGTTGCATTTAAGAGAAAACAGCAAATGCTCGTTTTAGGCCAAATTGCATTGAAATCAATGGAAACAGCAAAAGCACATACTATACCATATCTCCTCTTGTAGCAAACACAGACAGCTCAAAATTACACACAATGTGTTGAAGACCAAGACCCACAAATGGAATGTGAAATGGTTTTTCTCCCATGTTCCATCTAAGAGAAAACAGCAAATGTTCATTTTAGGCCAAAATGCATTGAAATCAATGGAAACAGCAAAAGCGTATTCTTTGTGATATCTTCTCTTGTAGCAAACACAGATAGCTCAAAATATCACAGAATGTGTTGAAGACCAAGACCCACAAATGTGATGTGAAATGGTTTTTCTCCCATGTTGCATTTAAGAGAAAACAGCAAATGCTCGTTTTAGGCCAAAATGCATTGAAACCAACGGAAACAACAAAAGCGCAGACTTTGTGATATCTCCTCTTGTAGCAAACACAGACAGCTCAAAATTACACACAATGTGTTGAAGACCAAGACCCACAAATGTGATATCAAATGTTTTTCTCCCATGTTGCGTTTAAGAGAAAACAGCAAATGCTCGTTTTAGGCCAAAATGCATTGAAACCAATGGAAACAACAAAAGCACATACTTTGTGATATCTGTTGTAGCAAACACAGACGGCTCAAAATTTCACAGAATGCGTTGAAGACAAAGACCAACAAATGTGATGTGAAATGGTTTTTCTCCCATGTTGCGTTTAAGAGAAAAGAGGAAATGCTTGTTTTAGGCCCAAATGCATTGAAACCAACGGAAACAGCAAAAGCGCAAACTTTGCGATATCTCCTCTTGTAGCAAACACAGACAGCTCAAAATTTCACAGAAAGCATTGAAGACCAAGACCCACAAATGTGATGTGAAATGGTTTTTCTCCCATGATGCTTTCAAGAGAAAACCGCAAATGCTCGTTTTAGGCCAAAATGCATTGAAACCAATGGAAACAACAAAAGCGCATACTTGGTGATATCTCTTGTAGCAAACACAGAGAGCTCAAAATTTCACAGAATGTGTTGAAGACCAAGACCCACAAATGTGATGTGAAATGGTTTTTCTCCCATGTTGCATTTAAGAGAAAACAGCAAATGCTCGTTTTAGGCCAAAATGCATTGAAACCAACGGAAACAACAAAAGTGCAAACTTTGTGATATCTCCTCTTGTAGCAAACACAGACAGCTCAAAATATCACAGAATGCATTGAAGACCAAGACCCACAAATGTGATGTTAAATGGTTTTTCTCCCACGTTGCGTTTAAGAGAAAACAGCAAATGCTTGTTTTAGGCCGAAATGCATTGAAACCAATGGAAACAACAGAAGCGCATACTTTGTGATATCTCCTCTTGTAGAAAACACAGACAGCTCAAAATTTCACAGAATGTGTTGAAGACCAAGACCCACAAATGTGATGTAAAATGGTTTTTCTCCCATGTTGCGTTTAAGAGAAAACAGCAAATGCTCATTTTAGGCCAAAATGTAGCAAACAGACAGCTCAAAATTTCACAGAATGTGTTGAAGACCAAGACCCACAAATGTGATGTGAAATGGTTTTTCTCCCATGTTGCGTTTAAGAGAAAACAGCAAATGCTCGTTTTAGGCCAAATTGCATTGAAATCAATGGAAACAGCAAAAGCACATACTATACCATATCTCCTCTTGTAGCAAACACAGACAGCTCAAAATTACACACAATGTGTTGAAGACCAAGGCCCACAAATGGAATGTGAAATGTTTTTTCTCCCATGTTCCATCTAAGAGAAAACAGCAAATGCTTGTTTTAGGCCAAACTGCATTGAAATCAATGGAAACAGCAAAAGAGCATACTATACCATATCTCCTCTTGTAGAAAGCACAAAGAGCTCAAAATTTCACAGAATGTGTTGAAGACCAAGACCCACGAATGTGGTATCAAATGTTTTTCTCCCATGTTGCGTTTAAGAGAAAACAGCAAATGTTCATTTTAGGCCAAAATGCATTGAAATCACTGGAAACAGCTAAAGCGCATACTTTGTGATATCTCCTCTTCTAGCAAACACAGAAAGCTCAAATTACACACAATGTGTTGCAGACCAAGGCCCACAAATGTGATGTGAAATGGTTTTTCTCCCATGTTGCATTTAAGGTAAAACAGCAAATGCTCGTTTTAGACCAAAATGCATTGAAACCAATGGAAACAACAAAAGCGCATTCTTTGTGAAATCTCCTCTTGTAGCAAACACAGACAACTCAAAATTTCAGAGAAAGTGTTGAAGACCAAGACCCACAAATGTGATGTGAAATGGTTTTTCTTCTATGCTGCGATTAAGAGAAAACAGCAAATGCTCGTTTTAGGCCAAAATGCATTGAAATCAATGGAAACAACAAAGTCGCATACTTTGTGATATCTCCTCTTGTAGCAAACACAGACAGCTCAAAATTACACAGTTGTGTTGAAGACCAAGACCCACAAATGTGATGTGAAATGGTCTTTCTCCCATGTTGCGTTTAAGAGAAAACAGCAAATGCTTGTTTTAGGCCAAAATGCATTGAAACCAATGGAAACAACAAAAGTGCATACTTTGTCATAGCTCCTCTTGTAGCAAACACAGACAGCTCAAAATTTCACAGAATGTGTTGAAGACCAAGACCCACAAATGTGATATCAAATGGTTTTTCTCCCATGTTGCGTTTAAGAGAAAACAGCAAATGTTCATTTTAGGCCAAAATGCATTGAAACCAATGGAAACAACAAAAGCGCATACTTTGTGAAATCTCCTCTTGTAGCAAACACAGACAGCTCAAAATTTCAGAGAATGTGTTGAAGACCAAGACCCACAAATGTGATGTGAAATGGTTTTTTTCCCATGCTGCGATTAAGAGAAAACAGCAATTGCTCGTTTTAGGCCAAAATGCATTGAAATCAATGGAAACAACAAAAGCGCACACTTTGTGATATCTCCTCTTGTAGCAAACACAGACAGCTCAAAATTTCACAGATTGTGTTGAAGACCAAGACCCACAAATGTGATGTGAAATGGTTTTTCTTCCTCGTTGCATTTAAGAGAAAACAGCAAATGCTTGTTTAAGGCCGAAATGCATTGAAACCAATGGAAACAATAGAAGCGCATACTTGGTGATATCTCCTCTAGTAGCAAACACAGACAGCTCAAAATTTCACAGAATGTGTTGAAGACTAAGACCCACAAATGTGGTGTGAAATGGTTTTTCTCCCATGTTGCATTCAAGAGAAAACAGCAAAATGCTTGTTTTAGGCCCAAATGCATTGAAACCAATGCAAACAACAAAAGCGCATACTTTGTGATATCTCCTCTTGTAGCAAACACAGACAGCTCAAAATTTCACAGAATGTGTTGAATACCAAGACCCACAAAAGTGATGTGAAATGGTTTTTCTCCCATGTTGCGTTTAAGAGAAAACAGCAAATGCTTGTTTTAGGCCAAAATGCATTGAAACCAATAGAAACAACAAAAGCACACACTTTGTGATATCTCCTCTTGTAGCAAACACAGACAGCTCAAAATTACACACAATGTGTTAAAGGCAAAGGCCCACAAATGTGATGTGAAATGGTTTTTCTCCCATGTTGCATTTAAGAGAAAACAGCAAATGCTTGTTTTAGGCCTAAATGCATTGAAACCAATGGAAACAGCAAAAGCACACACTTTGTGATATCTCCTCTTGTAGCAAACACAGACAGCTCAAAATTACACACAATGTGTTAAAGGCAAAGGCCCACAAATGTGATGTGAAATGGTTTTTCTCCCATGTTGCATTTAAGAGAAAACAGCAAAATGCTTGTTTTAGGCCCAAATGCATTGAAACCAATGGAAACAACAAAAGCGCATACTTTGTGATATCTCCTCTTGTAGCAAACACAGACAGCTCAAAATTTCACAGAATGTGTTGAAGACCAAGACCCACAAATGTGATGTGAAATGGTTTTTCTCCCATGCTGCGATTAAGAGAAAACAGCAATTGCTCGTTTTAGGCCAAAATGCATTGAAACTAATGGAAACAATAGAAGCGCATACTTTGTGATATCTCCTCTTGTAGCAAACACAGACAGCTCAAAATTTCACAGAGAATGTGTTGAAGACCAAGACCCACAAATGTGGTGTGAAATGTTTTTTCTCCGATGTTGCATTGAAGGTAAAACAGCAAATGCTCGTTTTAGGCCCAAATGCATTGAAACCAATGGAAACAGCAAAAGTGCATGCTTTGTGATATCTCCTCTTGTAGAAAACACACACAGCTCAAAATTACACACAATGTGTTGAAGACCAAGGCCCACAAATGGAATGTGAAATGGTTTTTCTCCCATGTTGTATTGAAGAGAAAACAGCAAAAGCTTCTTTTAGACCAAAATGCATTGAAACCAATGGAAAGAGCAAAAGCGCATACTCCTCTTGTAGCAAACACAGACAGCTCAAAATTACACACAATGTGTTGAAGACCATGGCCCACAAATGTGATGTGAAATGGATTTTCTTCCATGTTGCGTTTAAGAGAAAACAGCAAATGCTCCTTTTAAGCCAGAATATATTGAAACCAATGGAAATGGCAAAAGCACACACTTTGTGATATCTCCTCTTGTAGCAAACACAGACAGCTCAAAATATCACAGAATGTGTTGAAGACCAAGACCCACAAATGTTATATCAAATGGTTTTTCTCCCATGTTGCGTTAAAGAGAAAACAGCAAATGTTCATTTTAGACCAAATTGCATTGAAACCAATGGAAACAACAAAAGCGCATACTTTGTGATATCTCCTCTTGTAGCAAACACAGACAGCTCAAAATTTCACAGATTGTGTTGAAGACCAAGACCCACAAATGTGATGTGAAATGGTTTTTCTCCCATGTTGCGCTTAAGAGAAAACAGCAAATGCTTGTTTTAGGCCAAAATGCATTCAAACCAATGGAAACAACAAAAGCGCATACTTTGTGATATCTCCTCTTGTAGCAAACACAGACATCTCAAAATATCACAGAATGTGTTGAAGACCAAGACCCACAAATGTGATATCAAATGGTTTTTCCCCTGTAGCGTTTAAGAGAAATCAGCAAATGTTAATTTTTGGCCAAAATGCATTGAAACCAATGGAAACAACAAAAGCGCATACTATACCATATCTCCTCTTGTAGCAAACACAGACAGCTCAAAATTACACACAATGTGTTGAAGACCAAGGCCCACAAAAGGAATGAGAAATGGTTTTTCTCCCATGTTCCATCTAAGAGAAATCAGCAAATGCTCATTTTAGGCCAAAATGCATTGAAATCAATGGAAACAGCAAAAGCGTATTCTTTGTGATATCTTCTCTTGTAGCAAATACTGATAGCTCAAAATTACACAGTTGTGTTGAAGACCAAGGCCCACAAATGTGATGTGAAATGGTTTTTTCCCCATGTTGCATTTAAGAGAAAAAAGCAAATGGTCGTTTTAGGCCAAAATGCATTTAAACCAATGGAAACAGCAAAAGTGCATTCTTTGCCATATCTCCTCTTGTAGCAAACACAGACAGCTCAAAATTACACAGATTGTGTTGAAGACCAAGACCCACAAATGTGATGTGAAATGGTCTTTCTCCCATGTTGCGTTTAAGAGAAAACAGCAAATGCTTATTTTAGGCCAGAATACATTGAAACCAATGGAAACAGCAAAAGCACACACTTTGTGATATCTCCTCTTGTAGCAAACACAGACAGCTCAAAATTTCACAGAATGTGTTGAAGACCAAGACCCACAAATGGGATGTGAAATGGTTTTTCTCCCATGCTGCATTTAAGAGAAAACAGCAATTGCTCGTTTTAGGCCAAAATGCATTGAAATCAATGGAAACAACAAAATCGCATACTTTATGAAATCTCCTCTTGTAGCAAACACAGACAGCTCAAAATTTCACAGAATGTGTTGAAGACCAAGACCCACAAATGTGATGTGAAATGTTATTTCTCCGATGTGGTGTTTAAGAGAAAACTGCAAATGCTTGTTTTAGGCCAAAATGCATTGAAACCAATGGAAACAACAAAAGCGCATACTTAGTGATATCTCCTCTTGTAGCAAACACAGACAGCTCAAAAATACACTGAATGTATTGAAGAACAAGACCAACAAATGTGATGTGAAATGGTTTTTCTCCCATGTTGCGTTTAAGAGAAAACAGCAAATGCTCGTTTTCGGCCAAAATGCATTGAAACCAATGGAAACAACAAAAGTGCATTCTTTGTGATATCTCCTCTTGTAGCAAACACAGACAGCACAAAATTTCACAGAATGTGTTGAAGACCAAGACCCACAAATGTGATATCAAATGTTTTTCTCCCATGTTGCATTTAAGAGAAAACAGCAAATGTTCATTTTAGGCCAAAATGCATTGAAACCAATGGAAACAACAAAAGCGCATACTTTGTGATATCTCCTCTTGTAGCAAGCACAGACAGCTCAAAATTACACACAATGTGTTGAAGACCATGGCCCACAAATGTGATGTGAAATGGTTTTTCTCCCATGTTGCTTTCAAGAGAATACAGCAAATGCTCGTTTTAGGCCAAAATGCATTCAAAACAATGGAAACAACAAAAGCGCATACTTTGTGATATCTCCTCTTGTAGCAAACACAGACATCTCAAAATATCACAGAATGTGTTGAAGACCAAGACCCACAAATGTGATGTGAAATGGTTTTTCTCCCATGTTGCGTTTTAGAGAAAAAAGCAAATGTTCATTTTAGGCCAAAATGCATTGAAATCAATGGAAACAGCTAAAGCGCCTACTTTGTGATATCTCCTCTTGTAGCAAACACAGACAACTCAAAATTTCACAGAATGTGTTGAAGACCAAGACCCACAAACGTGATGTGAAATGGTTTTTGTCCGATGTGGCGTTTAAGAGAAAACAGCAAATGCTCGTTTTAGGGCAAAATGCATTGAAACCAATGGAAACAACAAAAGCGCATTCTTTGTCATATCTCCTCTTGTAGCAAACACAGACAACTCAAAATTTCACAGAATGTGTTGAAGACCAAGACCCACAAACGTGATGTGAAATGGTTTTTCTCCCATGTTGTGTTTAAGAGAAAACAGCAAATGCTTGTTTTAGGCCAAAATGCATTGAAACCAATGGAAACAACAAAAGCGCATACTTTGTGATATCTCCTCTTGTAGCAAACACAGACAGCTCAAAAATACACTGAATGTATTGAAGACCAAGACCAACAAATGTGATGTGAAATGGTTTTTCTCCCATGTTGCGTTTAAGAGAAAACAGCAAATGCTCGTTTTCGGCCAAAATGCATTGAAACCAATGGAAACAACAAAAGTGCATTCTTTGTGATATCTCCTCTTGTAGCAAACACAGACAGCACAAAATTTCACAGAATGTGTTGAAGACCAAGACCCACAAATGTGATATCAAATGTTTTTCTCCCATGTTGCGTTTAAGAGAAAACAGCAAATGTTCATTTTAGGCCAAAATGCATTGAAACCAATGGAAACAACAAAAGCGCATACTTTGTGATATCTCCTCTTGTAGCAAACACAGACAGCTCAAAATTTCACAGATTGTGTTGAAGACCAAGACCCACAAATGTGATGTGAAATGGTTTTTCTCCCATGTTGCACTTAAGAGAAAACAGCAAATGCTTGTTTTAGACCAAAATGCATTCAAACCAATGGAAACAACAAAAGCGCATACTTTGTGATATCTCCTCTTGTAGCAAACACAGACAGCTCAAAATTACAAACAATGTGTTGAAAACCAAGGCCCACAAATGGAATATGAAATGGTTTTTCTCCCATGTTGCATTTAAGAGAAAACAGCAAATGCTCGTTTTAGGCCAAATTGCATTGAAATCAATGGAAACAGCAAAAGTGCATACTATACCATATCTCCTCTTGTAGCAAACACAGACAGCTCAAAATTACACACAATGTGTTGAAGACCAAGGCCCACAAAAGGAATGAGAAATGGTTTTTCTCCCATGTTCCATCTAAGAGAAATCAGCAAATGCTCATTTTAGGCCAAAATGCATTGAAATCAATGGAAACAGCAAAAGCGTATTCTTTGTGATATCTTCTCTTGTAGCAAATACTGATAGCTCAAAATTACACAGTTGTGTTGAAGACCAAGGCCCACAAATGTGATGTGAAATGGTTTTTTCCCCATGTTGCATTTAAGAGAAAACAGCAAATGGTCGTTTTAGGCCAAAATGCATTTAAACCAATGGAAACAGCAAAAGTGCATTCTTTGCCATATCTCCTCTTGTAGCAAACACAGACAGCTCAAAATTACACAGATTGTGTTGAAGACCAAGACCCACAAATGTGATGTGAAATGGTCTTTCTCCCATGTTGCGTTTAAGAGAAAACAGCAAATGCTTATTTTAGGCCAGAATACATTGAAACCAATGGAAACAACAAAAGCGCATTCTTTGTCATATCTCCTCTTGTAGCAAACACAGACAGCTCAAAATTTCACAGAATGTGTTGAAGACCAAGACCCACAAATGTGATGTGAAATGGTTTTTCTCCCATGTTGCGTTTAAGAGAAAACAGCAAATGCTCATTTTAGGCCAAAATGCATTGAAACCAATGGAAACAACAAAAGCGCAAACTTTGTGATATCTCCTCTTGTAGCAAACACAGACAGCTCAAAATTTCACAGAATGCATTGAAGACCAAGACCCTCAAATGTGATGTGAAATGGTTTTTCTCCCATGTTGCGTTTAAGAGAAAACAGCAAATGCTCATTTTAGGACAAAATGCATTGAAACCAATGGAAACAACAGAAGCGCATACTTTGTGATATCTCCTCTTGTAGCAAACACAGACAGCTCAACATTTCACAGAATGTGTTGAAGACCAAGACCCACAAATGTGATGTGAAATGGTTTTTCTCCCATGTTGCGTTTAAGAGAAAACAGCAAATGCTTGTTTTAGGCCAAAATGCATTGAAACCAATGGAAACAACAAAAGCGCATACTTTGTGATATCTCCTCTTGTAGCAAACACACACAGCTCAAAATATCACAGAATGTGTTGAAGACCAAGACCCACAAATGTGATATTAAAATGGTTTTTCTCCCATGTTGCGTTTAAGAGAAAACAGCAAATGTTCATTTTAGGCCAAATTGCATTGAAACCAATGGAAACAACAAAAACCCATACTTTGTGAAATCTCCTCTTGTAGCAAACACAGACAGCTCAAAATTTCACAGAATGTGTTCAAGACCAAGACCCACAAATGTGATGTGAAATGGTTTTTCTCCCATGTTGCGTTTAAGATAAAACAGCAAATGCTTGTTTTAGGCCAAATTGCATTGAAACAAATGGAAACAACAAAAGCGCATACTTTGTGATATCTCCTCTTGTAGCAAACACAGACAGCTCAAAATTACACAGATTGTGTTGAAGACCAAGACCCACAAATGTGATGTGAAATGGTCTTTCTCCCATGTTGCGTTTAAGATAAAACAGCAAATGCTTGTTTTAGGCCAAATTGCATTGAAACAAATGGAAACAACAAAAGCGCATACTTTGTGATATCTCCTCTTGTAGCAAACACAGACATCTCAAAATTTTACAGAATGTGTTGAAGACCAAGACCCACAAATGTGATATCAAATGTTTTTCTCCCATGTTGCGTTTAAGAGAAAACCGCAAATGTTCATTTTAGGCCAAAATGCATTGAAACCAATGGAAACAAAAGCTCATACTTTGTGTAATCTCCTCTTGTAGCAAACACAGACAGCTCAAAATTTCACAGAATGTGTTGAAGACCAAGTCCCACAAATGTGATGTGAAATGGTTTTTCTCCCATGTTGCGTTTAAGAGAAAACAGGAAATGCTCATTTTAGGCCAAAATGCATTGAAACCAATGGAAACAACAAAAGCACATACTTTGTGATATCTCCTCTTGTAGCAAACACAGACAACTCAAAATTTCACAGAATGTGTTGAAGACCAAGACCCACAAATGTGATGTGAAATGGTTTTTGTCCGATGTGGCGTTTAAGAGAAAACAGCAAATGCTCGTTTTAGGGCAAAATGCATTGAAACCAATGGAAACAACAAAAGCGCATACTTTGTGATATCTCCTCTTGTAGCAAACACAGACAGCTCAAAAATACACTGAATGTATTGAAGACCAAGACCAACAAATGTGATGTGAAATGGTTTTTCTCCCATGTTGCGTTTAAGAGAAAACAGCAAATGCTCGTTTTCGGCCAAAATGCATTGAAACCAATGGAAACAACAAAAGTGCATTCTTTGTGATATCTCCTCTTGTAGCAAATGCAGACAGCACAAAATTTCACAGAATGTGTTGAAGACCAAGACCCACAAATGTGATATTAAAATGGTTTTTCTCCCATGTTGCGTTTAAGAGAAAACAGCAAATGTTCATTTTAGGCCAAATTGCATTGAAACCAATGGAAACAACAAAATCGCATACTTTGTGAAATCAACTCTTGTAGCAAACACAGACAGCTCAAAATTTCACAGAATGTGTTGAAGACCAAGACCCACAAATGTGATGTGAAATGGTTTTTCTCCCATGTTGCGTTTAAGATAAAACAGCAAATGCTTGTTTTAGGCCAATTTGCAGTGAAACAAATGGAAACAACAAAAGCGCATACTTTGTGATATCTCCTCTTGTAGCAAACACAGACATCTCAAAATTTTACAGAATGTGTTGAAGACCAAGACCCACAAATGTGATATCAAATGTTTTTCTCCCATGTTGCGTTTAAGAGAAAACAGCAAATGTTCATTTTAGGCCAAAATGCATTGAAACCAATGGAAACAACAAAAGCGCATACTTTGTGTAATCTCCTCTTGTAGCAAACACAGACAGCTCAAAATTTCACAGAATGTGTTGAAGTCCAAGTCCCACAAATGTGATGTGAAATGGTTTTTCTCCCATGTTGCGTTTAAGAGAAAACAGGAAATGCTCATTTTAGGCCAAAATGCATTGAAACCAATGGAAACAACAAAAGCACATACTTTCTGATATCTCCTCTTGTAGCAAACACAGACAGCTCAAAATTTCACAGAATGTGTTGAAGATTAAGACCCGCAAATGTGATATCAAATGGTTTTTCTCCCATGTTGCGTTTAAGAGAAAAAAGCAAATGCTTGTTTTAGGCCAAAATGCATTGAAACCAATGGAAACAACAAAAGTGCATACTTTGTGATATCTCCTCTTGTAGCAAACACAGACATCTCAAAATATCACAGAATGTGTTGAAGATTAAGACCCACAAATGTGATATCAAATGGTTTTTCTCCCATGTTGCGTTTAAGAGAAAAGAGCAAATGCTCGTTTTAGGCCAAAATGCATTGAAATCAATGGAAACAGCAGAAGTAAATGTTTTGTGATATCTCCTCTTGTAGCAAACACAGACAGCTCAAATTTACACACAATGTGTTGAAGACCAAGGCCCACAGATGTGATGTGAAATGGTTTTTCTCCCATGTTGCGTTTAAGAGAAATCAGCAAATGCTCGTCTTAGGCTAAAATGCATCGAAATCAATGGAAACACCAAATGCGCATACTTTGTGATATCTCCTCTTGTAGCAAACACAGACAGCTCAAAATTACACACAATGTGTTGAAGACCAAGGCAGACAAATGTGATGTGAAATGGTTTTTCTCCCATGTTGCATTTAAGAGAAATCAGCAAATGCTCATTTTAGGGCAAAATGCATTGAAATCAAATGAAACAGCAAAAGTGCACACTTTGCCATACCTCCTCTTGTAGCAAACACAGAGAGTGCTCAAAATTACACACAATGTGTTGAAGACCAAGGCCCACAGATGTGATGTGAAATAGTTTTTCTCCCATGTTGTATTGAAGAGAAAACAGCAAATGTTCTTTTTAGGCCAAAATGCATTGAAACCAATGGAAACAGCAAAAGCGTATTCTTTGTGATATCTTCTTTTGTAGCAAATACAGATAGCTCAAAATTACACAGTTGTGTTGAAGACCAAGGCCCACAAATGTGATGTGAAATGGTTTTTTCCCCATGTTGCATTTAAGAGAAAACAGCAAATGGTCGTTTTAGGCCAAAATGCATTGAAACCAATGGAAACAGCAGAAGTAAATGTTTTGTGATATCTCCTCTTGTAGCAAACACAGACAGCTCAAAATTTCACAGAATGTGTTGAAGACCAAGGCCCACAGATGTGATGTGAAATAGTTTTTCTCCCATCCTGCGATTAAGAGAAAACAGCAAATGCTCGTTTTAGGCCAAAATGCATTGAAATCAATGGAAACAACAAAATCGCAAACTTTGTGATATCTTCTCTTGTAGCAAACACAGACAGTTCAAAATTTCACAGATTGTGTTGAAGACCAAGACCCACAAATGTGATGTGAAATGGTCTTACTCCCATGTTGAGTTTAAGATAAAACAGCAAATGCTTGTTTTTGGCCAAATTGCATTGAAACCAATGGAAACAACAAAAGCGCATACTTTGTGATATCTCCTCTTGTAGCAAACACAGACAGCTCAAAATTTCACAGAATGTGTTGAAGACCAAGACCCACAAATGTGGTATCAAATGTTTTTCTCCCATATTGCGTTTAAGAGAAAACAGCAAATGTTCATTTTAGGCCAAAATGCATTGAAATAAATGGAAACAGCTAAATCGCATACTTTGTGATATCTCCTCTTGTAGCAAACACAGAAAGCTCAAATTACACACAATGTGTTGCAGACCAAGGCCCACAAATGTGATGTGAAATGGTTTTTCTCCCATGTTGCATTTAAGGTAAAACAGCAAATGCTCGTTTTAGGCCAAATTGCATTGAAATCAATGGAAACAGCAAAAGTGCATACTATACCGTATCTCCTCTTGTAGCAAACACAGACAGCTCAAAATTACACACAATGTGTTGAAGACCAAGGCCCACAAATGGAATGTGAAATGGTTTTTCTCCCATGTTCCATCTAAGAGAAAACAGCAAATGATCGTTTTAGGCCAAAGTGCATTGAAATCAATGGAAACAGCAAAAGAGCATACTATACCATATCTCCTCTTGTAGCAAACACAGACAGCTCAAAATTACACAGTTGTGTTGAAGACCAAGGCCCTCAAATGTGATGTGAAATGGTTTTTCTCCCATGTTCCATCTAAGAGAAAACAGCAAATGCTCGTTTTAGGCCAAAATGCATTGAAATCAAATGAAACAGCATAAGTGCATTCTTTGCCATATCTCCTCTTGTAGCAAACACAGACAGCTCAAATTACACACAATGTGTTGAAGACCAAGGCCCACAAATGTGATGTGAAATGGTTTTTCTCCCATGTTGTATTGAAGAGAAAACAGCAAATGCTCGTTTTAAGCCAAAATGCATTAAAACCAATGGAAACAACAGAAGCGCATAATTTGTGATATCTCCTCTTGTAGCAAACACAGATAGCTCAAAATTTCACAGAATGTGTTGAAGACCAAGACCCACAAATGTGATGTGAAATGGTTTTTCTCCCATGTTGCATTTAAGAGAAAACAGCAAAATGCTCGTTTTAAGCCCAAATGCATTGAAACCAATGCAAACAACAAAAGCACATACTTTGTGATATCTCCTCTTGTAGCACACACAGACAGCTCAAAATTTCACAGAATGTGTTGAAGACCAAGACCCACAAATGTGATGTGAAATGGTTTTTCTCCCATGTTACGTTTATGAGAAAACAGCAAATGCTTGTTTTAGGCCAAAATGCATTGAAAAAAATGGAAACAACAAAAGCGCATACTTTGTGATATCTCCTCTTATAGCAAACACAGACAGCTCAAAATTTCAGAGAATGTGTTGAAGACCAAGACCCACAAATGTCATGTGAAATGGTTTTTCTCCGATGTGGCGATTAAGAGAAGACAGCAAATGCTCGTTTTAGGGCAAAATGCATTGAAACCAATGGGAACAACAAAAGCGCATACTTTGTGATATCTCCTCTTGTAGCAAACACAGACAACTCAAAATTTCAGAGAATGTGTTGAAGACCAAGACCCACAAATGTGATATCAAATGTTTTTCTCCCATGTTGCGTTTAAGATTAAACAGCAAATGTTCATTTTAGGCCAAAATGCATTGAAACCAATGGAAACAACAAAAGTGCATACTTTGTGTTATCTCCTCTTGTAGCAAACACAGACAGCTCAAAATTTCACAGAATGTGTTGAAGATTAAGACCCACAAATGTGATATCAAATGGTTTTTCTCCCATGTTGCGTTTAAGAGAAAACAGCAAATGCTCGTTTTAGGCCAAAATGCATTGAAATCAATGGAAACAACAAAAGCGCAAACTTTGTGAAACTCCGCTTGTAGCAAACACAGACAGCTCAAAATTTTACAGAATGTGTTGAAGACCAAGACCCACAAATGTGATGTGAAATGGTTTTTCTCCCATGTTGCGTTTAAGAGAAAACAGCAAATGTTCATTTTAGGCCAAAATGCATTGAAACCAATGGAAACAACAAAAGCGCATACTTTGTGTAATCTCCTCTTGTAGCAAACACAGACAGCTCAAAATTTCACAGAATGTGTTGAAGACCAAGACCCACAAATGTGATGTGAAATGGTTTTTCTCCCATGTTGCGTTTAAGAGAAAACAGCAAATGTTCATTTTAGGCCAAAATGCATTGAAATCAATGGAAACAGCTAAATCGCTTACTTTGTGATATCTCCTCTTGTAGCAAACACAGAAAGCTCAAATTGAAAACACTGTGTTGCAGACCAAGGCCCACAAATGTGATGTGAAATGGTTTTTCTCCCATGTTGCATTTAAGGTAAAACAGCAAATGCTCGTTTTAGGCCAAATTGCATTGAAATCAATGGAAACAGCAAAAGCGCATACTATACCGTATCTCCTCTTGTAGCAAACACAGACAGCTCAAAATTACACAAAATTGTTGAAGACCAAGGCCCACAAATGGAATGTGAAATGGTTTTTCTCCCATGTTCCATCTAAGAGAAAACAGCAAATGATCGTTTTAGGCCAAAGTGCATTGAAATCAATGGAAACAGCAAAAGAGCCTACTATACCATATCTCCTCTTGTAGCAAACACAGACAGCTCAAAATTACATAGTTGTGTTGAAGACCAAGGCCCTCAAATGTGATGTGAAATGGTTTTTCTCCCATGTTGCGTTTAAGAGAAAATAGCAAATGCTCGTTTTAGGCCAAAATGCATTGAAATCAATGGAAACAGCAAAAGTGCATACTTTGCCATATCTCCTTTTGTAGCAAACAGAGATAGCTCAAAATTACACACAATGTGTAGAAGACCAAGACTCACAAATCTGATGTGAAATGGTTTTTCTCCCATATTGCATTTAAGAGAAAACAGCAAATGCTCGTTTTAGGCCAAAATGCATTGAAATCAAATGAAACAGCATAAGTGCATTCTTTGCCATATCTCCTCTTGTAGCAAACACAGACAGCTCAAAATTACACACAATGTGTTGAAGACCAAGGCCCACAAATGTGATGTGAAATGGTTTTTCTCCCATGTTGTATTGAAGAGAAAACAGCAAAAGCTTCTTTTAGGCCAAAATGCATTGAAACCAATGGAAACAGCAAAAGCGCATACTTTGTCATATCTCCTCTTGTAGCAAACACAGACAGCTCAAATTTACACACAATGTGTTGAAGACCAAGGCCCACAGATGTGATGTGAAATGGTTTTTCTCCCATGTTGCGTTTAAGAGAAATCAGCAAATGCTCGTCTTAGGCTAAAATGCATCGAAATCATTGGAAACAGCAAAAGCGCATTCTTTGTGATATCTCTTCTTGTAGCAAACAGAGACAGCTCAAATTTACACACAATGTGTTGAAGACCAAGGCCCACAGATGTGATGTGAAATGTTTTTTCTCCCATGTTGCATTTAAGAGAAAACAGCAAATGTTCATTTAAGGCCAAACTGCATTGAAATCAATGGAAACACCAAATGCGCATACTTTGTGATATCTCCTCTTGTAGCAAACACAGAAAGCTCAAATTGCAAACACTGTGTTGCAGACCAAGGCCCACAAATGTGATGTGAAATGGTTTTTCACCGATGTTGCGTTTAAAAGAAAACAGAAAATGCTCGTTTTTGGCCAAAATGCATTGAAACCAATGGAAATAGCAGAAGTAAATGTTTTTTGATATCTCCTCTTGTAGCAAACACAGACAGCTCAAATTTACACACAATGTGTTGAAGACCAAGACCCACAAATGTGATGTGAAATGGTTTTTCTCCCATATTGCATTTAAGAGAAAACAGCAAATGCTCGGTTTAGGCCAAAATGCATTGAAATCAAATGAAACAGCATAAGTGCATACTTTGCCATATCTCCTCTTGTAGCAAACACAGATAGCTCAAAATTTCACAGAATGTGTTGAAGACCAAGACCCACAAATGTGATGTGAAATGGTTTTTCTCCCATGTTGCATTTAAGAGAAAACAGCAAAATGCTCGTTTTAAGCCCAAATGCATTGAAACCAATGCAAACAACAAAAGCACATACTTTGTGATATCTCCTCTTGTAGCACACACAGACAGCTCAAAATTTCACAGAATGTGTTGAAGGCCAAGACCCACAAATGTGATGTGAAATGGTTTTTCTCCCATGTTGCGTTTATGAGAAAACAGCAAATGCTTGTTTTAGGCCAAAATGCAATGAAACCAATGTAAACAACAAAAGCACATATTTTGTGATATCTCCTCTTGTAGCAAACACAGACAGCTCAAAATTTCAGAGAATGTGTTGAAGACCAAGACCCACAAATGTCATGTGAAATGGTTTTTCTCCGATGTGGCGATTAAGAGAAGACAGCAAATGCTCGTTTTAGGGCAAAATGCATTGAAACCAATGGAAACAACAAAAGCGCATTCTTTGTCATATCTCCTCTTGTAGCAAACACAGACAACTCAAAATTTCACAGAATGTGTTGAAGACCAATACCCACAAACGTGATGTGAAATGGTTTTTCTCCCATGTTGTGTTTAAGAGAAAACAGCAAATGCTTGTTTTAGGACAAAATGCATTGAAACCAATGGAAACAACAAAAGCGCATACTTTGTGATATCTCCTCTTGTAGCAAACACAGACAGCTCAAAATTTCAGAGAATGTGTTGAAGACCAAGACCCACAAATGTGATATCAAATGTTTTTCTCCCATTTTGCGTTTAAGATTAAACAGCAAATGTTCATTTTAGGCCAAAATGCATTGAAACCAATGGAAACAACAAAAGCGCATACTTTGTGATATCTCCTCTTGTAGCAAACACAGACAGCTCAAAATTTCACAGAATGTGTTGAAGATTAAGACCCACAAATGTGATATCAAATGGTTTTTCTCCCATGTTGCGTTTAAGAGAAAAGAGCAAATGCTCGTTTTAAGCCAAAATGCATTGAAATCAATGGAAACAACAAAAGTTCAAACTTTGTGAAACTCCGCTTGTAGCAAACACAGACAGCTCAAAATTTCACAGAATGTGTTGAAGACCAAGACCCACAAATGTGATGTGAAATGGTTTTTCTCCCATGTTGCGTTTAAGATAAAACAGCAAATGCTTGTTTTTGGCCAAATTGCATTGAAACCAATGGAAACAACAAAAGCGCATACTTTGTGATATCTCCTCTTGTAGCAAACACAGACAGCTCAAAATTTCACAGAATGTGTTGAAGACCAAGACCCACAAATGTGGTATCAAATGTTTTTCTCCCATATTGCGTTTAAGAGAAAACAGCAAATGTTCATTTTAGGCCAAAATGCATTGAAATAAATGGATACAGCTAAATCGCATACTTTGTGATATCTCCTCTTGTAGCAAACACAGAAAGCTCAAATTACACACAATGTGTTGCAGACCAAGGCCCACAAATGTGATGTGAAATGGTTTTTCTCCCATGTTGCATTTAAGGTAAAACAGCAAATGCTCGTTTTAGGCCAAACTGCATTGAAATCAATGGAAACAGCAAAAGAGCATACTATACCATATCTCCTCTTGTAGCAAACACAGACAGCTCAAAATTACACAGTTGTGTTGAAGACCAAGGCCCACAAATGTGATGTGAAATGGTTTTTCTCCCATGTTGCGTTTAAGAGAAAACAGCAAATGCTGGTTTTAGGCCAAAATGCATTGAAATCAATGGAAAGAGCAAAAGTGCATACTTTGCCATATCTCCTTTTGTAGCAAACAGAGATAGCTCAAAATTACACACAATGTGTAGAAGACCAAGACCCACAAATGTGATGTGAAATGGTTTTTCTCCCATATTGCATTTAAGAGAAAACAGCAAATGCTTATTTTAGGCCAAAATGCATTGAAAGCAATGGAAACAGCAAAAGGGCATACTTTGTGATATCTCCTCTTGTAGCAAACACAGACAGCTCAAAATTACACACAATGTGTTGAAGACCAAGGCCCACAAATGTGATGTGAAATAGTTTTTCTCCCATGTTGTATTGAAGAGAAAACAGCAAAAGCTTATTTTAGGCCAAAATGCATTGAAACCAATGGAAACAGCAAACGTGCATACTTTTTGATATCTCCTCTTATAGCAAACACAGAAAGCTCAAATTGCAAACACTGTGTTGCTGACCAAGGCCCACAAATGTGATGTGAAATGGTTTTTCACCGATGTTGCGTTTAAAAGAAAACAGAAAATGCTCGTTTTTGGCCAAAATGCATTGAAACCAATGGAAACAGCAGAAGTAAATGTTTTTTGATATCTCCTCTTGTAGCAAACACAGACAGCTCAAATTTACACACAATGTGTTGAAGACCAAGGCCCACAGATGTGATGTGAAATCGTTTTTCTCCCATGTTGCATTTAAGAGAAATCAGCAAATGCTCGTCTTAGGATAAAATGCATCGAAAACCTTAGCAAAAGTGCATTCTTTGTGATATCTCTTCTTGTAGCAAACAGAGACAGCTCAAAATTACACACAATGTGTTGAAGACCAAGGCCCACAAATGGAATGTGAAATGGATTTTCTCCCATGTTGCGTTTAAGAGAAAGCAGCAAATGATCGTTTTAGGCCAAACTGCATTGAAATCAATGGAAACAGCAAAAGAGCATACTATACCATATCTCCTCTTGTAGCAAACACAGACAGCTCAAAATTACACAGTTGTGTTGAAGACCAAGGCCCACAAATGTGATGTGAAATGGTTTTTCTCCCATGTTGCGTTTAAGTGAAAACAACAAATGCTGGTTTTAGTCCAAAATGCATTGAAATCAATGGAAACAGCAAAAGTGCATACTTTGCCATATCTCCTTTTGTAGCAAACAGAGAGAGCTCAAAATTACACACAATGTGTAGAAGACCAAGACCCACAAATGTGATGTGAAATGGTTTTTCTCCAATATTGCATTTAAGAGAAAACAGCAAATGCTCGTTTTAGGCCAAAATGCATTGAAATCAAATGAAACAGCATAAGTGCATACTTTGCCATATCTCCTCTTGTAGCAAACACAGACAGCTCAAAATTACACACAATGTGTTGAAGACCAAGGCCCACAAATGTGATGCGAAATGGTTTTTCTCCCATGTTGTATTGAAGAGAAAACAGCAAAAGCTTCTTTTAGGCCAAAATGCATTGAAACCAATGGAAACAGCAAAAGCGCATACTTTGTCATATCTCCTCTTGTAGCAATCCCAGACAGCTCAAAATTACAAACAATGTGTTGAAGACCATGGCCCACAAATGTGATGTGAAATGGTTTTTCTCCCATATTGCATTTAAGAGAAATCAGCAAATGCTCATTTTAAGCCAGAATACATTGAAACCAATGGAAACAGCAGAAGTAAATGTTTTGTCATATCTCCTCTTGTAGCAAACACAGATAGCTCAAAATAACACACAATGTGTTCAAGACCAAGGCCCACAAATGTGATGTGAAATGGTTTTTCTCCCATAGTGTGTTCAAGATAAATCAGCAAATGGTCGTTTTAGGCTAAAATGCATTGAAACCAATGGAAACACCAAAAGTGCATGCTTTGTGATATCTCCTCTTGTAGCAAACACAGACAGCGCAAAATTACACAAAATGTGTTGAAGACAATGGCCCACAAATGTGATGTGAAATGTTTTTTCTCCCATGTTGCGTTTAAGAGAAAACAGCAAATGCTCGTTTTAAGCCAGAATACATTGAAACCAATGGAAACAGCAAAAGGGCATACTTTGTGATATTCCCTCTTGTAGCAAACACAGACAGCTCAAAATTACACACAATGTGTTGAAGACCAAGGCCCACAAATGTGATGTGAAATGGTTTTTCTCCCATGTTGTATTGAAGAGAAAACAGCAAAAGCTTCTTTTAGGCCAAAATGCATTGAAACCAATGGAAACAGCAAAAGCGCATACTTTGTCATATCTCCTCTTGTAGCAAACACAGACAGCTCAAATTTACACACAATGTGTTGAAGACCAAGGCCCACAGATGTGATGTGAAATGGTTTTTCTCCCATGTTGCGTTTAAGAGAAATCAGCAAATGCTCGTCTTAGGCTAAAATGCATCGAAATCATTGGAAACAGCAAAAGCGCATTCTTTGTGATATCTCTTCTTGTAGCAAACAGAGACAGCTCAAATTTACACACAATGTGTTGAAGACCAAGGCCCACAGATGTGATGTGAAATGTTTTTTCTCCCATGTTGCATTTAAGAGAAAACAGCAAATGTTCATTTAAGGCCAAACTGCATTGAAATCAATGGAAACACCAAATGCGCATACTTTGTGATATCTCCTCTTGTAGCAAACACAGACAGCTCAAAATTACACACAATGTGTTGAAGACCAAGGCCCACAAATGTGATGTGAAATAGTTTTTCTCCCATGTTGTATTGAAGAGAAAACAGCAAAAGCTTATTTTAGGCCAAAATGCATTGAAACCAATGGAAACAGCAAACGTGCATACTTTTTGATATCTCCTCTTATAGCAAACACAGAAAGCTCAAATTGCAAACACTGTGTTGCAGACCAAGGCCCACAAATGTGATGTGAAATGGTTTTTCACCGATGTTGCGTTTAAAAGAAAACAGAAAATGCTCGTTTTTGGCCAAAATGCATTGAAACCAATGGAAACAGCAGAAGTAAATGTTTTTTGATATCTCCTCTTGTAGCAAACACAGACAGCTCAAATTTACACACAATGTGTTGAAGACCAAGACCCACAAATGTGATGTGAAATGGTTTTTCTCCCATATTGCATTTAAGAGAAAACAGCAAATGCTCATTTTAGGCCAAAATGCATTGAAATCAAATGAAACAGCATAAGTGCATACTTTGCCATATCTCCTCTTGTAGCAAACACAGACAGCTCAAAATTACACACAATGTGTTGAAGACCAAGGCCCACAAATGGGATGTGAAATGGTTTTTCTCCCATGTTGTATTGAAGAGAAAACAGCAAATGCTCGTTTTAAGCCAAAATGCATTAAAACCAATGGAAACAACAGAAGCGCATACTTTGTGATATCTCCTCTTGTAGCAAACACAGATAGCTCAAAATTTCACAGAATGTGTTGAAGACCAAGACCCACAAATGTGATGTGAAATGGTTTTTCTCCCATGTTGCATTTAAGAGAAAACAGCAAAATGCTCGTTTTAAGCCCAAATGCATTGAAACCAATGCAAACAACAAAAGCACATACTTTGTGATATCTCCTCTTGTAGCACACACAGACAGCTCAAAATTTCACAGAATGTGTTGAAGACCAAGACCCACAAATGTGATGTGAAATGTTTTTTCTCCGATGTGGCGATTAAGAGAAGACAGCAAATGCTCGTTTTAGGGCAAAATGCATTGAAACCAATGGAAACAACAAAAGCGCATTCTTTGTCATATCTCCTCTTGTAGCAAACACAGACAACTCAAAATTTCACAGAATGTGTTGAAGACCAATACCCACAAACGTGATGTGAAATGGTTTTTCTCCCATGTTGTGTTTAAGAGAAAACAGCAAATGCTTGTTTTAGGACAAAATGCATTGAAACCAATGGAAACAACAAAAGCGCATACTTTGTGATATCTCCTCTTGTAGCAAACACAGACAGCTCAAAATTTCAGAGAATGTGTTGAAGACCAAGACCCACAAATGTGATATCAAATGTTTTTCTCCCATTTTGCGTTTAAGATTAAACAGCAAATGTTCATTTTAGGCCAAAATGCATTGAAACCAATGGAAACAACAAAAGCGCATACTTTGTGTTATCTCCTCTTGTAGCAAACACAGACAGCTCAAAATTTCACAGAATGTGTTGAAGATTAAGACCCACAAATGTGATATCAAATGGTTTTTCTCCCATGTTGCGTTTAAGAGAAAAGAGCAAATGCTCGTTTTAGGCCAAAATGCATTGAAATCAATGGAAACAACAAAAGTGCAAACTTTGTGAAACTCCGCTTGTAGCAAACACAGACAGCTCAAAATTTTACAGAATGTGTTGAAGACCAAGACCCACAAATGTGATGTGAAATGGTTTTTCTCCCATGTTGCGTTTAAGAGAAAACAGCAAATGCTTGTTTTTGGCCAAATTGCATTGAAACCAATGGAAACAACAAAAGCGCATACTTTGTGATATCTCCTCTTGTAGCAAACACAGACAGCTCAAAATTTCACAGAATGTGTTGAAGACCAAGACCCACAAATGTGGTATCAAATGTTTTTCTCCCATATTGCGTTTAAGAGAAAACAGCAAATGTTCATTTTAGGCCAAAATGCATTGAAATAAATGGAAACAGCTAAATCGCATACTTTGTGATATCTCCTCTTGTAGCAAACACAGAAAGGTCAAATTACACACAATGTGTTGCAGACCAAGGCCCACAAATGTGATGTGAAATGGTTTTTCTCCCATGTTGCATTTAAGGTAAAACAGCAAATGCTCGTTTTAGGCCAAATTGAATTGAAATCAATGGAAACAGCAAAAGCGCATACTATACCGTATCTCCTCTTGTAGCAAACACAGACAGCTCAAAATTACACACAATGTGCTGAAGACCAAGGCCCACAAATGGATTGTGAAATGGTTTTTCTCCCATGTTCCATCTAAGAGAAAACAGCAAATGATCGTTTTAGGCCAAACTGCATTGAAATCAATGGAAACAGCAAAAGAGCATACTATACCATATCTCCTCTTGTAGCAAACACAGACAGCTCAAAATTACACAGTTGTGTTGAAGACCAAGGCCCACAAATGTGATGTGAAATGGTTTTTCTCCCATGTTGCGTTTAAGAGAAAACAGCAAATGCTGGTTTTAGGCCAAAATGCATTGAAATCAATGGAAAGAGCAAAAGTGCATACTTTGCCATATCTCCTTTTGTAGCAAACAGAGATAGCTCAAAATTACACACAATGTGTAGAAGACCAAGACCCACAAATGTGATGTGAAATGGTTTTTCTCCCATATTGCATTTAAGAGAAAACAGCAAATGCTCGTTTAGGCCAAAATGCATTGAAACCAATGGAAACAGCAAAAGCGCATACTTTGTCATATCTCCTCTTGTAGCAATCCCAAACAGCTCAAAATTACAAACAATGTGTTGAAGACCATGGCCCACAAATGTGATGTGAAATGGTTTTTCTCCCATATTGCATTTAAGAGAAAACAGCAAATGCTCGTTTTAAGCCAGAATACATTGAAAGCAATGGAAACAGCAAAAGGGCATACTTTCTGATATCTCCTCTTGTAGCAAACACAGACAACCCAAATTTACACACAATGTGTTGAAGACCAAGGCCCACAGATGTGATGTGAAATGGTTTTTCTCCCATGTTGCGTTTAAGAGAAATCAGCAAATGCTCGTCTTAGGCTAAAATGCATCGAAATCATTGGAAACAGCAAAAGTGCATTCTTTGTGATATCTCTTCTTGTAGCAAACAGAGACAGCTCAAAATTACACACAATGTGTTGAAGACAAAGGCCCACAGATGTGATGTGAAATGTTTTTTCTCCCATGTTGCATTTAAGAGAAAACAGCAAATGTTCATTTAAGGCCAAACTGCATTGAAATCAATGGAAACACCAAATGCGCATACTTTGTGATATCTCCTCTTATAGCAAACACAGAAAGCTCAAATTGCAAACACTGTGTTGCAGACCAAGGCCCACAAATGTGATGTGAAATGGTTTTTCACCGATGTTGCGTTTAAAAGAAAACAGAAAATGCTCGTTTTTGGCCAAAATGCATTGAAACCAATGGAAACAGCAGAAGTAAATGTTTTTTGATATCTCCTTTTGTAGCAAACACAGACAGCTCAAATTTACACACAATGTGTTGAAGACCAAGGCCCACAGATGTGATGTGAAATGGTTTTTCTCCCATGTTGCATTTAAGAGAAATCAGCAAATGCTCGTCTTAGGATAAAATGCATCGAAAACCTTAGCAAAAGTGCATTCTTTGTGATATCTCTTCTTGTAGCAAACAGAGACAGCTCAAAATTACACACAATGTGTTGAAGATCAAGGCAGACAAATGTGATGTGAAATGGTTTTTCTCCCAGGTTGCATTTAAGAGAAAACAGCAAATGCTCGTTTTAGGCCAAAATGCATTTAAACCAATGGAAACAGCAAAAGTGCATGCTTTGTGATATCTCCTCTTGTAGCAAACACAGACAGCTCAAAATTACACAGTTGTGTTGAAGACCAAGGCCCACAAATGTGATGTGAAATGGTTTTTCTCCCAGGTTGCATTTAAGAGAAAACAGCAAATGCTCGTTTTAGGCCAAAATGCATTGAAACCAATGGAAACAGCAAACGTGCATACTTTTTGATATCTCCTCTTATAGCAAACACAGAAAGCTCAAATTGCAAACACTGTGTTGCAGACCAAGGCCCACAAATGTGATGTGAAATGGTTTTTCACCGATGTTGCGTTTAAAAGAAAACAGAAAATGCTCGTTTTTGGCCAAAATGCATTGAAACCAATGGAAACAGCAGAAGTAAATGTTTTTTGATATCTCCTCTTGTAGCAAACACAGACAGCTCAAATTTACACACAATGTGTTGAAGACCAAGACCCACAAATGTGATGTGAAATGGTTTTTCTCCCATATTGCATTTAAGAGAAAACAGCAAATGCTCATTTTAGGCCAAAATGCATTGAAATCAAATGAAACAGCATAAGTGCATACTTTGCCATATCTCCTCTTGTAGCAAACACAGACAGCTCAAAATTACACACAATGTGTTGAAGACCAAGGCCCACAAATGGGATGTGAAATGGTTTTTCTCCCATGTTGTATTGAAGAGAAAACAGCAAATGCTCGTTTTAAGCCAAAATGCATTAAAACCAATGGAAACAACAGAAGCGCATACTTTGTGATATCTCCTCTTGTAGCAAACACAGATAGCTCAAAATTTCACAGAATGTGTTGAAGACCAAGACCCACAAATGTGATGTGAAATGGTTTTTCTCCCATGTTGCATTTAAGAGAAAACAGCAAAATGCTCGTTTTAAGCCCAAATGCATTGAAACCAATGCAAACAACAAAAGCACATACTTTGTGATATCTCCTCTTGTAGCACACACAGACAGCTCAAAATTTCACAGAATGTGTTGAAGACCAAGACCCACAAATGTGATGTGAAATGTTTTTTCTCCGATGTGGCGATTAAGAGAAGACAGCAAATGCTCGTTTTAGGGCAAAATGCATTGAAACCAATGGAAACAACAAAAGCGCATTCTTTGTCATATCTCCTCTTGTAGCAAACACAGACAACTCAAAATTTCACAGAATGTGTTGAAGACCAATACCCACAAACGTGATGTGAAATGGTTTTTCTCCCATGTTGTGTTTAAGAGAAAACAGCAAATGCTTGTTTTAGGACAAAATGCATTGAAACCAATGGAAACAACAAAAGCGCATACTTTGTGATATCTCCTCTTGTAGCAAACACAGACAGCTCAAAATTTCAGAGAATGTGTTGAAGACCAAGACCCACAAATGTGATATCAAATGTTTTTCTCCCATTTTGCGTTTAAGATTAAACAGCAAATGTTCATTTTAGGCCAAAATGCATTGAAACCAATGGAAACAACAAAAGCGCATACTTTGTGTTATCTCCTCTTGTAGCAAACACAGACAGCTCAAAATTTCACAGAATGTGTTGAAGATTAAGACCCACAAATGTGATATCAAATGGTTTTTCTCCCATGTTGCGTTTAAGAGAAAAGAGCAAATGCTCGTTTTAGGCCAAAATGCATTGAAATCAATGGAAACAACAAAAGTG
Organism: Taudactylus pleione; assembly: GCA_031769625.1. Taxonomy (NCBI): domain Eukaryota; kingdom Metazoa; phylum Chordata; class Amphibia; order Anura; family Myobatrachidae; genus Taudactylus; species Taudactylus pleione. The sequence goes on from JAUIMM010000105.1 coordinate 2,202,875, forward strand.
CAAACTTTGTGAAACTCCGCTTGTAGCAAACACAGACAGCTCAAAATTTTACAGAATGTGTTGAAGACCAAGACCCACAAATGTGATGTGAAATGGTTTTTCTCCCATGTTGCGTTTAAGAGAAAACAGCAAATGCTTGTTTTTGGCCAAATTGCATTGAAACCAATGGAAACAACAAAAGCGCATACTTTGTGATATCTCCTCTTGTAGCAAACACAGACAGCTCAAAATTTCACAGAATGTGTTGAAGACCAAGACCCACAAATGTGGTATCAAATGTTTTTCTCCCATATTGCGTTTAAGAGAAAACAGCAAATGTTCATTTTAGGCCAAAATGCATTGAAATAAATGGAAACAGCTAAATCGCATACTTTGTGATATCTCCTCTTGTAGCAAACACAGAAAGCTCAAATTACACACAATGTGTTGCAGACCAAGGCCCACAAATGTGATGTGAAATGGTTTTTCTCCCATGTTGCATTTAAGGTAAAACAGCAAATGCTCGTTTTAGGCCAAATTGAATTGAAATCAATGGAAACAGCAAAAGCGCATACTATACCGTATCTCCTCTTGTAGCAAACACAGACAGCTCAAAATTACACACAATGTGTTGAAGACCAAGGCCCACAAATGGATTGTGAAATGGTTTTTCTCCCATGTTCCATCTAAGAGAAAACAGCAAATGATCGTTTTAGGCCAAACTGCATTGAAATCAATGGAAACAGCAAAAGAGCATACTATACCATATCTCCTCTTGTAGCAAACACAGACAGCTCAAAATTACACAGTTGTGTTGAAGACCAAGGCCCACAAATGTGATGTGAAATGGTTTTTCTCCCATGTTGCGTTTAAGAGAAAACAGCAAATGCTGGTTTTAGGCCAAAATGCATTGAAATCAATGGAAAGAGCAAAAGTGCATACTTTGCCATATCTCCTTTTGTAGCAAACAGAGATAGCTCAAAATTACACACAATGTGTAGAAGACCAAGACCCACAAATGTGATGTGAAATGGTTTTTCTCCCATATTGCATTTAAGAGAAAACAGCAAATGCTCGTTTAGGCCAAAATGCATTGAAACCAATGGAAACAGCAAAAGCGCATACTTTGTCATATCTCCTCTTGTAGCAATCCCAAACAGCTCAAAATTACAAACAATGTGTTGAAGACCATGGCCCACAAATGTGATGTGAAATGGTTTTTCTCCCATATTGCATTTAAGAGAAAACAGCAAATGCTCGTTTTAAGCCAGAATACATTGAAAGCAATGGAAACAGCAAAAGGGCATACTTTCTGATATCTCCTCTTGTAGCAAACACAGACAACCCAAATTTACACACAATGTGTTGAAGACCAAGGCCCACAGATGTGATGTGAAATGGTTTTTCTCCCATGTTGCGTTTAAGAGAAATCAGCAAATGCTCGTCTTAGGCTAAAATGCATCGAAATCATTGGAAACAGCAAAAGTGCATTCTTTGTGATATCTCTTCTTGTAGCAAACAGAGACAGCTCAAAATTACACACAATGTGTTGAAGACAAAGGCCCACAGATGTGATGTGAAATGTTTTTTCTCCCATGTTGCATTTAAGAGAAAACAGCAAATGTTCATTTAAGGCCAAACTGCATTGAAATCAATGGAAACACCAAATGCGCATACTTTGTGATATCTCCTCTTATAGCAAACACAGAAAGCTCAAATTGCAAACACTGTGTTGCAGACCAAGGCCCACAAATGTGATGTGAAATGGTTTTTCACCGATGTTGCGTTTAAAAGAAAACAGAAAATGCTCGTTTTTGGCCAAAATGCATTGAAACCAATGGAAACAGCAGAAGTAAATGTTTTTTGATATCTCCTTTTGTAGCAAACACAGACAGCTCAAATTTACACACAATGTGTTGAAGACCAAGGCCCACAGATGTGATGTGAAATGGTTTTTCTCCCATGTTGCATTTAAGAGAAATCAGCAAATGCTCGTCTTAGGATAAAATGCATCGAAAACCTTAGCAAAAGTGCATTCTTTGTGATATCTCTTCTTGTAGCAAACAGAGACAGCTCAAAATTACACACAATGTGTTGAAGATCAAGGCAGACAAATGTGATGTGAAATGGTTTTTCTCCCAGGTTGCATTTAAGAGAAAACAGCAAATGCTCGTTTTAGGCCAAAATGCATTTAAACCAATGGAAACAGCAAAAGTGCATGCTTTGTGATATCTCCTCTTGTAGCAAACACAGACAGCTCAAAATTACACAGTTGTGTTGAAGACCAAGGCCCACAAATGTGATGTGAAATGGTTTTTCTCCCATGTTGCGTTTAAGAGAAAACAGCAAATGCTGGTTTTAGTCCAAAATGCATTGAAATCAATGGAAACAGCAAAAGTGCATACTTTGCCATATCTCCTTTTGTAGCAAACAGAGAGAGCTCAAAATTACACACAATGTGTAGAAGACCAAGACCCACAAATGTGATGTGAAATGGTTTTTCTCCAATATTGCATTTAAGAGAAAACAGCAAATGCTCGTTTTAGGCCAAAATGCATTGAAATCAAATGAAACAGCATAAGTGCATACTTTGCCATATCTCCTCTTGTAGCAAACACAGACAGCTCAAAATTACACACAATGTGTTGAAGACCAAGGCCCACAAATGTGATGTGACATGTTTTTTCTCCCATGTTGCGTTTAAGAGAAAACAGCAAATGCTCGTTTTAAGCCAGAATACATTGAAACCAATGGAAACAGCAAAAGGGCATACTTTGTGATATTCCCTCTTGTAGCAAACACAGAAAGCTCAAATTGAAAACACTGTGTTGCAGACCAAGGCCCACAAATGTGATGTGAAATGGTTTTTCTGCCATGTTGGGTTTAAGAGAAAACAGCAAATGCTCATTTTAGGAATAAATGCATTGAAATTAATGGAAACTGCAAAAGAGCATACTATACCATATCTCCTCTTGTAGCAAACACAGACAGCTCAAAAATACACACAATGTGTTGCAGACCAAGGCCCACAAATGTGATGTGAAATGGTTTTTCTCGGATGTTGCATTTAAGAGAAATCAGCAAATGCTCGTCTTAGGATAAAATGCATCGAAATCATTAGCAAAAGTGCATTCTTTGTGATATCTCTTCTTGTAGCAAACAGAGACAGCTCAAAATTACACACAATGTGTTGAAGACAAAGGCCCACAAACGTAATGTGAAATCTTTTTTCTCCCGTGTTGCATTTAAGGTAAAACTGCAAATGCTCGTTTGAGGCCAAAATGCATTGAAACTAATGGAAACAGCAAAAGCGCATACTTTGTCATATCTCCTCTTGTAGCAAACACAGACAGCTCAAAATTACACACAATGTGTTGAAGACCAAGGCCCACAAATGTGATGTGAAATTGTTTTTCTCCCATGGTGTGTTCAAGATAAATCAGCAAATGGTCGTTTTAGGCTAAAATGCATTGAAACCAATGGAAACACCAAAAGTACATGCTTTGTGATATCTCCTTTTGTAGCAAACACAGACAGCTCAAAATTACACACAATGTGTTGAAGACCAAGGCCCTCAAATATGATGTGAAATGGTTTTTCTCCCATGTTGTGTTTAAGAGAAAACAGCAAATGCTCATTAAAGGCCAAAATGCATTGAAACCAATGGAAACAGCAAAAGTGCATACTTTGCCATATCTCCTCTTGTAGCAAACACAGACAGCTCAAAGTTACACACAATGTGTTGAAGGCCAAGGCCCACAAATGTGATGTGAAATGGTTTTTCTCCCATGTTGCATTTAAGAGAAAAAAGCAAATGCTCTTTTTAGGCCAAACTGCATTGAAACCAATGGAAACAGCAGAAGTAAATGCTTTGTGATATCTCCTCTTGTAGCAAACACAGACAGCTCAAAATTACACACAATGTGTTGAAGACCAAGGCCCACAAATGTGATGTGAAATGGTTTTTCTGCCATGTTGGGTTTAAGAGAAAACAGCAAATGCTCATTTTAGGATTAAATGCATTGAAATTAATGGAAACTGCAAAAGAGCATACTATACCATATCTCCTCTTGTAGCAAACACAGACAGCTCAAAATTACACACAATGTGTTGAAGGCCAAGGCCCACAAATGTGATGTGAAATAGTTTTTCTCCCATGTTGTATTGAAGTGAAAACAGCAAAAGCTTCTATTAGGCCAAGATGCATTGAAACCAATGGAAACAGCAAAAGCGCATACTTTGTCATATCTCCTCTTGTAGCAAACACAGACAGCTCAAAATTACACACAATGTGTTGAAGGCCAAGGCCCACAAATGTGATGTGAAATGGTTTTTCTCCCATGTTGCATTTAAGAGAAAACAGCAAATGCTCTTTTTAGGCCAAACTGCATTGAAACCAATGGAAACAGCAGAAGTAAATGCTTTGTGATATCTCCTCTTGTAGCAAACACAGACAGCTCAAAATTACACACAATGTGTTGCAGACCAAGGCCCAGAAATGTGATGTGAAATGGTTTTTCTCCCATGTTGCATTTAAGAGAAAACAGCAAATGCCCGATTTTTACCAAAATGCATTGAAACCAATGGAAACAGCAGATGTAAATTTTTTGTGATATCTCCTCTTGTAGCACACACAGACAGCTCAAAATTACACACAATGTGTTGCAGACCAAGGCCCACAAATGTGATGTGAAATGGTTTTTCTCCCATGTTGCATTTAAGAGAAAACAGCAAATGCTCATTTTAGGCCAAAATGCATTGAAAACAATGGAAAGAGCAAAAACGCATACTTTGTCATATCTCCTCTTGTAGCAAACACAGACAGCGCAGAATTACACAAAATGTGTTGAAGACAATGGCCCACAAATGTGATGTGAAATGTTTTTTCTCCCATGTTGCGTTTAAGAGAAAACAGCAAATGCTCGTTTTAAGCCAGAATACATTGAAACCAATGGAAACAGCAAAAGGGCATACTTTGTGATATTCCCTCTTGTAGCAAACACAGAAAGCTCAAATTGAAAACACTGTGTTGCAGACCAAGGCCCACAAATGTGATGTGAAATGGTTTTTCTCCCATGTTGCATTTAAGAGAAAATAGGAAATGCCCGATTTTTACCAAAATGCATTGAAACCAATGAAAACAGCAGAAGTAAATTTTTTGTGATATCTCCTCTTGTAGCAAACACAGACAGCTCAAAATTACACACAATGTGTTGCAGACCAAGGCCCACAAATGTGATGTGAAATGGTTTTTCTCGGATGTTGCATTTAAGAGAAATCAGCAAATGCTCGTCTTAGGATAAAATGCATCGAAATCATTAGCAAAAGTGCATTCTTTGTGATATCTCTTCTTGTAGCAAACAGAGACAGCTCAAAATTACACACAATGTGTTGAAGACAAAGGCCCACAAATGTAATGTGAAATCTTTTTTCTCCCGTGCTGCATTTAAGGTAAAACTGCAAATGCTCGTTTGAGGCCAAAATGCATTGAAACTAATGGAAACAGCAAAAGCGCATACTTTGTCATATCTCCTCTTGTAGCAAACACAGACAGCTCAAAATTACACACAATGTGTTGAAGACCAAGGCCCACAAATGTGATGTGAAATGGTTTTTCTCCCATGTTGTGTTTAAGAGAAAACAGCAAATGCTCGTTTTAGGCCAAAATGCATTGAAACCAATGGAAACAGCAAAAGTGCATACTTTGCCATATCTCCTTTTGTAGCAAACAGAGATAGCTCAAAATTACACACAATGTGTTGAAGACCAAGGCCCACAAATGTAATGTGAAATAGTTTTTCTCCCATGTTGTATTGAAGAGAAAACAGCAAAATCTTCTTTTAGGCCAAAATGCATTGAAACCAATGGAAAGAGCAAAAACGCATACTTTGTCATATCTCCTCTTGTAGCAAACACAGGCAGCACAAAATTACACAAAATGTGTTGAAGACCATGGCCCACAAATGTGATGTGAAATGTTTTTTCTCCCATGTTGCATTTAAGAGAAAACAGCAAATGCTCATTTTAAGCCAGAATACATTGAAACCAATGGAAACAGCAAAAGGGCATACTTTGTGATATTCCCTCTTGTAGCAAACACAGAAAGCTCAAATTGAAAACACTGTGTTGCAGACCAAGGCCCACAAATGTGATGTGAAATGGTTTTTCTCCCATGTTGCATTTAAGAGAAAACAGCAAATGCCCGATTTTTACCAAAATGCATTGAAACCAATGGAAACAGCAGAAGTAAATTTTTTGTGATATCTCCTCTTGTAGCAAACACAGCTCAAAATTACACACAATGTGTTGAAGACCAAGGCCCACAAATGTGATGTGAAATGGTTTTTCTCCCATGGTGTGTTCAAGATAAATCAGCAAATGGTCGTTTTAGGCTAAAATGCATTGAAACAAAAGGAAACACCAAAAGTGCATGCTTTGTGAAATCTCCTCTTGTAGCAAACACAGACAGCTCAAAATTACACACAATGTGTTGAAGACCAAGGCCCTCAAATATGATGTGAAATGGTTTTTCTCCCATGTTGTGTTTAAGAGAAAACAGCAAATGCTCATTTTAGGCCAAAATGCATTGAAACCAATGGAAACAGCAAAAGTGCATACTTTGCCATATCTCCTCTTGTAGCAGAGATAGCTCAAAATTACACACAATGTGTAGTAGACCAAGGCCCACAAATGTGATGTGAAATGGTTTTTCTCCCATGCTGCGTTTAAGAGAAATCAGCAAATGCTCGTCTTAGGATAAAATGCATCGAAATCATTAGAAAAAGCAAAAGCGCATTCTTTGTGATATCTCTACTTGTAGCAAACAGAGATAGCTCAAAATTACACACAATGTGTTGCAGACCAAGGCCCACAAATGTGATGTGAAATGTTTTTTCTCCCATGTTGCATTTAAGAGAAAACAGCAAATGTTCGTTTTAGGCCAAAATGCATTGAAACCAATGGAAACAGCAGAAGTAAATACTTTGTGATATCTCCTCTTGTAGCAAACAGAGATAGCTCAAAATTACACACAATGTGTTGAATACCAAGGCCCACAAATGTAATGTGAAATAGTTTTTCTCCCATGTTGTATTGAAGAGAAAACAGCTAAATCTTCTGTTAGGCCAAAATGCATTGAAACCAATGGAAAGAGCAAAAACGCATACTTTGTCATATCTCCTCTTGTAGCAAACACAGACAGCGCAAAATTACACAAAATGTGTTGAAGACAATGGCCCACAAATGTGATGTGAAATGTTTTTTCTCCCATGTTGCGTTTAAGAGAAAACAGCAAATGCTCGTTTTAAGCCAGAATACATTGAAACCAATGGTAACAGCAAAAGGGCATACTTTGTGATATTCCCTCTTGTAGCAAACACAGAAAGCTCAAATTGAAAACACTGTGTTGCAGACCAAGGCCCACAAATGTGATGTGAAATGGTTTTTCTCCCATGTTGCATTTAAGTGAAAACAGCAAATGCCCGATTTTTACCAAAATGCATTGAAACCAATGGAAACAGCAGAAGTAAATTTTTTGTGATATCTCCTCTTGTAGCAAACACAGACAGCTCAAAATTACACACAATGTGTTGCAGACCAAGGCCCACAAATGTGATGTGAAATGGTTTTTCTTGGATGTTGCATTTAAGAGAAATCAGCAAATGCTCGTCTTAGGATAAAATGCATCGAAATCATTAGCAAAAGTGCATTCTTTGTGATATCTCTTCTTGTAGCAAACAGAGACAGCTCAAAATTACACACAATGTGTTGAAGACAAAGGCCCACAAATGTAATGTGAAATCTTTTTTCTCCCGTGTTGCATTTAAGGTAAAACTGCAAATGCTCGTTTGAGGCCAAAATGCATTGAAACTAATGGAAACAGCAAAAGCGCATACTTTGTCATATCTCCTCTTGTAGCAAACACAGACAGCTCAAAATTACACACAATGTGTTGAAGACCAAGTCCCACAAAAGTGATGTGAAATAGTTTTTCTCCCATGTTGTACTGAAGAGAAAACAGAAAAAGCTTATTTTAGGCCAAAATGCATTGAAATCAATGGAAACAGCAAAAACGCATACTTTGTGATATCTCCTCTTGTAGCAAACACAGAAAGATCAAATTACACACAATGTGTTGAAGACCAAGGCACACAAATGTAATGTGAAATCTTTTTTCTCCCGTGTTGCATTTAAGGTAAAACAGCAAATGCTCGTTTGAGGCCAAAATGCATTGAAACTAATGTAAACAGCAAAAGTCCATGCTTTGTGATATCTCCTCTTGAAGCAAACACAGACAGCTCAAAATTACACACAATGTGTTGAAGACCAAGGCCCACAAATGTGATGTGAAATGGTTTTTCTCCCATGTTGTGTTTAAGAGAAAACAGCAAATGCTCGTTTTAGGCCAAAATGCATTGAAACCAATGGAAACAGCAAAAGTGCATACTTTGCCATATCTCCTTTTGTAGCAAACAGAGATAGCTCAAAATTACACACAATGTGTTGAAGACCAAGGCCCACAAATGTAATGTGAAATGTTTTTTCTCCCGTGTTGCATTTAAGGTAAAACTGCAAATGCTCGTTTGAGGCCAAAATGCATTGAAACTAATGGAAACAGCAAAAGCGCATACTTTGTCATATCTCCTCTTGTAGCAAACACAGACAGCTCAAAATTACACACAATGTGTTGAAGACCAAGTCCCACAAAAGTGATGTGAAATGGTTTTTCTCCCATGTTGCATTTAAGAGAAAACAGCAAATGCTCGTTTTAAGCCAGAATACATTGAAACCAAAGGAAACAGCAAAAGGGCATACTTTGTGATATTCCCTCGTGTAGCAAACACAGAAAGCTCAAATTGAAAACACTGTGTTGCAGACCAAGGCCCACAAATGTGATGTGAAATGGTTTTTCTCCCATGTTGCATTTAAGAGAAAACAGCAAATGCCCGATTTTTACCAAAATGCATTGAAACCAATGGAAACAGCAGAAGTAAATATTTTGTGATATCTCCTCTGGTAGCAAACACAGACAGCTCAAAATTACACACAATGTGTTGAAGACCAAGGCCCTCAAATATGATGTGAAATGGTTTTTCTCCCATGTTGTGTTTAAGAGAAAACAGCAAATGCTCTTTTTAGGCCAAACTGCATTGAAACCAATGGAAACAGCAGAAGTAAATGCTTTGTGATATCTCCTCTTGTAGCAAACACAGACAGCTCAAAATTACACACAATGTGTTGAAGACCAAGGCCCACAAATGTGATGTGAAATGGTTTTTCTCCCATGTTGTGTTTAAGAGAAAACAGCAAATGCTCATTTTAGGCCAAAATGCATTGAAACCAATGGAAACAGCAAAAGTGCATACTTTGCCATATCTCCTCTTGTAGCAGAGATAGCTCAAAATTACACACAATGTGTAGTAGACCAAGGCCCACAAATGTGATGTGAAATGGTTTTTCTCCCATGCTGCGTTTAAGAGAAATCAGCAAATGCTCATCTTAGGATAAAATGCATCGAAATCATTAGAAAAAGCAAAAGCGCATTCTTTGTGATATCTCTTCTTGTAGCAAACAGAGATAGCTCAAAATTACACACAATGTGTTGCAGACCAAGGCCCACAAATGTGATGTGAAATGTTTTTTCTCCCATGTTGCATTTAAGAGAAAACAGCAAATGTTCGTTTTAGGCCAAAATGCATTGAAACCAATGGAAACAGCAGAAGTAAATACTTTGTGATATCTCCTCTTGTAGCAAACAGAGATAGCTCAAAATTACACACAATGTGTTGAATACCAAGGCCCACAAATGTAATGTGAAATAGTTTTTCTCCCATGTTGTATTGAAGAGAAAACAGCTAAATCTTCTGTTAGGCCAAAATGCATTGAAACCAATGGAAAGAGCAAAAACGCATACTTTGTCATATCTCCTCTTGTAGCAAACACAGACAGCGCAAAATTACACAAAATGTGTTGAAGACAATGGCCCACAAATGTGATGTGAAATGTTTTTTCTCCCATGTTGCGTTTAAGAGAAAACAGCAAATGCTCGTTTTAAGCCAGAATACATTGAAACCAATGGAAACAGCAAAAGGGCATACTTTGTGATATTCCCTCTTGTAGCAAACACAGAAAGCTCAAATTGAAAACACTGTGTTGCAGACCAAGGCCCACAAATGTGATGTGAAATGGTTTTTCTCCCATGTTGCATTTAAGAGAAAACAGCAAATGCCCGATTTTTACCAAAATGCATTGAAACCAATGGAAACAGCAGAAGTAAATTTTTTGTGATATCTCCTCTTGTAGCAAACACAGCTCAAAATTACACACAATGTGTTGAAGACCAAGGCCCACAAATGTGATGTGAAATGGTTTTTCTCCCATGGTGTGTTCAAGATAAATCAGCAAATGGTCGTTTTAGGCTAAAATGCATTGAAACCAATGGAAACACCAAAAGTGCATGCTTTGTGAAATCTCCTCTTGCAGCAAACACAGACAGCTCAAAATTACACACAATGTGTTGAAGACCAAGGCCCTCAAATATGATGTGAAATGGTTTTTCTCCCATGTTGTGTTTAAGAGAAAACAGCAAATGCTCATTTTAGGCCAAAATGCATTGAAACCAATGGAAACAGCAAAAGTGCATACTTTGCCATATCTCCTCTTGTAGCAGAGATAGCTCAAAATTACACACAATGTGTAGTAGACCAAGGCCCACAAATGTGATGTGAAATGGTTTTTCTCCCATGCTGCGTTTAAGAGAAATCAGCAAATGCTCGTCTTAGGATAAAATGCATCGAAATCATTAGAAAAAGCAAAAGCGCATTCTTTGTGATATCTCTTCTTGTAGCAAACAGAGATAGCTCAAAATTACACACAATGTGTTGCAGACCAAGGCCCACAAATGTGATGTGAAATGTTTTTTCTCCCATGTTGCATTTAAGAGAAAACAGCAAATGTTCGTTTTAGGCCAAAATGCATTGAAACCAATGGAAACAGCAGAAGTAAATACTTTGTGATATCTCCTCTTGTAGCAAACAGAGATAGCTCAAAATTACACACAATGTGTTGAATACCAAGGCCCACAAATGTAATGTGAAATAGTTTTTCTCCCATGTTGTATTGAAGAGAAAACAGCTAAATCTTCTGTTAGGCCAAAATGCATTGAAACCAATGGAAAGAGCAAAAATGCATACTTTGTCATATCTCCTCTTGTAGCAAACACAGACAGCTCAAAATTACACAAAATGTGTTGAAGACCATGGCCCACAAATGTGATGTGAAATGTTTTTTCTCCCATGTTGCATTTAAGAGAAAACAGCAAATGCTCGTTTTAAGCCAGAATACATTGAAACCAATGGAAACAGCAAAAGGGCATACTTGTGATATTCCCTCTTGTAGCAAACACAGAAAGCTCAAATTGAAAACACTGTGTTGCAGACCAAGGCCCACAAATGTGATGTGAAATGTTTTTTCTCCCATGTTGCATTTAAGAGAAAACAGCAAATGCCCGATTTTTACCAAAGTGCATTGAAACCAATGGAAACAGCAGAAGTAAATTTTTTGTGATATCTCCTCTTGTAGCACACACAGACAGCTCAAAATTACACACAATGTGTTGCAGACCAAGGCCCACAAATGTGATGTGAAATGGTTTTTCTCCCATGGTGTGTTCAATATAAATCAGCAAATGGTCGTTTTAGGCTAAAATGCATTGAAACCAAAGGAAACAAAAAAAGTGCATGCTTTGTGATATCTCCTCTTGTAGCAAACACAGACAGCTCAAAATTACACACAATGTGTTGAAGACCAAGGCCCTCAAATATGATGTGAAATGGTTTTTCTCCCATGTTGTGTTAAAGAGAAAACAGCAAATGCTCGTTTTAGGCTAAAATGCATTGAAACCAATGGAAACAGCAAAAGTGCATACTTTGCCATATCTCCTCTTGTAGCAGAGATAGCTCAAAATTACACTCAATGTGTAGTAGACCAAGGCCCACAAATGTGATGTGAAATGGTTTTTCTCCCATGTTGCATTTAAGAGAAAACAGCAAATGCTCGTTTTAGGCTAAAATGCATTGAAATCAAATGAAACAGCAAAAGTACATACTTTGCCATATCTCCTCTTGTAGCAAACACAGAAAGCTCAAAATTACACACAATGTGTTGAAGACCAAGGCCCACAAATGTGATGTGAAATAGTTTTTCTCACATGTTGTATTGAAGAGAAAACAGCAAAAGCTTCTTTTCGTCCAAAATGCATTGAAACCAATGGAAACAGCAAAAGCGCATACTTTGTCAGATATCCTCTTGTAGAAACCACAGACAGCTCAAAATTACACACAAGTGTTGAAGACCATGGCCCACAAATGTGATGTGAAATGGTTTTTCTCCCTTGTTGCATCTAAGAGAAAAGAGCAAATGCTCGTTTTAAGCCAGAATACATTGAAACCAATGGAAACAGCAAAAGGGCATACTTAGTGATATCTCCTCTTGTAGCAAACAAAGACAGCTCAAAATTACACACAATGTGTTGAAGGCCAAGGCCCACAAATGTGATGTGAAATGGTTTTTTTCCCATGTTGCGTTTAAGAAAAAACAGCAAATGCTCGATTTAGGCCAAACTGCATTGAAACCAATGGAAACAGCAGAATTAAATGCTTTGTGATATCTCCTCTTGTAGCAAACACAGACAGCTCAAAATTACACACAATGTTTTGAAAACCAAGGCCCTCAAATGTGATGTGAAATGGTTTTTCTCCCATGTTGGGTTTAAGAGAAAGCAGCAAATGCTCGTTTTAGGAATAAATGCATTGAAATTAATGGAAACTGCAAAAGAGCATACTATACCATATCTCCTCTTGTAGCAAACACAGAGAGCTTAAAATTACACACAATGTGTTGAAGACCAAGGCACACAAATGTCATGTAAAATGATTTTTCTCCCATGTTGCGTTTAAGAGAAAACAGCAAATGCTTGTTTTAGCCAAACTGCATTGAAATCAATGGAAACAGCAAAAGTGCACACTTTGTGATATCTCCTCTTATAGCAAACACAGAAAGCTCAAATTACAAACACTGTGTTGCAGACCAAGGCCCAGAAATGTGATGTGAAATGGTTTTTCTCCCATGTTGCATTTAAGAGAAAACAGCAAATGCCCGATTTTTACCAAAATGCATTGAAACCAATGGAAACAGCAGATGTAATTTTTTTGTGATATCTCCTCTTGTAGCAAACACAGAGAGCTCAAAATTACACACAATGTGTTGAAGACCAAAGCCCACAAATGTGATGTGAAATAGTTTTTCTCCCATGTTGTATTGAAGAGAAAACAGCAAAATCTTCTTTTAGGCCAAAATGCATTGAAACCAATGGAAAGAGCAAAAACGCAAACTTTGTCATATCTCCTCTTGTAGCAAACACAGACAGCGCAAAATTACACAAAATGTGTTGAAGACAATGGCCCACAAATGTGATGTGAAATGTTTTTTCTCCCATGTTGCGTTTAAGAGAAAACAGCAAATGCTCGTTTTAAGCCAGAATACATTGAAACCAATGGAAACAGCAAAAGGGCATACTTTGTGATATTCCCTCTTGTAGCAAACACAGAAAGCTCAAATTGAAAACACTGTGTTGCAGACCAAGGCCCATATCTCCTTTTGTAGCAAACAGAGATAGCTCAAAATTACACACAATGTGTTGAAGACCAAGGCCCACAAATGTGATGTGAAATGGTTTTTCTCCCATGCTGCGTTTAAGAGAAATCAGCAAATGCTCGTCTTAGGATAAAATGCATCGAAATCATTAGAAAAAGCAAAAGCGCATTCTTTGTGATATCTCTTCTTGTAGCAAACAGAGATAGCTCAAAATTACACACAATGTGTTGCAGACCAAGGCCCACAAATGTGATGTGAAATGTTTTTTCTCCCATGTTGCATTTAAGAGAAAACAGCAAATGTTCGTTTTAGGCCAAAATGCATTGAAACCAATGGAAACAGCAGAAGTAAATACTTTGTGATATCTCCTCTTGTAGCAAACAGAGATAGCTCAAAATTACACACAATGTGTTGAATACCAAGGCCCACAAATGTAATGTGAAATAGTTTTTCTCCCATGTTGTATTGAAGAGAAAACAGCTAAATCTTCTGTTAGGCCAAAATGCATTGAAACCAATGGAAAGAGCAAAAATGCATACTTTGTCATATCTCCTCTTGTAGCAAACACAGACAGCTCAAAATTACACAAAATGTGTTGAAGACCATGGCCCACAAATGTGATGTGAAATGTTTTTTCTCCCATGTTGCATTTAAGAGAAAACAGCAAATGCTCGTTTTAAGCCAGAATACATTGAAACCAATGGAAACAGCAAAAGGGCATACTTGTGATATTCCCTCTTGTAGCAAACACAGAGAGCTCAAAATTACACACAATGTGTTGCAGACCAAGGCCCACAAATGTGATGTGAAATGGTTTTTCTCCCATGTTGCGTTTAAGAGAAAACAGCAAATGCTTGTTTTAGCCAAACTGCATTGAAATCAATGGAAACAGCAAAAGTGCATACTTTGTGATATCTCCTCTTATAGCAAACACAGAAAGCTCAAATTACAAACACTGTGTTGCAGACCAAGGCCCAGAAATGTGATGTGAAATGGTTTTTCTCCCATGTTGCATTTAAGAGAAAACAGCAAATGCCCGATTTTTACCAAAATGCATTGAAACCAATGGAAACAGCAGATGTAAATTTTTTGTGATATCTCCTCTTGTAGCACACACAGACAGCTCAAAATTACACACAAGTGTTGAAGACCATGGCCCACAAATGTGATGTGAAATGTTTTTTCTCCCATGTTGCATTTAAAAGAAAACAGAAAATGCTCGTTTTTGGCCAAAATGCATTGAAACCAATGGAAACAGCAGAAGTAAATGTTTTGAGATATCTCCTCTTTTAGCAAACACAGAAAGCTCAAATTTACACACAATGTGTTGAAGACCAAGGCCCACAGATTAGATGTGAAATGGTTTTTCTCCCATGTTGCGTTTAAGAGAAATCAGCAAATGCTCGTCTTAGGATAAAATGCATCGAAATCATTAGAAAAAGCAAAAGCGCATTCTTTGTGATATCTCTTCTTGTAGCAAACAGAGACAGCTCAAAATTACACACAATGTGTTGCAGACCAAGGCCCACAAATGTGATGTGAAATGTTTTTTCTCCCATGTTGCATTTAAGAGAAAACAGCAAATGTTCGTTTTAGGCCAAACTGGATTGAAATCAATGGAAACAGCAAAAGCGCATACTTTGTGATATCTCCTCTTGTAGCAAACAGAGATAGCTCAAAATTAAACACAATGTGTTGAAGACCAAGGCACACAAATGTGATGTGAAATAGTTTTTCTCCCATGTTGTATTGAAGTGAAAACAGCAAAATCTTCTTTTAGGCCAAAATGCATTGAAACCAATGGAAACAGCAAAAGCGTATACTTTGTCATATCTACTCTTGTAGCAAACACAGACAGCTCAAAATTACACACAATGTGTTGAAGACCAAGGCCCACAAATGTGATGTGAAATGGTTTTTCTCCCATGTTGTGTTTAAGAGAAAACAGCAAATGCTCATTTTAGGCCAAAATGCATTGAAACCAATGGAAACAGCAAAAGTGCATACTTTGCCATATCTCCTTTTGTAGCAAACAGAGATAGCTCAAAATTACACACAATGTGTTGAAGACCAAGGCCCACAAATGTAATGTGAAATAGATTTTCTCCCATGTTGTATTGAAGAGAAAACAGCAAAATCTTCTTTTAGGCCAAAATGCATTGAAACCAATGGAAAGAGCAAAAACACATACTTTGTCATATCTCCTCTTGTAGCAAACACAGACAGCTCAAAATTACACAAAATGTGTTGAAGACCATGGCCCACAAATGTGATGTGAAATGTTTTTTCTCCCATGTTGCGTTTAAGAGAAAACAGCAAATGCTCGTTTTAAGCCAGAATACATTGAAACCAATGGAAACAGCAAAAGGGCATACTTTGTGATATTCCCTCTTGTAGCAAACACAGAAAGCTCAAATTGAAAACACTGTGTTGCAGACCAAGGCCCACAAATGTGATGTGAAATGGTTTTTCTCCCATGTTGCATTTAAGAGAAAACAGCAAATGCCCGATTTTTACCAAAATGCATTGAAACCAATGGAAACAGCAGAAGTAAATTTTTTGTGATATCTTCTCTTGTAGCACACACAGACAGCTCAAAATTACACACAATGTGTTGCAGACCAAGGCCCACAAATGTGATGTGAAATGGTTTTTCTCCCATGTTGCATTTAAGAGAAAACAGCAAATGCTCATTTTAAGCCAAAATGCATTGAAACCAATGGAAACAGCAAAAGTGCATACTTTGCCATATCTCCTCTTGTTGCAAACACAGAGAGCTCAAAATTACACACAATGTGTTGCAGACCAAGGCCCACAAATGTGATGTGAAATGGTTTTTCTCCCATGTTGCATTTAAGAGAAAACAGCAAATGCCCGATTTTTACCAAAATGCATTGAAACCAATGGAAACACCAAAAGTGCATGCTTTGTGATATCTCCTCTTGTAGCAAACACAGACAGCTCAAAATTACACACAATGTGTTGAAGACCAAGGCCCTCAAATATGATGTGAAATGGTTTTTCTCCCATGTTGTGTTTAAGAGAAAACAGCAAATGCTCGTTTTAGGCCAAAATGCATTGAAACCAATGGAAACAGCAAAAGTGCATACTTTGCCATATCTCCTCTTGTAGCAGAGATAGCTCAAAATTACACACAATGTGTAGTAGACCAAGGCCCACAAATGTGATGTGAAATGGTTTTTCTCCCATGTTGCATTTAAGAGAAAACAGCAAATGCTCGTTTTAGGCTAAAATGCATTGAAATCAAATGAAACAGCAAAAGTACATACTTTGCCATATCTCCTCTTGTAGCAAACACAGAAAGCTCAAAATTACACACAATGTGTTGAAGACCAAGGCCCACAAATGTGATGTGAAATAGTTTTTCTCCCATGTTGTATTGAAGAGAAAACAGCAAAAGCTTCTTTTAGTCCAAAATGCATTGAAACCAATGGAAACAGCAAAAGCGCATACTTTGTCATATCTCCTCTTGTAGAAACCACAGACAGCTCAAAATTACACACAAGTGTTGAAGACCATGGCCCACAAATGTGATGTGAAATGGTTTTTCTCCCATGTTGCGTCTAAGAGAAAAGAGCAAATGCTCGTTTTAAGCCAGAATACATTGAAACCAATGGAAACAGCAAAAGGGCATACTTAGTGATATCTCCTCTTGTAGCAAACAAAGACAGCTCAAAATTACACACAATGTGTTGAAGGCCAAGGCCCACAAATGTGATGTGAAATGGTTTTTTTCCCATGTTGCTTTTAAGAAAAAACAGCAAATGCTCATTTTAGGCCAAACTGCATTGAAACCATTTGGAAACAGCAGAAGTAAATGCTTTGTGATATCTCCTCTTGTAGCAAACACAGACAGCTCAAAATTACACACAAGGTTTGAAGACCAAGGCCCTCAAATGTGATGTGAAATGGTTTTTCTCCTATGTTGGGTTTAAGAGAAAGCAGCAAATGCTCGTTTTAGGAATAAATGCATTGAAATTAATGGAAACTGCAAAAGAGCATACTATACCATATCTCCTCTTGTAGCAAACACAGAGAGCTTAAAATTACACACAATGTGTTGAAGACCAAGGCCCACAGATATGATGTGAAATGGTTTTTCTCCCATGTTGCGTTTAAGAGAAATCAGCAAATGCTCGTCTTAGGATAAAATGCATCGAAATCATTAGAAAAAGCAAAAGCGCATTCTTTGTGATATCTCTTCTTGTAGCAAACAGAGACAGCTCAAAATTACACACAATGTGTTGCAGACCAAGGCACACAAATGTCATGTAAAATGATTTTTCTCCCATGTTGCGTTTAAGAGAAAACAGCAAATGCTTGTTTTAGCCAAACTGCATTGAAATCAATGGAAACAGCAAAAGTGCATACTTTGTGATATCTCCTCTTATAGCAAACACAGAAAGCTCAAATTACAAACACTGTGTGGCAGACCAAGGCCCACAAATGTGATGTGAAATGGTTTTTCTCCCATGTTGCAAATAAAAGAAAACAGAAAATGCTCGTTTTTGGCCAAAATGCATTGAAACCAATGGAAACAGCAGAAGTAAATGTTTTGAGATATCTCCTCTTTTAGCAAACACAGAAAGCTCAAATTTACACACAATGTGTTGAAGACCAAGGCCCACAGATATGATGTGAAATGGTTTTTCTCCCATGTTGCGTTTAAGAGAAATCAGCAAATGCTCGTCTTAGGATAAAATGCATCGAAATCATTAGAAAAAGCAAAAGCGCATTCTTTGTGATATCTCTTCTTGTAGCAAACAGAGACAGCTCAAAATTACACACAATGTGTTGAAGACCAAGGCCCACAAATGTGATGTGAAATAGTTTTTCTCCCATGTTGTATTGAAGTGAAAACAGCAAAATCTTCTTTTAGGCCAAAATGCATTGAAACCAATGGAAACAGCAAAAGCGTATACTTTGTCATATCTACTCTTGTAGCAAACACAGACAGCTCAAAATTACACACAATGTGTTGAAGACCAAGGCCCACAAATGTGATGTGAAATGGTTTTTCTCCCATGTTGTGTTTAAGAGAAAACAGCAAATGCTCATTTTAGGCCAAAATGCATTGAAACCAATGGAAACAGCAAAAGTGCATACTTTGCCATATCTCCTTTTGTAGCAAACAGAGCTCAAAATTACACACAATGTGTTGAAGACCAAGGCCCACATATGTAATGTGAAATAGATTTTCTCCCATGTTGTATTGAAGAGAAAACAGCAAAATCTTCTTTTAGGCCAAAATGCATTGAAACCAATGGAAAGAGCAAAAACACATACTTTGTCATATCTCCTCTTGTAGCAAACACAGACAGCTCAAAAATACACAAAATGTGTTGAAGACCATGGCCCACAAATGTGATGTGAAATGTTTTTTCTCCCATGTTGCGTTTAAGAGAAAACAGCAAATGCTCGTTTTAAGCCAGAATACATTGAAACCAATGGAAACAGCAAAAGGGCATACTTTGTGATATTCCCTCTTGTAGCAAACACAGAAAGCTCAAATTGAAAACACTGTGTTGCAGACCAAGGCCCACAAATGTGATGTGAAATGGTTTTTCTCCCATGTTGCATTTAAGAGAAAACAGCAAATGCCCGATTTTTACCAAAATGCATTGAAA
This sequence comes from Taudactylus pleione, assembly GCA_031769625.1. NCBI lineage: Eukaryota > Metazoa > Chordata > Amphibia > Anura > Myobatrachidae > Taudactylus > Taudactylus pleione. Next base: position 2,222,155 of record JAUIMM010000105.1, read on the forward strand.
CCAATGGAAACAGCAGAAGTAAATTTTTTGTGATATCTTCTCTTGTAGCACACACAGACAGCTCAAAATTACACACAATGTGTTGCAGACCAAGGCCCACAAATGTGATGTGAAATGGTTTTTCTCCCATGTTGCATTTAAGAGAAAACAGCAAATGCTCATTTTAAGCCAAAATGCATTGAAACCAATGGAAACAGCAAAAGTGCATACTTTGCCATATCTCCTCTTGTTGCAAACACAGAGAGCTCAAAATTACACACAATGTGTTGAAGACCAAGGCCCACAAATGTGATGTGAAATAGTTTTTCTCCCATGTTGTATTGAAGAGAAAACAGCAAAAGCTTCTTTTAGGCCAAAATGCATTGAAACCAATGGAAACAGCAAAAGCGCATACTTTGTCATATCTCCTCTTGTAGAAACACAGACAGCTCAAAATTACACACAAGTGTTGAAGACCATGGCCCACAAATGTGATGTGAAATGTTTTTTCTCCCATGTTGCATTTAAGAGAAAACAGCAAATGCTCGTTTTAAGCCAGAATACATTGAAACCAATGGAAACAGCAAAAGGGCATACTTTGTGATATCTCCTCTTGTAGCAAACAAAGACAGCTCAAAATTACACACAATGTGTTGAAGGCCAAGGCCCACAAATGTGATGTGAAATGGTTTTTTTCCCATGTTGCGTTTAAGAGAAAACAGCAAATGCTCTTTTTAGGCCAAACTGCATTGAAACCAATGGAAACAGCAGAAGTAAATGCTTTGTGATATCTCCTCTTGTATCAAACACAGACAGCTCAAAATTACACACAATGTGTTGAAGACCAAGGCCCACAAATGTGATGTGAAATGGTTTTTCTCCCATGTTGGGTTTAAGAGAAAACAGCAAATGCTCGTTTTAGGAATAAATGCATTGAAATTAATGGAAACTGCAAAAGAGCATACTATACCATATCTCCTCTTGTAGCAAACACACAGAGCTCAAAATTACACACAATGTGTTGAAGACCAAGGCACACAAACGTGATGTGAAATGGTTTTTCTCCTATGTTGTATTGAAGTGAAAACAGCAAAAGCTTCTATTAGGCCAAAATGCATTGAAACCAATGGAAACAGCAAAAGCGCATACTTTGTCATATCTCCTCTTGTAGCAAACACAGACAGCTAAAAATTACACACAATGTGTTGAAGGCCAAGGCCCACAAATTTGATGTGAAATAGTTTTTCTCCTATGTTGTATTGAAGAGAAACAGCAAAAGCTTCTTTTAGGCCAAAATGCATTTTAACCAATGGTAACAGAAAAACTGCATTCTTTGCGATATCTCCTCTTGTAGCAAACACAGATAGCTCAAAATTACACACAATGTGTTGAAGACCAAGGCCCACAAATGTGATGTGAAATGGTTTTTCTCCCATGGTGTGTTCAATATAAATCAGCAAATGGTCGTTTTAGGCTAAAATGCATTGAAACCAAAGGACACAAAAAAGTGCATGCTTTGTGATATCTCCTCTTGTAGCAAACACAGACAGCTCAAAATTACACACAATGTGTTGAAGACCAAGGCCCTCAAATATGATGTGAAATGGTTTTTCTCCCATGTTGTGTTAAAGAGAAAACAGCAAATGCTCGTTTTAGGCTAAAATGCATTGAAACCAATGGAAACAGCAAAAGTGCATACTTTGCCATATCTCCTCTTGTAGCAGAGATAGCTCAAAATTACACTCAATGTGTAGTAGACCAAGGCCCACAAATGTGATGTGAAATGGTTTTTCTCCCATGTTGCATTTAAGAGAAAACAGCAAATGCTCGTTTTAGGCTAAAATGCATTGAAATCAAATGAAACAGCAAAAGTACATACTTTGCCATATCTCCTCTTGTAGCAAACACAGAAAGCTCAAAATTACACACAATGTGTTGAAGACCAAGGCCCACAAATGTGATGTGAAATAGTTTTTCTCCCATGTTGTATTGAAGAGAAAACAGCAAAAGCTTCTTTTCGTCCAAAATGCATTGAAACCAATGGAAACAGCAAAAGCGCATACTTTGTCAGATATCCTCTTGTAGAAACCACAGACAGCTCAAAATTACACACAAGTGTTGAAGACCATGGCCCACAAATGTGATGTGAAATGGTTTTTCTCCCTTGTTGCGTCTAAGAGAAAAGAGCAAATGCTCGTTTTAAGCCAGAATACATTGAAACCAATGGAAACAGCAAAAGGGCATACTTAGTGATATCTCCTCTTGTAGCAAACAAAGACAGCTCAAAATTACACACAATGTGTTGAAGGCCAAGGCCCACAAATGTGATGTGAAATGGTTTTTTTCCCATGTTGCGTTTAAGAAAAAACAGCAAATGCTCGTTTTAGGCCAAACTGCATTGAAACCAATGGAAACAGCAGAAGTAAATGCTTTGTGATATCTCCTCTTGTAGCAAACACAGACAGCTCAAAATTACACACAATGTTTTGAAAACCAAGGCCCTCAAATGTGATGTGAAATGGTTTTTCTCCCATGTTGGGTTTAAGAGAAAGCAGCAAATGCTCGTTTTAGGAATAAATGCATTGAAATTAATGGAAACTGCAAAAGAGCATACTATACCATATCTCCTCTTGTAGCAAACACAGAGAGCTTAAAATTACACACAATGTGTTGAAGACCAAGGCACACAAATGTCATGTAAAATGATTTTTCTCCCATGTTGCGTTTAAGAGAAAACAGCAAATGCTTGTTTTAGCCAAACTGCATTGAAATCAATGGAAACAGCAAAAGTGCACACTTTGTGATATCTCCTCTTATAGCAAACACTGAAAGCTCAAATTACAAACACTGTGTTGCAGACCAAGGCCCAGAAATGTGATGTGAAATGTTTTTTCTCCCATGTTGCATTTAAGAGAAAACAGCAAATGCCTGATTTTTACCAAAATGCATTGAAACCAATGGAAACAGCAGAAGTACATTTTTTGTGATATCTCCTCTTGTAGCACACACAGACAGCTCAAAATTACACACAATGTGTTGCAGACCAAGGCCCACAAATGTGATGTGAAATGGTTTTTCTCCCATGTTGCATTTAAGAGAAAACAGCAAAAGCTTCTTTTCGTCCAAAATGCATTGAAACCAATGGAAAGAGCAAAAACGCATACTTTGTCATATCTCCTCTTGTAGCAAACACAGACAGCGCAAAATTACACAAAATGTGTTGAAGACCAAGGCCCACAAATGCGATGTGAAATAGTTTTTCTCCCATGTTGTATTGAAGAGAAAACAGCAAAATCTTCTTTTAGGCCAAAATGCATTGAAACCAATAGAAAGAGCAAAAACGCATACTTTGTCATATCTCCTCTTGTAGCAAACACAGACAGCGCAAAATTACACAAAATGTGTTGAAGACCATGGCCCACAAATGTGATGTGAAATGTTTTTTCTCCCATGTTGCGTTTAAGAGAAAACAGCAAATGCTCGTTTTAAGCCAGAATACATTGAAACCAATAGAAACAGCAAAAGGGCATACTTTGTGATATTCCCTCTTGTAGCAAACACAGAAAGCTCAAATTGAAAACACTGTGTTGCAGACCAAGGCCCACAAATGTGATGTGAAATGGTTTTTCTCCCATGTTGCATTTAAGAGAAAACAGCAAATGCCCGATTTTTACCAAAATGCATTGAAACCAATGGAAACAGCAGAAGTGAATTTTTTGTGATATCTCCTCTTGTAGCAAACACAGACAGCTCAAAATTACACACAATGTGTTGCAGACCAAGGCCCACAAATGTAATGTGAAATGGTTTTTCTCCCATGTTGCATTTAAGAGAAATCAGCAAATGCTTGTCTTAGGATAAAATGCATTGAAATCATTAGCAAAAGTGCATTCTTTGTGAAATATTTTCTTGTAGCAAACAGAGACAGCTCAAAATTACACACAATGTGTTGAAGACCAAGGCCCACAAATGTAATGTGAAATCTTTTTTCTACCGTGTTGCATTTAAGGTAAAACAGCAAATGCTCGTTTGAGGCCAAAATGCATTGAAACTAATGTAAACAGCAAAAGTCCATGCTTTGTGATATCTCCTCTTGAAGCAAACACAGACAGCTCAAAATTACACACAATGTGTTGAAGACCAAGGCCCACAAATGTGATGTGAAATGGTTTTTCTCCCATGTTGTGTTTAAGAGAAAACAGCAAATGCTCGTTTTAGGCCAAAATGCATTGAAACCAATGGAAACAGCAAAAGTGCATACTTTGCCATATCTCCTTTTGTAGCAAACAGAGAAAGCTCAAAATTACACACAATGTGTTGAAGACCAAGGCCCACAAATGTAATGTGAAATAGTTTTTCTCCCATGTTGTATTGAAGAGAAAACAGCAAAATCTTTTTTTAGGCCAAAATGCATTGAAACCAATGGAGAGAGCCAAAAGGCATACTTTGTCATATCTCCTCTTGTAGCAAACACAGGCAGCTCAAAATTACACAAAATGTGTTGAAGACCATGGCCCACAAATGTGATGTGAAATGTTTTTTCTCCCATGTTGCGTTTAAGAGAAAACTGCAAATGCTCGTTTTAAGCCAGAATACATTGAAACCAATGGAAACAGCAAAAGGGCATACTTTGTGATATTCCCTCTTGTAGCAAACACAGAAAGCTCAAATTGAAAACACTGTGTTGCAGACCAAGGCCCACAAATGTGATGTGAAATGGTTTTTCTCCCATGTTGCATTTAAGAGAAAACAGCAAATGCCCGATTTTTACCAAAATGCATTGAAACCAATGGAAACACCAAAAGTGCATGCTTTGTGATATCTCCTCTTGTAGCAAACACAGACAGCTCAAAATTACACACAATGTGTTGAAGACCAAGGCCCACAAATGTGATGTGAAATAGTTTTTCTCCCATGTTGTATTGAAGAGAAAACAGCAAAAGCTTCTTTTAGTCCAAAATGCATTGAAACCAATGGAAACAGCAAAAGCGCATACTTTGTCATATCTCCTCTTGTAGAAACCACAGACAGCTCAAAATTACACACAAGTGTTGAAGACCATGGCCCACAAATGTGATGTGAAATGGTTTTTCTCCCATGTTGCGTCTAAGAGAAAAGAGCAAATGCTCGTTTTAAGCCAGAATACATTGAAACCAATGGAAACAGCAAAAGGGCATACTTAGTGATATCTCCTCTTGTAGCAAACACAGACAGCTCAAAATTACACACAATGGTTTGAAGACCAAGGCCCTCAAATGTGATGTGAAATGGTTTTTCTCCTATGTTGGGTTTAAGAGAAAGCAGCAAATGCTCGTTTTAGGAATAAATGCATTGAAATTGATGGAAACTGCAAAAGAGCATACTTTGTGATATCTCCTCTTATAGCAAACACAGAAAGCTCAAATTACAAACACTGTGTGGCAGACCAAGGCCCACAAATGTGATGTGAAATGGTTTTTCTCCCATGTTGCAAATAAAAGAAAACAGAAAATGCTCGTTTTTGGCCAAAATGCATTGAAACCAATGGAAACAGCAGAAGTAAATGTTTTGAGATATCTCCTCTTTTAGCAAACACAGAAAGCTCAAATTTACACACAATGTGTTGAAGACCAAGGCCCACAGATATGATGTGAAATGGTTTTTCTCCCATGTTGCGTTTAAGAGAAATCAGCAAATGCTCGTCTTAGGATAAAATGCATCGAAATCATTAGAAAAAGCAAAAGCGCATTCTTTGTGATATCTCTTCTTGTAGCAAACAGAGACAGCTCAAAATTACACACAATGTGTTGCAGACCAAGGCCCACAAATGTGATGTGAAATGTTTTTTCTCCCATGTTGCATTTAAGAGAAAACAGCAAATGTTCGTTTTAGGCCAAACTGGATTGAAATCAATGGAAACAGCAAAAGCGCATACTTTGTGATATCTCCTCTTGTAGCAAACAGAGATAGCTCAAAATTACACACAATGTGTTGAAGACCAAGGCACACAAATGTGATGTGAAATAGTTTTTCTCCCATGTTGTATTGAAGAGAAAACAGCAAAAGCTTCTTTTAGGCCAAAATGCATTGAAATCAATGGAAACAGCAAAAGCGCATACTTTGTCATATCTCCTCTTGTAGAAACACAGACAGCTCAAAATTACACACAAGTGTTGAAGACCATGGCCCACAAATGTGATGTGAAATGTTTTTTCTCCCATGTTGCATTTAAGAGAAAACAGCAAATGCTCGTTTTAAGCCAGAATACATTGAAACCAATGGAAACAGCAAAAGGGCATACTTTGTGATATCTCCTCTTGTAGCAAACAAAGACAGCTCAAAATTACACACAATGTGTTGAAGGCCAAGGCCCACAAATGTGATGTGAAATGGTTTTTTTCCCATGTTGCGTTTAAGAGAAAACAGCAAATGCTCTTTTTAGGCCAAACTGCATTGAAACCAATGGAAACAGCAGAAGTAAATGCTTTGTGATATCTCCTCTTGTATCAAACACAGACAGCTCAAAATTACACACAATGTGTTGAAGACCAAGGCCCACAAATGTGATGTGAAATGGTTTTTCTCCCATGTTGGGTTTAAGAGAAAACAGCAAATGCTCGTTTTAGGAATAAATGCATTGAAATTAATGGAAACTGCAAAAGAGCATACTATACCATATCTCCTCTTGTAGCAAACACACAGAGCTCAAAATTACACACAATGTGTTGAAGACCAAGGCACACAAACGTGATGTGAAATGGTTTTCTCCTATGTTGTATTGAAGTGAAAACAGCAAAAGCTTCTATTAGGCCAAAATGCATTGAAACCAATGGAAACAGCAAAAGCGCATACTTTGTCATATCTCCTCTTGTAGCAAACACAGACAGCTAAAAATTACACACAATGTGTTGAAGGCCAAGGCCCACAAATTTGATGTGAAATAGTTTTTCTCCTATGTTGTATTGAAGAGAAAACAGCAAAAGCTTCTTTTAGGCCAAAATGCATTTTAACCAATGGTAACAGAAAAACTGCATTCTTTGCGATATCTTCTCTTGTAGCAAACACAGATAGCTCAAAATTACACACAATGTGTTGAAGACCAAGGCCCACAAATGTGATGTGAAATGGTTTTTCTCCCATGGTGTGTTCAATATAAATCAGCAAATGGTCGTTTTAGGCTAAAATGCATTGAAACCAAAGGAAACAAAAATGTGCATGCTTTGTGATATCTCCTCTTGTAGCAAACACAGACAGCTCAAAATTACACACAATGTGTTGAAGACCAAGGCCCTCAAATATGATGTGAAATGGTTTTTCTCCCATGTTGTGTTAAAGAGAAAACAGCAAATGCTCGTTTTAGGCTAAAATGCATTGAAACCAATGGAAACAGCAAAAGTGCATACTTTGCCATATCTCCTCTTGTAGCAGAGATAGCTCAAAATTACACTCAATGTGTAGTAGACCAAGGCCCACAAATGTGATGTGAAATGGTTTTTCTCCCATGTTGCATTTAAGAGAAAACAGCAAATGCTCGTTTTAGGCTAAAATGCATTGAAATCAAATGAAACAGCAAAAGTACATACTTTGCCATATCTCCTCTTGTAGCAAACACAGAAAGCTCAAAATTACACACAATGTGTTGAAGACCAAGGCCCACAAATGTGATGTGAAATAGTTTTTCTCCCATGTTGTATTGAAGAGAAATCAGCAAAAGCTTCTTTTCGTCCAAAATGCATTGAAACCAATGGAAACAGCAAAAGCGCATACTTTGTCAGATATCCTCTTGTAGAAACCACAGACAGCTCAAAATTACACACAAGTGTTGAAGACCATGGCCCACAAATGTGATGTGAAATGGTTTTTCTCCCTTGTTGCGTCTAAGAGAAAAGAGCAAATGCTCGTTTTAAGCCAGAATACATTGAAACCAATGGAAACAGCAAAAGGGCATACTTAGTGATATCTCCTCTTGTAGCAAACAAAGACAGCTCAAAATTACACACAATGTGTTGAAGGCCAAGGCCCACAAATGTGATGTGAAATGGTTTTTTTCCCATGTTGCGTTTAAGAAAAAACAGCAAATGCTCGTTTTAGGCCAAACTGCATTGAAATCAATGGAAACAGCAAAAGTGCACACTTTGTGATATCTCCTCTTATAGCAAACACAGAAAGCTCAAATTACAAACACTGTGTTGCAGACCAAGGCCCAGAAATGTGATGTGAAATGGTTTTTCTCCTATGTTGCATTTAAGAGAAAACAGCAAATGCCTGATTTTTACCAAAATGCATTGAAACCAATGGAAACAGCAGAAGTACATTTTTTGTGATATCTCCTCTTGTAGCACACACAGACAGCTCAAAATTACACACAATGTGTTGCAGACCAAGGCCCACAAATGTGATGTGAAATGGTTTTTCTCCCATGTTGTGTTTAAGAGAAAACAGCAAATGCTCGTCTTAGGATAAAATGCATTGAAATCATTAGCAAAAGTGCATTCTTTGTGAAATATTTTCTTGTAGCAAACAGAGACAGCTCAAAATTACACACAATGTGTTGAAGACCAAGGCCCACAAATGTAATGTGAAATCTTTTTTCTACCGTGTTGCATTTAAGGTAAAACAGCAAATGCTCGTTTGAGGCCAAAATGCATTGAAACTAATGTAAACAGCAAAAGTCCATGCTTTGTGATATCTCCTCTTGAAGCAAACACAGACAGCTCAAAATTACACACAATGTGTTGAAGACCAAGGCCCACAAATGTAATGTGAAATGGTTTTTCTCCCATGTTGTGTTTAAGAGAAAACAGCAAATGCTCGTTTTAGGCCAAAATGCATTGAAACCAATGGAAACAGCAAAAGTGCATACTTTGCCATATCTCCTTTTGTAGCAAACAGAGAAAGCTCAAAATTACACACAATGTGTTGAAGACCAAGGCCCACAAATGTAATGTGAAATAGTTTTTCTCCCATGTTGTATTGAAGAGAAAACAGCAAAATCTTCTTTTAGGCCAAAATGCATTGAAACCAATGGAAAGAGCAAAAACACATACTTTGTCATATCTCCTCTTGTAGCAAACACAGGCAGCTCAAAATTACACAAAATGTGTTGAAGACCATGGCCCACAAATGTGATGTGAAATGTTTTTTCTCCCATGTTGCGTTTAAGAGAAAACTGCAAATGCTCGTTTTAAGCCAGAATACATTGAAACCAATGGAAACAGCAAAAGGGCATACTTTGTGATATTCCCTCTTGTAGCAAACACAGAAAGCTCAAATTGAAAACACTGTGTTGCAGACCAAGGCCCACAAATGTGATGTGAAATGGTTTTTCTCCCATGTTGCATTTAAGAGAAAACAGCAAATGCCCGATTTTTACCAAAATGCATTGAAACCAATGGAAACACCAAAAGTGCATGCTTTGTGATATCTCCTCTTGTAGCAAACACAGACAGCTCAAAATTACACACAATGTGTTGAAGACCAAGACCCTCAAATATGATGTGAAATGGTTTTTCTCCCATGTTGTGTTTAAGAGAAAACAGCAAATGCTCGTTTTAGGCCAAAATGCATTGAAACCAATGGAAACAGCAAAAGTGCATACTTTGCCATATCTCCTCTTGTAGCAGAGATAGCTCAAAATTACACACAATGTGTAGTAGACCAAGGCCCACAAATGTGATGTGAAATAGTTTTTCTCCCATGTTGTATTGAAGAGAAAACAGCAAAAGCTTCTTTTAGTCCAAAATGCATTGAAACCAATGGAAACAGCAAAAGCGCATACTTTGTCATATCTCCTCTTGTAGAAACCACAGACAGCTCAAAATTACACACAAGTGTTGAAGACCATGGCCCACAAATGTGATGTGAAATGGTTTTTCTCCCATGTTGCGTCTAAGAGAAAAGAGCAAATGCTCGTTTTAAGCCAGAATACATTGAAACCAATGGAAACAGCAAAAGGGCATACTTAGTGATATCTCCTCTTGTAGCAAACAAAGACAGCTCAAAATTACACACAATGTGTTGAAGGCCAAGGCCCACAAATGTGATGTGAAATGGTTTTTTTCCCATGTTGCTTTTAAGAAAAAACAGCAAATGCTCATTTTAGGCCAAACTGCATTGAAACCAATGGAAACAGCAGAAGTAAATGCTTTGTGATATCTCCTCTTGTAGCAAACACAGACTGCTCAAAATTACACACAATGGTTTGAAGACCAAGGCCCTCAAATGTGATGTGAAATGGTTTTTCTCCTATGTTGGGTTTAAGAGAAAGCAGCAAATGCTCGTTTTAGGAATAAATGCATTGAAATTAATGGAAACTGCAAAAGAGCATACTATACCATATCTCCTCTTGTAGCAAACACAGAGAGCTTAAAATTACACACAATGTGTTGAAGACCAAGGCACACAAATGTCATGTAAAATGATTTTTCTCCCATGTTGCGTTTAAGAGAAAACAGCAAATGCTTGTTTTAGCCAAACTGCATTGAAATCAATGGAAACAGCAAAAGAGCATACTTTGTGATATCTCCTCTTATAGCAAACACAGAAAGCTCAAATTACAAACACTGTGTGGCAGACCAAGGCCCACAAATGTGATGTGAAATGGTTTTTCTCCCATGTTGCAAATAAAAGAAAACAGAAAATGCTCGTTTTTGGCCAAAATGCATTGAAACCAATGGAAACAGCAGAAGTAAATGTTTTGAGATATCTCCTCTTTTAGCAAACACAGAAAGCTCAAATTTACACACAATGTGTTGAAGACCAAGGCCCACAGATATGATGTGAAATGGTTTTTCTCCCATGTTGCGTTTAAGAGAAATCAGCAAATGCTCGTCTTAGGATAAAATGCATCGAAATCATTAGAAAAAGCAAAAGCGCATTCTTTGTGATATCTCTTCTTGTAGCAAACAGAGACAGCTCAAAATTACACACAATGTGTTGCAGACCAAGGCCCACAAATGTGATGTGAAATGTTTTTTCTCCCATGTTGCATTTAAGAGAAAACAGCAAATGTTCGTTTTAGGCCAAACTGGATTGAAATCAATGGAAACAGCAAAAGCGCATACTTTGTGATATCTCCTCTTGTAGCAAACAGAGATAGCTCAAAATTACACACAATGTGTTGAAGACCAAGGCACACAAATGTGATGTGAAATAGTTTTTCTCCCATGTTGTATTGAAGAGAAAACAGCAAAATCTTCTTTTAGGCCAAAATGCATTGAAACCAATGGAAAGAGCAAAAACACATACTTTGTCATATCTCCTCTTGTAGCAAACACAGACAGCTCAAAATTACACAAAATGTGTTGAAGACCATGGCCCACAAATGTGATGTGAAATGTTTTTTCTCCCATGTTGCGTTTAAGAGAAAACAGCAAATGCTCGTTTTAAGCCAGAATACATTGAAACCAATGGAAACAGCAAAAGGGCATACTTTGTGATATTCCCTCTTGTAGCAAACACAGAAAGCTCAAATTGAAAACACTGTGTTGCAGACCAAGGCCCACAAATGTGATGTGAAATGGTTTTTCTCCCATGTTGCATTTAAGAGAAAACAGCAAATGCCCGATTTTTACCAAAATGCATTGAAACCAATGGAAAGAGCAGAAGTAAATTTTTTGTGATATCTTCTCTTGTAGCACACACAGACAGCTCAAAATTACACACAATGTGTTGCAGACCAAGGCCCACAAATGTGATGTGAAATGGTTTTTCTCCCATGTTGCATTTAAGAGAAAACAGCAAATGCTCATTTTAAGCCAAAATGCATTGAAACCAATGGAAACAGCAAAAGTGCATACTTTGCCATATCTCCTCTTGTTGCAAACACAGAGAGCTCAAAATTACACACAATGTGTTGAAGACCAAGGCCCACAAATGTGGTGTGAAATAGTTTTTCTCCCATGTTGTATTGAAGAGAAAACAGCAAAAGCTTCTTTTAGGCCAAAATGCATTGAAACCAATGGAAACAGCAAAAGCGCATACTTTGTCATATCTCCTCTTGTAGAAACACAGACAGCTCAAAATTACACACAAGTGTTGAAGACCATGGCCCACAAATGTGATGTGAAATGTTTTTTCTCCCATGTTGCATTTAAGAGAAAACAGCAAATGCTCGTTTTAAGCCAGAATACATTGAAACCAATGGAAACAGCAAAAGGGCATACTTTGTGATATCTCCTCTTGTAGCAAACAAAGACAGCTCAAAATTACACACAATGTGTTGAAGGCCAAGGCCCACAAATGTGATGTGAAATGGTTTTTTTCCCATGTTGCGTTTAAGAGAAAACAGCAAATGCTCTTTTTAGGCCAAACTGCATTGAAACCAATGGAAACAGCAGAAGTAAATGCTTTGTGATATCTCCTCTTGTATCAAACACAGACAGCTCAAAATTACACACAATGTGTTGAAGACCAAGGCCCACAAATGTGATGTGAAATGGTTTTTCTCCCATGTTGGGTTTAAGAGAAAACAGCAAATGCTCGTTTTAGGAATAAATGCATTGAAATTAATGGAAACTGCAAAAGAGCATACTATACCATATCTCCTCTTGTAGCAAACACACAGAGCTCAAAATTACACACAATATGTTGAAGACCAAGGCACACAAATGTGATGTGAAATGGTTTTTCTCCTATGTTGTATTGAAGTGAAAACAGCAAAAGCTTCTATTAGGCCAAAATGCATTTTAACCAATGGTAACAGAAAAACTGCATTCTTTGCGATATCTCCTCTTGTAGCAAACACAGATAGCTCAAAATTACACACAATGTGTTGAAGACCAAGGCCCACAAATGTGATGTGAAATGGTTTTTCTCCCATGTTGTGTTTAAGAGAAAACAGCAAATGCTCGTTTTAAGCCAGAATACATTGAAACCAATGGAAACAGCAAAAGGGCATACTTTGTGATATTCCCTCTTGTAGCAAACACAGAAAGCTCAAATTGAAAACACTGTGTTGCAGACCAAGGCCCACAAATGTGATGTGAAATGGTTTTTCTCCCATGTTGCATTTACGAGAAAACAGCAAATGCCCGATTTTTACCAAAATGCATTGAAACCAATGGAAACACCAAAAGTGCATGCTTTGTGATATCTCCTCTTGTAGCAAACACAGACAGCTCAAAATTACACACAATGTATTGAAGACCAAGGCCCTCAAATATGATGTGAAATGGTTTTTCTCCCATGTTGTGTTTAAGAGAAAACAGCAAATGCTCGTTTTAGGCCAAAATGCATTGAAACCAATGGAAACAGCAAAAGTGCATACTTTGCCATATCTCCTCTTGTAGCAGAGATAGCTCAAAATTACACACAATGTGTAGTAGACCAAGGCCCACAAATGTGATGTGAAATGGTTTTTCTCCCATGTTGCATTTAAGAGAAAACAGCAAATGCTCGTTTTAGGCTAAAATGCATTGAAATCAAATGAAACAGCAAAAGTACATACTTTGCCATATCTCCTCTTGTAGCAAACACAGAAAGCTCAAAATTACACACAATGTGTTGAAGACCAAGGCCCACAAATGTGATGTGAAATGGTTTTTCTCCCATGTTGCGTCTAAGAGAAAAGAGCAAATGCTCGTTTTAAGCCAGAATACATTGAAACCAATGGAAACAGCAAAAGGGCATACTTAGTGATATCTCCTCTTGTAGAAAACACAGACAGCTCAAAATTACACACAATGTGTTGAAGACCAAGGCACACAAATGTCATGTAAAATGATTTTTCTCCCATGTTGCGTTTAAGAGAAAACAGCAAATGCTTGTTTTAGCCAAACTGCATTGAAATCAATGGAAACAGCAAAAGTGCACACTTTGTGATATCTCCTCTTATAGCAAACACAGAAAGCTCAAATTACAAACACTGTGTTGCAGACCAAGGCCCAGAAATGTGATGTGAAATGGTTTTTCTCCCATGTTGCATTTAAGAGAAAACAGCAAATGCCTGATTTTTACCAAAATGCATTGAAACCAATGGAAACAGCAGAAGTACATTTTTTGTGATATCTCCTCTTGTAGCACACACAGACAGCTCAAAATTACACACAATGTGTTGCAGACCAAGGCCCACAAATGTGATGTGAAATGGTTTTTCTCCCATGTTGCATTTAAGAGAAAACAGCAAATGCTCATTTTAGGCCAAAATGCATTGAAACCAATGGAAACAGCAAAAGTGCATACTTTGCCATATCTCCTCTTGTAGCAAACACAGAGAGCTCAAAATTACACACAATGTGTTGAATACCAAGGCCCACAAATGCGATGTGAAATAGTTTTTCTCCCATGTTGTATTGAAGAGAAAACAGCAAAATCTTCTTTTAGGCCAAAATGCATTGAAACCAATGGAAAGAGCAAAAACGCATACTTTGTCATATCTCCTCTTGTAGCAAACACAGACAGCGCAAAATTACACAAAATGTGTTGAAGACCATGGCCCACAAATGTGATGTGAAATGTTTTTTCTCCCATGTTACGTTTAAGAGAAAACAGCAAATGCTCGTTTTAAGCCAGAATACATTGAAACCAATAGAAACAGCAAAAGGGCATACTTTGTGATATTCCCTCTTGTAGCAAACACAGAAAGCTCAAATTGAAAACACTGTGTTGCAGACCAAGGCCCACAAATGTGATGTGAAATGGTTTTTCTCCCATGTTGCATTTAAGAGAAAACAGCAAATGCCCGATTTTTACCAAAATGCATTGAAACCAATGGAAACAGCAGAAGTGAATTTTTTGTGATATCTCCTCTTGTAGCAAACACAGACAGCTCAAAATTACACACAATGTGTTGCAGACCAAGGCCCTCAAATATGATGTGAAATGGTTTTTCTCCCATGTTGTGTTTAAGAGAAAACAGCAAATGCTCGTTTTAGGCTAAAATGCATTGAAACCAATGGAAACAGCAAAAGTGCATACTTTGCCATATCTCCTCTTGTAGCAGAGATAGCTCAAAATTACACACAATGTGTAGTAGACCAAGGCCCACAAATGTGATGTGAAATGGTTTTTCTCCCATGTTGCATTTAAGAGAAAACAGCAAAAGCTTCTTTTAGTCCAAAATGCATTGAAGCCAATGGAAACAGCAAAAGCGCATACTTTGTCATATCTCCTCTTGTAGAAACCACAGACAGCTCAAAATTACACACAAGTGTTGAAGACCATGGCCCACAAATGTGATGTGAAATGGTTTTTCTCCCATGTTGCGTCTAAGAGAAAAGAGCAAATGCTCGTTTTAAGCCAGAATACATTGAAACCAATGGAAACAGCAAAAGGGCATACTTAGTGATATCTCCTCTTGTAGCAAACAAAGACAGCTCAAAATTACACACAATGTGTTGAAGGCCAAGGCCCACAAATGTGATGTGAAATGGTTTTTGTCCCATGTTGCGTTTAAGAGAAAACAGAAAATGCTAATTTTAGGCCAAACTGCATTGAAACCAATGGAAACAGCAGAAGTAAATGCTTTGTGATATCTCCTCTTGTAGCAAACACAGACAGCTCAAAATTACACACAATGTGTTGGAGACCAGGGCCCACAAATGTGATGTGAAATGGTTTTTCTCCCATGTTGGGTTTAAGAGAAAACAGCAAATGCTCATTTTAGGAATAAATGCATTGAAATCAATGGAAACTGCAAATGCGCATACTTTGTGATATCTCCTCTTATAGCAAACACAGAAAGCTCAAATTACAAACACTGTGTTGCAGACCAAGGCCCAGAAATGTGATGTGAAATGGTTTTTCTCCCATGTTGCATTTAAGAGAAAACAGCAAATGCCCGATTTTTACCAAAATGCATTGAAACCAATGGAAACAGCAGATGTAAATTTTTTGTGATATCTCCTCTTGTAGCACACACAGACAGCTCAAAATTACACACAATGTGTTGCAGACCAAGGCCCACAAATGTGATGTGAAATGGTTTTTCTCCCATGTTGTGTTTAAGAGAAAACAGCAAATGCTCGTTTTAGGCCAAAATGCATTGAAACCAATGGAAACAGCAAAAGTGCATACTTTGCCATATCTCCTCTTGTAGCAGAGATAGCTCAAAATTACACACAATGTGTAGTAGACCAAGGCCCACAAATGTGATGTGAAATAGTTTTTCTCCCATGTTGCATTTAAGAGAAAACAGCAAATGTTCGTTTTAGGCCAAACTGGATTGAAATCAATGGAAACAGCAAAAACGCATACTTTGTGATATCTCCTCTTGTAGCAAACAGAGATAGCTCAAAATTACACACAATGTGTTGAAGACCAAGGCACACAAATGTGATGTGAAATAGTTTTTCTCCCATGTTGTATTGAAGAGAAAACAGCAAAATCTTCTTTTAGGCCAAAATGCATTGAAACCAATGGAAAGAGCAAAAACACATACTTTGTCATATCTCCTCTTGTAGCAAACACAGACAGCTCAAAATTACACAAAATGTGTTGAAGACCATGGCCCACAAATGTGATGTGAAATGTTTTTTCTCCCATGTTGCGTTTAAGAGAAAACAGCAAATGCTCGTTTTAAGCCAGAATACATTGAAACCAATGGAAACAGCAAAAGGGCATACTTTGTGATATTCCCTCTTGTAGCAAACACAGAAAGCTCAAATTGAAAACACTGTGTTGCAGACCAAGGCCCACAAATGTGATGTGAAATGGTTTTTCTCCCATGTTGCATTTAAGAGAAAACAGCAAATGCCCGATTTTTACCAAAATGCATTGAAACCAATGGAAAGAGCAGAAGTAAATTTTTTGTGATATCTTCTCTTGTAGCACACACAGACAGCTCAAAATTACACACAATGTGTTGCAGACCAAGGCCCACAAATGTGATGTGAAATGGTTTTTCTCCCATGTTGCATTTAAGAGAAAACAGCAAATGCTCATTTTAAGCCAAAATGCATTGAAACCAATGGAAACAGCAAAAGTGCATACTTTGCCATATCTCCTCTTGTTGCAAACACAGAGAGCTCAAAATTACACACAATGTGTTGAAGACCAAGGCCCACAAATGTGATGTGAAATAGTTTTTCTCCCATGTTGTATTGAAGAGAAAACAGCAAAAGCTTCTTTTAGGCCAAAATGCATTGAAACCAATGGAAACAGCAAAAGCGCATACTTTGTCATATCTCCTCTTGTAGAAACACAGACAGCTGAAAATTACACACAAGTGTTGAAGACCATGGCCCACAAATGTGATGTGAAATGTTTTTTCTCCCATGTTGCATTTAAGAGAAAACAGCAAATGCTCGTTTTAAGCCAGAATACATTGAAACCAATGGAAACAGCAAAAGGGCATACTTTGTGATATCTCCTCTTGTAGCAAACAAAGACAGCTCAAAATTACACACAATGTGTTGAAGGCCAAGGCCCACAAATGTGATGTGAAATGGTTTTTTTCCCATGTTGCGTTTAAGAGAAAACAGCAAATGCTCTTTTTAGGCCAAACTGCATTGAAACCAATGGAAACAGCAGAAGTAAATGCTTTGTGATATCTCCTCTTGTATCAAACACAGACAGCTCAAAATTACACACAATGTGTTGAAGACCAAGGCCCACAAATGTGATGTGAAATGGTTTTTCTCCCATGTTGGGTTTAAGAGAAAACAGCAAATGCTCGTTTTAGGAATAAATGCATTGAAATTAATGGAAACTGCAAAAGAGCATACTATACCATATCTCCTCTTGTAGCAAACACACAGAGCTCAAAATTACACACAATATGTTGAAGACCAAGGCACACAAATGTGATGTGAAATGGTTTTTCTCCTATGTTGTATTGAAGTGAAAACAGCAAAAGCTTCTATTAGGCCAAAATGCATTTTAACCAATGGTAACAGAAAAACTGCATTCTTTGCGATATCTCCTCTTGTAGCAAACACAGATAGCTCAAAATTACACACAATGTGTTGAAGACCAAGGCCCACAAATGTGATGTGAAATGGTTTTTCTCCCATGGTGTGTTCAATATAAATCAGCAAATGGTCGTTTTAGGCTAAAATGCATTGAAACCAAAGGAAACAAAAAAAGTGCATGCTTTGTGATATCTCCTCTTGTAGCAAACACAGACAGCTCAAAATTACACACAATGTGTTGAAGACCAAGGCCCTCAAATATGATGTGAAATGGTTTTTCTCCCATGTTGTGTTTAAGAGAAAACAGCAAATGCTCGTTTTAAGCCAGAATACATTGAAACCAATGGAAACAGCAAAAGGGCATACTTTGTGATATTCCCTCTTGTAGCAAACACAGAAAGCTCAAATTGAAAACACTGTGTTGCAGACCAAGGCCCACAAATGTGATGTGAAATGGTTTTTCTCCCATGTTGCATTTACGAGAAAACAGCAAATGCCCGATTTTTACCAAAATGCATTGAAACCAATGGAAACACCAAAAGTGCATGCTTTGTGATATCTCCTCTTGTAGCAAACACAGACAGCTCAAAATTACACACAATGTGTTGAAGACCAAGGCCCTCAAATATGATGTGAAATGGTTTTTCTCCCATGTTGTGTTTAAGAGAAAACAGCAAATGCTCGTTTTAGGCCAAAATGCATTGAAACCAATGGAAACAGCAAAAGTGCATACTTTGCCATATCTCCTCTTGTAGCAGAGATAGCTCAAAATTACACACAATGTGTAGTAGACCAAGGCCCACAAATGTGATGTGAAATGGTTTTTCTCCCATGTTGCATTTAAGAGAAAACAGCAAATGCTCGTTTTAGGCTAAAATGCATTGAAATCAAATGAAACAGCAAAAGTACATACTTTGCCATATCTCCTCTTGTAGCAAACACAGAAAGCTCAAAATTACACACAATGTGTTGAAGACCAAGGCCCACAAATGTGATGTGAAATGGTTTTTCTCCCATGTTGCGTCTAAGAGAAAAGAGCAAATGCTCGTTTTAAGCCAGAATACATTGAAACCAATGGAAACAGCAAAAGGGCATACTTAGTGATATCTCCTCTTGTAGCAAACACAGACAGCTCAAAATTACACACAATGTGTTGAAGACCAAGGCCCACAAATGTGATGTGAAATGGTTTTTCTCCCATGTTGCTTTTAAGAAAAAACAGCAAATGCTCATTTTAGGCCAAACTGCATTGAAACCAATGGAAACAGCAGAAGTAAATGCTTTGTGATATCTCCTCTTGTAGCAAACACAGACAGCTCAAAATTACACACAATGGTTTGAAGACCAAGGCCCTCAAATGTGATGTGAAATGGTTTTTCTCCTATGTTGGGTTTAAGAGAAAGCAGCAAATGCTCGTTTTAGGAATAAATGCATTGAAATTAATGGAAACTGCAAAAGAGCATACTATACCATATCTCCTCTTGTAGCAAACACAGAGAACTTAAAATTACACACAATGTGTTGAAGACCAAGGCACACAAATGTCATGTAAAATGATTTTTCTCCCATGTTGCGTTTAAGAGAAAACAGCAAATGCTTGTTTTAAGCCAGAATACATTGAAACCAATAGAAACAGCAAAAGGGCATACTTTGTGATATTCCCTCTTGTAGCAAACACAGAAAGCTCAAATTGAAAACACTGTGTTGCAGACCAAGGCCCACAAATGTGATGTGAAATGGTTTTTCTCCCATGTTGCATTTAAGAGAAAACAGCAAATGCCCGATTTTTACCAAAATGCATTGAAACCAATGGAAACAGCAGAAGTGAATTTTTTGTGATATCTCCTCTTGTAGCAAACACAGACAGCTCAAAATTACACACAATGTGTTGCAGACCAAGGCCCTCAAATATGATGTGAAATGGTTTTTCTCCCATGTTGTGTTTAAGAGAAAACAGCAAATGCTCGTTTTAGGCTAAAATGCATTGAAACCAATGGAAACAGCAAAAGTGCATACTTTGCCATATCTCCTCTTGTAGCAGAGATAGCTCAAAATTACACACAATGTGTAGTAGACCAAGGCCCACAAATGTGATGTGAAATGGTTTTTCTCCCATGTTGCATTTAAGAGAAAACAGCAAAAGCTTCTTTTAGTCCAAAATGCATTGAAGCCAATGGAAACAGCAAAAGCGCATACTTTGTCATATTTCCTCTTGTAGAAACCACAGACAGCTCAAAATTACACACAAGTGTTGAAGACCATGGCCCACAAATGTGATGTGAAATGGTTTTTCTCCCATGTTGCGTCTAAGAGAAAAGAGCAAATGCTCGTTTTAAGCCAGAATACATTGAAACCAATGGAAACAGCAAAAGGGCATACTTAGTGATATCTCCTCTTGTAGCAAACAAAGACAGCTCAAAATTACACACAATGTGTTGAAGGCCAAGGCCCACAAATGTGATGTGAAATGGTTTTTGTCCCATGTTGCGTTTAAGAGAAAACAGAAAATGCTAATTTTAGGCCAAACTGCATTGAAACCAATGGAAACAGCAGAAGTAAATGCTTTGTGATATCTCCTCTTGTAGCAAACACAGACAGCTCAAAATTACACACAATGTGTTGGAGACCAGGGCCCACAAATGTGATGTGAAATGGTTTTTCTCCCATGTTGGGTTTAAGAGAAAACAGCAAATGCTCATTTTAGGAATAAATGCATTGAAATCAATGGAAACTGCAAATGCGCATACTATACCATATCTCCTCTTGTAGCAAACACAGAGAGCTCAAAATTACACACAATGTGTTGAAGACCAAGGCCCACATATGTGATGTGAAATAGTTTTTCTCCCATGTTGTGTTTAAGAGAAAAGAGCAAATGGTCGTTTAAACCAAAATGCATTGAAACCAATGGAATCAGCAAAAGTGCATACTTTGCCATATCTCCTCTTGTAGCAAACACAGAGAGCTCAAAATTACACACAATGTGTTGAAGACCAAGGCACACAAATGTGATGTGAAATAGTATTTCTCCCATGTTGTATTGAAGAGAAAACAGCAAAAGCTTCTTTTAGGCCAAAATGCATTGAAACCAATGGAAACAGCAAAAGCGCATACTTTGTGATATCTCCTCTTGTAGAAACCACAGACAGCTCAAAATTACACACAAGTGTTGAAGACCATGGCCCACAAATGTGATGTGAAATGGTTTTTCTCCCATGTTGTGTCTAAGAGAAAAGAGCAAATGCTCGTTTTAAGCCAGAATACATTGAAACCAATGGAAACAGCAAAAGGGCATACTTAGTGATATCTCCTCTTGTAGCAAACAAAGAAAGCTCAAAATTACACACAATGTGTTGAAGGCCAAGGCCCACAAATGTGATGTGAAATGGTTTTTTTCCCATGTTGCGTTTAAGAAAAAACAGCAAATGCTCGTTTTAGGCCAAACTGCATTGAAACCAATGGAAACAGCAGAAGTAAATGCTTTGTGATATCTCCTCTTGTAGCAAACACAGACAGCTCAAAATTACACACAATGTTTTGAAGACCAAGGCCCACAAATGTAATGTGAAATGGTTTTTCTCCCATGTTGGGTTTAAGAGAAAACAGCAAATGCTTGTTTTAGCCAAACTGCATTGAAATCAATGGAAACAGCAAAAGTGCATACTTTGTGATATCTCCTCTTATAGCAAACACAGAAAGCTCAAATTACAAACACTGTGTTGCAGACCAAGGCCCAGAAATGTGATGTGAAATGGTTTTTCTCCCATGTTGCATTTAAGAGAAAACAGCAAATGCCCGATTTTTACCAAAATGCATTGAAACCAATGGAAACAGCAGATGTAAATTTTTTGTGATATCTCCTCTTGTAGCACACACAGACAGCTCAAAATTACACACAATGTGTTGCAGACCAAGGCCCACAAATGTGATGTGAAATGGTTTTTCTCCCATGTTGTGTTTAAGAGAAAACAGCAAATGCTCGTTTTAGGCCAAAATGCATTGAAACCAATGGAAACAGCAAAAGTGCATACTTTGCCATATCTCCTCTTGTAGCAGAGATAGCTCAAAATTACACACAATGTGTAGTAGACCAAGGCCCACAAATGTGATGTGAAATAGTTTTTCTCCCATGTTGTATTGAAGAGAAAACAGCAAAAGCTTCTTTTAGTCCAAAATGCATTGAAACCAATGGAAACAGCAAAAGCGCATACTTTGTCATATCTCCTCTTGTAGAAACCACAGACAGCTCAAAATTACACACAAGTGTTGAAGACCATGGCCCACAAATGTGATGTGAAATGGTTTTTCTCCCATGTTGCGTCTAAGAGAAAAGAGCAAATGCTCGTTTTAAGCCAGAATACATTGAAACCAATGGAAACAGCAAAAGGGCATACTTAGTGATATCTCCTCTTGTAGCAAACAAAGACAGCTCAAAATTACACACAATGTGTTGAAGGCCAAGGCCCACAAATGTGATGTGAAATGGTTTTTTTCCCATGTTGCTTTTAAGAAAAAACAGCAAATGCTCATTTTAGGCCAAACTGCATTGAAACCAATGGAAACAGCAGAAGTAAATGCTTTGTGATATCTCCTCTTGTAGCAAACACAGACTGCTCAAAATTACACACAATGGTTTGAAGACCAAGGCCCTCAAATGTGATGTGAAATGGTTTTTCTCCTATGTTGGGTTTAAGAGAAAGCAGCAAATGCTCGTTTTAGGAATAAATGCATTGAAATTAATGGAAACTGCAAAAGAGCATACTATACCATATCTCCTCTTGTAGCAAACACAGAGAGCTTAAAAATACACACAATGTGTTGAAGACCAAGGCACACAAATGTCATGTAAAATGATTTTTCTCCCATGTTGCGTTTAAGAGAAAACAGCAAATGCTTGTTTTAGCCAAACTGCATTGAAATCAATGGAAACAGCAAAAGAGCATACTTTGTGATATCTCCTCTTATAGCAAACACAGAAAGCTCAAATTACAAACACTGTGTGGCAGACCAAGGCCCACAAATGTGATGTGAAATGGTTTTTCTCCCATGTTGCAAATAAAAGAAAACAGAAAATGCTCGTTTTTGGCCAAAATGCATTGAAACCAATGGAAACAGCAGAAGTAAATGTTTTGAGATATCTCCTCTTTTAGCAAACACAGAAAGCTCAAATTTACACACAATGTGTTGAAGACCAAGGCCCACAGATATGATGTGAAATGGTTTTTCTCCCATGTTGCGTTTAAGAGAAATCAGCAAATGCTCGTCTTAGGATAAAATGCATCGAAATCATTAGAAAAAGCAAAAGCGCATTCTTTGTGATATCTCTTCTTGTAGCAAACAGAGACAGCTCAAAATTACACACAATGTGTTGCAGACCAAGGCCCACAAATGTGATGTGAAATGTTTTTTCTCCCATGTTGCATTTAAGAGAAAACAGCAAATGTTCGTTTTAGGCCAAACTGGATTGAAATCAATGGAAACAGCAAAAGCGCATACTTTGTGATATCTCCTCTTGTAGCAAACAGAGATAGCTCAAAATTACACACAATGTGTTGAAGACCAAGGCACACAAATGTGATGTGAAATAGTTTTTCTCCCATGTTGTATTGAAGAGAAAACAGCAAAATCTTCTTTTAGGCCAAAATGCATTGAAACCAATGGAAAGAGCAAAAACACATACTTTGTCATATCTCCTCTTGTAGCAAACACAGACAGCTCAAAATTACACAAAATGTGTTGAAGACCATGGCCCACAAATGTGATGTGAAATGTTTTTTCTCCCATGTTGCGTTTAAGAGAAAACAGCAAATGCTCGTTTTAAGCCAGAATACATTGAAACCAATGGAAACAGCAAAAGGGCATACTTTGTGATATTCCCTCTTGTAGCAAACACAGAAAGCTCAAATTGAAAACACTGTGTTGCAGACCAAGGCCCACAAATGTGATGTGAAATGGTTTTTCTCCCATGTTGCATTTAAGAGAAAACAGCAAATGCCCGATTTTTACCAAAATGCATTGAAACCAATGGAAAGAGCAGAAGTAAATTTTTTGTGATATCTTCTCTTGTAGCACACACAGACAGCTCAAAATTACACACAATGTGTTGCAGACCAAGGCCCACAAATGTGATGTGAAATGGTTTTTCTCCCATGTTGCATTTAAGAGAAAACAGCAAATGCTCATTTTAAGCCAAAATGCATTGAAACCAATGGAAACAGCAAAAGTGCATACTTTGCCATATCTCCTCTTGTTGCAAACACAGAGAGCTCAAAATTACACACAATGTGTTGAAGACCAAGGCCCACAAATGTGATGTGAAATAGTTTTTCTCCCATGTTGTATTGAAGAGAAAACAGCAAAAGCTTCTTTTAGGCCAAAATGCATTGAAACCAATGGAAACAGCAAAAGCGCATACTTTGTCATATCTCCTCTTGTAGAAACACAGACAGCTCAAAATTACACACAAGTGTTGAAGACCATGGCCCACAAATGTGATGTGAAATGTTTTTTCTCCCATGTTGCATTTAAGAGAAAACAGCAAATGCTCGTTTTAAGCCAGAATACATTGAAACCAATGGAAACAGCAAAAGGGCATACTTTGTGATATCTCCTCTTGTAGCAAACAAAGACAGCTCAAAATTACACACAATGTGTTGAAGGCCAAGGCCCACAAATGTGATGTGAAATGGTTTTTTTCCCATGTTGCGTTTAAGAGAAAACAGCAAATGCTCTTTTTAGGCCAAACTGCATTGAAACCAATGGAAACAGCAGAAGTAAATGCTTTGTGATATCTCCTCTTGTATCAAACACAGACAGCTCAAAATTACACACAATGTGTTGAAGACCAAGGCCCACAAATGTGATGTGAAATGGTTTTTCTCCCATGTTGGGTTTAAGAGAAAACAGCAAATGCTCGTTTTAGGAATAAATGCATTGAAATTAATGGAAACTGCAAAAGAGCATACTATACCATATCTCCTCTTGTAGCAAACACACAGAGCTCAAAATTACACACAATATGTTGAAGACCAAGGCACACAAATGTGATGTGAAATGGTTTTTCTCCTATGTTGTATTGAAGTGAAAACAGCAAAAGCTTCTATTAGGCCAAAATGCATTTTAACCAATGGTAACAGAAAAACTGCATTCTTTGCGATATCTCCTCTTGTAGCAAACACAGATAGCTCAAAATTACACACAATGTGTTGAAGACCAAGGCCCACAAATGTGATGTGAAATGGTTTTTCTCCCATGGTGTGTTCAATATAAATCAGCAAATGGTCGTTTTAGGCTAAAATGCATTGAAACCAAAGGAAACAAAAAAAGTGCATGCTTTGTGATATCTCCTCTTGTAGCAAACACAGACAGCTCAAAATTACACACAATGTGTTGAAGACCAAGGCCCTCAAATATGATGTGAAATGGTTTTTCTCCCATGTTGTGTTTAAGAGAAAACAGCAAATGCTCGTTTTAAGCCAGAATACATTGAAACCAATGGAAACAGCAAAAGGGCATACTTTGTGATATTCCCTCTTGTAGCAAACACAGAAAGCTCAAATTGAAAACACTGTGTTGCAGACCAAGGCCCACAAATGTGATGTGAAATGGTTTTTCTCCCATGTTGCATTTACGAGAAAACAGCAAATGCCCGATTTTTACCAAAATGCATTGAAACCAATGGAAACACCAAAAGTGCATGCTTTGTGATATCTCCTCTTGTAGCAAACACAGACAGCTCAAAATTACACACAATGTGTTGAAGACCAAGGCCCTCAAATATGATGTGAAATGGTTTTTCTCCCATGTTGTGTTTAAGAGAAAACAGCAAATGCTCGTTTTAGGCCAAAATGCATTGAAACCAATGGAAACAGCAAAAGTGCATACTTTGCCATATCTCCTCTTGTAGCAGAGATAGCTCAAAATTACACACAATGTGTAGTAGACCAAGGCCCACAAATGTGATGTGAAATGGTTTTTCTCCCATGTTGCATTTAAGAGAAAACAGCAAATGCTCGTTTTAGGCTAAAATGCATTGAAATCAAATGAAACAGCAAAAGTACATACTTTGCCATATCTCCTCTTGTAGCAAACACAGAAAGCTCAAAATTACACACAATGTGTTGAAGACCAAGGCCCACAAATGTGATGTGAAATGGTTTTTCTCCCATGTTGCGTCTAAGAGAAAAGAGCAAATGCTCGTTTTAAGCCAGAATACATTGAAACCAATGGAAACAGCAAAAGGGCATACTTAGTGATATCTCCTCTTGTAGCAAACACAGACAGCTCAAAATTACACACAATGTGTTGAAGACCAAGGCCCACAAATGTGATGTGAAATGGTTTTGCTCCCATGTTGCTTTTAAGAAAAAACAGCAAATGCTCATTTTAGGCCAAACTGCATTGAAACCAATGGAAACAGCAGAAGTAAATGCTTTGTGATATCTCCTCTTGTAGCAAACACAGACAGCTCAAAATTACACACAATGGTTTGAAGACCAAGGCCCTCAAATGTGATGTGAAATGGTTTTTCTCCTATGTTGGGTTTAAGAGAAAGCAGCAAATGCTCGTTTTAGGAATAAATGCATTGAAATTAATGGAAACTGCAAAAGAGCATACTATACCATATCTCCTCTTGTAGCAAACACAGAGAACTTAAAATTACACACAATGTGTTGAAGACCAAGGCACACAAATGTCATGTAAAATGATTTTTCTCCCATGTTGCGTTTAAGAGAAAACAGCAAATGCTTGTTTTAGCCAAACTGCATTGAAATCAATGGAAACAGCAAAAGTGCACACTTTGTGATATCTCCTCTTATAGCAAACACAGAAAGCTCAAATTACAAACACTGTGTTGCAGACCAAGGCCCAGAAATGTGATGTGAAATGGTTTTTCTCCCATGTTGCATTTAAGAGAAAACAGCAAATGCCTGATTTTTACCAAAATGCATTGAAACCAATGGAAACAGCAGAAGTACATTTTTTGTGATATCTCCTCTTGTAGCACACACAGACAGCTCAAAATTACACACAATGTGTTGCAGACCAAGGCCCACAAATGTGATGTGAAATGGTTTTTCTCCCATGTTGCATTTAAGAGAAAACAGCAAATGCTCATTTTAGGCCAAAATGCATTGAAACCAATGGAAACAGCAAAAGTGCATACTTTGCCATATCTCCTCTTGTAGCAAACACAGAGAGATCAAAATTACACACAATGTGTTGAATACCAAGGCCCACAAATGCGATGTGAAATAGTTTTTCTCCCATGTTGTATTGAAGAGAAAACAGCAAAATCTTCTTTTAGGCCAAAATGCATTGAAACCAATGGAAAGAGTAAAAACGCATACTTTGTCATATCTCCTCTTGTAGCAAACACAGACAGCGCAAAATTACACAAAATGTGTTGAAGACCATGGCCCACAAATGTGATGTGAAATGTTTTTTCTCCCATGTTACGTTTAAGAGAAAACAGCAAATGCTCGTTTTAAGCCAGAATACATTGAAACCAATAGAAACAGCAAAAGGGCATACTTTGTGATATTCCCTCTTGTAGCAAACACAGAAAGCTCAAATTGAAAACACTGTGTTGCAGACCAAGGCCCACAAATGTGATGTGAAATGGTTTTTCTCCCATGTTGCATTTAAGAGAAAACAGCAAATGCCCGATTTTTACCAAAATGCATTGAAACCAATGGAAACAGCAGAAGTGAATTTTTTGTGATATCTCCTCTTGTAGCAAACACAGACAGCTCAAAATTACACACAATGTGTTGCAGACCAAGGCCCTCAAATATGATGTGAAATGGTTTTTCTCCCATGTTGTGTTTAAGAGAAAACAGCAAATGCTCGTTTTAGGCTAAAATGCATTGAAGCCAATGGAAACAGCAAAAGCGCATACTTTGTCATATCTCCTCTTGTAGAAACCACAGACAGCTCAAAATTACACACAAGTGTTGAAGACCATGGCCCACAAATGTGATGTGAAATGGTTTTTCTCCCATGTTGCGTCTAAGAGAAAAGAGCAAATGCTCGTTTTAAGCCAGAATACATTGAAACCAATGGAAACAGCAAAAGGGCATACTTAGTGATATCTCCTCTTGTAGCAAACAAAGACAGCTCAAAATTACACACAATGTGTTGAAGGCCAAGGCCCACAAATGTGATGTGAAATGGTTTTTGTCCCATGTTGCGTTTAAGAGAAAACAGAAAATGCTAATTTTAGGCCAAACTGCATTGAAACCAATGGAAACAGCAGAAGTAAATGCTTTGTGATATCTCCTCTTGTAGCAAACACAGACAGCTCAAAATTACACACAATGTGTTGGAGACCAGGGCCCACAAATGTGATGTGAAATGGTTTTTCTCCCATGTTGGGTTTAAGAGAAAACAGCAAATGCTCATTTTAGGAATAAATGCATTGAAATCAATGGAAACTGCAAATGCGCATACTATACCATATCTCCTCTTGTAGCAAACACAGAGAACTTAAAATTACACACAATGTGTTGAAGACCAAGGCACACAAATGTCATGTAAAATGATTTTTCTCCCATGTTGCGTTTAAGAGAAAACAGCAAATGCTTGTTTTAGCCAAACTGCATTGAAATCAATGGAAACAGCAAAAGTGCACACTTTGTGATATCTCCTCTTATAGCAAACACAGAAAGCTCAAATTACAAACACTGTGTTGCAGACCAAGGCCCAGAAATGTGATGTGAAATGGTTTTTCTCCCATGTTGCATTTAAGAGAAAACAGCAAATGCCTGATTTTTACCAAAATGCATTGAAACCAATGGAAACAGCAGAAGTACATTTTTTGTGATATCTCCTCTTGTAGCACACACAGACAGCTCAAAATTACACACAATGTGTTGCAGACCAAGGCCCACAAATGTGATGTGAAATGGTTTTTCTCCCATGTTGCATTTAAGAGAAAACAGCAAATGCTCATTTTAGGCCAAAATGCATTGAAACCAATGGAAACAGCAAAAGTGCATACTTTGCCATATCTCCTCTTGTAGCAAACACAGAGAGATCAAAATTACACACAATGTGTTGAAGACCAAGGCCCACAAATGCGATGTGAAATAGTTTTTCTCCCATGTTGTATTGAAGAGAAAACAGCAAAATCTTCTTTTAGGCCAAAATGCATTGAAACCAATGGAAAGAGCAAAAACGCATACTTTGTCATATCTCCTCTTGTAGCAAACACAGACAGCGCAAAATTACACAAAATGTGTTGAAGACCATGGCCCACAAATGTGATGTGAAATGTTTTTTCTCCCATGTTACGTTTAAGAGAAAACAGCAAATGCTCGTTTTAAGCCAGAATACATTGAAACCAATAGAAACAGCAAAAGGGCATACTTTGTGATATTCCCTCTTGTAGCAAACACAGAAAGCTCAAATTGAAAACACTGTGTTGCAGACCAAGGCCCACAAATGTGATGTGAAATGGTTTTTCTCCCATGTTGCATTTAAGAGAAAACAGCAAATGCCCGATTTTTACCAAAATGCATTGAAACCAATGGAAACAGCAGAAGTGAATTTTTTGTGATATCTCCTCTTGTAGCAAACACAGACAGCTCAAAATTACACACAATGTGTTGCAGACCAAGGCCCTCAAATATGATGTGAAATGGTTTTTCTCCCATGTTGTGTTTAAGAGAAAACAGCAAATGCTCGTTTTAGGCTAAAATGCATTGAAACCAATGGAAACAGCAAAAGTGCATACTTTGCCATATCTCCTCTTGTAGCAGAGATAGCTCAAAATTACACACAATGTGTAGTAGACCAAGGCCCACAAATGTGATGTGAAATGGTTTTTCTCCCATGTTGCATTTAAGAGAAAACAGCAAAAGCTTCTTTTAGTCCAAAATGCATTGAAGCCAATGGAAACAGCAAAAGCGCATACTTTGTCATATCTCCTCTTGTAGAAACCACAGACAGCTCAAAATTACACACAAGTGTTGAAGACCATGGCCCACAAATGTGATGTGAAATGGTTTTTCTCCCATGTTGCGTCTAAGAGAAAAGAGCAAATGCTCGTTTTAAGCCAGAATACATTGAAACCAATGGAAACAGCAAAAGGGCATACTTAGTGATATCTCCTCTTGTAGCAAACAAAGACAGCTCAAAATTACACACAATGTGTTGAAGGCCAAGGCCCACAAATGTGATGTGAAATGGTTTTTGTCCCATGTTGCGTTTAAGAGAAAACAGAAAATGCTAATTTTAGGCCAAACTGCATTGAAACCAATGGAAACAGCAGAAGTAAATGCTTTGTGATATCTCCTCTTGTAGCAAACACAGACAGCTCAAAATTACACACAATGTGTTGGAGACCAGGGCCCACAAATGTGATGTGAAATGGTTTTTCTCCCATGTTGGGTTTAAGAGAAAACAGCAAATGCTCATTTTAGGAATAAATGCATTGAAATCAATGGAAACTGCAAATGCGCATACTATACCATATCTCCTCTTGTAGCAAACACAGAGAGCTCAAAATTACACACAATGTGTTGAAGACCAAGGCCCACATATGTGATGTGAAATAGTTTTTCTCCCATGTTGTGTTTAAGAGAAAAGAGCAAATGGTCGTTTAAACCAAAATGCATTGAAACCAATGGAATCAGCAAAAGTGCATACTTTGCCATATCTCCTCTTGTAGCAAACACAGAGAGCTCAAAATTACACACAATGTGTTGAAGACCAAGGCACACAAATGTGATGTGAAATAGTATTTCTCCCATGTTGTATTGAAGAGAAAACAGCAAAAGCTTCTTTTAGGCCAAAATGCATTGAAACCAATGGAAACAGCAAAAGCGCATACTTTGTGATATCTCCTCTTGTAGAAACCACAGACAGCTCAAAATTACACACAAGTGTTGAAGACCATGGCCCACAAATGTGATGTGAAATGGTTTTTCTCCCATGTTGTGTCTAAGAGAAAAGAGCAAATGCTCGTTTTAAGCCAGAATACATTGAAACCAATGGAAACAGCAAAAGGGCATACTTAGTGATATCTCCTCTTGTAGCAAACACAGAGAACTTAAAATTACACACAATGTGTTGAAGACCAAGGCACACAAATGTCATGTAAAATGATTTTTCTCCCATGTTGCGTTTAAGAGAAAACAGCAAATGCTTGTTTTAGCCAAACTGCATTGAAATCAATGGAAACAGCAAAAGTGCACACTTTGTGATATCTCCTCTTATAGCAAACACAGAAAGCTCAAATTACAAACACTGTGTTGCAGACCAAGGCCCAGAAATGTGATGTGAAATGGTTTTTCTCCCATGTTGCATTTAAGAGAAAACAGCAAATGCCTGATTTTTACCAAAATGCATTGAAACCAATGGAAACAGCAGAAGTACATTTTTTGTGATATCTCCTCTTGTAGCACACACAGACAGCTCAAAATTACACACAATGTGTTGCAGACCAAGGCCCACAAATGTGATGTGAAATGGTTTTTCTCCCATGTTGCATTTAAGAGAAAACAGCAAATGCTCATTTTAGGCCAAAATGCATTGAAACCAATGGAAACAGCAAAAGTGCATACTTTGCCATATCTCCTCTTGTAGCAAACACAGAGAGATCAAAATTACACACAATGTGTTGAATACCAAGGCCCACAAATGCGATGTGAAATAGTTTTTCTCCCATGTTGTATTGAAGAGAAAACAGCAAAATCTTCTTTTAGGCCAAAATGCATTGAAACCAATGGAAAGAGCAAAAACGCATACTTTGTCATATCTCCTCTTGTAGCAAACACAGACAGCGCAAAATTACACAAAATGTGTTGAAGACCATGGCCCACAAATGTGATGTGAAATGTTTTTTCTCCCATGTTACGTTTAAGAGAAAACAGCAAATGCTCGTTTTAAGCCAGAATACATTGAAACCAATAGAAACAGCAAAAGGGCATACTTTGTGATATTCCCTCTTGTAGCAAACACAGAAAGCTCAAATTGAAAACACTGTGTTGCAGACCAAGGCCCACAAATGTGATGTGAAATGGTTTTTCTCCCATGTTGCATTTAAGAGAAAACAGCAAATGCCCGATTTTTACCAAAATGCATTGAAACCAATGGAAACAGCAGAAGTGAATTTTTTGTGATATCTCCTCTTGTAGCAAACACAGACAGCTCAAAATTACACACAATGTGTTGCAGACCAAGGCCCTCAAATATGATGTGAAATGGTTTTTCTCCCATGTTGTGTTTAAGAGAAAACAGCAAATGCTCGTTTTAGGCTAAAATGCATTGAAGCCAATGGAAACAGCAAAAGCGCATACTTTGTCATATCTCCTCTTGTAGAAACCACAGACAGCTCAAAATTACACACAAGTGTTGAAGACCATGGCCCACAAATGTGATGTGAAATGGTTTTTCTCCCATGTTGCGTCTAAGAGAAAAGAGCAAATGCTCGTTTTAAGCCAGAATACATTGAAACCAATGGAAACAGCAAAAGGGCATACTTAGTGATATCTCCTCTTGTAGCAAACAAAGACAGCTCAAAATTACACACAATGTGTTGAAGGCCAAGGCCCACAAATGTGATGTGAAATGGTTTTTGTCCCATGTTGCGTTTAAGAGAAAACAGAAAATGCTAATTTTAGGCCAAACTGCATTGAAACCAATGGAAACAGCAGAAGTAAATGCTTTGTGATATCTCCTCTTGTAGCAAACACAGACAGCTCAAAATTACACACAATGTGTTGGAGACCAGGGCCCACAAATGTGATGTGAAATGGTTTTTCTCCCATGTTGGGTTTAAGAGAAAACAGCAAATGCTCATTTTAGGAATAAATGCATTGAAATCAATGGAAACTGCAAATGCGCATACTATACCATATCTCCTCTTGTAGCAAACACAGAGAACTTAAAATTACACACAATGTGTTGAAGACCAAGGCACACAAATGTCATGTAAAATGATTTTTCTCCCATGTTGCGTTTAAGAGAAAACAGCAAATGCTTGTTTTAGCCAAACTGCATTGAAATCAATGGAAACAGCAAAAGTGCACACTTTGTGATATCTCCTCTTATAGCAAACACAGAAAGCTCAAATTACAAACACTGTGTTGCAGACCAAGGCCCAGAAATGTGATGTGAAATGGTTTTTCTCCCATGTTGCATTTAAGAGAAAACAGCAAATGCCTGATTTTTACCAAAATGCATTGAAACCAATGGAAACAGCAGAAGTACATTTTTTGTGATATCTCCTCTTGTAGCACACACAGACAGCTCAAAATTACACACAATGTGTTGCAGACCAAGGCCCACAAATGTGATGTGAAATGGTTTTTCTCCCATGTTGCATTTAAGAGAAAACAGCAAATGCTCATTTTAGGCCAAAATGCATTGAAACCAATGGAAACAGCAAAAGTGCATACTTTGCCATATCTCCTCTTGTAGCAAACACAGAGAGATCAAAATTACACACAATGTGTTGAAGACCAAGGCCCACAAATGCGATGTGAAATAGTTTTTCTCCCATGTTGTATTGAAGAGAAAACAGCAAAATCTTCTTTTAGGCCAAAATGCATTGAAACCAATGGAAAGAGCAAAAACGCATACTTTGTCATATCTCCTCTTGTAGCAAACACAGACAGCGCAAAATTACACAAAATGTGTTGAAGACCATGGCCCACAAATGTGATGTGAAATGTTTTTTCTCCCATGTTACGTTTAAGAGAAAACAGCAAATGCTCGTTTTAAGCCAGAATACATTGAAACCAATAGAAACAGCAAAAGGGCATACTTTGTGATATTCCCTCTTGTAGCAAACACAGAAAGCTCAAATTGAAAACACTGTGTTGCAGACCAAGGCCCACAAATGTGATGTGAAATGGTTTTTCTCCCATGTTGCATTTAAGAGAAAACAGCAAATGCCCGATTTTTACCAAAATGCATTGAAACCAATGGAAACAGCAGAAGTGAATTTTTTGTGATATCTCCTCTTGTAGCAAACACAGACAGCTCAAAATTACACACAATGTGTTGCAGACCAAGGCCCTCAAATATGATGTGAAATGGTTTTTCTCCCATGTTGTGTTTAAGAGAAAACAGCAAATGCTCGTTTTAGGCTAAAATGCATTGAAACCAATGGAAACAGCAAAAGTGCATACTTTGCCATATCTCCTCTTGTAGCAGAGATAGCTCAAAATTACACACAATGTGTAGTAGACCAAGGCCCACAAATGTGATGTGAAATGGTTTTTCTCCCATGTTGCATTTAAGAGAAAACAGCAAAAGCTTCTTTTAGTCCAAAATGCATTGAAGCCAATGGAAACAGCAAAAGCGCATACTTTGTCATATCTCCTCTTGTAGAAACCACAGACAGCTCAAAATTACACACAAGTGTTGAAGACCATGGCCCACAAATGTGATGTGAAATGGTTTTTCTCCCATGTTGCGTCTAAGAGAAAAGAGCAAATGCTCGTTTTAAGCCAGAATACATTGAAACCAATGGAAACAGCAAAAGGGCATACTTAGTGATATCTCCTCTTGTAGCAAACAAAGACAGCTCAAAATTACACACAATGTGTTGAAGGCCAAGGCCCACAAATGTGATGTGAAATGGTTTTTGTCCCATGTTGCGTTTAAGAGAAAACAGAAAATGCTAATTTTAGGCCAAACTGCATTGAAACCAATGGAAACAGCAGAAGTAAATGCTTTGTGATATCTCCTCTTGTAGCAAACACAGACAGCTCAAAATTACACACAATGTGTTGGAGACCAGGGCCCACAAATGTGATGTGAAATGGTTTTTCTCCCATGTTGGGTTTAAGAGAAAACAGCAAATGCTCATTTTAGGAATAAATGCATTGAAATCAATGGAAACTGCAAATGCGCATACTATACCATATCTCCTCTTGTAGCAAACACAGAGAGCTCAAAATTACACACAATGTGTTGAAGACCAAGGCCCACATATGTGATGTGAAATAGTTTTTCTCCCATGTTGTGTTTAAGAGAAAAGAGCAAATGGTCGTTTAAACCAAAATGCATTGAAACCAATGGAATCAGCAAAAGTGCATACTTTGCCATATCTCCTCTTGTAGCAAACACAGAGAGCTCAAAATTACACACAATGTGTTGAAGACCAAGGCACACAAATGTGATGTGAAATAGTATTTCTCCCATGTTGTATTGAAGAGAAAACAGCAAAAGCTTCTTTTAGGCCAAAATGCATTGAAACCAATGGAAACAGCAAAAGCGCATACTTTGTGATATCTCCTCTTGTAGAAACCACAGACAGCTCAAAATTACACACAAGTGTTGAAGACCATGGCCCACAAATGTGATGTGAAATGGTTTTTCTCCCATGTTGTGTCTAAGAGAAAAGAGCAAATGCTCGTTTTAAGCCAGAATACATTGAAACCAATGGAAACAGCAAAAGGGCATACTTAGTGATATCTCCTCTTGTAGCAAACAAAGAAAGCTCAAAATTACACACAATGTGTTGAAGGCCAAGGCCCACAAATGTGATGTGAAATGGTTTTTTTCCCATGTTGCGTTTAAGAAAAAACAGCAAATGCTCGTTTTAGGCCAAACTGCATTGAAACCAATGGAAACAGCAGAAGTAAATGCTTTGTGATATCTCCTCTTGTAGCAAACACAGACAGCTCAAAATTACACACAATGTTTTGAAGACCAAGGCCCACAAATGTGATGTGAAATGGTTTTTCTCCCATGTTGGGTTTAAGAGAAAACAGCAAATGCTTGTTTTAGCCAAACTGCATTGAAATCAATGGAAACAGCAAAAGTGCATACTTTGTGATATCTCCTCTTATAGCAAACACAGAAAGCTCAAATTACAAACACTGTGTTGCAGACCAAGGCCCAGAAATGTGATGTGAAATGGTTTTTCTCCCATGTTGCATTTAAGAGAAAACAGCAAATGCCCGATTTTTACCAAAATGCATTGAAACCAATGGAAACAGCAGATGTAAATTTTTTGTGATATCTCCTCTTGTAGCACACACAGACAGCTCAAAATTACACACAATGTGTTGCAGACCAAGGCCCACAAATGTGATGTGAAATGGTTTTTCTCCCATGTTGCATTTAAGAGAAAACAGCAAATGCTCATTTTAGGCCAAAATGCATTGATACCAATGGAAACAGCAAAAGTGCATACTTTGCCATATCTCCTCTTGTGTGTAATTTTGAGCTGTCTGTGGTTTCTACAAGTGTTGAAGACCATGGCCCACAAATGTGATGTGAAATGGTTTTTCTCCCATGTTGCGTCTAAGAGAAAAGAGCAAATGCTCATTTTAAGCCAGAATACATTGAAACCAATGGAAACAGCAAAATGGCATACTTTGTGATATCTCCTCTTGTAGCAAACAAAGACAGCTCAAAATCACACACAATGTGTTGAAGGCCAAGGCCCACAAATGTGATGTGAAATGGTTTTATTCCCATGTTGCGTTTAAGAAAATACAGCAAATGCTCATTTTAGGCCAAACTGCATTGAAACCAATGGAAACAGCAGAAGTAAATGCTTTGTGATATCTCCTCTTGTAGCAAACACAGACAGCTCAAAATTACACACAATGTGTTGAAGACCAAGGCCCACAAATGTGATGTGAAATGGTTTTTCTCCCATGTTGGGTTTAAGAGAAAACAGCAAATGCTCGTTTTAGGAATAAATGCATTGAAATTAATTGAAACTGCAAAAGAGCATACTATACCATATCTCCTCTTGTAGCAAACACAGAGAGCTTAAAATTACACACAATGTGTTGAAGACCATGGCCCACAGATATGATGTGAAATGGTTTTTCTCCCATGTTGCGTTTAAGAGAAATCAGCAAATGATCGTCTTAGGATAAAATGCATCGAAATCATTAGAAAAAGCAAAAGCGCATTCTTTGTGATATCTCTTCTTGTAGCAAACAGAGACAGCTCAAAATTACACACAATGTGTTGCAGACCAAGGCCCACAAATGTGATGTGAAATGTTTTTTCTCCCATGTTGCATTTAAGAGAAAACAGCAAATGTTCGTTTTAGGCCAAAATGCATTGAAACCAATGGAAACAGCAGAAGTAAATGTTTTGAGATATCTCCTCTTTTAGCAAACACAGACAGCTCAAATTTACACACAATGTGTTGAAGGCCAAGGCCCACAAATGTGATGTGAAATAGTTTTTCTCCCATGTTGTATTGAAGTGAAAACAGCAAAATCTTCTTTTAGGCCAAAATGCATTGAAACCAATGGAAACAGCAAAAGCGCATACTTTGTCATATCTCCTCTTGTAGCAAACACAGACAGCTCAAAATTACACACAATGTGTTGAAGACCAAGGCCCACAAATGTGATGTGAAATGGTTTTTCTCCCATGTTGTGTTTAAGAGAAAACAGCAAATGCTCGTTTTAGGCTAAAATGCATTGAAATCAAATGAAACAGCAAAAGTACATACTTTGCCATATCTCCTCTTGTAGCAAACACAGAAAGCTCAAAATTACACACAATGTGTTGAAGACCAAGGCCCACAAATGTGATGTGAAATGGTTTTTCTCCCATGTTGCGTCTAAGAGAAAAGAGCAAATGCTCATTTTAAGCCAGAATACATTGAAACCAATGGAAACAGCAAAAGGGCATACTTAGTGATATCTCCTCTTGTAGCAAACACAGACAGCTCAAAATTACACACAATGTGTTGAAGACCAAGGCCCACAAATGTGATGTGAAATGGTTTTTCTCCCATGTTGCTTTTAAGAAAAAACAGCAAATGCTCATTTTAGGCCAAACTGCATTGAAACCAATGGAAACAGCAGAAGTAAATGCTTTGTGATATCTCCTCTTGTAGCAAACACAGACAGCTCAAAATTACACACAATGGTTTGAAGACCAAGGCCCTCAAATGTGATGTGAAATGGTTTTTCTCCTATGTTGGGTTTAAGAGAAAGCAGCAAATGCTCGTTTTAGGAATAAATGCATTGAAATTAATGGAAACTGCAAAAGAGCATACTATACCATATCTCCTCTTGTAGCAAACACAGAGAGCTTAAAATTACACACAATGTGTTGAAGACCAAGGCACACAAATGTCATGTAAAATGATTTTTCTCCCATGTTGCATTTAAGAGAAAACAGCAAATGCTTGTTTTAGCCAAACTGCATTGAAATCAATGGAAACAGCAAAAGTGCACACTTTGTGATATCTCCTCTTATAGCAAACACAGAAAGCTCAAATTACAAACACTGTGTTGCAGACCAAGGCCCAGAAATGTGATGTGAAATGGTTTTTCTCCCATGTTGCATTTAAGAGAAAACAGCAAATGCCTGATTTTTACCAAAATGCATTGAAACCAATGGAAACAGCAGAAGTACATTTTTTGTGATATCTCCTCTTGTAGCACACACAGACAGCTCAAAATTACACACAATGTGTTGCAGACCAAGGCCCACAAATGTGATGTGAAATGGTTTTTCTCCCATGTTGCATTTAAGAGAAAACAGCAAATGCTCATTTTAGGCCAAAATGCATTGAAACCAATGGAAACAGCAAAAGTGCATACTTTGCCATATCTCCTCTTGTAGCAAACACAGAGAGCTCAAAATTACACACAATGTGTTGAAGACCAAGGCCCACAAATGCGATGTGAAATAGTTTTTCTCCCATGTTGTATTGAAGAGAAAACAGCAAAATCTTCTTTTAGGCCAAAATGCATTGAAACCAATGGAAAGAGCAAAAACGCATACTTTGTCATATCTCCTCTTGTAGCAAACACAGACAGCGCAAAATTACACAAAATGTGTTGAAGACCAAGGCCCTCAAATATGATGTGAAATGGTTTTTCTCCCATGTTGTGTTTAAGAGAAAACAGCAAATGCTCGTTTTAGGCTAAAATGCATTGAAACCAATGGAAACAGCAAAAGTGCATACTTTGCCATATCTCCTCTTGTAGCAGAGATAGCTCAAAATTACACACAATGTGTAGTAGACCAAGGCCCACAAATGTGATGTGAAATGGTTTTTCTCCCATGTTGCATTTAAGAGAAAACAGCAAAAGCTTCTTTTAGTCCAAAATGCATTGAAGCCAATGGAAACAGCAAAAGCGCATACTTTGTCATATCTCCTCTTGTAGAAACCACAGACAGCTCAAAATTACACACAAGTGTTGAAGACCATGGCCCACAAATGTGATGTGAAATGGTTTTTCTCCCATGTTGCGTCTAAGAGAAAAGAGCAAATGCTCGTTTTAAGCCAGAATACATTGAAACCAATGGAAACAGCAAAAGGGCATACTTAGTGATATCTCCTCTTGTAGCAAACAAAGACAGCTCAAAATTACACACAATGTGTTGAAGGCCAAGGCCCACAAATGTGATGTGAAATGGTTTTTGTCCCATGTTGCGTTTAAGAGAAAACAGAAAATGCTAATTTTAGGCCAAACTGCATTGAAACCAATGGAAACAGCAGAAGTAAATGCTTTGTGATATCTCCTCTTGTAGCAAACACAGACAGCTCAAAATTACACACAATGTGTTGGAGACCAGGGCCCACAAATGTGATGTGAAATGGTTTTTCTCCCATGTTGGGTTTAAGAGAAAACAGCAAATGCTCATTTTAGGAATAAATGCATTGAAATCAATGGAAACTGCAAATGCCCATACTATACCATATCTCCTCTTGTAGCAAACACAGAGAGCTCAAAATTACACACAATGTGTTGAAGACCAAGGCCCACATATGTGATGTGAAATAGTTTTTCTCCCATGTTGTGTTTAAGAGAAAAGAGCAAATGGTCGTTTAAACCAAAATGCATTGAAACCAATGGAATCAGCAAAAGTGCATACTTTGCCATATCTCCTCTTGTAGCAAACACAGAGCGCTCAAAATTACACACAATGTGTTGAAGACCAAGGCACACAAATGTGATGTGAAATAGTATTTCTCCCATGTTGTATTGAAGAGAAAACAGCAAAAGCTTCTTTTAGGCCAAAATGCATTGAAACCAATGGAAACAGCAAAAGCGCATACTTTGTGATATCTCCTCTTGTAGAAACCACAGACAGCTCAAAATTACACACAAGTGTTGAAGACCATGGCCCACAAATGTGATGTGAAATAGTATTTCTCCCATGTTGTATTGAAGAGAAAACAGCAAAAGCTTCTTTTAGGCCAAAATGCATTGAAACCAATGGAAACAGCAAAAGTGCATACTTTGCCATATCTCCTCTTGTGTGTAATTTTGAGCTGTCTGTGGTTTCTACAAGTGTTGAAGACCATGGCCCACAAATGTGATGTGAAATGGTTTTTCTCCCATGTTGCGTCTAAGAGAAAAGAGCAAATGCTCATTTTAAGCCAGAATACATTGAAACCAATGGAAACAGCAAAATGGCATACTTTGTGATATCTCCTCTTGTAGCAAACAAAGACAGCTCAAAATCACACACAATGTGTTGAAGGCCAAGGCCCACAAATGTGATGTGAAATGGTTTTATTCCCATGTTGCGTTTAAGAAAATACAGCAAATGCTCATTTTAGGCCAAACTGCATTGAAACCAATGGAAACAGCAGAAGTAAATGCTTTGTGATATCTCCTCTTGTAGCAAACACAGACAGCTCAAAATTACACACAATGTTTTGAAGACCAAGGCCCTCAAATGTGATGTGAAATGGTTTTTCTCCCATGTTGGGTTTAAGAGAAAGCAGCAAATGCTCGTTTTAGGAATAAATGCATTGAAATTAATTGAAACTGCAAAAGAGCATACTATACCATATCTCCTCTTGTAGCAAACACAGAGAGCTTAAAATTACACACAATGTGTTGAAGACCATGGCCCACAGATATGATGTGAAATGTTTTTTCTCCCATGTTGCGTTTAAGAGAAATCAGCAAATGATCGTCTTAGGATAAAATGCATCGAAATCATTAGAAAAAGCAAAAGCGCATTCTTTGTGATATCTCTTCTTGTAGCAAACAGAGACAGCTCAAAATTACACACAATGTGTTGCAGACCAAGGCCCACAAATGTGATGTGAAATGTTTTTTCTCCCATGTTGCATTTAAGAGAAAACAGCAAATGTTCGTTTTAGGCCAAAATGCATTGAAACCAATGGAAACAGCAGAAGTAAATGTTTTGAGATATCTTCTCTTTTAGCAAACACAGACAGCTCAAATTTACACACAATGTGTTGAAGGCCAAGGCCCACAAATGTGATGTGAAATAGTTTTTCTCCCATGTTGTATTGAAGTGAAAACAGCAAAATCTTCTTTTAGGCCAAAATGCATTGAAACCAATGGAAACAGCAAAAGCGCATACTTTGTCATATCTCCTCTTGTAGCAAACACAGACAGCTCAAAATTACACAAAATGTGTTGAAGACCATGGCCCACAAATGTGATGTGAAATGGTTTTTCTCCCATGTTGCATTTAAGAGAAAACAGCAAATGCTCGTTTTTAGCCAGAATACATTGAAACCAATGGAAACAGCAAAAGGGCATACTTTGTGATATTCCCTCTTGTAGCAAACACAGAAAGCTCAAATTGAAAACACTGTGTTGCAGACCAAGGCCCACAAATGTGATGTGAAATGGTTTTTCTTCTATGTTGCATTTAAGAGAAAACAGCAAATGCCCGATTTTTACCAAAATGCATTGAAACCAATGGAAACAGCAGAAGTAAATTTTTTGTGATATCTCCTCTTGTAGCACACACAGACAGCTCAAAATTACACACAATGTGTTGCAGACCAAGGCCCACAAATTTGATGTGAAATGGTTTTTCTCCCATGTTGCATTTAAGAGAAAACAGCAAATGCTCATTTTAAGCCAAAATGCATTGAAACCAATGGAAACAGCAAAAGTGCATACTTTGCCATATCTCCTCTTGTAGCAAACACAGAGAGCTCAAAATTACACACAATGTGTTGAAGACCAAGGCCCACAAATGTGATGTGAAATAGTTTTTCTCCCATGTTGTATTGAAGAGAAAACAGCAAAAGTTTTGTTTAGGCCAAACTGCATTTAAACCAATGGAAACAGCAGAAGTAAATGCTTTGTGATATCTCCTCTTGTAGCAAACACAGACAGCTCAAAATTACACACAATGTGTTGAAGACCAAGGCCCACAAATGTGATGTGAAATAGTTTTTCTCCCATGTTGGGTTTAAGAGAAAACAGCAAATGCTCGTTTTAGGAATAAATGCATTGAAATTAATGGAAACTGCAAAAGAGCATACTATACCATATCTCCTCTTGTAGCAAACACAGAGAGCTCAAAATTACACACAATGTGTTGAAGACCAAGGCACACAAATGTGATGTGAAATGGTTTTTCTCCTATGTTGTATTGAAGTGAAAACAGCAAAAGCTTCTATTAGTCCAAAATGCATTGATACCAATGGAAACAGCAAAAGCGCATACTTTGTCATATCTCCTCTTGTAGCAAACACAGACAGCTCAAAATTACACACAATGTGTTGAAGGCCAAGGCCCACAAATTTGATGTGAAATAGTTTTTCTCCTATGTTGTATTGAAGAGAAAACAGCAAAAGCTTCTTTTAGGCCAAAATGCATTTTAACCAATGGTAACAGAAAAACTGCATTCTTTGCGATATCTCCTCTTGTAGCAAACACAGATAGCTCAAAATTACACACAATGTGTTGAAGACCAAGGCACACAAATGTG
Organism: Taudactylus pleione; assembly: GCA_031769625.1. Lineage (NCBI taxonomy): Eukaryota > Metazoa > Chordata > Amphibia > Anura > Myobatrachidae > Taudactylus > Taudactylus pleione. Next base: position 2,264,625 of record JAUIMM010000105.1, read on the forward strand.
ATGTGAAATGGTTTTTCTCCCATGGTGTGTTCAAGATAAATCAGCAAATGGTCGTTTTAGGCTAAAATGCATTGAAACCAATGGAAACACCAAAAGTGCATGCTTTGTGATATCTCCTCTTGTAGCAAACACAGACAGCTCAAAATTACACACAATGTGTTGAAGACCAAGGCCCTCAAATATGATGTGAAATGGTTTTTCTCCCATGTTGTGTTAAAGAGAAAACAGCAAATGCTCGTTTTAGGCAAAAATGCATTGAAACCAATGGAAACAGCAAAAGTGCATACTTTGCCATATCTCCTCTTGTAGCAGAGATAGCTCAAAATTACACACAATGTGTAGTAGACCAAGGCCCACAAATGTGATGTGAAATGGTTTTTCTCCCATGTTGCATTTAAGAGAAAACAGCAAATGCTCGTTTTAGGCTAAAATGCATTGAAATCAAATGAAACAGCAAAAGTACATACTTTGCCATATCTCCTCTTGTAGAAACCACAGACAGCTCAAAATTACACACAAGTGTTGAAGACCATGGCCCACAAATGTGATGTGAAATGGTTTTTCTCCCTTGTTGCGTCTAAGAGAAAAGAGCAAATGCTCGTTTTAAGCCAGAATACATTGAAACCAATGGAAACAGCAAAAGGGCATACTTAGTGATATCTCCTCTTGTAGCAAACAAAGACAGCTCAAAATTACACACAATGTGTTGAAGGCCAAGGCACACAAATGTGATGTGAAATGTTTTTTTTCCCATGTTGCGTTTAAGAAAAAACAGCAAATGCTCGTTTTAGGCCAAACTGCATTGAAACCAATGGAAACAGCAGAAGTAAATGCTTTGTGATATCTCCTCTTGTAGCAAACACAGACAGCTCAAAATTACACCCAATGTTTTGAAGACCAAGGCCCTCAAATGTGATGTGAAATGGTTTTTCTCCCATTTTGAGTTTAAGAGAAAGCAGCAAATGCTTGTTTTAGGAATAAATGCATTGAAATTAATGGAAACTGCAAAAGAGCATACTATACCATATCTCCTCTTGTAGCAAACACAGAGAGCTTAAAATTACACACAATGTGTTGAAGACCAAGGCACAGAAATGTCATGTAAAATGATTTTTCTCCCATGTTGCGTTTAAGAGAAAACAGCAAATGCTTGTTTTAGCCAAACTGCATTGAAATCAATGGAAACAGCAAAAGTGCAAACTTTGTGATATCTCCTCTTATAGCAAACACAGAAAGCTCAAATTACAAACACTGTGTTGCAGACCAAGGCCCACAAATGTGATGTGAAATGGTTTTTCTCCAATGTTGCATTTAAGAGAAAACAGCAAATGCCCGATTTTTACCAAAATGCATTGAAACCAATGGAAACAGCAGAAGTACATTTTTTGTGATATCTCCTCTTGTAGCAGACACAGACAGCTCAAAATTACACACAATGTGTTGCAGACCAAGGCCCACAAATGTGATGTGAAATGGTTTTTCTCCCATGTTGCATTTAAGAGAAAACAGCAAATGCTCATTTTAGGCCAAAATGCATTGAAACCAATGGAAACAGCAAATGTGCATACTTTGCCATATCTCCTCTTGTAGCAAACACAGAGAGCTCAAAATTACACACAATGTGTTGAAGACCAAGGCCCACAAATGTGATGTGAAATAATTTTTCTCCCATGTTGTATTGAAGAGAAAACAGCAAAATCTTCTTTTAGGCCAAAATGCATTGAAACCAATGGAAAGAGCAAAAACGCATACTTTGTCATATCTCCTCTTGTAGAAAACACAGACAGCGCAAAATTACACAAAATGTGTTGAAGACCATGGCCCACAAATGTGATGTGAAATGGTTTTTCTCCCTTGTTGCGTCTAAGAGAAAAGAGCAAATGCTCGTTTTAAGCCAGAATACATTGAAACCAATGGAAACAGCAAAAGGGCATACTTTGTGATATCTCCTCTTGTAGCAAACAAAGACAGCTCAAAATTACACACAATGTGTTGAAGGCCAAGGCCCACAAATGTGATGTGAAATGGTTTTTTTCCCATGTTGCGTTTAAGAAAAAACAGCAAATGCTCGTTTTAGGCCAAACTGCATTGAAACCAATGGAAACAGCAGAAGTAAATGCTTTGTGATATCTCCTCTTGTAGCAAACACAGACAGCTCAAAATTACACACAATGTTTTGAAGACCAAGGCCCTCAAATGTGATGTGAAATGGTTTTTCTCCCATTTTTAGTTTAAGAGAAAACAGCAAATGCTTGTTTTAGGAATAAATTCATTGAAATTAATGGAAACTGCAAAAGAGCATACTAGACCATATCTCCTCTTGTAGCAAACACAGAGAGCTTAAAATTACACACAATGTGTTGAAGACCAAGGCACACAAATGTCATGTAAAATGATTTTTCTCCCATGTTGCGTTTAAGAGAAAACAGCAAATGCTTGTTTTAGCCAAACTGCATTGAAATCAATGGAAACAGCAAAAGTGCAAACTTTGTGATATCTCCTCTTATAGCAAACACAGAAAGCTCAAATTACAAACACTGTGTTGCAGACCAAGGCCCACAAATGTGATGTGAAATGGTTTTTCTCCAATGTTGCATTTAAGAGAAAACAGCAAATGCCCGATTTTTACCAAAATGCATTGAAACCAATGGAAACAGCAGAAGTACATTTTTTGTGATATCTCCTCTTGTAGCACACACAGACAGCTCAAAATTACACACAATGTGTTGCAGACCAAGGCCCACAAATGTGATGTGAAATAATTTTTCTCCCATGTTGTATTGAAGAGAAAACAGCAAAATCTTCTTTTAGGCCAAAATGCATTGAAACCAATGGAAAGAGCAAAAACGCATACTTTGTCATATCTCCTCTTGTAGCAAACACAGACAGTGCAAAATTACACAAAATGTGTTGAAGACCATGGCCCACAAATGTGATGTGAAATGTTTTTTCTCCCATGTTGAGTTTAAAAGAAAACAGCAAATGCTCATTTTAAGCCAGAATACATTGAAACCAATGGAAACAGCAAAAGGGCATACTTTGTGATATTCCCTCTTGTAGCAAACACAGAAAGCTCAAATTACAAACACTGTGTTGCAGACCAAGGCCCACAAATGTGATGTGAAATGGTTTTTCTCCAATATTGCATTTAAGAGAAAACAGCAAATGCCCGATTTTTACCAAAATGCATTGAAACCAATGGAAACAGCAGAAGTACATTTTTTGTGATATCTCCTCTTGTAGCAAACACAGACAGCTCAAAATTACACACAATGTGTTGCAGACCAAGGCCCACAAATGTAATGTGAAATGGTTTTTCTCCCATGTTGCATTTAAGAGAAATCAGCAAATGCTCGTCTTAGGATAAAATGCATTGAAATCATTAGCAAAAGTGCATTCTTTGTGATATCTTTTCTTGTAGCAAACAGAGACAGCTCAAAATTACACACAATGTGTTGAAGACAATGGCCGACAAATGTGATGTGAAATGGTTTTTCTCCCATGTTGCATTTAAGAGAAAACAGCAAATGCTAGTTTTTGGCCAAAAAACATTGAAACAAATGGAAACAGCAAAAGAGCATTCTTTGTGATATTTCCTCTTGTAGCAAACACAGAGAGCTCAAAATTACACACAATATGTTGAAGACCAAGTCCCACAAAAGTGATGTGAAATAGTTTTTCTCCCATGTTGTACTGAAGAGAAAACAGCAAAAGCTTATTTTAGGCCAAAATGCATTGAAACCAATGGAAACAGCAAAATCGCATACTTTGTCATATCTCCTCTTGTAGCAAACACAGAGAGCTCAAAATTACACACAATATGTTGAAGACCAAGTCCCACAAAAGTGATGTGAAATAGTTTTTCTCCCATGTTGTACTGAAGAGAAAACAGCAAAAGCTTATTTTAGGCCAAAATGCATTGAAACCAATGGAAACAGCAAAATCGCATACTTTGTCATATCTCCTCTTGTAGCAAACACAGATAGCTCAAAATTACACACAATGTGTTGAAGACCAAGGCCCACAAATGTGATGTGAAATGGTTATTCTCCCATGGTGTGTTCAAGATAAATCAGCAAATGGTCGTTTTAGGCTAAAATGCATTGAAACCAATGGAAACACCAAAAGTGCATGCTTTGTGATATCTCCTCTTGTAGCAAACACAGACAGCTCAAAATTACACACAATGTGTTGAAGACCAAGGCCCTCAAATATGATGTGAAATGGTTTTTCTCCCATGTTGTGTTAAAGAGAAAACAGCAAATGCTCGTTTTAGGCTAAAATGCATTGAAACCAATGGAAACAGCAAAAGTACATACTTTGCCATATCTCCTCTTGTAGCAAACACAGAAAGCTCAAAATTACACACAATGTGTTGAAGACCAAGGCCCACAAATGTGATGTGAAATAGTTTTTCTCCCATGTTGTATTGAAGAGAAAACAGCAAAAGCTTCTTTTAGTCCAAAATGCATTGAAACCAATGGAAACAGCAAAAGCGCATACTTTGTCATATATCCTCTTGTAGAAACCACAGACAGCTCAAAATTACACACAAGTGTTGAAGACCATGGCCCACAAATGTGATGTGAAATGGTTTTTCTCCCATGTTGAGTTTAAAAGAAAACAGCAAATGCTCGTTTTAAGCCAGAATACATTGAAACCAATGGAAACAGCAAAAGGGCATACTTTGTGATATTCCCTCTTGTAGCAAAAACAGAAAGCTAAAATTGAAAACACTGTGTTGCAGACCAATGCCCACAAATGTGATGTGAAATGGTTTTTCTCCCATGTTGCATTTAAGAGAAAACAACAAATGCCCGATTTTTACCAAAATGCATTGAAACCAATGGAAACAGCAGAAGTAAATTTTTTGTGATATCTCCTCTTGTAGCAAACAAAGACAGCTCAAAATTACACACAATGTGTTGAAGGCCAAGGCCCACAAATGTGATGTGAAATGGTTTTTTTCCCATGTTGCGTTTAAGAGAAAACAGCAAATGCTCTTTTTAGGCCAAACTGCATTGAAACCAATGGAAACAGCATAAGTAAATGCTTTGTGATATCTCCTCTTGTAGCAAACACAGACAGCTCAAAATTACACACAATGTGTTGAAGACCAAGGCCCACAAATGTGATGTGAAATAGTTTTTCTCCCATGTTGGGTTTAAGAGAAAACAGCAAATGCTCGTTTTAGGAATAAATGCATTGAAATTAATGGAAACTGCAAAAGAGCATACTATACCATATCTCCTCTTGTAGCAAACACAGAGAGCTCAAAATTACACACAATGTGTTGAAGACCAAGGCACACAAATGTGATGTGAAATGGTTTTTCTCCTATGTTGTATTGAAGTGAAAACAGCAAAAGCTTCTATTAGGCCAAAATGCATTGAAACCAATGGAAACAGCAAAAGCGCATACTTTGTCATATCTCCTCTTGTAGCAAACACAGACAGCTCAAAATTACACACAATGTGTTGAAGGCCAAGGCCCACAAATTTGATGTGAAATAGTTTTTCTCCTATGTTGTATTGAAGAGAAAACAGCAAAAGCTTCTTTTAGGCCAAAATGCATTTTAACCAATGGTAACAGTAAAACTGCATTCTTAGCGATATCTCCTCTTGTAGCAAACACAGATAGCTCAAAATTACACACAATGTGTTGAAGACCAAGGCACACAAATGTGATGTGAAATGGTTTTTCTCCCATGGTGTGTTCAAGATAAATCAGCAAATGGTCGTTTTAGGCTAAAATGCATTGAAACCAATGGAAACACCAAAAGTGCATGCTTTGTGATATCTCCTCTTGTAGCAAACACAGACAGCTCAAAATTACACACAATGTGTTGAAGACCAAGGCCCTCAAATATGATGTGAAATGGTTTTTCTCCCATGTTGTGTTAAAGAGAAAACAGCAAATGCTCGTTTTAGGCTAAAATGCATTGAAACCAATGGAAACAGCAAAAGTGCATACTTTGCCATATCTCCTCTTGTAGCAGAGATAGCTCAAAATTACACACAATGTGTAGTAGACCAAGGCCCACAAATGTGATGTGAAATGGTTTTTCTCCCATGTTGCATTTAAGAGAAAACAGCAAATGCTCGTTTTAGGCTAAAATGCATTGAAATCAAATGAAACAGCAAAAGTACATACTTTGCCATATCTCCTCTTGTAGCAAACACAGAAAGCTCAAAATTACACACAATGTGTTGCAGACCAAGGCCCACAAATGTGATGTGAAATAATTTTTCTCCCATGTTGTATTGAAGAGAAAACAGCAAAATCTTCTTTTAGGCCAAAATGCATTGAAACCAATGGAAAGAGCAAAAACGCATACTTTGTCATATCTCCTCTTGTAGCAAACACAGACAGCGCAAAATTACACAAAATGTGTTGAAGACCATGGCCCACAAATGTGATGTGAAATGTTTTTTCTCCCATGTTGAGTTTAAAAGAAAACAGCAAATGCTCGTTTTAAGCCAGAATACATTGAAACCAATGGAAACAGCAAAAGGGCATACTTTGTGATATTCCCTCTTGTAGCAAACACAGAAAGCTCAAATTACAAACACTGTGTTGCAGACCAAGGCCCACAAATGTGATGTGAAATGGTTTTTCTCCAATGTTGCATTTAAGAGAAAACAGCAAATGCCCGATTTTTACCAAAATGCATTGAAACCAATGGAAACAGCAGAAGTACATTTTTTGTGATATCTCCTCTTGTAGCAAACACAGACAGCTCAAAATTACACACAATGTGTTGCAGACCAAGGCCCACAAATGTAATGTGAAATGGTTTTTCTCCCATGTTGCATTTAAGAGAAATCAGCAAATGCTCGTCTTAGGATAAAATGCATTGAAATCATTAGCAAAAGTGCATTCTTTGTGATATCTTTTCTTGTAGCAAACAGAGACAGCTCAAAATTACACACAATGTGTTGAAGACAATGGCCGACAAATGTGATGTGAAATGGTTTTTCTCCCATGTTGCATTTAAGAGAAAACAGCAAATGCTAGTTTTTGGACAAAAAACATTGAAACCAATGGAAACAGCAAAAGAGCATTCTTTGTTATATTTCCTCTTGTAGCAAACACAGAGAGCTCAAAATTACACACAATATGTTGAAGACCAAGTCCCACAAAAGTGATGTGAAATAGTTTTTCTCCCATGTTGTACTGAAGAGAAAACAGCAAAAGCTTATTTTAGGCCAAAATGCATTGAAACCAATGGAAACAGCAAAATCGCATACTTTGTCATATCTCCTCTTGTAGCAAACACAGAGAGCTCAAAATTACACACAATATGTTGAAGACCAAGTCCCACAAAAGTGATGTGAAATAGTTTTTCTCCCATGTTGTACTGAAGAGAAAACAGCAAAAGCTTATTTTAGGCCAAAATGCATTGAAACCAATTGAAACAGCAAAATCGCATACTTTGTCATATCTCCTCTTGTAGCAAACACAGATAGCTCAAAATTACACACAATGTGTTGAAGACCAAGGCCCACAAATGTGATGTGAAATGGTTTTTCTCCCATGGTGTGTTCAAGATAAATCAGCAAATGGTCGTTTTAGGCTAAAATGCATTGAAACCAATGGAAACACCAAAAGTGCATGCTTTGTGATATCTCCTCTTGTAGCAAACACAGACAGCTCAAAATTACACACAATGTGTTGAAGACCAAGGCCCTCAAATATGATGTGAAATGGTTTTTCTCCCATGTTGTGTTAAAGAGAAAACAGCAAATGCTCGTTTTAGGCTAAAATGCATTGAAACCAATGGAAACAGCAAAAGTGCATACTTTGCCATATCTCCTCTTGTAGCAGAGATAGCTCAAAATTACACACAATGTGTAGTAGACCAAGGCCCACAAATGTGATGTGAAATGGTTTTTCTCCCATGTTGCATTTAAGAGAAAACAGCAAATGCTCGTTTTAGGCTAAAATGCATTGAAATCAAATGAAACAGCAAAAGTACATACTTTGCCATATCTCCTCTTGTAGCAAACACAGAAAGCTCAAAATTACACACAATGTGTTGAAGACCAAGGCCCACAAATGTGATGTGAAATAGTTTTTCTCCCATGTTGTATTGAAGAGAAAACAGCAAAAGCTTCTTTTAGTCCAAAATGCATTGAAACCAATGGAAACAGCAAAAGCGCAAACTTTGTCATATATCCTCTTGTAGAAACCACAGACAGCTCAAAATTACACACAAGTGTTGAAGACCATGGCCCACAAATGTGATGTGAAATGGTTTTTCTCCCATGTTGAGTTTAAAAGAAAACAGCAAATGCTCGTTTTAAGCCAGAATACATTGAAACCAATGGAAACAGCAAAAGGGCATACTTTGTGATATTCCCTCTTGTAGCAAAAACAGAAAGCTAAAATTGAAAACACTGTGTTGCAGACCAATGCCCACAAATGTGATGTGAAATGGTTTTTCTCCCATGTTGCATTTAAGAGAAAACAGCAAATGCCCGATTTTTACCAAAATGCATTGAAACCAATGGAAACAGCAGAAGTACATTTTTTGTGATATCTCCTCTTGTAGCAAACAAAGACAGCTCAAAATTACACACAATGTGTTGAAGGCCAAGGCCCACAAATGTGATGTGAAATGTTTTTTTTCCCATGTTGCGTTTAAGAGAAAATAGCAAATGCTCTTTTTAGGCCAAACTGCATTGAAACCAATGGAAACAGCAGAAGTAAATGCTTTGTGATATCTCCTCTTGTAGCAAACACAGACAGCTCAAAATTACACACAATGTGTTGAAGACCAAGGCCCACAAATGTGATGTGAAATAGTTTTTCTCCCATGTTGGGTTTAAGAGAAAACAGCAAATGCTCGTTTTAGGAATAAATGCATTGAAATTAATGGAAACTGCAAAAGAGCATACTATACCATATCTCCTCTTGTAGCAAACACAGAGAGCTTAAAATTACACACAATGTGTTGAAGACCAAGGCACACAAATGTCATGTAAAATGATTTTTCTCCCATGTTGCGTTTAAAAGAAAACAGCAAATGCTTGTTTTAGCCAAACTGCATTGAAATCAATGGAAACAGCAAAAGTGCAAACTTTGTGATATCTCCTCTTATAGCAAACACAGAAAGCTCAAATTACAAACACTGTGTTGCAGACCAAGGCCCACAAATGTGATGTTAAATGGTTTTTCTCCAATGTTGCATTTAAGAGAAAACAGCAAATGCCCGATTTTTACCAAAATGCATTGAAACCAATGGAAACAGCAGAAGTAAATTTTTTGTGATATCTCCTCTTGTAGCACACACAGACAGCTCAAAATTACACACAATGTGTTGCAGACCAAGGCCCACAAATGTGATGTGAAATGGTTTTTCTCCCATGTTGCATTTAAGAGAAAACAGCAAATGCTCATTTTAGGCCAAAATGCATTGAAACCAATGGAAACAGCAAAAGTGCATACTTTGCCATATCTCCTCTTGTAGCAAACACAGAGAGCTCAAAATTACACACAATGTGTTGAAGACTAAGGCCCACAAATGTGATGTGAAATAATTTTTCTCCCATGTTGTATTGAAGAGAAAACAGCAAAATCTTCTTTTAGGCCAAAATGCATTGAAACCAATGGAAAGAGCAAAAACGCATACTTTGTCATATCTCCTCTTGTAGCAAACACAGACAGCGCAAAATTACACAAAATGTGTTGAAGACCATGGCCCACAAATGTGATGTGAAATGGTTTTTCTCCCTTGTTGCGTCTAAGAGAAAAGAGCAAATGCTCGTTTTAAGCCAGAATACATTGAAACCAATGGAAACAGCAAAAGGGCATACTTAGTGATATCTCCTCTTGTAGCAAACAAAGACAGCTCAAAATTACACACAATGTGTTGAAGGCCAAGGCCCACAAATGTGATGTGAAATGGTTTTTTTCCCATGTTGCGTTTAAGAAAAAACAGCAAATGCTCGTTTTAGGCCAAACTGCATTGAAACCAATGGAAACAGCAGAAGTGAATGCTTTGTGATATCTCCTCTTGTAGCAAACACAGACAGCTCAAAATTACACACAATGTTTTGAAGACCAAGGCCCTCAAATGTGATGTGAAATGGTTTTTCTCCCATTTTGAGTTTAAGAGAAAGCAGCAAATGCTTGTTTTAGGAATAAATGCATTGAAATTAATGGAAACTGCAAAAGAGCATACTATACCATATCTCCTCTTGTAGCAAACACAGAGAGCTTAAAATTACACACAATGTGTTGAAGACCAAGGCACAAAAATGTCATGTAAAATGATTTTTCTCCCATGTTGCGTTTAAGAGAAAACAGCAAATGCTTGTTTTAGCCAAACTGCATTGAAATCAATGGAAACAGCAAAAGTGCAAACTTTGTGATATCTCCTCTTATAGCAAACACAGAAAGCTCAAATTACAAACACTGTGTTGCAGACCAAGGCCCACAAATGTGATGTGAAATGGTTTTTCTCCAATGTTGCATTTAAGAGAAAACAGCAAATGCCCGATTTTTACCAAAATGCATTGAAACCAATGGAAACAGCAGAAGTACATTTTTTGTGATATCTCCTCTTGTAGCACACACAGACAGCTCAAAATTACACACAATGTGTTGCAGACCAAGGCCCACAAATGTGATGTGAAATAATTTTTCTCCCATGTTGTATTGAAGAGAAAACAGCAAAATCTTCTTTTAGGCCAAAATGCATTGAAACCAATGGAAAGAGCAAAAACGCATACTTTGTCATATCTCCTCTTGTAGCAAACACAGATAGCTCAAAATTACACACAATGTGTTGAAGACCAAGGCCCACAAATGTGATGTGAAATGGTTTTTCTCCCATGGTGTGTTCAAGATAAATCAGCAAATGGTCGTTTTAGGCTAAAATGCATTGAAACCAATGGAAACACCAAAAGTGCATGCTTTGTGATATCTCCTCTTGTAGCAAACACAGACAGCTCAAAATTACACACAATGTGTTGAAGACCAAGGCCCTCAAATATGATGTGAAATGGTTTTTCTCCCATGTTGTGTTAAAGAGAAAACAGCAAATGCTCGTTTTAGGCTAAAATGCATTGAAACCAATGGAAACAGCAAAAGTGCATACTTTGCCATATCTCCTCTTGTAGCAGAGATAGCTCAAAATTACACACAATGTGTAGTAGACCAAGGCCCACAAATGTGATGTGAAATGGTTTTTCTCCCATGTTGCATTTAAGAGAAAACAGCAAATGCTCGTTTTAGGCTAAAATGCATTGAAATCAAATGAAACAGCAAAAGTACATACTTTGCCATATCTCCTCTTGTAGCAAACACAGAAAGCTCAAAATTACACACAATGTGTTGAAGACCAAGGCCCACAAATGTAATGTGAAATTGTTTTTCTCCCATGTTGTATTGAAGAGAAAACAGCAAAAGCTTCTTTTAGTCCAAAATGCATTGAAACCAATGGAAACAGCAAAAGCGCAAACTTTGTCATATATCCTCTTGTAGAAACCACAGACAGCTCAAAATTACACACAAGTGTTGAAGACCATGGCCCACAAATGTGATGTGAAATGGTTTTTCTCCCATGTTGAGTTTAAAAGAAAACAGCAAATGCTCGTTTTAAGCCAGAATACATTGAAACCAATGGAAACAGCAAAAGGGCATACTTTGTGATATTCCCTCTTGTAGCAAAAACAGAAAGCTAAAATTGAAAACACTGTGTTGCAGACCAATGCCCACAAATGTGATGTGAAATGGTTTTTCTCCCATGTTGCATTTAAGAGAAAACAGCAAATGCCCGATTTTTACCAAAATGCATTGAAACCAATGGAAACAGCAGAAGTACATTTTTTGTGATATCTCCTCTTGTAGCAAACAAAGACAGCTCAAAATTACACACAATGTGTTGAAGGCCAAGGCCCACAAATGTGATGTGAAATGTTTTTTTTCCCATGTTGCGTTTAAGAGAAAATAGCAAATGCTCTTTTTAGGCCAAACTGCATTGAAACCAATGGAAACAGCAGAAGTAAATGCTTTGTGATATCTCCTCTTGTAGCAAACACAGACAGCTCAAAATTACACACAATGTGTTGAAGACCAAGGCCCACAAATGTGATGTGAAATAGTTTTTCTCCCATGTTGGGTTTAAGAGAAAACAGCAAATGCTCGTTTTAGGAATAAATGCATTGAAATTAATGGAAACTGCAAAAGAGCATACTATACCATATCTCCTCTTGTAGCAAACACAGAGAGCTCAAAATTACACACAATGTGTTGAAGGCCAAGGCACACAAATGTGATGTGAAATGGTTTTTCTCCTATGTTGTATTGAAGTGAAAACAGCAAAAGCTTCTATTAGGCCAAAATGCATTGAAACCAATGGAAACAGCAAAAGCGCATACTTTGTCATATCTCCTCTTGTAGCAAACACAGACAGCTCAAAATTACACACAATGTGTTGAAGGCCAAGGCCCACAAATTTGATGTGAAATAGTTTTTCTCCTATGTTGTATTGAAGAGAAAACAGCAAAAGCTTCTTTTAGGCCAAAATGCATTTTAACCAATGGTAACAGAAAAACTGCATTCTTTGCGATATCTCCTCTTGTAGCAAACACAGATAGCTCAAAATTACACACAATGTGTTGAAGACCAAGGCACACAAATGTGATGTGAAATGGTTTTTCTCCCATGGTGTGTTCAAGATAAATCAGCAAATGGTCGTTTTAGGCTAAAATGCATTGAAACCAATGGAAACACCAAAAGTGCATGCTTTGTGATATCTCCTCTTGTAGCAAACACAGACAGCTCAAAATTACACACAATGTGTTGAAGACCAAGGCCCTCAAATATGATGTGAAATGGTTTTTCTCCCATGTTGTGTTAAAGAGAAAACAGCAAATGCTCATTTTAGGCTAAAATGCATTGAAACCAATGGAAACAGCAAAAGTGCATACTTTGCCATATCTCCTCTTGTAGCAGAGATAGCTCAAAATTACACACAATGTGTAGTAGACCAAGGCCCACAAATGTGATGTGAAATGGTTTTTCTCCCATGTTGCATTTAAGAGAAAACAGCAAATGCTCGTTTTAGGCTAAAATGCATTGAAATCAAATGAAACAGCAAAAGTACATACTTTGCCATATCTCCTCTTGTAGCAAACACAGAAAGCTCAAAATTACACACAATGTGTTGAAGACCAAGGCCCACAAATGTGATGTGAAATAGTTTTTCTCCCATGTTGTATTGAAGAGAAAACAGCAAAAGCTTCTTTTAGTCCAAAATGCATTGAAACCAATGGAAACAGCAAAAGCGCATACTTTGTCATATATCCTCTTGTAGAAACCACAGACAGCTCAAAATTACACACAAGTGTTGAAGACCATGGCCCACAAATGTGATGTGAAATGGTTTTTTTCCCTTGTTGCGTCTAAGAGAAAAGAGCAAATGCTCGTTTTAAGCCAGAATACATTGAAACCAATGGAAACAGCAAAAGGGCATACTTAGTGATATCTCCTCTTGTAGCAAACAAAGACAGCTCAAAATTACACACAATGTGTTGAAGGCCAAGGCCCACAAATGTGATGTGAAATGGTTTTTTTCCCATTTTGAGTTTAAGAGAAAGCAGCAAATGCTTGTTTTAGGAATAAATGCATTGAAATTAATGGAAACTGCAAAAGAGCATACTATACCATATCTCCTCTTGTAGCAAACACAGAGAGCTTAAAATTACACACAATGTGTTGAAGACCAAGGCACACAAATGTCATGTAAAATGATTTTTCTCCCATGTTGCGTTTAAAAGAAAACAGCAAATGCTTGTTTTAGCCAAACTGCATTGAAATCAATGGAAACAGCAAAAGTGCAAACTTTGTGATATCTCCTCTTATAGCAAACACAGAAAGCTCAAATTACAAACACTGTGTTGCAGACCAAGGCCCACAAATGTGATGTTAAATGGTTTTTCTCCAATGTTGCATTTAAGAGAAAACAGCAAATGCCCGATTTTTACCAAAATGCATTGAAACCAATGGAAACAGCAGAAGTAAATTTTTTGTGATATCTCCTCTTGTAGCACACACAGACAGCTCAAAATTACACACAATGTGTTGCAGACCAAGGCCCACAAATGTGATGTGAAATGGTTTTTCTCCCATGTTGCATTTAAGAGAAAACAGCAAATGCTCATTTTAGGCCAAAATGCATTGAAACCAATGGAAACAGCAAAAGTGCATACTTTGCCATATCTCCTCTTGTAGCAAACACAGAGAGCTCAAAATTACACACAATGTGTTGAAGACTAAGGCCCACAAATGTGATGTGAAATAATTTTTCTCCCATGTTGTATTGAAGAGAAAACAGCAAAATCTTCTTTTAGGCCAAAATGCATTGAAACCAATGGAAAGAGCAAAAACGCATACTTTGTCATATCTCCTCTTGTAGCAAACACAGACAGCGCAAAATTACACAAAATGTGTTGAAGACCATGGCCCACAAATGTGATGTGAAATGGTTTTTCTCCCTTGTTGCGTCTAAGAGAAAAGAGCAAATGCTCGTTTTAAGCCAGAATACATTGAAACCAATGGAAACAGCAAAAGGGCATACTTAGTGATATCTCCTCTTGTAGCAAACAAAGACAGCTCAAAATTACACACAATGTGTTGAAGGCCAAGGCCCACAAATGTGATGTGAAATGGTTTTTTTCCCATGTTGCGTTTAAGAAAAAACAGCAAATGCTCGTTTTAGGCCAAACTGCATTGAAACCAATGGAAACAGCAGAAGTACATTTTTTGTGATATCTCCTCTTGTAGCAAACACAGACAGCTCAAAATTACACACAATGTGTTGCAGACCAAGGCCCACAAATGTAATGTGAAATGGTTTTTCTCCCATGTTGCATTTAAGAGAAATCAGCAAATGCTCGTCTTAGGATAAAATGCATTGAAATCATTAGCAAAAGTGCATTCTTTGTGATATCTTTTCTTGTAGCAAACAGAGACAGCTCAAAATTACACACAATGTGTTGAAGACAATGGCCCACAAATGTGATGTGAAATGGTTTTTCTCCCATGTTGCATTTAAGAGAAAACAGCAAATGCTAGTTTTTGGCCAAAAAACATTGAAACCAATGGAAACAGCAAAAGAGCACTCTTTGTGATATTTCCTCTTGTAGCAAACACAGAGAGCTCAAAATTACACACAATATGTTGAAGACCAAGTCCCACAAAAGTGATGTGAAATAGTTTTTCTCCCATGTTGTACTGAAGAGAAAACAGCAAAAGCTTATTTTAGGCCAAAATGCATTGAAACCAATGGAAACAGCAAAATCGCATACTTTGTCATATCTCCTCTTGTAGCAAACACAGACAGCTCAAAATTACACACAATGTGTTGAAGACCAAGTCCCACAAAAGTGATGTGAAATAGTTTTTCTCCCATGTTGTACTGAAGAGAAAACAGCAAAAGCTTATTTTAGGCCAAAATGCATTGAAACCAATGGAAACAGCAAAAGCGCATACTTTGTCATATCTCCTCTGGTAGCAAACACAGACAGATCAAAATTACACACAATGTGTTGTAGGCCAAGGCCCACAAATGTGATTTGAAATGGTTTTTCTCCCATGTTGCGTTTAAGAGAAAACAGCAAATGCTCGTTTTAGGCCAAAATGCATTGAAATCAATGGAAACAGCAAAAACGCATACTTTGTGATATCTCCTCTTGTAGCAAACACAGAAAGATCAAATTACACACAATGTGTTGAAGACCAAGGCCCACAAATGTAATGTGAAATCTTTTTTCTACCGTGTTGCATTTAAGGTAAAACAGCAAATGCTCGTTTGAGGCCAAAATGCATTGAAACTAATGTAAACAGCAAAAGTCCATGCTTTGTGATATCTCCTCTTGAAGCAAACACAGACAGCTCAAAATTACACACAATGTGTTGAAGACCAAGGCCCACAAATGTGATGTGAAATGGTTTTTCTCCCATGTTGTGTTTAAGAGAAAACAGCAAATGCTCGTTTTAGGCCAAAATGCATTGAAACCAATGGAAACAGCAAAAGTGCATACTTTGCCATATCTCCTTTTGTAGCAAACAGAGATAGCTCAAAATTACACACAATGTGTTGAAGACCAAGGCCCACAAATGTAATGTGAAATAGTTTTTCTCCCATGTTGTATTGAAGAGAAAACAGCAAAATCTTCTTTTAGGCCAAAATGCATTGAAACCAATGGAAAGAGCAAAAACGCATACTTTGTCATATCTCCTCTTGTAGCAAACACAGGCAGCTCAAAATTACACAAAATGTGTTGAAGACCATGGCCCACAAATGTGATGTGAAATGTTTTTTCTCCCATGTTGCGTTTAAGAGAAAACAGCAAATGCTCGTTTTAAGCCAGAATACATTGAAACCAATGGAAACAGCAAAAGGGCATACTTTGTGATATTCCCTCTTGTAGCAAACACAGAAAGCTCAAATTGAAAACACTGTGTTGCAGACCAAGGCCCACAAATGTGATGTGAAATGGTTTTTCTCCCATGTTGCATTTAAGAGAAAACAGCAAATGCCCGATTTTTACCAAAATGCATTGAAACCAATGGAAACACCAAAAGTGCATGCTTTGTGATATCTCCTCTTGTAGCAAACACAGACAGCTCAAAATTACACACAATGTGTTGAAGACCAAGGCCCACAAATGTGATGTGAAATGGTTTTTCTCCCATGTTGCATTTAAGAGAAAACAGCAAATGCTCGTTTTAGGCTAAAATGCATTGAAATCAAATGAAACAGCAAAAGTACATACTTTGCCATATCTCCTCTTGTAGCAAACACAGAAAGCTCAAAATTACACACAATGTGTTGAAGACCAAGACCCACAAATGTGATGTGAAATAGTTTTTCTCCCATGTTGTATTGAAGAGAAAACAGCAAAAGCTTCTTTTAGTCCAAAATGCATTGAAACCAATGGAAACAGCAAAAGCGCATACTGTGTCATATCTCGTCTTGTAGAAAACACAGACAGCTCAAAATTACACACAAGTGTTGAAGACCATGGCCCACAAATGTGATGTGAAATGGTTTTTCTCCCATGTTGCGTCTAAGAGAAAAGAGCAAATGCTCGTTTTAAGCCAGAATACATTGAAACCAATGGAAACAGCAAAAGGGCATACTTAGTGATATCTCCTCTTGTAGCAAACAAAGACAGCTCAAAATTACACACAATGTGTTGAAGGCCAAGGCCCACAAATGTGATGTGAAATGGTTTTTTTCCCATGTTGCTTTTAAGAAAAAACAGCAAATGCTCATTTTAGGCCAAACTGCATTGAAACCAATGGAAACAGCAGAAGTAAATGCTTTATGATATCTCCTCTTGTAGCAAACACAGACAGCTCAAAATTACACACAATGTTTTGAAGACCAAGGCCCTCAAATGTGATGTGAAATGGTTTTTCTCCCATGTTGGGTTTAAGAGAAAGCAGCAAATGCTCGTTTTAGGAATAAATGCATTGAAATTAATGGAAACTGCAAAAGAGCATACTATACCATATCTCCTCTTGTAGCAAACACAGAGAGCTTAAAATTACACACAATGTGTTGAAGACCAAGGCACACAAATGTGATGTGAAATGGTTTTTCTCCCATGTTGCATTTAAGAGAAAACAGCAAATGTCCGATTTTTACCAAAATGCATTGAAACCAATGGAAAGAGCAAAAACGCATACTTTGTCATATCTCCTCTTGTAGCAAACACAGACAGCGCAAAATTACACAAAATGTGTTGAAGACCATGGCCCACAAATGTGATGTGAAATGTTTTTTCTCCCATGTTGAGTTTAAGAGAAAACAGCAAATGCTCATTTTAAGCCAGAATACATTGAAACCAATGGAAACAGCAAAAGGGCATACTTTGTGATATTCCCTCTTGTAGCAAACACAGAAAGCTCAAATTGAAAACACTGTGTTGCAGACCAAGGCCCACAAATGTGATGTGAAATGGTTTTTCTCCCATGTTGCATTTAAGAGAAAACAGCAAATGCCCGATTTTTACCAAAATGCATTGAAACCAATGGAAACAGCAGAAGTACATTTTTTGTGATATCTCCTCTTGTAGCAAACACAGACAGCTCAAAATTACACACAATGTGTTGCAGACCAAGGCCCACAAATGTAATGTGAAATGGTTTTTCTCCCATGTTGCATTTAAGAGAAATCAGCAAATGCTTGTCTTAGGATAAAATGCATTGAAATCATTAGCAAAAGTGCATTCTTTGTGATATCTTTTCTTGTAGCAAACAGAGACAGCTCAAAATTACACACAATGTGTTGAAGACAATGGCCCACAAATGTGATGTGAAATGGTTTTTCTCCCATGTCGCATTTAAGAGAAAACAGCAAATGCTAGTTTTTGGCCAAAAAACATTGAAACCAATGGAAACAGCAAAAGAGCACTCTTTGTGATATTTCCTCTTGTAGCAAACACAGAGAGCTCAAAATTACACACAATATGTTGAAGACCAAGTCCCACAAAAGTGATGTGAAATAGTTTTTCTCCCATGTTGTACTGAAGAGAAAACAGCAAAAGCTTATTTTAGGCCAAAATGCATTGAAACCAATGGAAACAGCAAAATCGCATACTTTGTCATATCTCCTCTTGTAGCAAACACAGACAGCTCAAAATTACACACAATG
Source organism: Taudactylus pleione (assembly GCA_031769625.1). Lineage (NCBI taxonomy): Eukaryota > Metazoa > Chordata > Amphibia > Anura > Myobatrachidae > Taudactylus > Taudactylus pleione. The sequence goes on from JAUIMM010000105.1 coordinate 2,283,298, forward strand.
TGTTGAAGACCAAGTCCCACAAAAGTGATGTGAAATAGTTTTTCTCCCATGTTGTACTGAAGAGAAAACAGCAAAAGCTTATTTTAGGCCAAAATGCATTGAAACCAATGGAAACAGCAAAAGCGCATACTTTGTCATATCTCCTCTGGTAGCAAACACAGACAGATCAAAATTACACACAATGTGTTGTAGGCCAAGGCCCACAAATGTGATTTGAAATGGTTTTTCTCCCATGTTGCGTTTAAGAGAAAACAGCAAATGCTCGTTTTAGGCCAAAATGCATTGAAATCAATGGAAACAGCAAAAACGCATACTTTGTGATATCTCCTCTTGTAGCAAACACAGAAAGATCAAATTACACACAATGTGTTGAAGACCAAGGCCCACAAATGTAATGTGAAATCTTTTTTCTACCGTGTTGCATTTAAGGTAAAACAGCAAATGCTCGTTTGAGGCCAAAATGCATTGAAACTAATGTAAACAGCAAAAGTCCATGCTTTGTGATATCTCCTCTTGAAGCAAACACAGACAGCTCAAAATTACACACAATGTGTTGAAGACCAAGGCCCACAAATGTGATGTGAAATGGTTTTTCTCCCATGTTGTGTTTAAGAGAAAACAGCAAATGCTCGTTTTAGGCCAAAATGCATTGAAACCAATGGAAACAGCAAAAGTGCATACTTTGCCATATCTCCTTTTGTAGCAAACAGAGATAGCTCAAATTTACACACAATGTGTTGAAGACCAAGGCCCACAAATGTAATGTGAAATAGTTTTTCTCCCATGTTGTATTGAAGAGAAAACAGCAAAATCTTCTTTTAGGCCAAAATGCATTGAAACCAATGGAAAGAGCAAAAACGCATACTTTGTCATATCTCCTCTTGTAGCAAACACAGGCAGCTCAAAATTACACAAAATGTGTTGAAGACCATGGCCCACAAATGTGATGTGAAATGTTTTTTCTCCCATGTTGCGTTTAAGAGAAAACAGCAAATGCTCGTTTTAAGCCAGAATACATTGAAACCAATGGAAACAGCAAAAGGGCATACTTTGTGATATTCCCTCTTGTAGCAAACACAGAAAGCTCAAATTGAAAACACTGTGTTGCAGACCAAGGCCCACAAATGTGATGTGAAATGGTTTTTCTCCCATGTTGCATTTAAGAGAAAACAGCAAATGCCCGATTTTTACCAAAATGCATTGAAACCAATGGAAACACCAAAAGTGCATGCTTTGTGATATCTCCTCTTGTAGCAAACACAGACAGCTCAAAATTACACACAATGTGTTGAAGACCAAGGCCCACAAATGTGATGTGAAATGGTTTTTCTCCCATGTTGCATTTAAGAGAAAACAGCAAATGCTCGTTTTAGGCTAAAATGCATTGAAATCAAATGAAACAGCAAAAGTACATACTTTGCCATATCTCCTCTTGTAGCAAACACAGAAAGCTCAAAATTACACACAATGTGTTGAAGACCAAGACCCACAAATGTGATGTGAAATAGTTTTTCTCCCATGTTGTATTGAAGAGAAAACAGCAAAAGCTTCTTTTAGTCCAAAATGCATTGAAACCAATGGAAACAGCAAAAGCGCATACTTTGTCATATCTCGTCTTGTAGAAACCACAGACAGCTCAAAATTACACACAAGTGTTGAAGACCATGGCCCACAAATGTGATGTGAAATGGTTTTTCTCCCATGTTGCGTCTAAGAGAAAAGAGCAAATGCTCGTTTTAAGCCAGAATACATTGAAACCAATGGAAACAGCAAAAGGGCATACTTAGTGATATCTCCTCTTGTAGCAAACAAAGACAGCTCAAAATTACACACAATGTGTTGAAGGCCAAGGCCCACAAATGTGATGTGAAATGGTTTTTTTCCCATGTTGCTTTTAAGAAAAAACAGCAAATGCTCATTTTAGGCCAAACTGCATTGAAACCAATGGAAACAGCAGAAGTAAATGCTTTATGATATCTCCTCTTGTAGCAAACACAGACAGCTCAAAATTACACACAATGTTTTGAAGACCAAGGCCCTCAAATGTGATGTGAAATGGTTTTTCTCCCATGTTGGGTTTAAGAGAAAGCAGCAAATGCTCGTTTTAGGAATAAATGCATTGAAATTAATGGAAACTGCAAAAGAGCATACTATACCATATCTCCTCTTGTAGCAAACACAGAGAGCTTAAAATTACACACAATGTGTTGAAGACCAAGGCACACAAATGTCATGTAAAATGATTTTTCTCCCATGTTGCGTTTAAGAGAAAACAGCAAATGCTTGTTTTAGCCAAACTGCATTGAAATCAATGGAAACAGCAAAAGTGCATACTTTGTGATATCTCCTCTTATAGCAAACACAGAAAGCTCAAATTACAAACACTGTGTGGCAGACCAAGGCCCACAAATGTGATGTGAAATGGTTTTTCTCCCATGTTGCAAATAAAAGAAAACAGAAAATGCTCGTTTTTGGCCAAAATGCATTGAAACCAATGGAAACAGCAGAAGTAAATGTTTTGAGATATCTCCTCTTTTAGCAAACACAGACAGCTCAAATTTACACACAATGTGTTGCAGACCAAGGCCCACAAATGTGATGTGAAATGTTTTTTCTCCCATGTTGCATTTAAGAGAAAACAGCAAATGTTCGTTTTAGGCCAAACTTAACTGAAATCAATGGAAACAGCAAAAGCGCATACTTTGTGATATCTCCTCTTGTAGCAAACAGAGATAGCTCAAAATTACACACAATGTGTTGAAGACCAAGGCACACAAATGTGATGTGAAATAGTTTTTCTCCCATGTTGTATTGAAGTGAAAACAGCAAAATCTTCTTTTTGGCCAAAATGCATTGAAACCAATGGAAAGAGCAAAAGCGCATACTTTGTCAAATCTCCTCTTGTAGCAAACACAGACAGCTCAAAATGACACACAATGTGTTGAAGACCATGGCCCACAAATGTGATGTGAAATGTTTTTTCTCCCATGTTGCATTTAAGAGAACACAGCAAATGCTCATTTTAAGCCAGAATACATTGAAACCAATGGAAACAGCAAAAGGGCATACTTTGTGATATCTCCTCTTGCAGCAAACACAGAAAGCTCAAATTGCAAACACTGTGGTGCAGACCAAAGCCCACAAATGTGATGTGAAATGGTTTTTCTCCCATGTTGCATTTAAGAGAAAACAGCAAATGCCCGATTTTTACCAAAATGCATTGAAACCAATTGAAACAGCAGAAGTACATTTTTTGTGACATCTCCTCTTGTAGCAAACACAGACAGCTCAAAATTACACACAATGTGTTGCAGACCAAGGCCCACAAATGTGATGTGAAATGGTTTTTCTCCCATGTTGCATTTAAGAGAAAACAGCAAATGCTCATTTTCGGCCAAAATGCATTGAAACCAATGGAAACAGCAAAAGTGCATACTTTGCCATATCTCCTCTTGTAGCAAACACAGAGAGCTCAAAATTACACACAATGTGTTGAAGACCAAGGCCCACAAATGTGATGTGAAATGGTTTTTCTCCCATGTTGGGTTTAAGAGAAAACAGCAAATGCTCATTTTAGGAATAAATGCATTGAAATCAATGGAAACTGCAAATGCGCATACTATACCATATCTCCTCTTGTAGCAAACACAGAGAGCTCAAAATTACACACAATGTGTTGAAGACCAAGGCCCACATATGTGATGTGAAATAGTTTTTCTCCCATGTTGTGTTTAAGAGAAAAGAGCAAATGGTCGTTTAAACCAAAATGCATTGAAACCAATGGAATCAGCAAAAGTGCATACTTAGCCATATCTCCTCTTGTAGCAAACACAGAGAGCTCAAAATTACACACAATGTGTTGAAGACAAAGGCCCACAAATGTGATGTGAAATAGTATTTCTCCCATGTTGTATTGAAGAGAAAACAGCAAAAGCTTCTTTTAGGCCAAAATGCATTGAAACCAATGGAAACAGCAAAAGTGCATACTTTGTCATATCTCCTCTTGTAGAAACCACAGACAGCTCAAAATTACACACAAGTGTTGAAGACCATGGCCCACATATATGATGTGAAATGGTTTTTCTCCCATGTTGCGTTTAAGAGAAAATAGCAAATGCTCGTTTTCAGCCAGAATACATTGAAACCAATGGAAACAGCAAAAGGGCATACTTTGTGATATCTCCTCTTGTAGCAAACAAAGACAGCTCAAAATTACACACAATGTGTTGAAGGCCAAGGCCCACAAATGTGATGTGAAATGGTTTTTGTCACATGTTGCGTTTAAGAGAAAACAGCAAATGCTCATTTTAGGCCAAACTGCATTGAAACCAATGGAAACAGCAGTAGTAAATGCTTTGTGATATCTCCTCTTGTAGCAAACACAGACAGCTCAAAATTACACACAATGTGTTGAAGACCAAGGCCCACATATGTGATGTGAAATAGTTTTTCTCCCATGTTGTGTTTAAGAGAAAAGAGCAAATGGTCGTTTAAACCAAAATGCATTGAAACCAATGGAAACAGCAAAAGTAAATGCTTTGTGATATCTCCTCTTGTAGCAAACACAGACAGTTCATAATTACACACAATGTGTTGAAGACCAAGGCCCACAAATATGATGTGAAATGGTTTTTCTCCCATGTTGTGTTTAAGAGAAAACAGCAAATGCTCGTTTTAGGCCAAAATGCATTGAAACCAATGGAAACAGCAAAAGTAAATGCTTTGCGATATCTCCTCTTGGAGTAAACACAGACAGCTCAAAATTACACAGATGTGTTGAAGACCATGGCCCTCAAATGTGATGTGAAATGGTTTTTCTCCCATGTTGTGTTTAAGAGAAAACAGCAAATGCTCCTTTTTGGCCAAAATGCATTGAAACCAATGGAAACAGAAAAACTGTATTCTTTGCGATATCTCCTCTTGTAGCAAACACAGATAGCTCAAAATTACACACAATGTGTTGAAGACCATGGCCCACAAATGTGATGTGAAATGGTTTTTCTCCCATGTTGCATTTAAGAGAAAACAGCAAATGCTCGTTTTAAGCCAGAATACATTGAAACCAATGGAAACAGCAAAAGGGCATACTTTGTGATATCTCCTCTTGTAGGAAACACAGAAAGCTCAAATTGCAACCACTGTATTGCAGACCAAAGCCCACAAATGTGATGTGAAATGGTTTTTCTCCCATGTTGCATTAAGAGAAAACAGCAAATGCCTGATTTTTACCAAAATGCATTGAAACCAATGGAAACAGCAGAAGTACATTTTTTGTGACATCTCCTCTTGTAGCAAACACAGAGAGCTCAAATTTACACACAATGTGTTGAAGACCAAGGCCCACAGATGTGATGTGAAATGGTTTTTCTCCCATGTTGCATTTAAGAGAAATCAGCAAATGCTCATCTTAGGATAAAATGCATCGAAATCAATAGCAAAAGTGCATTCTTTGTGATATCTCTTCTTTTAGCAAACAGAGACAGCTCAAAATTACACACAAAGTGTTGAAGACAAAGGCCCACAAATGTGATGTGAAATGGTTTTTCTCCCATGTTGCGTTTAAGAGAAAACAGCAAATGCTAGTTTTAGGCCAAAAAACATTGAAACCAATGGAAACAGCAAAAGAGCATTCTTTGTGATATCTCCTCTTGTAGCAAACACAGAGAGCCCAAAATTACACACAATATGTTGAAGACCAAGGCAGACAAATGTGATGTGAAATGGTTTTTCTCCCATGTTGCATTTAAGCGAAAACAGCAAATGCTCGTTTTAGGCCAAAATGCATTTAAACCAATGGAAACAGCAAAAGGGCATGCTTTGTGATATCTCCTCTTGTAGCAAACAGAGATAGCTCAAAATTACACACAATGTGTCGAAGACCAATTCCCACAAAAGTGATGTGAAATAGTTTTTCTCCCATGTTGTACTGAAGAGAAAACAGCAAAAGCTTATTTTAGGCCAAAATGCATTGAAACCAATGGAAACAGCAAAAGCGCATACTTTGTCATATCTCCTCTGGTAGCAAACACAGACAGATCAAAATTACACACAATGTGTTGAAGGCCAAGGCCCACAAATGTGATTTGAAATGGTTTTTCTCCCATGTTGCGTTTAAGAGAAAACAGCAAATGCTGGTTTTAGGCCAAAATGCATTGAAATCAATGGAAACAGCAAAAACGCATACTTTGTGATATCTCCTCTTGTAGCAAACACAGAAAGATCAAATTACACACAATGTGTTGAAGACCAAGGCCCACAAATGTAATGTGAAATCTTTTTTCTCCCGTGTTGCATTTAAGGTAAAACAGCAAATGCTTGTTTGAGGCCAAAATGCATTGAAACTAATGTAAACAGCAAAAGTCCATGCTTTGTGATATCTCCTCTTGTAGCAAACACAGACAGTTCATAATTACACACAATGTGTTGAAGACCAAGGCCCACAAATATGATGTGAAATGGTTTTTCTCCCATGTTGTGTTTAAGAGAAAACAGCAAATGCTCGTTTTAGGCCAAAATGCATTGAAACCAATGGAAACAGCAAAAGTAAATGCTTTGCGATATCTTCTCTTGGAGTAAACACAGACAGCTCAAAATTACACAGATGTGTTGAAGACCATGGCCCTCAAATGTGATGTGAAATGGTTTTTCTCCCATGTTGTGTTTAAGAGAAAACAGCAAATGCTCCTTTTTGGCCAAAATGCATTGAAACCAATGGAAACAGAAAAACTGTATTCTTTGCGATATCTCCTCTTGTAGCAAACACAGATAGCTCAAAATTACACACATTGTGTTGAAGACCAAGGCCCACAAATGTGATGTGAAATGGTTTTTCTCCCATGTTGCGTTTAAGAGAAAACAGCAAATGTTCGTTTTAGGCCAAACTGCATTGAAATCAATGGAAACACCAAATGCGCATACTTTGTGATATCTCCTCTTGTAGCAAACACAGACAGCTCAAAATTAAACACAATGTGTTGAAGACCAAGGCAGACAAATGTGATGTGAAATGGTTTTTCTCCCATGTTGCGTTTAAGAGAGAACAGCAAATGCTCGTTTGAGGCCAAAATGCATTTAAACCAATGGAAACAGCAAAAGTGCATGCTTTGTGATATCTACTCTTGTAGCAAACACAGACAGCTCAAAATTACACACAATGTGTTGAAGACCAAGGCCCACAAATATGATGTGAAATGGTTTTTCTCCCATGTTGTGTTTAAGAGAAAACAGCAAATGCTCGTTTTAGGCCAAAATTCATTGAAACCAATGGAAACAGCAAAAGTGCATACTTTGCCATATCTCCTTTTGTAGAAAACAGAGATAGCTGAAAATTACACACAAAGTGTTGAAGACCAAGGCACACAAATGTGATGTGAAATAGTTTTTCTCCCATGTTGTATTGAAGTGAAAACAGCAAAATCTTCTTTTAGGCCAAAATGCAATGAAACCAATGGAAAGAGCAAAAGTGCATACTTTGTCATATCTCCTCTTGTAGCAAACACAGACAGCTCAAAATTACACACAATGTGTTGAAGACCATGGCCCACAAATGTGATGTGAAATGGTTTTTCTCCCATGTTGCATTTAAGAGAAAACACCAAATGCTCGTTTTAAGCCAGAATACATTGAAACCAATGGAAACAGCAAAAGGGCATACTTTGTGATATCTCCTCTTGTAGGAAACACAGAAAGCTCAAATTGCAACCACTGTATTGCAGACCAAAGCCCACAAATGTGATGTGAAATGGTTTTTCTCCCATGTTGCATTAAGAGAAAACAGCAAAAGCTTCTTTTAGTCCAAAATGCATTGAAACCAATGGAAACAGCAAAAGTGCATACTTTGTCATATCTCGTCTTGTAGAAACCACAGACAGCTCAAAATTACACACAAGTGTTGAAGACCATGGCCCACAAATGTGATGTGAAATGGTTTTTCTCCCATGTTGCGTCTAAGAGAAAAGAGCAAATGCTCGTTTTAAGCCAGAATACATTGAAACCAATGGAAACAGCAAAAGGGCATACTTAGTGATATCTCCTCTTGTAGCAAACAAAGACAGCTCAAAATTACACACAATGTGTTGAAGGCCAAGGCCCACAAATATGATGTGAAATGGTTTTTCTCCCATGTTGTGTTTAAGAGAAAACAGCAAATGCTCGTTTTAGGCCAAAATGCATTGAAACCAATGGAAACAGCAAAAGTAAATGCTTTGCGATATCTCCTCTTGGAGTAAACACAGACAGCTCAAAATTACACAGATGTGTTGAAGACCATGGCCCTCAAATGTGATGTGAAATGGTTTTTCTCCCATGTTGTGTTTAAGAGAAAACAGCAAATGCTCCTTTTTGGCCAAAATGCATTGAAACCAATGGAAACAGAAAAACTGTATTCTTTGCGATATCTCCTCTTGTAGCAAACACAGATAGCTCAAAATTACACACATTGTGTTGAAGACCAAGGCCCACAAATGTGATGTGAAATGGTTTTTCTCCCATGTTGCGTTTAAGAGAAAACAGCAAATGTTCGTTTTAGGCCAAACTGCATTGAAATCAATGGAAACACCAAATGCGCATACTTTGTGATATCTCCTCTTGTAGCAAACACAGACAGCTAAAAATTAAACACAATGTGTTGAAGACCAAGGCCCACAGATGTGATGTGAAATGGTTTTTCTCCCATGTTGCATTTAAGAGAAATCAGCAAATGCTCATCTTAGGATAAAATGCATCGAAATCAATAGCAAAAGTGCATTCTTTGTGATATCTCTTCTTTTAGCAAACAGAGACAGCTCAAAATTACACACAAAGTGTTGAAGACAAAGGCCCACAAATGTGATGTGAAATGGTTTTTCTCCCATGTTGCGTTTAAGAGAAAACAGCAAATGCTAGTTTTAGGCCAAAAAACATTGAAACCAATGGAAACAGCAAAAGAGCATTCTTTGTGATATCTCCTCTTGTAGCAAACACAGAGAGCCCAAAATTACACACAATATGTTGAAGACCAAGGCAGACAAATGTGATGTGAAATGGTTTTTCTCCCATGTTGCATTTAAGCGAAAACAGCAAATGCTCGTTTTAGGCCAAAATGCATTTAAACCAATGGAAACAGCAAAAGGGCATACTTTGTGATATCTCCTCTTGTAGCAAACAGAGATAGCTCAAAATTACACACAATGTGTCGAAGACCAATTCCCACAAAAGTGATGTGAAATAGTTTTTCTCCCATGTTGTACTGAAGAGAAAACAGCAAAAGCTTATTTTAGGCCAAAATGCATTGAAACCAATGGAAACAGCAAAAGCGCATACTTTGTCATATCTCCTCTGGTAGCAAACACAGACAGATCAAAATTACACACAATGTGTTGAAGGCCAAGGCCCACAAATGTGATTTGAAATGGTTTTTCTCCCATGTTGCGTTTAAGAGAAAACAGCAAATGCTGGTTTTAGGCTAAAATGCATTGAAATCAATGGAAACAGCAAAAACGCATACTTTGTGATATCTCCTCTTGTAGCAAACACAGAAAGATCAAATTACACACAATGTGTTGAAGACCAAGGCCCACAAATGTAATGTGAAATCTTTTTTCTCCCGTGTTGCATTTAAGGTAAAACAGCAAATGCTTGTTTGAGGCCAAAATGCATTGAAACTAATGTAAACAGCAAAAGTCCATGCTTTGTGATATCTCCTCTTGTAGCAAACACAGACAGTTCATAATTACACACAATGTGTTGAAGACCAAGGCCCACAAATATGATGTGAAATGGTTTTTCTCCCATGTTGTGTTTAAGAGAAAACAGCAAATGCTCGTTTTAGGCCAAAATGCATTGAAACCAATGGAAACAGCAAAAGTAAATGCTTTGCGATATCTTCTCTTGGAGTAAACACAGACAGCTCAAAATTACACAGATGTGTTGAAGACCATGGCCCTCAAATGTGATGTGAAATGGTTTTTCTCCCATGTTGTGTTTAAGAGAAAACAGCAAATGCTCCTTTTTGGCCAAAATGCATTGAAACCAATGGAAACAGAAAAACTGTATTCTTTGCGATATCTCCTCTTGTAGCAAACACAGATAGCTCAAAATTACACACATTGTGTTGAAGACCAAGGCCCACAAATGTGATGTGAAATGGTTTTTCTCCCATGTTGCGTTTAAGAGAAAACAGCAAATGTTCGTTTTAGGCCAAACTGCATTGAAATCAATGGAAACACCAAATGCGCATACTTTGTGATATCTCCTCTTGTAGCAAACACAGACAGCTCAAAATTAAACACAATGTGTTGAAGACCAAGGCAGACAAATGTGATGTGAAATGGTTTTTCTCCCATGTTGCGTTTAAGAGAGAACAGCAAATGCTCGTTTGAGGCCAAAATGCATTTAAACCAATGGAAACAGCAAAAGTGCATGCTTTGTGATATCTACTCTTGTAGCAAACACAGACAGCTCAAAATTACACACAATGTGTTGAAGACCAAGGCCCACAAATATGATGTGAAATGGTTTTTCTCCCATGTTGTGTTTAAGAGAAAACAGCAAATGCTCGTTTTAGGCCAAAATTCATTGAAACCAATGGAAACAGCAAAAGTGCATACTTTGCCATATCTCCTTTTGTAGAAAACAGAGATAGCTGAAAATTACACACAAAGTGTTGAAGACCAAGGCACACAAATGTGATGTGAAATAGTTTTTCTCCCATGTTGTATTGAAGTGAAAACAGCAAAATCTTCTTTTAGGCCAAAATGCAATGAAACCAATGGAAAGAGCAAAAGTGCATACTTTGTCATATCTCCTCTTGTAGCAAACACAGACAGCTCAAAATTACACACAATGTGTTGAAGACCATGGCCCACAAATGTGATGTGAAATGGTTTTTCTCCCATGTTGCATTTAAGAGAAAACAGCAAATGCTCGTTTTAAGCCAGAATACATTGAAACCAATGGAAACAGCAAAAGGGCATACTTTGTGATATCTCCTCTTGTAGGAAACACAGAAAGCTCAAATTGCAACCACTGTATTGCAGACCAAAGCCCACAAATGTGATGTGAAATGGTTTTTCTCCCATGTTGCATTAAGAGAAAACAGCAAAAGCTTCTTTTAGTCCAAAATGCATTGAAACCAATGGAAACAGCAAAAGTGCATACTTTGTCATATCTCGTCTTGTAGAAACCACAGACAGCTCAAAATTACACACAAGTGTTGAAGACCATGGCCCACAAATGTGATGTGAAATGGTTTTTCTCCCATGTTGCGTCTAAGAGAAAAGAGCAAATGCTCGTTTTAAGCCAGAATACATTGAAACCAATGGAAACAGCAAAAGGGCATACTTAGTGATATCTCCTCTTGTAGCAAACAAAGACAGCTCAAAATTACACACAATGTGTTGAAGGCCAAGGCCCACAAATGTGATGTGAAATGGTTTTTTTCCCATGTTGCTTTTAAGAAAAAACAGCAAATGCTCATTTTAGGCCAAACTGCATTGAAACCAATGGAAACAGCAGAAGTAAATGCTTTGTGATATCTCCTCTTGTAGCAAACACAGACAGCTCAAAATTACAAACAATGTTTTGAAGACCAAGGCCCTCAAATGTGATGTGAAATGGTTTTTCTCCCATGTTGGGTTTAAGAGAAAGCAGCAAATGCTCGTTTTAGGAATAAATGCATTGAAATTAATGGAAACTGCAAAAGAGCATACTATACCATATCTCCTCTTGTAGCAAACACAGAGAGCTTAAAATTACACACAATGTGTTGAAGACCAAGGCACACAAATGTCATGTAAAATGATTTTTCTCCTATGTTGCGTTTAAGAGATAACAGCAAATGCTTGTTTTAGCCAAACTGCATTGAAATCAATGGAAACAGCAAAAGTGCATACTTTGTGATATCTCCTCTTATAGCAAACACAGAAAGCTCAAATTACAAACACTGTGTGGCAGACCAAGGCCCACAAATGTGATGTGAAATGGTTTTTCTCCCATGTTGCAAATAAAAGAAAACAGAAAATGCTCGTTTTTGGCCAAAATGCATTGAAACCAATGGAAACAGCAGAAGTAAATGTTTTGAGATATCTCCTCTTTTAGCAAACACAGACAGCTCAAATTTACACACAATGTGTTGCAGACCAAGGCCCACAAATGTGATGTGAAATGTTTTTTCTCCCATGTTGCATTTAAGAGAAAACAGCAAATGTTCGTTTTAGGCCAAACTTAACTGAAATCAATGGAAACAGCAAAAGCGCATACTTTGTGATATCTCCTCTTGTAGCAAACAGAGATAGCTCAAAATTACACACAATGTGTTGAAGACCAAGGCACACAAATGTGATGTGAAATAGTTTTTCTCCCATGTTGTATTGAAGTGAAAACAGCAAAATCTTCTTTTTGGCCAAAATGCATTGAAACCAATGGAAAGAGCAAAAGCGCATACTTTGTCAAATCTCCTCTTGTAGCAAACACAGACAGCTCAAAATTACACACAATGTGTTGAAGACCATGGCCCACAAATGTGATGTGAAATGTTTTTTCTCCCATGTTGCATTTAAGAGAAAACAGCAAATGCTCGTTTTAAGCCAGAATACATTGAAACCAATGGAAACAGCAAAAGGGCATACTTTGTGATATCTCCTCTTGCAGCAAACACAGAAAGCTCAAATTGCAAACACTGTGGTGCAGACCAAAGCCCACAAATGTGATGTGAAATAGTTTTTCTCCCATGTTGCATTTAAGAGAAAACAGCAAATGCCCGATTTTTACCAAAATGCATTGAAACCAATGGAAACAGCAGAAGTACATTTTTTGTGACATCTCCTCTTGTAGCAAACACAGACAGCTCAAAATTACACACAATGTGTTGCAGACCAAGGCCCACAAATGTGATGTGAAATGGTTTTTCTCCCATGTTGCATTTAAGAGAAAACAGCAAATGCTCATTTTCGGCCAAAATGCATTGAAACCAATGGAAACAGCAAAAGTGCATACTTTGTCATATCTCCTCTTGTAGCAAGCAAAGACAGCTCAAAATTACACACAATGTGTTGAAGGCCAAGGCCCACAAATGTGATGTGAAATGGTTTTTGTCCCATGTTGCGTTTAAGAGAAAACAGAAAATGCTAATTTTAGGCCAAACTGCATTGAAACCAATGGAAACAGCAGAAGTAAATGCTTTGTGATATCTCCTCTTGTAGCAAACACAGACAGCTCAAAATTACACACAATGTGTTGGAGACCAGGGCCCACAAATGTGATGTGAAATGGTTTTTCTCCCATGTTGGGTTTAAGAGAAAACAGCAAATGCTCATTTTAGGAATAAATGCATTGAAATCAATGGAAACTGCAAATGCGCATACTATACCATATCTCCTCTTGTAGCAAACACAGAGAGCTCAAAATTACACACAATGTGTTGAAGACCAAGGCCCACATATGTGATGTGAAATAGTTTTTCTCCCATGTTGTGTTTAAGAGAAAAGAGCAAATGGTCGTTTAAACCAAAATGCATTGAAACCAATGGAATCAGCAAAAGTGCATACTTTGCCATATCTCCTCTTGTAGCAAACACAGAGAGCTCAAAATTACACACAATGTGTTGAAGACCAAGGCCCACAAATGTGATGTGAAATAGTATTTCTCCCATGTTGTATTGAAGAGAAAACAGCAAAAGCTTCTTTTAGGCCAAAATGCATTGAAACCAATGGAAACAGCAAAAGTGCATACTTTGTCATATCTCCTCTTGTAGAAACCACAGACAGCTCAAAATTACACACAAGTGTTGAAGACCATGGCCCACATATATGATGTGAAATGGTTTTTCTCCCATGTTGCGTTTAAGAGAAAACAGCAAATGCTCGTTTTCAGCCAGAATACATTGAAACCAATGGAAACAGCAAAAGGGCATACTTTGTGATATCTCCTCTTGTAGCAAACAAAGACAGCTCAAAATTACACACAATGTGTTGAAGGCCAAGGCCCACAAATGTGATGTGAAATGGTTTTTGTCCCATGTTGCGTTTAAGAGAAAACAGCAAATGCTCATTTTAGGCCAAACTGCATTGAAACCAATGGAAACAGCAGTAGTAAATGCTTTGTGATATCTCCTCTTGTAGCAAACACAGAGAGTTCAAAATTACACACAATGTGTTGAAGAGCAAGGCACACAAATGTGATGTGAAATGGTTTTTCTCCCATGTTGCATTTAATAGAATACAGCAAATGCTCGTTTTAGGCCAAACTGCATTGAGATCAATTGAAACAGCAAAACAGCATACTTTGTGATATCTCCCCTTGTATCAAACACAGACAGCTCAAAATTACACACATTGTGTTGAACACCAAGGCCCACATATGTGATGTGAAATAGTTTTTCTCCCATGTTGTGTTTAAGAGAAAAGAGCAAATGGTCGTTTAAACCAAAATGCATTGAAACCAATGGAAACAGCAAAAGTAAATGCTTTGTGATATCTCCTCTTGTAGCAAACACAGACAGTTCATAATTACACACAATGTGTTGAAGACCAAGGCCAACAAATATGATGTGAAATGGTTTTTCTCCCATGTTGTGTTTAAGAGAAAACAGCAAATGCTCGTTTTAGGCCAAAATGCATTGAAACCAATGGAAACAGCAAAAGTAAATGCTTTGCGATATCTCCTCTTGGAGTAAACACAGACAGCTCAAAATTACACAGATGTGTTGAAGACCATGGCCCTCAAATGTGATGTGAAATGGTTTTTCTCCCATGTTGTGTTTAAGAAAAAACAGCAAATGCTCCTTTTTGTCCAAAATGCATTGAAACCAATGGAAACAGAAAAACTGTATTCTTTGCGATATCTCCTCTTGTAGCAAACACAGATAGCTCAAAATTACACACATTGTGTTGAAGACCAAGGCCCACAAATGTGATGTGAAATGGTTTTTCTCCCATGTTGCGTTTAAGAGAAAACAGCAAATGTTCGTTTTAGGCCAAACTGCATTGAAATCAATGGAAACACCAAATGCGCATACTTTGTGATATCTCCTCTTGTAGCAAACACAGACAGCTCAAAATTAAACACAATGTGTTGAAGACCAAGGCAGACAAATGTGATGTGAAATGGTTTTTCTCCCATGTTGCGTTTAAGAGAGAACAGCAAATGCTCGTTTGAGGCCAAAATGCATTTAAACCAATGGAAACAGCAGAAGTACATTTTTTGTGACATCTCCTCTTGTAGCAAACACAGAGAGCTCAAATTTACACACAATGTGTTGAAGACCAAGGCCCACAGATGTGATGTGAAATGGTTTTTCTCCCATGTTGCATTTAAGAGAAATCAGCAAATGCTCATCTTAGGATAAAATGCATCAAAATTAATAGTAAAAGTGCTTTCTTTGTGATATCTCTTCTTGTAGCAAACAGAGACAGCTCAAAATTACACACAAAGTGTTGAAGACCAAGGCAGACAAATGTGATGTGAAATGGTTTTTCTCCCATGTTGCATTTAAGCGAAAACAGCAAATGCTCGTTTTAGGCCAAAATGCATTTAAACCAATGGAAACAGCAAAAGGGCATGCTTTGTGATATCTCCTCTTGTAGCAAACAGAGATAGCTCAAAATTACACACAATGTGTTGAAGACCAAGTCCCACAAAAGTGATGTGAAATAGTTTTTCTCCCATGTTGTACTGAAGAGAAAACAGCAAAAGCTTATTTTAGGCCAAAATGCATTGAAACCAATGGAAACAGCAAAAGCGCATACTTTGTCATATCTCCTCTGGTAGCAAACACAGACAGATCAAAATTACACACAATGTGTTGAAGGCCAAGGCCCACAAATGTGATTTGAAATGGTTTTTCTCCCATGTTGCGTTTAAGAGAAAACAGCAAATGCTGGTTTTAGGCCAAAATGCATTGAAATCAATGGAAACAGCAAAAACCCATACTTTGTGATATCTCCTCTTGTAGCAAACACAGAAAGATCAAATTACACACAATGTGTTGAAGACCAAGGCCCACAAATGTGATGTGAAATGGTTTTTCTCCCATGGTGTGTTCAAGAAAAATCAGCAAATGGTCGTTTTAGGCTAAAATGCATTGAAACCAATGGAAACACCAAAAGTGCAAGCTTTGTGATATCTCCTCTTGTAGCAAACACAGACAGCTCAAAATTACACACAATGTGTTGAAGACCAAGGCCCTCAAATATGATGTGAAATGGTTTTTCTCCCATGTTGTGTTTAAGAGAAAACAGCAAATGCTCGTTTTAGGCCAAAATGCATTGAAACCAATGGAAACAGCAAAAGTGCATACTTTGCCATATCTCCTCTTGTTGCAGAGATAGCTCAAAATTACACACAATGTGTAGTAGACCAAGGCCCACAAATGTGATGTGAAATGGTTTTTCTCCCATGTTGCATTTAAGAGAAAACAGCAAATGCTCGTTTTAGGCTAAAATGCATTGAAATCAAATGAAACAGCAAAAGTACATACTTTGCCATATCTCCTCTTGTAGAAACCACAGACAGCTCAAAATTACACACAAGTGTTGAAGACCATGGCCCACAAATGTGATGTGAAATGGTTTTTCTCCCATGTTGCATCTAAGAGAAAAGAGCAAATGCTCGTTTTAAGCCAGAATACATTGAAACCAATGGAAACAGCAAAAGGGCATACTTAGTGATATCTCCTCTTGTAGCAAACACAGAAAGCTCAAAATTACACACAATGTGTTGAAGACCAAGGCCCACAAATGTGATGTGAAATAGTTTTTCTCCCATGTTGTATTGAAGAGAAAACAGCAAAAGCTTCTTTTAGTCCAAAATGCATTGAAACCAATGGAAACAGCAAAAGCGCATACTTTGTCATATCTCCTCTTGTAGAAACCACAGACAGCTCAAAATTACACACAAGTGTTGAAGACAATGGCCCACAAATGTGATGTGAAATGGTTTTTCTCCCATGTTGCGTCTAAGAGAAAAGAGCAAATGCTCGTTTTAAGCCAGAATACATTGAAACCAATGGAAACAGCAAAAGGGCATACTTAGTGATATTTCCTCTTCTGGCAAACAAAGACAGCTCAAAATTACACACAATGTGTTGAAGGCCAAGGCCCACAAATGTGATGTGAAATGGTTTTTTTCCCATGTTGCTTTTAAGAAAAAACAGCAAATGCTCATTTTAGGCCAAACTGCATTGAAACCAATGGAAACAGCAGATGTAAATGCTTTGTGATATCTCCTCTTGTAGCAAACACAGACAGCTCAAAATTACACACAATGTTTTGACGACCAAAGCCCTCAAATGTGATGTGAAATGGTTTTTCTCCCATGTTGGGTTTAAGAGAAAGCAGCAAATGCTCGTTTTAGGAATAAATGCATTGAAATTAATGGAAACTGCAAAAGAGCATACTATACCATATCTCCTCTTGTACCAAACACAGAGAGCTTAAAATTACACACAATGTGTTGAAGACCAAGGCACACAAATGTCATGTAAAATGATTTTTCTCCCATGTTGCGTTTAAGAGAAAACAGCAAATGCTTGTTTTAGCCAAACTGCATTGAAATCAAAGGAAACAGCAAAAGTGCATACTTTGTGTTATCTCCTCTTATAGCAAACACAGAAAGCTCAAATTACAAACACTGTGTGGCAGACCAAGGCCCACAAATGTGATGTGAAATGGTTTTTCTCCCATGTTGCAATTAAAAGAAAACAGAAAATGCTCGTTTTTGGCCAAAATGCATTGAAACCAATGGAAACAGCAGAAGTAAATGTTTTGAGATATCTCCTCTTTTAGCAAACACAGACAGCTCAAATTTACACACAATGTGTTGAAGACCAAGGCCCACAGATATGATGTGAAATGGTTTTTCTCCCATGTTGCGTTTAAGAGAAATCAGCAAATGCTCGTCTTAGGATAAAATGCATCGAAATCATTAGAAAAAGCAAAAGTGCATACTTTGCCATATCTCCTCTTGTTGCAGAGATAGCTCAAAATTACACACAATGTGTAGTAGACCAAGGCCCACAAATGTGATGTGAAATGGTTTTTCTCCCATGTTGCATTTAAGAGAAAACAGCAAATGCTCGTTTTAGGCTAAAATGCATTGAAATCAAATGAAACAGCAAAAGTACATACTTTGCCATATCTCCTCTTGTAGAAACCACAGACAGCTCAAAATTACACACAAGTGTTGAAGACCATGGCCCACAAATGTGATGTGAAATGGTTTTTCTCCCATGTTGCATCTAAGAGAAAAGAGCAAATGCTCGTTTTAAGCCAGAATACATTGAAACCAATGGAAACAGCAAAAGGGCATACTTAGTGATATCTCCTCTTGTAGCAAACACAGAAAGCTCAAAATTACACACAATGTGTTGAAGACCAAGGCCCACAAATGTGATGTGAAATAGTTTTTCTCCCATGTTGTATTGAAGAGAAAACAGCAAAAGCTTCTTTTAGTCCAAAATGCATTGAAACCAATGGAAACAGCAAAAGCGCATACTTTGTCATATCTCCTCTTGTAGAAACCACAGACAGCTCAAAATTACACACAAGTGTTGAAGACAATGGCCCACAAATGTGATGTGAAATGGTTTTTCTCCCATGTTGCGTCTAAGAGAAAAGAGCAAATGCTCGTTTTAAGCCAGAATACATTGAAACCAATGGAAACAGCAAAAGGGCATACTTAGTGATATTTCCTCTTCTGGCAAACAAAGACAGCTCAAAATTACACACAATGTGTTGAAGGCCAAGGCCCACAAATGTGATGTGAAATGGTTTTTTTCCCATGTTGCGTTTAAGAAAAAATAGCAAATGCTCATTTTAGGCCAAACTGCATTGAAACCAATGGAAACAGCAGATGTAAATGCTTTGTGATATCTCCTCTTGTAGCAAACACAGACAGCTCAAAATTACACACAATGTTTTGACGACCAAAGCCCTCAAATGTGATGTGAAATGGTTTTTCTCCCATGTTGGGTTTAAGAGAAAGCAGCAAATGCTCGTTTTAGGAATAAATGCATTGAAATTAATGGAAACTGCAAAAGAGCATACTATACCATATCTCCTCTTGTACCAAACACAGAGAGCTTAAAATTACACACAATGTGTTGAAGACCAAGGCACACAAATGTCATGTAAAATGATTTTTCTCCCATGTTGCGTTTAAGAGAAAACAGCAAATGCTTGTTTTAGCCAAACTGCATTGAAATCAAAGGAAACAGCAAAAGTGCATACTTTGTGTTATCTCCTCTTATAGCAAACACAGAAAGCTCAAATTACAAACACTGTGTGGCAGACCAAGGCCCACAAATGTGATGTGAAATGGTTTTTCTCCCATGTTGCAATTAAAAGAAAACAGAAAATGCTCGTTTTTGGCCAAAATGCATTGAAACCAATGGAAACAGCAGAAGTAAATGTTTTGAGATATCTCCTCTTTTAGCAAACACAGACAGCTCAAATTTACACACAATGTGTTGAAGACCAAGGCCCACAGATATGATGTGAAATGGTTTTTCTCCCATGTTGCGTTTAAGAGAAATCAGCAAATGCTCGTCTTAGGATAAAATGCATCGAAATCATTAGAAAAAGCAAAAGCGCATTCTTTGTGATATCTCTTCTTGTAGCAAACACAGACAGCTCAAAATTACACACAATGTGTTGAAGACCAAGGCCCACATATGTAATGTGAAATAGTTTTTCTCCCATGTTGTGTTTAAGAGAAAAGAGCAAATGGTCGTTTAAACCAAAATGCATTGAAACCAATGGAAACAGCAAAAGTAAATGCTTTGTGATATCTCCTCTTGTAGCAAACACAGACAGTTCATAATTACACACAATGTGTTGAAGACCAAGGCCCACAAATATGATGTGAAATGGTTTTTCTCCCATGTTGTGTTTAAGAGAAAACAGCAAATGCTCGTTTTAGGCCAAAATGCATTGAAACCAATGGAAACAGCAAAAGTAAATGCTTTTCAATATCTCCTCTTGGAGTAAACACAGACAGCTCAAAATTACACAGATGTGTTGAAGACCATGGCCCTCAAATGTGATGTGAAATGGTTTTTCTCCCATGTTGCGTTTAAGAGAAAACAGCAAATGCTCGTTTTTGGCCAAAATGCATTGAAACCAATGGAAACAGAAAAACTGAATTCTTTGCGATATCTCCTCTTGTAGCAAACACAGATAGCTCAAAATTACACACAATGTGTTGAAGACCAAGGCCCACAAATGTGATGTGAAATAGTTTTTCTCCCATGTTGTATTGAAGAGAAAACAGCAAAAGCTTCTTTTAGTCCAAAATGCATTGAAACCAATGGAAACAGCAAAAGTGCATACTTTGTCACATCTCCTCTTGTAGAAACCACAGACAGCTCAAAATTACACACAAGTGTTGAAGACCATGGCCCACAAACGTGATGTGAAATGGTTTTTCTCCCATGTTGCATCTAAGAGAAAAGAGCAAATGCTCGTTTTAAGCCAGAATACATTGAAACCAATGAAAACAGCAAAAGGGCATACTTAGTGATATCTCCTCTTGTAGCAAACAAAGACAGCTCAAAATTACACACAATGTGTTGAAGGCCATGGCCCACAAATGTGATGTGAAATGGTTTTTTTCCCATGTTGCGTTTAAGAAAAAATAGCAAATGCTCATTTTAGGCCAAACTGCATTGAAACCAATGGAAACAGCAGAAGTAAATGCTTTGTGATATCTCCTCTTGTAGCAAACACAGACAGCTCAAAATTACACACAATGTTTTGAAGACCAAGGCCCTCAAACGTGATGTGAAATGGTTTTTCTCCCATGTTGGGTTTAAGAGAAAGCAGCAAATGCTCGTTTTAGGAATAAATGCATTGAAATTAATGGAAACTGCAAAAGAGCATACTATACCATATCTCCTCTTGTAGCAAACACAGAGAGCTTAAAATTACACACAATGTGTTGAAGACCAAGGCACACAAATGTCATGTAAAATTATTTTTCTCCCTTGTTGCGTCTAAGAGAAAAGAGCAAATGCTCGTTTTAAGCCAGAATACATTGAAACCAATAGAAACAGCAAAAGGGCATACTTAGTGATATCTCCTCTTGTAGCAAACAAAGACAGCTCAAAATTACACACAATGTGTTGAAGACCAAGGCCCTCAAATGTGATGTGAAATGGTTTTTCTCCCATGTTGGGTTTAAGAGAAAACAGCAAATGCTTGTTTTAGCCAAACTGCATTGAAATCAAAGGAAACAGCAAAAGTGCATACTTTGTGTTATCTCCTCTTATAGCAAACACAGAAAGCTCAAATTACAAACACTGTGTTGCAGACCAAGGCCCACAAATGTGATGTGAAATGGTTTTTCTCCCATGTTGCAATTAAAAGAAAACAGAAAATGCTCGTTTTTGGCCAAAATGCATTGAAACCAATGGAAACAGCAGAAGTAAATGTTTTGAGATATCTCTTCTTTTAGCAAACACAGACAGCTCAAATTTACACACAATGTGTTGAAGACCAAGGCCCACAGATATGATGTGAAATGGTTTTTCTCCCATGTTGCGTTTAAGAGAAATCAGCAAATGCTCGTCTTAGGATAAAATGCATCGAAATCATTAGAAAAAGCAAAAGCGCATTCTTTGTGATATCTCTTCTTGTAGCAAACACAGACAGCTCAAAATTACACACAATGTGTTGAAGACCAAGGCCCACATATGTAATGTGAAATAGTTTTTCTCCCATGTTGTGTTTAAGAGAAAAGAGCAAATGGTCGTTTAAACCAAAATGCATTGAAACCAATGGAAACAGCAAAAGTGAATGCTTTGTGATATCTCCTCTTGTAGCAAACACAGACAGCTCAAAATTACAAACAATGTTTTGAAGACCAAGGCCCTCAAATGTGATGTGAAATGGTTTTTCTCCCATGTTGGGTTTAAGAGAAAGCAGCAAATGCTCGTTTTAGGAATAAATGCATTGAAATTAATGGAAACTGCAAAAGAGCATACTATACCATATCTCCTCTTGTAGCAAACACAGAGAGCTTAAAATTACACACAATGTGTTGAAGACCAAGGCACACAAATGTCATGTAAAATGATTTTTCTCCTATGTTGCGTTTAAGAGATAACAGCAAATGCTTGTTTTAGCCAAACTGCATTGAAATCAATGGAAACAGCAAAAGTGCATACTTTGTGATATCTCCTCTTATAGCAAACACAGAAAGCTCAAATTACAAACACTGTGTGGCAGACCAAGGCCCACAAATGTGATGTGAAATGGTTTTTCTCCCATGTTGCAAATAAAAGAAAACAGAAAATGCTCGTTTTTGGCCAAAATGCATTGAAACCAATGGAAACAGCAGAAGTAAATGTTTTGAGATATCTCCTCTTTTAGCAAACACAGACAGCTCAAATTTACACACAATGTGTTGCAGACCAAGGCCCACAAATGTGATGTGAAATGTTTTTTCTCCCATGTTGCATTTAAGAGAAAACAGCAAATGTTCGTTTTAGGCCAAACTTAACTGAAATCAATGGAAACAGCAAAAGCGCATACTTTGTGATATCTCCTCTTGTAGCAAACAGAGATAGCTCAAAATTACACACAATGTGTTGAAGACCAAGGCACACAAATGTGATGTGAAATAGTTTTTCTCCCATGTTGTATTGAAGTGAAAACAGCAAAATCTTCTTTTTGGCCAAAATGCATTGAAACCAATGGAAAGAGCAAAAGCGCATACTTTGTCAAATCTCCTCTTGTAGCAAACACAGACAGCTCAAAATTACACACAATGTGTTGAAGACCATGGCCCACAAATGTGATGTGAAATGTTTTTTCTCCCATGTTGCATTTAAGAGAAAACAGCAAATGCTCGTTTTAAGCCAGAATACATTGAAACCAATGGAAACAGCAAAAGGGCATACTTTGTGATATCTCCTCTTGCAGCAAACACAGAAAGCTCAAATTGCAAACACTGTGGTGCAGACCAAAGCCCACAAATGTGATGTGAAATAGTTTTTCTCCCATGTTGCATTTAAGAGAAAACAGCAAATGCCCGATTTTTACCAAAATGCATTGAAACCAATGGAAACAGCAGAAGTACATTTTTTGTGACATCTCCTCTTGTAGCAAACACAGACAGCTCAAAATTACACACAATGTGTTGCAGACCAAGGCCCACAAATGTGATGTGAAATGGTTTTTCTCCCATGTTGCATTTAAGAGAAAACAGCAAATGCTCATTTTCGGCCAAAATGCATTGAAACCAATGGAAACAGCAAAAGTGCATACTTTGTCATATCTCCTCTTGTAGCAAGCAAAGACAGCTCAAAATTACACACAATGTGTTGAAGGCCAAGGCCCACAAATGTGATGTGAAATGGTTTTTGTCCCATGTTGCGTTTAAGAGAAAACAGAAAATGCTAATTTTAGGCCAAACTGCATTGAAACCAATGGAAACAGCAGAAGTAAATGCTTTGTGATATCTCCTCTTGTAGCAAACACAGACAGCTCAAAATTACACACAATGTGTTGGAGACCAGGGCCCACAAATGTGATGTGAAATGGTTTTTCTCCCATGTTGGGTTTAAGAGAAAACAGCAAATGCTCATTTTAGGAATAAATGCATTGAAATCAATGGAAACTGCAAATGCGCATACTATACCATATCTCCTCTTGTAGCAAACACAGAGAGCTCAAAATTACACACAATGTGTTGAAGACCAAGGCCCACATATGTGATGTGAAATAGTTTTTCTCCCATGTTGTGTTTAAGAGAAAAGAGCAAATGGTCGTTTAAACCAAAATGCATTGAAACCAATGGAATCAGCAAAAGTGCATACTTTGCCATATCTCCTCTTGTAGCAAACACAGAGAGCTCAAAATTACACACAATGTGTTGAAGACCAAGGCCCACAAATGTGATGTGAAATAGTATTTCTCCCATGTTGTATTGAAGAGAAAACAGCAAAAGCTTCTTTTAGGCCAAAATGCATTGAAACCAATGGAAACAGCAAAAGTGCATACTTTGTCATATCTCCTCTTGTAGAAACCACAGACAGCTCAAAATTACACACAAGTGTTGAAGACCATGGCCCACATATATGATGTGAAATGGTTTTTCTCCCATGTTGCGTTTAAGAGAAAACAGCAAATGCTCGTTTTCAGCCAGAATACATTGAAACCAATGGAAACAGCAAAAGGGCATACTTTGTGATATCTCCTCTTGTAGCAAACAAAGACAGCTCAAAATTACACACAATGTGTTGAAGGCCAAGGCCCACAAATGTGATGTGAAATGGTTTTTGTCCCATGTTGCGTTTAAGAGAAAACAGCAAATGCTCATTTTAGGCCAAACTGCATTGAAACCAATGGAAACAGCAGTAGTAAATGCTTTGTGATATCTCCTCTTGTAGCAAACACAGAGAGTTCAAAATTACACACAATGTGTTGAAGAGCAAGGCACACAAATGTGATGTGAAATGGTTTTTCTCCCATGTTGCATTTAATAGAATACAGCAAATGCTCGTTTTAGGCCAAACTGCATTGAGATCAATTGAAACAGCAAAACAGCATACTTTGTGATATCTCCCCTTGTATCAAACACAGACAGCTCAAAATTACACACATTGTGTTGAACACCAAGGCCCACATATGTGATGTGAAATAGTTTTTCTCCCATGTTGTGTTTAAGAGAAAAGAGCAAATGGTCGTTTAAACCAAAATGCATTGAAACCAATGGAAACAGCAAAAGTAAATGCTTTGTGATATCTCCTCTTGTAGCAAACACAGACAGTTCATAATTACACACAATGTGTTGAAGACCAAGGCCAACAAATATGATGTGAAATGGTTTTTCTCCCATGTTGTGTTTAAGAGAAAACAGCAAATGCTCGTTTTAGGCCAAAATGCATTGAAACCAATGGAAACAGCAAAAGTAAATGCTTTGCGATATCTCCTCTTGGAGTAAACACAGACAGCTCAAAATTACACAGATGTGTTGAAGACCATGGCCCTCAAATGTGATGTGAAATGGTTTTTCTCCCATGTTGTGTTTAAGAAAAAACAGCAAATGCTCCTTTTTGTCCAAAATGCATTGAAACCAATGGAAACAGAAAAACTGTATTCTTTGCGATATCTCCTCTTGTAGCAAACACAGATAGCTCAAAATTACACACATTGTGTTGAAGACCAAGGCCCACAAATGTGATGTGAAATGGTTTTTCTCCCATGTTGCGTTTAAGAGAAAACAGCAAATGTTCGTTTTAGGCCAAACTGCATTGAAATCAATGGAAACACCAAATGCGCATACTTTGTGATATCTCCTCTTGTAGCAAACACAGACAGCTCAAAATTAAACACAATGTGTTGAAGACCAAGGCAGACAAATGTGATGTGAAATGGTTTTTCTCCCATGTTGCGTTTAAGAGAGAACAGCAAATGCTCGTTTGAGGCCAAAATGCATTTAAACCAATGGAAACAGCAGAAGTACATTTTTTGTGACATCTCCTCTTGTAGCAAACACAGAGAGCTCAAATTTACACACAATGTGTTGAAGACCAAGGCCCACAGATGTGATGTGAAATGGTTTTTCTCCCATGTTGCATTTAAGAGAAATCAGCAAATGCTCATCTTAGGATAAAATGCATCAAAATTAATAGTAAAAGTGCTTTCTTTGTGATATCTCTTCTTGTAGCAAACAGAGACAGCTCAAAATTACACACAAAGTGTTGAAGACCAAGGCAGACAAATGTGATGTGAAATGGTTTTTCTCCCATGTTGCATTTAAGCGAAAACAGCAAATGCTCGTTTTAGGCCAAAATGCATTTAAACCAATGGAAACAGCAAAAGGGCATGCTTTGTGATATCTCCTCTTGTAGCAAACAGAGATAGCTCAAAATTACACACAATGTGTTGAAGACCAAGTCCCACAAAAGTGATGTGAAATAGTTTTTCTCCCATGTTGTACTGAAGAGAAAACAGCAAAAGCTTATTTTAGGCCAAAATGCATTGAAACCAATGGAAACAGCAAAAGCGCATACTTTGTCATATCTCCTCTGGTAGCAAACACAGACAGATCAAAATTACACACAATGTGTTGAAGGCCAAGGCCCACAAATGTGATTTGAAATGGTTTTTCTCCCATGTTGCGTTTAAGAGAAAACAGCAAATGCTGGTTTTAGGCCAAAATGCATTGAAATCAATGGAAACAGCAAAAACCCATACTTTGTGATATCTCCTCTTGTAGCAAACACAGAAAGATCAAATTACACACAATGTGTTGAAGACCAAGGCCCACAAATGTGATGTGAAATGGTTTTTCTCCCATGGTGTGTTCAAGAAAAATCAGCAAATGGTCGTTTTAGGCTAAAATGCATTGAAACCAATGGAAACACCAAAAGTGCAAGCTTTGTGATATCTCCTCTTGTAGCAAACACAGACAGCTCAAAATTACACACAATGTGTTGAAGACCAAGGCCCTCAAATATGATGTGAAATGGTTTTTCTCCCATGTTGTGTTTAAGAGAAAACAGCAAATGCTCGTTTTAGGCCAAAATGCATTGAAACCAATGGAAACAGCAAAAGTGCATACTTTGCCATATCTCCTCTTGTTGCAGAGATAGCTCAAAATTACACACAATGTGTAGTAGACCAAGGCCCACAAATGTGATGTGAAATGGTTTTTCTCCCATGTTGCATTTAAGAGAAAACAGCAAATGCTCGTTTTAGGCTAAAATGCATTGAAATCAAATGAAACAGCAAAAGTACATACTTTGCCATATCTCCTCTTGTAGAAACCACAGACAGCTCAAAATTACACACAAGTGTTGAAGACCATGGCCCACAAATGTGATGTGAAATGGTTTTTCTCCCATGTTGCATCTAAGAGAAAAGAGCAAATGCTCGTTTTAAGCCAGAATACATTGAAACCAATGGAAACAGCAAAAGGGCATACTTAGTGATATCTCCTCTTGTATCAAACACAGAAAGCTCAAAATTACACACAATGTGTTGAAGACCAAGGCCCACAAATGTGATGTGAAATAGTTTTTCTCCCATGTTGTATTGAAGAGAAAACAGCAAAAGCTTCTTTTAGTCCAAAATGCATTGAAACCAATGGAAACAGCAAAAGCGCATACTTTGTCATATCTCCTCTTGTAGAAACCACAGACAGCTCAAAATTACACACAAGTGTTGAAGACAATGGCCCACAAATGTGATGTGAAATGGTTTTTCTCCCATGTTGCGTCTAAGAGAAAAGAGCAAATGCTCGTTTTAAGCCAGAATACATTGAAACCAATGGAAACAGCAAAAGGGCATACTTAGTGATATTTCCTCTTCTGGCAAACAAAGACAGCTCAAAATTACACACAATGTGTTGAAGGCCAAGGCCCACAAATGTGATGTGAAATGGTTTTTTTCCCATGTTGCGTTTAAGAAAAAATAGCAAATGCTCATTTTAGGCCAAACTGCATTGAAACCAATGGAAACAGCAGATGTAAATGCTTTGTGATATCTCCTCTTGTAGCAAACACAGACAGCTCAAAATTACACACAATGTTTTGACGACCAAAGCCCTCAAATGTGATGTGAAATGGTTTTTCTCCCATGTTGGGTTTAAGAGAAAGCAGCAAATGCTCGTTTTAGGAATAAATGCATTGAAATTAATGGAAACTGCAAAAGAGCATACTATACCATATCTCCTCTTGTACCAAACACAGAGAGCTTAAAATTACACACAATGTGTTGAAGACCAAGGCACACAAATGTCATGTAAAATGATTTTTCTCCCATGTTGCGTTTAAGAGAAAACAGCAAATGCTTGTTTTAGCCAAACTGCATTGAAATCAAAGGAAACAGCAAAAGTGCATACTTTGTGTTATCTCCTCTTATAGCAAACACAGAAAGCTCAAATTACAAACACTGTGTGGCAGACCAAGGCCCACAAATGTGATGTGAAATGGTTTTTCTCCCATGTTGCAATTAAAAGAAAACAGAAAATGCTCGTTTTTGGCCAAAATGCATTGAAACCAATGGAAACAGCAGAAGTAAATGTTTTGAGATATCTCCTCTTTTAGCAAACACAGACAGCTCAAATTTACACACAATGTGTTGAAGACCAAGGACCACAGATATGATGTGAAATGGTTTTTCTCCCATGTTGCGTTTAAGAGAAATCAGCAAATGCTCGTCTTAGGATAAAATGCATCGAAATCATTAGAAAAAGCAAAAGCGCATTCTTTGTGATATCTCTTCTTGTAGCAAACACAGACAGCTCAAAATTACACACAATGTGTTGAAGACCAAGGCCCACATATGTAATGTGAAATAGTTTTTCTCCCATGTTGTGTTTAAGAGAAAAGAGCAAATGGTCGTTTAAACCAAAATGCATTGAAACCAATGGAAACAGCAAAAGTAAATGCTTTGTGATATCTCCTCTTGTAGCAAACACAGACAGTTCATAATTACACACAATGTGTTGAAGACCAAGGCCCACAAATATGATGTGAAATGGTTTTTCTCCCATGTTGTGTTTAAGAGAAAACAGCAAATGCTCGTTTTAGGCCAAAATGCATTGAAACCAATGGAAACAGCAAAAGTAAATGCTTTTCAATATCTCCTCTTGGAGTAAACACAGACAGCTCAAAATTACACAGATGTGTTGAAGACCATGGCCCTCAAATGTGATGTGAAATGGTTTTTCTCCCATGTTGCGTTTAAGAGAAAACAGCAAATGCTCGTTTTTGGCCAAAATGCATTGAAACCAATGGAAACAGAAAAACTGAATTCTTTGCGATATCTCCTCTTGTAGCAAACACAGATAGCTCAAAATTACACACAATGTGTTGAAGACCAAGGCCCACAAATGTGATGTGAAATAGTTTTTCTCCCATGTTGTATTGAAGAGAAAACAGCAAAAGCTTCTTTTAGTCCAAAATGCATTGAAACCAATGGAAACAGCAAAAGTGCATACTTTGTCACATCTCCTCTTGTAGAAACCACAGACAGCTCAAAATTACACACAAGTGTTGAAGACCATGGCCCACAAACGTGATGTGAAATGGTTTTTCTCCCATGTTGCATCTAAGAGAAAAGAGCAAATGCTCGTTTTAAGCCAGAATACATTGAAACCAATGAAAACAGCAAAAGGGCATACTTAGTGATATCTCCTCTTGTAGCAAACAAAGACAGCTCAAAATTACACACAATGTGTTGAAGGCCAAGGCCCACAAATGTGATGTGAAATGGTTTTTTTCCCATGTTGCGTTTAAGAAAAAATAGCAAATGCTCATTTTAGGCCAAACTGCATTGAAACCAATGGAAACAGCAGAAGTAAATGCTTTGTGATATCTCCTCTTGTAGCAAACACAGACAGCTCAAAATTACACACAATGTTTTGAAGACCAAGGCCCTCAAACGTGATGTGAAATGGTTTTTCTCCCATGTTGGGTTTAAGAGAAAGCAGCAAATGCTCGTTTTAGGAATAAATGCATTGAAATTAATGGAAACTGCAAAAGAGCATACTATACCATATCTCCTCTTGTAGCAAACACAGAGAGCTTAAAATTACACACAATGTGTTGAAGACCAAGGCACACAAATGTCATGTAAAATTATTTTTCTCCCTTGGTGCGTCTAAGAGAAAAGAGCAAATGCTCGTTTTAAGCCAGAATACATTGAAACCAATAGAAACAGCAAAAGGGCATACTTAGTGATATCTCCTCTTGTAGCAAACAAAGACAGCTCAAAATTACACACAATGTGTTGAAGACCAAGGCCCTCAAATGTGATGTGAAATGGTTTTTCTCCCATGTTGGGTTTAAGAGAAAACAGCAAATGCTTGTTTTAGCCAAACTGCATTGAAATCAAAGGAAACAGCAAAAGTGCATACTTTGTGTTATCTCCTCTTATAGCAAACACAGAAAGCTCAAATTACAAACACTGTGTTGCAGACCAAGGCCCACAAATGTGATGTGAAATGGTTTTTCTCCCATGTTGCAATTAAAAGAAAACAGAAAATGCTCGTTTTTGGCCAAAATGCATTGAAACCAATGGAAACAGCAGAAGTAAATGTTTTGAGATATCTCTTCTTTTAGCAAACACAGACAGCTCAAATTTACACACAATGTGTTGAAGACCAAGGCCCACAGATATGATGTGAAATGGTTTTTCTCCCATGTTGCGTTTAAGAGAAATCAGCAAATGCTCGTCTTAGGATAAAATGCATCGAAATCATTAGAAAAAGCAAAAGCGCATTCTTTGTGATATCTCTTCTTGTAGCAAACACAGACAGCTCAAAATTACACACAATGTGTTGAAGACCAAGGCCCACATATGTAATGTGAAATAGTTTTTCTCCCATGTTGTGTTTAAGAGAAAAGAGCAAATGGTCGTTTAAACCAAAATGCATTGAAACCAATGGAAACAGCAAAAGTGAATGCTTTGTGATATCTCCTCTTGTAGCAAACACAGACAGTTCATAATTACACACAATGTGTTGAAGACCAAGGCCCACAAATATGATGTGAAATGGTTTTTCTCCCATGTTGTGTTTAAGAGAAAACAGCAAATGCTCGTTTTAGGCCAAAATGCATTGAAACCAATGGAAACAGCAAAAGTAAATGCTTTTCAATATCTCCTCTTGGAGTAAACACAGACAGCTCAAAATTACACAGAAGTGTTGAAGACCATGGCCCTCAAATGTGATGTGAAATGGTTTTTCTCCCATGTTGCGTTTAAGAGAAAACAGCAAATGCTCGTTTTTGGCCAAAATGCATTGAAACCAATGGAAACAGAAAAACTGAATTCTTTGCGATATCTCTTCTTGTAGCAAACACAGATAGCTCAAAATTACACACAATGTGTTGAAGACCAAGGCCCACAAATGTGATGTGAAATGGTTTTTCTCCCATGGTGTGTTCAAGATAAATCAGCAAATGCTCGTTTTAGGCTAAAATGCATTGAAACCAATGGAAACAGCAGAAGTAAATTTTTTGTGATATCTCCTCTTGTAGCAAACACAGACAGCTCAAACTTACACACAATGTGTTGCAGACCAAGGCCCACAAATTTGATGTGAAATGGTTTTTCTCCCATGTTGCATTTAAGAGAAAACAGCAAATGCTCATTTTCGGCCAAAATGCATTGAAACCAATGGAAACAGCAAAAGTGCATACTTTGCCATATCTCCTCTTGTAGCAAACACAGAGAGCTCAAAATTACACACAATGTGTTGAAGACCAAGGCCCACAAATGTGATGTGAAATAGTTTTTCTCCCATGTTGTATTGAAGAGAAAACAGCAAAAGCTTCTTTTAGGCCAAAATGCATTGAAACCAATGGAAACAGCAAAAGCGCATACTTTGTCATATCTCCTCTTGTAGAAACCACAGACAGCTCAAAATTACACACAAGTGTTGAAGACCATGGCCCACAAATGTGATGTGAAATGATTTTTCTCCCATGTTGCGTTTAAGAGAAAACAGCAAATGCTCCTTTTAAGCCAGAATACATTGAAACCAATGGAAACAGCTAAAGGGCATACTTTGTGATATCTCCTCTTGTAGCAAACACAGACAGCTCAAAATTACACACAATGTGTTGAAGACCAAGGCCCACAAATATGATGTGAAATGGTTTTTCTCCCATGTTGGGTTTAAGAGAAAACAGCAAATGCTCGTTTTAGGCCAAAATGTATTGAAACCAATGGAAACAGCAAAAGTGCATACTTTGCCATATCTCCTTTTGTAGCAAACAGAGATAGCTCAAAATTACACACAATGTGCTGAAGACCAAGGCCCAGAAATGTAATGTGAAATAGTTTTTCTCCCATGTTGTATTGAGGAGAAAACAGCAAAATCTTCTTTTAGGGAAAAATGCATTGAAACCAATGGAAAGAGAAAAACGCATACTTTGTCATATCTCCTCTTGTAGCAAACACAGACAGCTCAAAATTACACAAAATGTGTTGAAGACCATGGCCCACAAATGTGATGTGAAATATTTTTTCTCCCATGTTGCGTTTAAGAGAAAACAGCAAATGCTCGTTTTAAGCCAGAATACATTGAAACCAATGGATACAGCAAAAGGGCATACTTTGTGATATTCCCTCTTGTAGCAAACACAGAAAGCTCAAATTTAAAACACTGTGTTGCAGACCAAGGCCCACAAATATGATGTGAAATGGTTTTTCTCCCATGTTGTGTTTAAGAGAAAACAGCAAATGCTCATTTTAGGCCAAAATGCATTGAAACCAATGGAAACAGCAAAAGTGCAAACTTTGCCATATCTCCTCTTGTAGCAGAGATAGCTCAAAATTACACACAATGTGTAGTAGACCAAGGCCCACAAATGTGATGTGAAATGGTTTTTCTCCCATGTTGCATTTAAGAGAAAACAGCAAATGCTCGTTTTAGGCTAAAATGCATTGAAATCAAATGAAACAGCAAAAGTACATACTTTGCCATATCTCCTCTTGTAGCAAACACAGAAAGCTCAAAATTACACACAATGTGTTGAAGACCAAGGCCCACAAATGTGATGTGAAATAGTTTTTCTCCCATGTTGTATTGAAGAGAAAACAGCAAAAGCTTCTTTTAGTCCAAAATACATTGAAACCAATGGAAACAGCAATAGCGCATACTTTGTCATATCTCCTCTTGTAGAAACCACAGACAGCTCAAAATTACACACAAGTCTTGAAGACCATGGCCCACAAATGTGATGTGAAATGGTTTTTCTCCCATGTTGCGTCTAAGAGAAAAGAGCAAATGCTCGTTTTAAGCCAGAATACATTGAAACCAATGGAAACAGCAAAAGGGCATACTTAGTGATATCTCCTCTTGTAGCAAACAAAGAGAGCTGAAAATTACACACAATGTGTTGAAGGCCAAGGCCCACAAATGTGATGTGAAATGGTTTTTTTCCCATGTTGCGTTTAAGAAAAAACAGCAAATGCTCGTTTTAGGCCAAACTGCATTGAAACCAATGGAAACAGCAAAAGTAAATGCTTTGTGATATCTCCTCTTGTAGCAAACACAGACAGCTCAAAATTACACACAATGTGTTGAAGACCATGGCCCACAAATGTGATGTGAAATGGTTTTTCTCCCATGTTGCATTTAAGAGAAAACAGCAAATGCTCATTTTAAGCCAGAATACATTGAAACCAATGGAAACAGCAAAAGGGCATACTTTGTGATATCTCCTCTTGCAGCAAACACAGAAAGCTCAAATTGCAAACACTGTGTTGCAGACCAAAGCCCACAAATGTGATGTTAAATGGTTTTTCTCCCATGTTGCATTTAAGAGAAAACAGCAAATGCTCATTTTCGGCCAAAATGCATTGAAACCAATGGAAACAGCAAAAGTGAATACTTTGCCATATCTCCTCTTGTAGCAAACACAGAGAGCTCAAAATTACACACAATGTGTTGAAGACCAAGGCCCACAAATGTGATGTGAAATAGGTTTTCTCCCATGTTGTATTGAAGAGAAAACAGCAAAAGCTTCTTTTAGGCCAAAATGCATTGAAACCAATGGAAACAGCAAAAGTGCATACTTTGTCATATCTCCTCTTGTAGCAAACACAGACAGCTCAAAATTACACACAATGTGTTGAAGACCAGGGCCCACAAATGTGATGTAAAATGGTTTTTCTCCCATGTTGTGTTTAAGAGAAAAGAGCAAATGGTCGTTTAAACCAAAATGCATTGAAACCAATGGAAACAGCAAAAGTAAATGCTTTGTGATATCTCCTCTTGTAGCAAACACAGACAGTTCATAATTACACACAGTGTGTTGAAGACAAAGGCCCACAAATATGATGTGAAATGGTTTTTCTCCCATGTTGTGTTTAAGAGAAAACAGCAAATGCTCTTTTTTGGCCAAAATGCATTGAAACCAATGGAAACAGAAAAACTGCATTCTTTGCGATATCTCCTCTTGTAGCAAACACAGATAGCTCAAAATTACACACAATGTGTTGAAGACCAAGGCCCACAAATGTGATGTGAAATGGTTTTTCTCCCATGGTGTGTTCAAGATAAATCAGCAAATGCTCGTTTTAGGCTAAAATGCATTGAAACCAATGTAAACAGCAAAAGTGCATGCTTTGTGATATCTCCTATTGTAGTAAACACAGACAGCTCAAAATTACACACAATGTGTTGAAGACCAAGGCCCACAAATGTGATGTGAAATGGTTTTTCTCCCATGTTGGGTTTAAGAGAAAACAGCAAATGCTCATTTTAGGATTAAATGCAATGAAATTAATGGAAACTGCAAAAGAGCATACTATACCATATCTCCTCTTGTAGCAAACACAGAGAGCTCAAAATTACACACAATGTGTTGAAGACCAAGGCACACAAATGTGATGTGAAATGGTTTTTCTCCCATGTTGCATTTAAGGTAAAACAGCAAATGCTCGTTTTAGGCCAAAATGCATTGAAATCAAATGAAACAGCAAAAGTGCATACTTTGCCATATCTCCTCTTGTAGCAAACACAGAGAGCTCAAAATTACACACACAATGTGTTGCAGACCAAGTCCCACAAATGTGATGTGAAATGGTTTTTCTCCCATGTTGCATTTAAGGTAAAACAGCAAATGCTCGTTTTAGGCCAAAATGCATTGAAACCAATGGAAACAGCAAAAGTGCATACTTTGTCATATCTCCTCTTGTAGAAACCACAGACAGCTCAAAATTACACACAAGTGTTGAATACCATGGCCCACAAATGTGATGTGAAATGGTTTTTCTCCCATGTTGCATTTAAGAGAAAACAGCAAATGCTCGTTTTAAGCCAGAATACATTGAAACCAATGGAAACAGCAAAATTGCATACTTTGTGATATCTCCTCTTGTAGCAAACAAAGACAGCTCAAAATTTCACACAATGTGTTGAAGGCCAAGGCCCACTAATGTGATGTGAAATGGTTTTTGTCCCATGTTGCGTTTAAGTGAAAACAGAAAATGCTCATTTTAGGCCAAACTGCATTGAAACCAATGGAAACAGCAGAAGTAAATGCTTTGTGATATCTCTTCTTGTAGCAAACACAGACAGCTCAAAATTACACACAATGTGTTGGAGACCAGGGCCCACAAATGTGATGTGAAATGGTTTTTCTCCCATGTTGGGTTTAAGAGAAAACAGCAAATGTTCGTTTTAGGAATAAATGCATTGAAATCAATGGAAACTGCAAATGCGCATACTATACCATATCTCCTCTTGTATCAAACACAGAGAGCTCAAAATTACACACAATGTGTTGAAGACCAAGGCCCACATATGTGATGTGAAATAGTTTTTCTCCCATGTTGTGTTTAAGAGAAAAGAGCAAATGGTCGTTTAAACCAAAATGCATTGAAACCAATGGAAACAGCAAAAGTAAATGCTTTGTGATATCTCCTCTTGTAGCAAACACAGACAGTTCATAATTACACACAATGTGTTGAAGACAAAGGCCCACAAATATGATGTGAAATGGTTTTTCTCCCATGTTGTGTTTAAGAGAAAACAGCAAATGCTCGTTTTTGGCCAAAATGCATTGAAACCAATGGAAACAGAAAAACTGCATTCTTTGCGATATCTCCTCTTGTAGCAAACACAGATAGCTCAAAATTACACACAATGTGTTGAAGACCAAGGCCCACAAATGTGATGTGAAATGGTTTTTCTCCCATGATGTGTTCAAGATAAATCAGCAAATGCTCGTTTTAGGCTAAAATGCATTGAAACCAATGTAAACAGCAAAAGTGCATGCTTTGTGATATCTCCTGTTGTAGTAAACACAGAGAGCTCAAAATTACACACAATATGTTGAAGACCAAGGCCCACAAATATGATGTGAAATGGTTTTTCTCCCATGTTGGGTTTAAGAGAAAACAGCAAATGCTCGTTTTAGGATTAAATGCATTGAAATTAATGGAAACTGCAAAAGAGCATACTTTTCCATATCTCCTCTTGTAGCAAACACAGAGAGCTCAAAATTACACACAATGTGTTGAAGACCATGGCCCACAAATGTGATGTGAAATGGTTTTTCTCCCATGTTGCGTTTAAGAGAAAACAACAAATGTTCGTTTTAGGCCAAACTGCATTGAAATCAATGGAAACACCAAATGCGCATACTTTGTGATATCTCCTCTTGTAGCAAACACAGACAGCTCAAAATTACACACAATGTGTTGAAGACCAAGGCAGACAAATGTGATGTGAAATGGTTTTTCTCCCATGTTGCATTTAAGAGAGAACAGCAAATGCTCGTTTTAGGCCAAAATGCATTTAAACCAATGGAAACAGCAAAAGTGCATGCTTTGTGATATCTCCTCTTGTAGCAAACACAGACAGCTCAAAATTACACACAATGTGTTGAAGACCAAGGCCCACAAATATGATGTGAAATGGTTTTTCTCCCATGTTGTGTTTAAGAGAAAACAGCAATTGCTCGTTTTAGGCCAAAATACATTGAAGCCAATGGAAACAGCAAAAGTGCATACTTTGCCATATCTCCATTTGTAGCAAACAGAGATAGCTCAAAATTACACACAATGTGTTGAAGACCAAGGCACACAAATGTGATGTGAAATAGTTTTTCTCCCATGTTGTATTGAAGTGAAAACAGCAAAATCTTCTTTTAGGCCAAAATGCATTGAAACCAATGGAAAGAGCAAAAGTGCATAATTTGTCATTTCTCCTCTTGTAGTAAACACAGACAGTTCAAAATTACACACAATGTGTTGAAGACCATGGCCCACAAATGTGATGTGAAATGGTTTTTCTCCCATGTTGCATTTAAGAGAAAACAGCAAATGCTCGTTTTAAGCCAGAATACATTGAAACCAATGGAAACAGCAAAAGGGCATACTTTGTGATATCTCCTCTTGTAGCAAACACAGAAAGCTCAAATTGCAAACACTGTGTTGCAGACCAAAGCCCACAAATGTGATGTGAAATGGTTTTTCTCCCATGTAGCATTTAAGAGAAAACAGCAAATGCCCGATTTTTACCAAAATCCATTTAAACCAATGGAAACAGCAGAAGTACATTTTTTGTGACATCTCCTCTTGTAGCAAACACAGACAGCTCAAAATTACACACAATGTGTTGCAGACCAAGGCCCACAAATGTGATGTGAAATGGTTTTTCTCCCATGTTGCGTTTAAGAGAAAACAGCAAATGCTCGTTTTAGGCCAAAATGCATTGAAACCAATGGAAACAGCAAAAGTGCATACTTTGCCATATCTCCTCTTGTAGCAAACACAGATAGGTCAAAATTACACACAATGTGGTGAAGACCAAGGCCCACAAATGTGATGTGAAATTGTTTTTCTCCCATGTTGCGTTTAAGAGAAAACAGCAAATGTTCGTTTTAGGCCAAACTGCATTGAAATCAATGGAAACACCAAATGCGCATACTTTGTGATATCTCCTCTTGTAGCAAACACAGACAGCTCAAAATTACACACAATGTGTTGAAGACCAAGGCTCACAAATATGATGTGAAATGGTTTTTCTCCCATGTTCTGTTTAAGAGAAAACAGCAAATGCTCGTTTTAGGCCAAAATGCATTGAAACCAATGGAAACAGCAAAAGTGCATACTTTGCCATATCTCCTTTTGTAGCAAACAGAGATAGCTCAAAATTACACACAATGTGTTGAAGACCAAGGCACACAAATGTGATGTGAAATAGTTTTTCTCCCATGTTGTATTGAAGTGAAAACAGCAAAATCTTCTTTTAGGCCAAAATGCATTGAAACCAATGGAAAGAGCAAAAGTGCATACTTTGTCATATCTCCTCTTGTAGCAAACACAGACAGCTCAAAATTACACACAATGTGTTGAAGACCAAGGCCCACAAATGTGATGTGAAATGGTTTTTCTCCCGTGTTGCATTTAAGGTAAAACAGCAAATGCTCGTTTGAGGCCAAAATGCATTGAAACTAATATAAACAGCAAAAGTCCATGCTTTGTGATATCTCCTCTTGAAGCAATCACAGACAGCTCAAAATTACACACAATGTGTTGAAGACCAAGGCCCACAAATGTGATTTGAAATGGTTTTTCTCCCATGTTGTGTTTAAGAGAAAACAGCAAATGCTCGTTTTAGGCCAAAATGCATTGAAACCAATGGAAACAGCAAAAGTGCATACTTTGCCATTTCTCCTTTTGTAGCAAACAGAGATAGCTCAAAATTACACACAATGTGTTGAAGACCAAGGCCCACAAATGTAATGTGAAATAGTTTTTCTCCCATGTTGTATTGAAGAGAAAACAGCAAAATCTTCTTTTAGGCCAAAATGCATTGAAACCAATGGAAAGAGCAAAAACGCATACTTTGTCATATCTCCTCTTGTAGCAAACACAGGCAGCTCAAAATTACACAAAATGTGTTGAAGACCATGGCCCACAAATGTGATGTGAAATGTTTTTTCTCCCATGTTGCGTTTAAGAGAAAACAGCAAATGCTCGTTTTAAGCCAGAATACATTGAAACCAATGGAAACAGCAAAAGGGCATACTTTGTGATATTCCCTCTTGTAGCAAACTCAGAAAGCTCAAATTGAAAACACTGTGTTGCAGACCAAGGCCCACAAATGTGATGTGAAATGGTTTTTCTCCCATGTTGCATTTAAGAGAAAACAGCAAATGCCCGATTTTTACCAAAATGCATTGAAACCAATGGAAACACCAAAAGTGCATGCTTTGTGATATCTCCTCTTGTAGCAAACACAGACAGCTCAAAATTACACACAATGTGTTGAAGACCAAGGCCCACAAATGTGATGTGAAATGGTTTTTCTCCCATGTTGCATTTAAGAGAAAACAGCAAATGCTCGTTTTAGGCTAAAATGCATTGAAATCAAATGAAACAGCAAAAGTACATACTTTGCCATATCTCCTCTTGTAGCAAACACAGAAAGCTCAAAATTACACACAATGTGTTGAAGACCAAGGCCCACAAATGTGATGTGAAATAGTTTTTCTCCCATGTTGTATTGAAGAGAAAACAGCAAAAGCTTCTTTTAGTCCAAAATGCATTGAAACCAATGGAAACAGCAAAAGTGCATACTTTGTCATATCTCGTCTTGTAGAAACCACAGACAGCTCAAAATTACACACAAGTGTTGAAGACCATGGCCCACAAATGTGATGTGAAATGGTTTTTCTCCCATGTTGCGTCTAAGAGAAAAGAGCAAATGCTCGTTTTAAGCCAGAATACATTGAAACCAATGGAAACAGCAAAAGGGCATACTTAGTGATATCTCCTCTTGTAGCAAACAAAGACAGCTCAAAATTACACACAATGTGTTGAAGGCCAAGGCCCACAAATGTGATGTGAAATGGTTTTTTTCCCATGTTGCTTTTAAGAAAAAACAGCAAATGCTCATTTTAGGCCAAACTGCATTGAAACCAATGGAAACAGCAGAAGTAAATGCTTTGTGATATCTCCTCTTGTAGCAAACACAGACAGCTCAAAATTACACACAATGTTTTGAAGACCAAGGCCCTCAAATGTGATGTGAAATGGTTTTTCTCCCATGTTGGGTTTAAGAGAAAGCAGCAAATGCTCGTTTTAGGAATAAATGCATTGAAATTAATGGAAACTGCAAAAGAGCATACTATACCATATCTCCTCTTGTAGCAAACACAGAGAGCTTAAAATTACACACAATGTGTTGAAGACCAAGGCACACAAATGTCATGTAAAATGATTTTTCTCCCATGTTGCATTGAAGAGAAAACATCAAATGCTCATTTTCGGCCAAAATGCATTGAAACCAATGGAAACAGCAAAAGTGCATACTTTGCCATATCTCCTCTTGTAGCAAACACAGAGAGCTCAAAATTACACACAATGTGTTGAAGACCAAGGCCCACAAATGTGATGTGAAATAGTTTTTCTCCCATGTTGTATTGAAGAGAAAACAGCAAAAGCTTCTTTTAGGCCAAAATGCATTGAAACCAATGGAAACAGCAAAAGTGCATACTTTGTCATATCTCCTCTTGTAGAAAACACAGACAGCTCAAAATTACACACTAGTGTTGAATACCATGGCCCACAAATGTGATGTGAAATGGTTTTTCTCCCATGCTGCGTTTAAGAGAAAACAGCAAATGCTCGTTTTAAGCCAGAATACATTGAAACCAATGGAAACAGCAAAAGGACATACTTTGTGATATCTCCTCTTGTAGCAAGCAAAGACAGCTCAAAATTACACACAATGTGTTGAAGGCCAAGGCCCACAAATGTGATGTGAAATGGTTTTTGTCCCATGTTGCGTTTAAGAGAAAACAGAAAATGCTAATTTTAGGCCAAACTGCATTGAAACCAATGGAAACAGCAGAAGTAAATGCTTTGTGATATCTCCTCTTGTAGCAAACACAGACAGCTCAAAATTACACACAATGTGTTGGAGACCAGGGCCCACAAATGTGATGTGAAATGGTTTTTCTCCCATGTTGGGTTTAAGAGAAAACAGCAAATGCTCATTTTAGGAATAAATGCATTGAAATCAATGGAAACTGCAAATGCGCATACTATACCATATCTCCTCTTGTAGCAAACACAGAGAGCTCAAAATTACACACAATGTGTTGAAGACCAAGGCCCACATATGTGATGTGAAATAGTTTTTCTCCCATGTTGTGTTTAAGAGAAAAGAGCAAATGGTCGTTTAAACCAAAATGCATTGAAACCAATGGAATCAGCAAAAGTGCATACTTTGCCATATCTCCTCTTGTAGCAAACACAGAGAGCTCAAAATTACACACAATGTGTTGAAGACCAAGGCCCACAAATGTGATGTGAAATAGTATTTCTCCCATGTTGTATTGAAGAGAAAACAGTAAAAGCTTCTTTTAGGCCAAAATGCATTGAAACCAATGGAAACAGCAAAAGTGCATACTTTGTCATATCTCCTCTTGTAGAAACCACAGACAGCTCAAAATTACACACAAGTGTTGAAGACCATGGCCCACATATATGATGTGAAATGGTTTTTCTCCCATGTTGCGTTTAAGAGAAAACAGCAAATGCTCGTTTTCAGCCAGAATACATTGAAACCAATGGAAACAGCAAAAGGGCATACTTTGTGATATCTCCTCTTGTAGCAAACAAAGACAGCTCAAAATTACACACAATGTGTTGAAGGCCAAGGCCCACAAATGTGATGTGAAATGGTTTTTGTCCCATGTTGCGTTTAAGAGAAAATAGCAAATGCTCATTTTAGGCCAAACTGCATTGAAACCAATGGAAACAGCAGTAGTAAATGCTTTGTGATATCTCCTCTTGTAGCAAACACAGAGAGCTCAAAATTACACACAATGTGTTGAAGAGCAAGGCACACAAATGTGATGTGAAATGGTTTTTCTCCCATGTTGCATTTAATAGAATACAGCAAATGCTCGTTTTAGGCCAAACTGCATTGAGATCAATTGAAACAGCAAAACAGCATACTTTGTGATATCTCCCCTTGTATCAAACACAGACAGCTCAAAATTACACACATTGTGTTGAACACCAAGGCCCACATATGTGATGTGAAATAGTTTTTCTCCCATGTTGTGTTTAAGAGAAAAGAGCAAATGGTCGTTTAAACCAAAATGCATTGAAACCAATGGAAACAGCAAAAGTAAATGCTTTGTGATATCTCCTCTTGTAGCAAACACAGACAGTTCATAATTACACACAATGTGTTGAAGACCAAGGCCCACAAATATGATGTGAAATGGTTTTTCTCCCATGTTGTGTTTAAGAGAAAACAGCAAATGCTCGTTTTAGGCCAAAATGCATTGAAACCAATGGAAACAGCAAAAGTAAATGCTTTGCGATATCTCCTCTTGGAGTAAACACAGACAGCTCAAAATTACACAGATGTGTTGAAGACCATGGCCCTCAAATGTGATGTGAAATGGTTTTTCTCCCATGTTGTGTTTAAGAGAAAACAGCAAATGCTCCTTTTTGTCCAAAATGCATTGAAACCAATGGAAACAGAATAACTGTATTCTTTGCGATATCTCCTCTTGTAGCAAACACAGATAGCTCAAAATTACACACATTGTGTTGAAGACCAAGGCCCACAAATGTGATGTGAAATGGTTTTTCTCCCATGTTGCGTTTAAGAGAAAACAGCAAATGTTCGTTTTAGGCCAAACTGCATTGAAATCAATGGAAACACCAAATGCGCATACTTTGTGATATCTCCTCTTGTAGCAAACACAGACAGCTCAAAATTAAACACAATGTGTTGAAGACCAAGGCAGACAAATGTGATGTGAAATGGTTTTTCTCCCATGTTGCATTTAAGAGAGAACAGCAAATGCTCGTTTGAGGCCAAAATGCATTTAAACCAATGGAAACAGCAGAAGTACATTTTTTGTGACATCTCCTCTTGTAGCAAACACAGAGAGCTCAAATTTACACACAATGTGTTGAAGACCAAGGCCCACAGATGTGATGTGAAATGGTTTTTCTCCCATGTTGCATTTAAGAGAAATCAGCAAATGCTCATCTTAGGATAAAATGCATCGAAATCAATAGTAAAAGTGCTTTCTTTGTGATATCTCTTCTTGTAGCAAACAGAGACAGCTCAAAATTACACACAAAGTGTTGAAGACAAAGGCCCACAAATGTGATGTGAAATGGTTTTTCTCCCATGTTGCGTTTAAGAGAAAACAGCAAATGCTAGTTTTAGGCCAAAAAACATTGAAACCAATGGAAACAGCAAAAGAGCATTCTTTGTGATATCTCCTCTTGTAGCAAACACAGAGAGCCCAAAATTACACACAATATGTTGAAGACCAAGGCAGACAAATGTGATTTGAAATGATTTTTCTCCCATGTTGCATTTAAGCGAAAACAGCAAATGCTCGTTTTAGGCCAAAATGCATTTAAACCAATGGAAACAGCAAAAGGGCATGCTTTGTGATATCTCCTCTTGTAGCAAACAGAGATAGCTCAAAATTACACACAATGTGTTGAAGACCAAGTCCCACAAAAGTGATGTGAAATAGTTTTTCTCCCATGTTGTACTGAAGAGAAAACAGCAAAAGCTTATTTTAGGCCAAAATGCATTGAAACCAATGGAAACAGCAAAAGCGCATACTTTGTCATATCTCCTCTGGTAGCAAACACAGACAGATCAAAATTACACACAATGTGTTGAAGGCCAAGGCCCACAAATGTGATTTGAAATGGTTTTTCTCCCATGTTGCGTTTAAGAGAAAACAGCAAATGCTGGTTTTAGGCCAAAATGCATTGAAATCAATGGAAACAGCAAAAACGCATACTTTGTGATATCTCCTCTTGTAGCAAACACAGAAAGATCAAATTACACACAATGTGTTGAAGACCAAGGCCCACAAATGTGATGTGAAATGGTTTTTCTCCCATGGTGTGTTCAAGAAAAATCAGCAAATGGTCGTTTTAGGCTAAAATGCATTGAA
This sequence comes from Taudactylus pleione, assembly GCA_031769625.1. NCBI lineage: Eukaryota > Metazoa > Chordata > Amphibia > Anura > Myobatrachidae > Taudactylus > Taudactylus pleione. The sequence continues at coordinate 2,326,700 of JAUIMM010000105.1, forward strand.
ACCAATGGAAACACCAAAAGTGCAAGCTTTGTGATATCTCCTCTTGTAGCAAACACAGACAGCTCAAAATTACACACAATGTGTTGAAGACCAAGGCCCTCAAATATGATGTGAAATGGTTTTTCTCCCATGTTGTGTTTAAGAGAAAACAGCAAATGCTCGATTTAGGCCAAAATGCATTGAAACCAATGGAAACAGCAAAAGTGCATACTTTGCCATATATCCTCTTGTTGCAGAGATAGCTCAAAATTACACACAATGTGTAGTAGACCAAGGCCCACAAATGTGATGTGAAATGGTTTTTCTCCCATGTTGCATTTAAGAGAAAACAGCAAATGCTCGTTTTAGGCTAAAATGCATTGAAATCAAATGAAACAGCAAAAGTACATACTTTGCCATATCTCCTCTTGTAGAAACCACAGACAGCTCAAAATTACACACAAGTGTTGAAGACCATGGCCCACAAATGTGATGTGAAATGGTTTTTCTCCCATGTTGCATCTAAGAGAAAAGAGCAAATGCTCGTTTTAAGCCAGAATACATTGAAACCAATGGAAACAGCAAAAGGGCATACTTAGTGATATCTCCTCTTGTAGCAAACACAGAAAGCTCAAAATTACACACAATGTGTTGAAGACCAAGGCCCACAAATGTGATGTGAAATAGTTTTTCTCCCATGTTGTATTGAAGAGAAAACAGCAAAAGCTTCTTTTAGTCCAAAATGCATTGAAACCAATGGAAACAGCAAAAGCGCATACTTTGTCATATCTCCTCTTGTAGAAACCACAGACAGCTCAAAATTACACACAAGTGTTGAAGACAATGGCCCACAAATGTGATGTGAAATGGTTTTTCTCCCATGTTGCGTCTAAGAGAAAAGAGCAAATGCTCGTTTTAAGCCAGAATACATTGAAACCAATGGAAACAGCAAAAGGGCATACTTAGTGATATTTCCTCTTCTGGCAAACAAAGACAGCTCAAAATTACACACAATGTGTTGAAGGCCAAGGCCCACAAATGTGATGTGAAATGGTTTTTTTCCCATGTTGCATTTAAGAAAAAATAGCAAATGCTCATTTTAGGCCAAACTGCATTGAAACCAATGGAAACAGCAGAAGTAAATGCTTTGTGATATCTCCTCTTGTAGCAAACACAGACAGCTCAAAATTACACACATTGTTTTGATGACCAAAGCCCTCAAATGTGATGTGAAATGGTTTTTCTCCCATGTTGGGTTTAAGAGAAAGCAGCAAATGCTCGTTTTAGGAATAAATGCATTGAAATTAATGGAAACTGCAAAAGAGCATACTATACCATATCTCCTCTTGTACCAAACACAGAGAGCTTAAAATTACACACAATGTGTTGAAGACCAAGGCACACAAATGTCATGTAAAATGATTTTTCTCCCATGTTGCGTTTAAGAGAAAACAGCAAATGCTTGTTTTAGCCAAACTGCATTGAAATCAAAGGAAACAGCAAAAGTGCATACTTTGTGTTATCTCCTCTTATAGCAAACACAGAAAGCTCAAATTACAAACACTGTGTGGCAGACCAAGGCCCACAAATGTGATGTGAAATGGTTTTTCTCCCATGTTGCAATTAAAAGAAAACAGAAAATGCTCGTTTTTGGCCAAAATGCATTGAAACCAATGGAAACAGCAGAAGTAAATGTTTTGAGATATCTCCTCTTTTAGCAAACACAGACAGCTCAAATTTACACACAATGTGTTGAAGACCAAGGCCCACAGATATGATGTGAAATGGTTTTTCTCCCATGTTGCGTTTAAGAGAAATCAGCAAATGCTCGTCTTAGGATAAAATGCATCGAAATCATTAGAAAAAGCAAAAGCGCATTCTTTGTGATATCTCTTCTTGTAGCAAACACAGACAGCTCAAAATTACACACAATGTGTTGAAGACCAAGGCCCACATATGTAATGTGAAATAGTTTTTCTCCCATGTTGTGTTTAAGAGAAAAGAGCAAATGGTCGTTTAAACCAAAATGCATTGAAACCAATGGAAACAGCAAAAGTAAATGCTTTGTGATATCTCCTCTTGTAGCAAACACAGACAGTTCATAATTACACACAATGTGTTGAAGACCAAGGCCCACAAATATGATGTGAAATGGTTTTTCTCCCATGTTGTGTTTAAGAGAAAACAGCAAATTCTCGTTTTAGGCCAAAATGCATTGAAACCAATGGAAACAGCAAAAGTAAATGCTTTTCAATATCTCCTCTTGGAGTAAACACAGACAGCTCAAAATTACACAGATGTGTTGAAGACCATGGCCCTCAAATGTGATGTGAAATGGTTTTTCTCCCATGTTGCGTTTAAGAGAAAACAGCAAATGCTCGTTTTTGGCCAAAATGCATTGAAACCAATGGAAACAGAAAAACTGAATTCTTTGCGATATCTCCTCTTGTAGCAAACACAGATAGCTCAAAATTACACACAATGTGTTGAAGACCAAGGCCCACAAATGTGATGTGAAATAGTTTTTCTCCCATGTTGTATTGAAGAGAAAACAGCAAAAGCTTCTTTTAGTCCAAAATGCATTGAAACCAATGGAAACAGCAAAAGTGCATACTTTGTCACATCTCCTCTTGTAGAAACCACAGACAGCTCAAAATTACACACAAGTGTTGAAGACCATGGCCCACAAATGTGATGTGAAATGGTTTTTCTCCCATGTTGCATCTAAGAGAAAAGAGCAAATGCTCGTTTTAAGCCAGAATACATTGAAACCAATGGAAACAGCAAAAGGGCATACTTAGTGATATCTCCTCTTGTAGCAAACAAAGACAGCTCAAAATTACACACAATGTGTTGAAGGCCAAGGCCCACAAATGTGATGTGAAATGGTTTTTTTCCCCATGTTGCGTTTAAGAAAAAATAGCAAATGCTCATTTTAGGCCAAACTGCATTGAAACCAATGGAAACAGCAGAAGTAAATGCTTTGTGATATCTCCTCTTGTAGCAAACACAGACAGCTCAAAATTACACACAATGTTTTGAAGACCAAGGCCCTCAAATGTGATGTGAAATGGTTTTTCTCCCATGTTGGGTTTAAGAGAAAGCAGCAAATGCTCGTTTTAGGAATAAATGCATTGAAATTAATGGAAACTGCAAAAGAGCATACTATACCATATCTCCTCTTGTAGCAAACACAGAGAGCTTAAAATTACACACAATGTGTTGAAGACCAAGGCACACAAATGTCATGTAAAATTATTTTTCTCCCTTGTTGCGTCTAAGAGAAAAGAGCAAATGCTCGTTTTAAGCCAGAATACATTGAAACCAATAGAAACAGCAAAAGGGCATACTTAGTGATATCTCCTCTTGTAGCAAACAAAGACAGCTCAAAATTACACACAATGTGTTGAAGACCAAGGCCCTCAAATGTGATGTGAAATGGTTTTTCTCCCATGTTGGGTTTAAGAGAAAACAGCAAATGCTTGTTTTAGCCAAACTGCATTGAAATCAAAGGAAACAGCAAAAGTGCATACTTTGTGTTATCTCCTCTTATAGCAAACACAGAAAGCTCAAATTACAAACACTGTGTTGCAGACCAAGGCCCACAAATGTGATGTGAAATGGTTTTTCTCCCATGTTGCAATTAAAAGAAAACAGAAAATGCTCGTTTTTGGCCAAAATGCATTGAAACCAATGGAAACAGCAGAAGTAAATGTTTTGAGATATCTCTTCTTTTAGCAAACACAGACAGCTCAAATTTACACACAATGTGTTGAAGACCAAGGCCCACAGATATGATGTGAAATGGTTTTTCTCCCATGTTGCGTTTAAGAGAAATCAGCAAATGCTCGTCTTAGGATAAAATGCATCGAAATCATTAGAAAAAGCAAAAGCGCATTCTTTGTGATATCTCTTCTTGTAGCAAACACAGACAGCTCAAAATTACACACAATGTGTTGAAGACCAAGGCCCACATATGTAATGTGAAATAGTTTTTCTCCCATGTTGTGTTTAAGAGAAAAGAGCAAATGGTCGTTTAAACCAAAATGCATTGAAACCAATGGAAACAGCAAAAGTGAATGCTTTGTGATATCTCCTCTTGTAGCAAACACAGACAGTTCATAATTACACACAATGTGTTGAAGACCAAGGCCCACAAATATGATGTGAAATGGTTTTTCTCCCATGTTGTGTTTAAGAGAAAACAGCAAATGCTCGTTTTAGGCCAAAATGCATTGAAACCAATGGAAACAGCAAAAGTAAATGCTTTTCAATATCTCCTCATGGAGTAAACACAGACAGCTCAAAATTACACAGAAGTGTTGAAGACCATGGCCCTCAAATGTGATGTGAAATGGTTTTTCTCCCATGTTGCGTTTAAGAGAAAACAGCAAATGCTCGTTTTTGGCCAAAATGCATTGAAACCAATGGAAACAGAAAAACTGAATTCTTTGCGATATCTCTTCTTGTAGCAAACACAGATAGCTCAAAATTACACACAATGTGTTGAAGACCAAGGCCCACAAATGTGATGTGAAATGGTTTTTCTCCCATGGTGTGTTCAAGATAAATCAGCAAATGCTCGTTTTAGGCTAAAATGCATTGAAACCAATGGAAACAGCAGAAGTAAATTTTTTGTGATATCTCCTCTTGTAGCAAACACAGACAGCTCAAACTTACACACAATGTGTTGCAGACCAAGGCCCACAAATTTGATGTGAAATGGTTTTTCTCCCATGTTGCATTTAAGAGAAAACAGCAAATGCTCATTTTCGGCCAAAATGCATTGAAACCAATGGAAACAGCAAAAGTGCATACTTTGCCATATCTCCTCTTGTAGCAAACACAGAGAGCTCAAAATTACACACAATGTGTTGAAGACCAAGGCCCACAAATGTGATGTGAAATAGTTTTTCTCCCATGTTGTATTGAAGAGAAAACAGCAAAAGCTTCTTTTAGGCCAAAATGCATTGAAACCAATGGAAACAGCAAAAGCGCATACTTTGTCATATCTCCTCTTGTAGAAACCACAGACAGCTCAAAATTACACACAAGTGTTGAAGACCATGGCCCACAAATGTGATGTGAAATGATTTTTCTCCCATGTTGCGTTTAAGAGAAAACAGCAAATGCTCCTTTTAAGCCAGAATACATTGAAACCAATGGAAACAGCTAAAGGGCATACTTTGTGATATCTCCTCTTGTAGCAAACACAGACAGCTCAAAATTACACACAATGTGTTGAAGACCAAGGCCCACAAATATGATGTGAAATGGTTTTTCTCCCATGTTGTGTTTAAGAGAAAACAGCAAATGCTCGTTTTAGGCCAAAATGTATTGAAACCAATGGAAACAGCAAAAGTGCATACTTTGCCATATCTCCATTTGTAGCAAACAGAGATAGCTCAAAATTACACACAATGTGCTGAAGACCAAGGCCCAGAAATGTAATGTGAAATAGTTTTTCTCCCATGTTGTATTGAGGAGAAAACAGCAAAATCTTCTTTTAGGGAAAAATGCATTGAAACCAATGGAAAGAGAAAAACGCATACTTTGTCATATCTCCTCTTGTAGCAAACACAGACAGCTCAAAATTACACAAAATGTGTTGAAGACCATGGCCCACAAATGTGATGTGAAATATTTTTTCTCCCATGTTGCGTTTAAGAGAAAACAGCAAATGCTTGTTTTAAGCCAGAATACATTGAAACCAATGGATACAGCAAAAGGGCATACTTTGTGATATTCCCTCTTGTAGCAAACACAGAAAGCTCAAATTTAAAACACTGTGTTGCAGACCAAGGCCCACAAATATGATGTGAAATGGTTTTTCTCCCATGTTGTGTTTAAGAGAAAACAGCAAATGCTCATTTTAGGCCAAAATGCATTGAAACCAATGGAAACAGCAAAAGTGCAAACTTTGCCATATCTCCTCTTGTAGCAGAGATAGCTCAAAATTACACACAATGTGTAGTAGACCAAGGCCCACAAATGTGATGTGAAATGGTTTTTCTCCCATGTTGCATTTAAGAGAAAACAGCAAATGCTCGTTTTAGGCTAAAATGCATAGAAATCAAATGAAACAGCAAAAGTACATACTTTGCCATATCTCCTCTTGTAGCAAACACAGAAAGCTCAAAATTACACACAATGTGTTGAAGACCAAGGCCCACAAATGTGATGTGAAATAGTTTTTCTCCCATGTTGTATTGAAGAGAAAACAGCAAAAGCTTCTTTTAGTCCAAAATACATTGAAACCAATGGAAACAGCAATAGCGCATACTTTGTCATATCTCCTCTTGTAGAAACCACAGACAGCTCAAAATTACACACAAGTCTTGAAGACCATGGCCCACAAATGTGATGTGAAATGGTTTTTCTCCCATGTTGCGTCTAAGAGAAAAGAGAAAATGCTCGTTTTAAGCCAGAATACATTGAAACCAATGGAAACAGCAAAAGGGCATACTTAGTGATATCTCCTCTTGTAGCAAACAAAGACAGCTGAAAATTACACACAATGTGTTGAAGGCCAAGGCCCACAAATGTGATGTGAAATGGTTTTTTTCCCATGTTGCGTTTAAGAAAAAACAGCAAATGCTCGTTTTAGGCCAAACTGCATTGAAACCAATGGAAACAGCAAAAGTAAATGCTTTGTGATATCTCCTCTTGTAGCAAACACAGACAGCTCAAAATTACACACAATGTGTTGAAGACCAAGGCACACAAATGTGATGTGAAATGGTTTTTCTCCCATGTTGGGTTTAAGAGAAAGCAGCAAATGCTCGTTTTAGGAATAAATACATTGAAATTAATGGAAACTGCAAAAGAGCATACTATACCATATCTCCTCTTGTAGCACACAGAGAGCTTAAAATTACACACAATGTGTTGAAGACCAAGGCACACAAATGTCATGTAAAATGATTTTTCTCCCATGTTGCGTTTAAGAGAAAACAGCAAATGCTTGTTTTAGCCAAACTGCATTGAAATCAATGGAAACAGCAAAAGTGCATACTTTGTGATATCTCCTCTTATAGCAAACACAGACAGCTCAAAATTACACACAATGTGTTGAAGACCATGGCCCACAAATGTGATGTGAAATGGTTTTTCTCCCATGTTGCATTTAAGAGAAAACAGCAAATGCTCGTTTTAAGCCAGAATACATTGAAACCAATGGAAACAGCAAAAGGGCATACTTTGTGATATCTCCTCTTGCAGCAAACACAGAAAGCTCAAATTGCAAACACTGTGTTGCAGACCAAAGCCCACAAATGTGATGTTAAATGGTTTTTCTCCCATGTTGTATTGAAGAGAAAACAGCAAAAGCTTCTTTTAGGCCAAAATGCATTGAAACCAATGGAAACAGCAAAAGTGCATACTTTGTCATTTCTCCTCTTGTAGCAAACACAGACAGCTCAAAATTACACACAATGTGTTGAAGACCAGGGCCCACAAATGTGATGTAAAATGGTTTTTCTCCCATGTTGGGTTTAAGAGAAAACAGCAAATGTTCGTTTTAGGAATAAATGCATTGAAATCAATGGAAACTGCAAATGCGCATACTATACCATATCTCCTCTTGTAGCAAACACAGAGAGCTCAAAATTACACACAATGTGTTGAAGACCAAGGCCCACATATGTGATGTGAAATAGTTTTTCTCCCATGTTGTGTTTAAGAGAAAAGAGCAAATGGTCGTTTAAACCAAAATGCATTGAAACCAATGGAAACAGCAAAAGTAAATGCTTTGTGATATCTCCTCTTGTAGCAAACACAGACAGTTCATAATTACACACAGTGTGTTGAAGACAAAGGCCCACAAATATGATGTGAAATGGTTTTTCTCCCATGTTGTGTTTAAGAAAAAACAGCAAATGCTCTTTTTTGGCCAAAATGCATTGAAACCAATGGAAACAGAAAAACTGCATTCATTGCGATATCTCCTCTTGTAGCAAACACAGATAGCTCAAAATTACACACAATGTGTTGAAGACCAAGGCCCACAAATGTGATGTGAAATGGTTTTTCTCCCATGGTGTGTTCAAGATAAATCAGCAAATGCTCGTTTTAGGCTAAAATGCATTGAAACCAATGTAAACAGCAAAAGTGCATGCTTTGTGATATCTCCTATTGTAGTAAACACAGACAGCTCAAAATTACACACCATGTGTTGAAGACCAAGGCCCACAAATGTGATGTGAAATGGTTTTTCTCCCATGTTGGGTTTAAGAGAAAACAGCAAATGCTCATTTTAGGATTAAATGCATTGAAATTAATGGAAACTGCAAAAGAGCATACTATACCATATCTCCTCTTGTAGCAAACACAGAGAGCTCAAAATTACACACAATGTGTTGAAGACCAAGGCACACAAATGTGATGTGAAATGGTTTTTCTCCCATGTTGCATTTAAGGTAAAACAGCAAATGCTCGTTTTAGGCCAAAATGCATTGAAATCAAATGAAACAGCAAAAGTGCATACTTTGCCATATCTCCTCTTGTAGCAAACACAGAGAGCTCAAAATTACACACACAATGTGTTGCAGACCAAGTCCCACAAATGTGATGTGAAATGGTTTTTCTCCCATGTTGCATTTAAGGTAAAACAGCAAATGCTCGTTTTAGGCCAAAATGCATTGAAACCAATGGAAACAGCAAAAGTGCATACTTTGTCATATCTCCTCTTGTAGAAACCACAGACAGCTCAAAATTACACACAAGTGTTGAATACCATGGCCCACAAATGTGATGTGAAATGGTTTTTCTCCCATGTTGCATTTAAAAGAAAACAGCAAATGCTCGTTTTAAGCCAGAATACATTGAAACCAATGGAAACAGCAAAATTGCATACTTTGTGATATCTCCTCTTGTAGCAAACAAAGACAGCTCAAAATTTCACACAATGTGTTGAAGGCCAAGGCCCACTAATGTGATGTGAAATGGTTTTTGTCCCATGTTGCGTTTAAGTGAAAACAGAAAATGCTCATTTTAGGCCAAACTGCATTGAAACCAATGGAAACAGCAGAAGTAAATGCTTTGTGATATCTCTTCTTGTAGCAAACACAGACAGCTCAAAATTACACACAATGTGTTGGAGACCAGGGCCCACAAATGTGATGTGAAATGGTTTTTCTCCCATGTTGGGTTTAAGAGAAAACAGCAAATGTTCGTTTTAGGAATAAATGCATTGAAATCAATGGAAACTGCAAATGCGCATACTATACCATATCTCCTCTTGTATCAAACACAGAGAGCTCAAAATTACACACAATGTGTTGAAGACCAAGGCCCACATATGTGATGTGAAATAGTTTTTCTCCCATGTTGTGTTTATGAGAAAAGAGCAAATGGTCGTTTAAACCAAAATGCATTGAAACCAATGGAAACAGCAAAAGTAAATGCTTTGTGATATCTCCTCTTGTAGCAAACACAGACAGTTCATAATTACACACAATGTGTTGAAGACAAAGGCCCACAAATATGATGTGAAATGGTTTTTCTCCCATGTTGTGTTTAAGAGAAAACAGCAAATGCTCGTTTTAGGCCAAAATGCATTGAAACCAATGGAAACAGAAAAACTGCATTCTTTGCGATATCTCCTCTTGTAGCAAACACAGATAGCTCAAAATTACACACAATGTGTTGAAGACCAAGGCCCACAAATGTGATGTGAAATGGTTTTTCTCCCATGATGTGTTCAAGATAAATCAGCAAATGCTCGTTTTAGGCTAAAATGCATTGAAACCAATGTAAACAGCAAAAGTGCATGCTTTGTGATATCTCCTGTTGTAGTAAACACAGAGAGCTCAAAATTACACACAATATGTTGAAGACCAAGGCCCACAAATGTGATGTGAAATGGTTTTTCTCCCATGTTGGGTTTAAGAGAAAACAGCAAATGCTCGTTTTAGGATTAAATGCATTGAAATTAATGGAAACTGCAAAAGAGCATACTTTTCCATATCTCCTCTTGTAGCAAACACAGAGAGCTCAAAATTACACACAATGTGTTGAAGACCATGGCCCACAAATGTGATGTGAAATGGTTTTTCTCCCATGTTGCGTTTAAGAGAAAACAACAAATGTTCGTTTTAGGCCAAACTGCATTGAAATCAATGGAAACACCAAATGCGCATACTTTGTGATATCTCCTCTTGTAGCAAACACAGACAGCTCAAAATTACACACAATGTGTTGAAGACCAAGGCAGACAAATGTGATGTGAAATGGTTTTTCTCCCATGTTGCATTTAAGAGAGAACAGCAAATGCTCGTTTTAGGCCAAAATGCATTTAAACCAATGGAAACAGCAAAAGTGCATGCTTTGTGATATCTCCTCTTGTAGCCAACACAGACAGCTCAAAATTACACACAATGTGTTGAAGACCAAGGCCCACAAATATGATGTGAAATGGTTTTTCTCCCATGTTGTGTTTAAGAGAAAACAGCAATTGCTCGTTTTAGGCCAAAATACATTGAAGCCAATGGAAACAGCAAAAGTGCATACTTTGCCATATCTCCATTTGTAGCAAACAGAGATAGCTCAAAATTACACACAATGTGTTGAAGACCAAGGCACACAAATGTGATGTGAAATAGTTTTTCTTCCATGTTGTATTGAAGTGAAAACAGCAAAATCTTCTTTTAGGCCAAAATGCATTGAAACCAATGGAAAGAGCAAAAGTGCATAATTTGTCATTTCTCCTCTTGTAGTAAACACAGACAGTTCAAAATTACACACAATGTGTTGAAGACCATGGCCCACAAATGTGATGTGAAATGGTTTTTCTCCCATGTTGCATTTAAGAGAAAACAGCAAATGCTCGTTTTAAGCCAGAATACATTGAAACCAATGGAAACAGCAAAAGGGCATACTTTGTGATATCTCCTCTTGTAGCAAACACAGAAAGCTCAAATTGCAAACACTGTGTTGCAGACCAAAGCCCACAAATGTGATGTGAAATGGTTTTTCTCCCATGTAGCATTTAAGAGAAAACAGCAAATGCCCGATTTTTTACCAAAATCCATTTAAACCAATGGAAACAGCAGAAGTACATTTTTTGTGACATCTCCTCTTGTAGCAAACACAGACAGCTCAAAATTACACACAATGTGTTGCAGACCAAGGCCCACAAATGTGATGTGAAATGGTTTTTCTCCCATGTTGCGTTTAAGAGAAAACAGCAAATGCTCGTTTTAGGCCAAAATGCATTGAAACCAATGGAAACAGCAAAAGTGCATACTTTGCCATATCTCCTCTTGTAGCAAACACAGATAGGTCAAAATTACACACAATATGGTGAAGACCAAGGCCCACAAATGTGATGTGAAATTGTTTTTCTCCCATGTTGCGTTTAAGAGAAAACAGCAAATGTTCGTTTTAGGCCAAACTGCATTGAAATCAATGGAAACACCAAATGCGCATACTTTGTGATATCTCCTCTTGTAGCAAACACAGACAGCTCAAAATTACACACAATGTGTTGAAGACCAAGGCTCACAAATATGATGTGAAATGGTTTTTCTCCCATGTTCTGTTTAAGAGAAAACAGCAAATGCTCGTTTTAGGCCAAAATGCATTGAAACCAATGGAAACAGCAAAAGTGCATACTTTGCCATATCTCCTTTTGTAGCAAACAGAGATAGCTCAAAATTACACACAATGTGTTGAAGACCAAGGCACACAAATGTGATGTGAAATAGTTTTTCTCCCATGTTGTATTGAAGTGAAAACAGCAAAATCTTCTTTTAGGCCAAAATGCATTGAAACCAATGGAAAGAGCAAAAAGTGCATACTTTGTCATATCTCCTCTTGTAGCAAACACAGACAGCTCAAAATTACACACAATGTGTTGAAGACCAAGGCCCACAAATGTGATGTGAAATGGTTTTTCTCCCCGTGTTGCATTTAAGGTAAAACAGCAAATGCTCGTTTGAGGCCAAAATGCATTGAAACTAATGTAAACAGCAAAAGTCCATGCTTTGTGATATCTCCTCTTGAAGCAAACACAGACAGCTCAAAATTACACACAATGTGTTGAAGACCAAGGCCCACAAATGTGATTTGAAATGGTTTTTTCTCCCATGTTGTGTTTAAGAGAAAACAGCAAATGCTCGTTTTAGGCCAAAATGCATTGAAAACCAATGGAAACAGCAAAAGTGCATACTTTGCCATATCTCCTTTTGTAGCAAACAGAGATAGCTCAAAATTACACACAATGTGTTGAAGACCAAGGCCCACAAATGTAATGTGAAATAGTTTTTCTCCCATGTTGTATTGAAGAGAAAACAGCAAAATCTTCTTTTAGGCCAAAATGCATTGAAACCAATGGAAAGAGCAAAAAACGCATACTTTGTCATATCTCCTCTTGTAGCAAACACAGGCAGCTCAAAATTACACAAAATGTGTTGAAGACCATGGCCCACAAATGTGATGTGAAATGTTTTTTTCTCCCATGTTGCGTTTAAGAGAAAACAGCAAATGCTCGTTTTAAGCCAGAATACATTGAAACCAATGGAAACAGCAAAAGGGCATACTTTGTGATATTCCCTCTTGTAGCAAACACAGAAAGCTCAAATTGAAAACACTGTGTTGCAGACCAAGGCCCACAAATGTGATGTGAAATGGTTTTTCTCCCATGTTGCATTTAAGAGAAAACAGCAAATGCCCGATTTTTACCAAAATGCATTGATACCAATGGAAACACCAAAAAGTGCATGCTTTGTGATATCTCCTCTTGTAGCAAACACAGACAGCTCAAAATTACACACAATGTGTTGAAGACCAAGGCCCACAAATGTGATGTGAAATGGTTTTTTCTCCCATGTTGCATTTAAGAGAAAACAGCAAATGCTCGTTTTAGGCTAAAATGCATTGAAATCAAATGAAACAGCAAAAGTACATACTTTGCCATATCTCCTCTTGTAGCAAACACAGAAAGCTCAAAATTACACACAATGTGTTGAAGACCAAGGCCCACAAATGTGATGTGAAATAGTTTTTCTCCCATGTTGTATTGAAGAGAAAAACAGCAAAAGCTTCTTTTAGTCCAAAATGCATTGAAACCAATGGAAACAGCAAAAGTGCATACTTTGTCATATCTCGTCTTGTAGAAACCACAGACAGCTCAAAATTACCAAAATTACACACAAGTGTTGAAGACCATGGCCCACAAATGTGATGTGAAATGGTTTTTCTCCCATGTTGCGTCTAAGAGAAAAGAGCAAATGCTCGTTTTAAGCCAGAATACATTGAAACCAATGGAAACAGCAAAAGGGCATACTTAGTGATATCTCCTCTTGTAGCAAACAAAGACAGCTCAAAATTACACACAATGTGTTGAAGGCCAAGGCCCACAAATGTGATGTGAAATGGTTTTTTTCCCATGTTGCTTTTAAGAAAAAACAGCAAATGCTCATTTTAGGCCAAACTGCATTGAAACCAATGGAAACAGCAGAAGTAAATGCTTTGTGATATCTCTTCTTGTAGCAAACACAGACAGCTCAAAATTACACACAATGTTTTGAAGACCAAGGCCCTCAAATGTGATGTGAAATGGTTTTTCTCCCATGTTGGGTTTAAGAGAAAGCAGCAAATGCTCGTTTTAGGAATAAATGCATTGAAATTAATGGAATCTGCAAAAGAGCATACTATACCATATCTCCTCTTGTAGCAAACACAGAGAGCTTAAAATTACACACAATGTGTTGAAGACCAAGGCACACAAATGTCATGTAAAATGATTTTTCTCCCATGTTGCGTTTAAGAGAAAACAGCAAATGCTTGTTTTAGCCAAACTGCATTGAAATCAATGGAAACAGCAAAAGTGCATACTTTGTGATATCTCCTCTTATAGCAAACACAGAAAGCTCAAATTACAAACACTGTGTGGCAGACCAAGGCCCACAAATGTGATGTGAAATGGTTTTTCTCCCATGTTGCAAATAAAAGAAAACAGAAAATGCTCGTTTTTGGCCAAAATGCATTGAAACCAATGGAAACAGCAGAAGTAAATGTTTTGAGATATCTCCTCTTTTAGCAAACACAGACAGCTCAAATTTACACACAATGTGTTGCACACCAAGGCCCACAAATGTGATGTGAAATGTTTTTTCTCCCATGTTGCATTTAAGAGAAAACAGCAAATGTTCGTTTTAGGCCAAACTTAACTGAAATCAATGGAAACAGCAAAAGCGCATACTTTGTGATATCTCCTCTTGTAGCAAACAGAGATAGCTCAAAATTACACACAATGTGTTGAAGACCAAGGCACACAAATGTGATGTGAAATAGTTTTTCTCCCATGTTGTATTGAAGTGAAAACAGCAAAATCTTCTTTTAGGCCAAAATGCATTGAAACCAATGGAAAGAGCAAAAGCGCATACTTTGTGAAATCTCCTCTTGTAGCAAACACAGACAGCTCAAAATTACACACAATGTGTTGAAGACCATGGCCCACAAATGTGATGTGAAATGGTTTTTCTCCCATGTTGCATTTAAGAGAAAACAGCAAATGCTCGTTTTAAGCCAGAATACATTGAAACCAATGGAAACAGCAAAAGGGCATACTTTGTGATATGTCCTCTTGCAGCAAACACAGAAAGCTCAAATTGCAAACACTGTGGTGCAGACCAAAGCCCACAAATGTGATGTGAAATGGTTTTTCTCCCATGTTGCATTTAAGAGAAAACAGCAAATGCCCGATTTTTACCAAAATGCTTTGAAACCAATGGAAACAGCAAAAGTAAATGCTTTGTGATATCTCCTCTTGTAGCAAACACAGACAGTTCATAATTACACACAATCTGTTGAAGACCAAGGCCCACAAATATGATGTGAAATGGTTTTTCTCCCATGTTGTGTTTAAGAGAAAACAGCAAATGCTCGTTTTAGGCCAAAATGCATTGAAACCAATGGAAACAGCAAAAGTAAATGCTTTGCGATATCTCCTCTTGGAGTAAACACAGACAGCTCAAAATTACACAGATGTGTTGAAGACCATGGCCCTCAAATGTGATGTGAAATGGTTTTTCTCCCATGTTGTGTTTAAGAGAAAACAGCAAATGCTCCTTTTTGGCCAAAATGCATTGAAACCAATGGAAACAGAAAAACTGTATTCTTTGCGATATCTCCTCTTGTAGCAAACACAGATAGCTCAAAATTACACACATTGTGTTGAAGACCAAGGCCCACAAATGTGATGTGAAATGGTTTTTCTCCCATGTTGCGTTTAAGAGAAAACAGCAAAAGTTCGTTTTAGGCCAAACTGCATTGAAATCAATGGAAACACCAAATGCGCATACTTTGTGATATCTCCTCTTGTAGCAAACACAGACAGCTCAAAATTAAACACAATGTGTTGAAGACCAAGGCAGACAAATGTGATGTGAAATGGTTTTTCTCCCATGTTGCGTTTAAGAGAGAACAGCAAATGCTCGTTTGAGCCCAAAATGCATTTAAACCAATGGAAACAGCAAAAGTGCATGCTTTGTGATATCTACTCTTGTAGCAAACACAGACAGCTCAAAATTACACACAATGTGTTGAAGACCAAGGCCCACAAATATGATGTGAAATGGTTTTTCTCCCATGTTGTGTTTAAGAGAAAACAGCAAATGCTCGTTTTAGGCCAAAATTCATTGAAACCAATGGAAACAGCAAAAGTGCATACTTTGCCATATCTCCTTTTGTAGCAAACAGAGATAGCTCAAACTTACACACAAAGTGTTGAAGACCAAGGCACACAAATGTGATGTGAAATAGTTTTTCTCCCATGTTGTATTGAAGTGAAAACAGCAAAATCTTCTTTTAGGCCAAAATGCAATGAAACCAATGGAAAGAGCAAAAGTGCATACTTTGTCATATCTCCTCTTGTAGCAAACACAGACAGCTCAAAATTACACACAATGTGTTGAAGACCATGGCCCACAAATGTGATGTGAAATGGTTTTTCTCCCATGTTGCATTTAAGAGAAAACAGCAAATGCTCGTTTTAAGCCAGAATACATTGAAACCAATGGAAACAGCAAAAGGGCATACTTTGTGATATCTCCTCTTGTAGGAAACACAGAAAGCTCAAAATGCAACCACTGTATTGCAGACCAAAGCCCACAAATGTGATGTGAAATGGTTTTTCTCCCATGTTGCATTAAGAGAAAACAGCAAATGCCTGATTTTTACCAAAATGCATTGAAACCAATGGAAACAGCAGAAGTACATTTTTTGTGACATCTCTTGTAGCAAACACAGAGAGCTCAAAATTACACACAATGTGTTGCAGACCAAGGCCCACAAATGTGACATGAAATGGTTTTTCTCCCATGTTGCGTTTAAGAGAAAATAGCAAATGCTCGTTTTAAGCCAGAATGCATTGAAACCAATGGAAACTGCAAAAGTGCATACTTTGCCATATCTCCTTTTGTAGCAAACACAGACAGCTCAAATTTACACACAATGTGTTGAAGACCAAGGCCCACAGATGTGATGTGAAATGGTTTTTCTCCCATGTTGCATTTAAGAGAAATCAGCAAATGCTCATCTTAGGATAAAATGCATCGAAATCAATAGCAAAAGTGCATTCTTTGTGATATCTCTTCTTGTAGCAAACAGAGACAGCTCAAAATTACACACAAAGTGTTGAAGACAAAGGCCCACAAATGTGATGTGAAATGGTTTTTCTCCCATGTTGCGTTTAAGAGAAAACAGCAAATGCTAGTTTTAGGCCAAAAAACATTGAAACCAATGGAAACAGCAAAAGAGCATTCTTTGTGATATCTCCTCTTGTAGCAAACACAGAGAGCCCAAAATTACACACAATATGTTGAAGACCAAGGCAGACAAATGTGATGTGAAATGGTTTTTCTCCCATGTTGCATTTAAGCGAAAACAGCAAATGCTCGTTTTAGGCCAAAATGCATTTAAACCAATGGAAACAGCAAAAGGGCATGCTTTGTGATATCTCCTCTTGTAGCAAACAGAGATAGCTCAAAATTACACACAAGGTGTTGAAGACCAAGTCCCACAAAAGTGATGTGAAATAGTTTTTCTCCCATGTTGTACTGAAGAGAAAACAGCAAAAGCTTATTTTAGGCCAAAATGCATTGAAACCAATGGAAACAGCAAAAGCGCATACTTTGTCATATCTCCTCTGGTAGCAAACACAGACAGATCAAAATTACACACAATGTGTTGAAGGCCAAGGCCCACAAATGTGATTTGAAATGGTTTTTCTCCCATGTTGCGTTTTAGAGAAAACAGCAAATGCTTGTTTTAGGCCAAAATGCATTGAAATCAATGGAAACAGCAAAAACGCATACTTTGTGATATCTCCTCTTGTAGCAAACACAGAAAGATCAAATTACACACAATGTGTTGAAGACCATGGCCCTCAAATGTAATGTGAAATAGTTTTTCTCCCATGTTGTATTGAAGAGAAAACAGCAAAAGCTTCTTTTAGTCCAAAATGCATTGAAACCAATGGAAACAGCAAAAGTGCATACTTTGTCATATCTCCTCTTGTAGAAACCACAGACAGCTCAAAATTACACACAAGTGTTGAAGACCATGGCCCACAAATGTGATGTGAAATGGTTTTTCTCCCATGTTGCGTCTAAGAGAAAAGAGCAAATGCTCGTTTTAAGCCAGAATACATTGAAACCAATAGAAACAGCAAAAGGGCATACTTAGTGATATCTCCTCTTGTAGCAAACAAAGACAGCTCAAAATTACACACAATGTGTTGAAGGCCAAGGCCCACAAATGTGATGTGAAATGGTTTTTCTCCCATGGTGTGTTCAAGATAAATCAGCAAATGGTCGTTTTAGGCTAAAATGCATTGAAACCAATGGAAACACAAAAAGTGCAAGCTTTGTGATATCTCCTCTTGTAGCAAACACAGAAAGCTCAAAATTACACACAATGTGTTGAAGACAAAGGCCCACAAATGTGATGTGAAATAGTTTTTCTCCCATGTTGTATTGAAGAGAAAACAGCAAAAGCTTCTTTTAGTCCAAAATGCATTGAAACCAATGGAAACAGCAAAAGCGCATACTTTGTCATATCTCCTCTTGTAGAAACCACAGACAGCTCAAAATTACACACAAGTGTTGAAGACAATGGCCCACAAATGTGATGTGAAATGGTTTTTCTCCCATGTTGCGTCTAAGAGAAAAGAGCAAATGCTCGTTTTAAGCCAGAATACATTGAAACCAATGGAAACAGCAAAAGGGCATACTTAGTGATATCTCCTCTTGTAGCAAACAAAGACAGCTCAAAATTACACACAATGTGTTGAAGGCCAAGGCCCACAAATGTGATGTGAAATGGTTTTTTTCCCATGTTGCGTTTAAGAAAAAATAGCAAATGCTCATTTTAGGCCAAACTGCATTGAAACCAATGGAAACAGCAGAAGTAAATGCTTTGTGATATCTCCTCTTGTAGCAAACACAGACAGCTCAAAATTACACACAATGTTTTGAAGACCAAGGCCCTCAAATGTGATGTGAAATGGTTTTTCTCCCATGTTGGGTTTAAGAGAAAGCAGCAAATGCTCGTTTTAGGAATAAATGCATTGAAATTAATGGAAACTGCAAAAGAGCATACTATACCATATCTCCTCTTGTAGCAAACACAGAGAGCTTAAAATTACACACAATGTGTTGAAGACCAAGGCACACAAATGTCATGTAAAATGATTTTTCTCCCATGTTGCGTTTAAGAGAAAACAGCAAATGCTTGTTTTAGCCAAACTGCATTGAAATCAAAGGAAACAGCAAAAGTGCATACTTTGTGTTATCTCCTCTTATAGCAAACACAGAAAGCTCAAATTACAAACACTGTGTGGCAGACCAAGGCCCACAAATGTGATGTGAAATAGTTTTTCTCCCATGTTGTATTGAAGAGAAAACAGCAAAAGCTTCTTTTAGTCCAAAATGCATTGAAACCAATGGAAACAGCAAAAGTGCATACTTTGTCATATCTCCTCTTGTAGAAACCACAGACAGCTCAAAATTACACACAAGTGTTGAAGACCATGGCCCACAAATGTGATGTGAAATGGTTTTTCTCCCATGTTGCGTCTAAGAGAAAAGAGCAAATGCTCGTTTTAAGCCAGAATACATTGAAACCAATAGAAACAGCAAAAGGGCATACTTAGTGATATCTCCTCTTGTAGCAAACAAAGACAGCTCAAAATTACACACAATGTGTTGAAGGCCAAGGCCCACAAATGTGATGTGAAATGGTTTTTTTCCCATGTTGCGTTAAAGAAAAAATAGCAAATGCTCATTTTAGGCCAAACTGCATTGAAACCAATGGAAACAGCAGAAGTAAATGCTTTGTGATATCTCCTCTTGTAGCAAACACAGACAGCTCAAAATTACACACAATGTTTTGAAGACCAAGGCCCTCAAATGTGATGTGAAATGGTTTTTCTCCCATGTTGGGTTTAACAGAAAGCAGCAAATGCTCGTTTTAGGAATAAATGCATTGAAATTAATGGAAACTGCAAAAGAGCATACTATACCATATCTCCTCTTGTAGCAAACACAGAGAGCTTAAAATTACACACAATGTGTTGAAGACCAAGGCACACAAATGTCATGTAAAATGATTTTTCTCCCTTGTTGCGTCTAAGAGAAAAGAGCAAATGCTCGTTTTAAGCCAGAATACATTGAAACCAATAGAAACAGCAAAAGGGCATACTTAGTGATATCTCCTCTTGTAGCAAACAAAGACAGCTCAAAATTACACACAATGTGTTGAAGACCAAGGCCCTCAAATGTGATGTGAAATGGTTTTTCTCTCATGTTGGGTTTAAGAGAAAACAGCAAATGCTTGTTTTAGCCAAACTGCATTGAAATCAAAGGAAACAGCAAAAGTGCATACTTTGTGTTATGTCCTCTTATAGCAAACACAGAAAGCTCAAATTACAAACACTGTGTTGCAGACCAAGGCCCACAAATGTGATGTGAAATGGTTTTTCTCCCATGTTGCAATTAAAAGAAAACAGAAAATGCTCGTTTTTGGCCAAAATGCATTGAAACCAATGGAAACAGCAGAAGTAAATGTTTTGAGATATCTCCTCTTTTAGCAAACACAGACAGCTCAAATTTACACACAATGTGTTGAAGACCAAGGCCCACAGATATGATGTGAAATGGTTTTTCTCCCATGTTGCGTTTAAGAGAAATCAGCAAATGCTCATCTTAGGATAAAATGCATCGAAATAATTAGAAAAAGCAAAAGCGCATTCTTTGTGATATCTCTTCTTGTAGCAAACACAGACAGCTCAAAATTACACACAATGTTTTGAAGACCAAGGCCCACATATGTAATGTGAAATAGTTTTTCTCCCATGTTGTGTTTAAGAGAAAAGAGCAAATGGTCGTTTAAACCAAAATGCATTGAAACCAATGGAAACAGCAAAAGTGAATGCTTTGTGATATCTCCTCTTGTAGCAAACACAGACAGTTCATAATTACACACAATGTGTTGAAGACCAAGGCCCACAAATATGATGTGAAATGGTTTTTCTCCCATGTTGTGTTTAAGAGAAAACAGCAAATGCTCGTTTTAGGCCAAAATGCATTGAAACCAATGGAAACAGCAAAAGTAAATGCTTTTCAATATCTCCTCTTGGAGTAAACACAGACAGCTCAAAATTACACAGAAGTGTTGAAGACCATGGCCCTCAAATGTGATGTGAAATGTTTTTTCTCCCATGTTGCGTTTAAGAGAAAACAGCAAATGCTCGTTTTTGGCCAAAATGCATTGAAACCAATGGAAACAGAAAAACTGAATTCATTGCGATATCTCTTCTTGTAGCAAACACAGATAGCTCAAAATTACACACAATGTGTTGAAGACCAAGGCCCACAAATGTGATGTGAAATGGTTTTTCTCCCATGGTGTGTTCAAGATAAATCAGCAAATGCTCGTTTTAGGCTAAAATGCATTGAAACCAATGGAAACAGCAGAAGTAAATTTTTTGTGATATCTCCTCTTGTAGCAAACACAGACAGCTCAAACTTACACACAATGTGTTGCAGACCAAGGCCCACAAATTTGATGTGAAATGGTTTTTCTCCCATGTTGCATTTAAGAGAAAACAGCAAATGCTCATTTTTGGCCAAAATGCATTGAAACCAATGGAAACAGCAAAAGTGCATACTTTGCCATATCTCCTCTTGTAGCAAACACAGAGAGCTCAAAATTACACACAATGTGTTGAAGACCAAGGCCCACAAATGTGATGTGAAATAGTTTTTCTCCCATGTTGTATTGAAGAGAAAACAGCAAAAGCTTCTTTTAGGCCAAAATGCATTGAAACCAATGGAAACAGCAAAAGCGCATACTTTGTCATATCTCCTCTTGTAGAAACCACAGACAGCTCAAAATTACACACAAGTGTTGAAGACCATGGCCCACAAATGTGATGTGAAATGATTTTTCTCCCATGTTGCGTTTAAGAGAAAACAGCAAATGCTCCTTTTAAGCCAGAATACATTGAAACCAATGGAAACAGCTAAAGGGCATACTTTGTGATATCTCCTCTTGTAGCAAACACAGACAGCTCAAAATTACACACAATGTGTTGAAGACCAAGGCCCACAAATATGATGTGAAATGGTTTTTCTCCCATGTTGTGTTTAAGAGAAAACAGCAAATGCTCGTTTTAGGCCAAAATGTATTGAAACCAATGGAAACAGCAAAAGTGCATACTTTGCCATATCTCCTTTTGTAGCAAACAGAGATAGCTCAAAATTACACACAATGTGCTGAAGACCAAGGCCCACAAATGTAATGTGAAATAGTTTTTCTCCCATGTTGGTTTGAAGAGAAAACAGCAAAATCTTCTTTTAGGGAAAAATGCATTGAAACCAATGGAAAGAGCAAAAACGCATACTTTGTCATATCTCCTCTTGTAGCAAACACAGACAGCTCAAAATTACACAAAATGTGTTGAAGACCATGGCCCACAAATGTGATGTGAAATATTTTTTCTCCCATGTTGCATTTAAGAGAAAACAGCAAATGCTCGTTTTAAGCCAGAATACATTGAAACCAATGGATACAGCAAAAGGGCATACTTTGTGATATTCCCTCTTGTAGCAAACACAGAAAGCTCAAATTTAAAACACTGTGTTGCAGACCAAGGCCCACAAATATGATGTGAAATGGTTTTTCTCCCATGTTGTGTTTAAGAGAAAACAGCAAATGCTCGTTTTAGGCCAAAATGCAGTGAAACCAATGGAAACAGCAAAAGTGCAAACTTTGCCATATCTCCTCTTGTAGCAGAGATAGCTCAAAATTACACACAATGTGTAGTAGACCAAGGCCCACAAATGTTATGTGAAATGGTTTTTCTCCCATGTTGCATTTAAGAGAAAACAGCAAATGCTCGTTTTAGGCTAAAATGCATTGAAATCAAATGAAACAGCAAAAGTACATACTTTGCCATATCTCCTCTTGTAGCAAACACAGAAAGCTCAAAATTACACACAATGTGTTGAAGACCAAGGCCCACAAATGTGATGTGAAATAGTTTTTCTCCCATGTTGTATTGAAGAGAAAACAGCAAAAGCTTCTTTTAGTCCAAAATACATTGAAACCAATGGAAACAGCAAAAGCGCATACTTTGTCATATCTCCTCTTGTAGAAACCACAGACAGCTCAAAATTAAACACAAGTCTTGAAGACCATGGCCCACAAATGTGATGTGAAATGGTTTTTCTCCCATGTTGCGTCTAAGAGAAAAGAGCAAATGCTCGTTTTAAGCCAGAATACATTGAAACCAATGGAAACAGCAAAAGAGCATACTTTGTGATATCTCCTCTTGTAGCAAACAAAGACAGCTCAAAATTACACACAATGTGTTGAAGGCCAAGGCCCACAAATGTGATGTGAAATGGTTGTTGTCCCATATTGCGTTTAAGTGAAAACAGAAAATGCTCATTTTAGGCCAAACTGCATTGAAACCAATGGAAACAGCAGAAGTAAATGCTTTGTGATATCTCCTCTTGTAGCAAAAACAGACAGCTCAAAATTACACACAATGTGTTGGAGACCAGGGCCCACAAATGTGATGTGAAATGGTTTTTCTCCCATGTTGGGTTTAAGAGAAAACAGCAAATGTTCGTTTTAGGAATAAATGCATTGAAATCAATGGAAACTGCAAATGCGCATACTATACCATATCTCCTCTTGTAGCAAACACAGAGAGCTCAAAATTACACACAATGTGTTGAAGACCAAGGCCCACATATGTGATGTGAAATAGTTTTTCTCCCATGTTGTGTTTAAGAGAAAAGAGCAAATGGTCGTTTAAACCAAAATGCATTGAAACCAATGGAAACAGCAAAAGTAAATGCTTTGTGATATCTCCTCTTGTAGCAAACACAGACAGTTCATAATTACACACAATGTGTTGAAGACCAAGGCCCACAAATATGATGTGAAATGGTTTTTCTCCCATGTTGTGTTTAAGAGAAAACAGCAAATGCTCTTTTTTGGCCAAAATGCATTGAAACCAATGGAAACAGAAAAACTGCATTCTTTGCGATATCTCCTCTTGTAGCAAACACAGATAGCTCAAAATTACACACAATGTGTTGAAGACCAAGGCCCACAAATGTGATGTGAAATGGTTTTTCTCCCATGGTGTGTTCAAGATAAATCAGCAAATGCTCGTTTTAGGCTAAAATGCATTGAAACCAATGTAAACAGCAAAAGTGCATGCTTTGTGATATCTCCTAT
The DNA here is from genome assembly GCA_031769625.1 of Taudactylus pleione. NCBI lineage: Eukaryota > Metazoa > Chordata > Amphibia > Anura > Myobatrachidae > Taudactylus > Taudactylus pleione. The sequence goes on from JAUIMM010000105.1 coordinate 2,350,436, forward strand.
TGTAGTAAACACAGACAGCTCAAAATTACACACAATGTGTTGAAGACCAAGGCCCACAAATGTGATGTGAAATGGTTTTTCTCCCATGTTGGGTTTAAGAGAAACAGCAAATGCTCATTTTAGGATTAAATGCATTGAAAGTAATGGAAACTGCAAAAGAGCATACTATACCATATCTCCTCTTGTAGCAAACACAGAGAGCTCAAAATTACACACAATGTGTTGAAGACCAAGGCACACAAATGTGATGTGAAATGGTTTTTCTCCCATGTTGCATTTAAGGTAAAACAGCAAATGCTCGTTTTAGGCCAAAATGCATTGAAATCAAATGAAACAGCAAAAGTGCATACTTTGCCATATCTCCTCTTGTAGCAAACACAGAGAGCTCAAAATTACACACACAATGTGTTGCAGACCAAGTCCCACAAATGTGATGTGAAATGGTTTTTCTCCCATGTTGCATTTAAGGTAAAACAGCAAATGCTCGTTTTAGGCCAAAATGCATTGAAACCAATGTAAACAGCAAAAGTGCATGCTTTGTGATATCTCCTCTTGTAGCAAACACAGAGAGCTCAAAATTACACACAATGTGTTGAAGACCAAGGCCCACAAATGTGATGTGAAATAGTTTTTCTCCCATGTTGTATTGAAGAGAAAACAGCAAAAGCTTCTTTTAGGCCAAAATGCATTGAAACCAATGGAAACAGCAAAAGTGCATACTTTGTCATATCTCCTCTTGTAGAAACCACAGACAGCTCAAAATTACACACAAGTGTTGAATACCATGGCCCACAAATGTGATGTGAAATGGTTTTTCTCCCATGTTGCGTTTAAGAGAAAACAGCAAATGCTCGTTTTAAGCCAGAATACATTGAAACCAATGGAAACAGCAAAATTGCATACTTTGTGATATCTCCTCTTGTAGCAAACAAAGACAGCTCAAAATTTCACACAATGTGTTGAAGGCCAAGGCCCACTAATGTGATGTGAAATGGTTTTTGTCCCATGTTGCGTTTAAGTGAAAACAGAAAATGCTCATTTTAGGCCAAACTGCATTGAAACCAATGGAAACAGCAGAAGTAAATGCTTTGTGATATCTCTTCTTGTAGCAAACACAGACAGCTCAAAATTACACACAATGTGTTGGAGACCAGGGCACACAAATGTGATGTGAAATGGTTTTTCTCCCATGTTGGGTTTAAGAGAAAACAGCAAATGTTCGTTTTAGGAATAAATGCATTGAAATCAATGGAAACTGCAAATGCGCATACTATACCATATCTCCTCTTGTAGCAAACACAGAGAGCTCAAAATTACACACAATGTGTTGAAGACCAAGGCCCACATATGTGATGTGAAATAGTTTTTCTCCCATGTTGTGTTTAAGAGAAAAGAGCAAATGGTCGTTTAAACCAAAATGCATTGAAACCAATGGAAACAGCAAAAGTAAATGCTTTGTGATATCTCCTCTTGTAGCAAACACAGACAGTTCATAATTACACACAATGTGTTGAAGACAAAGGCCCACAAATATGATGTGAAATGGTTTTTCTCCCATGTTGTGTTTAAGAGAAAACAGCAAATGCTCGTTTTTGGCCAAAATGCATTGAAACCAATGGAAACAGAAAAACTGCATTCTTTGCGATATCTCCTCTTGTAGCAAACACAGATAGCTCAAAATTACACACAATGTGTTGAAGACCAAGGCTCACAAATGTGATGTGAAATGGTTTTTCTCCCATGGTGTGTTCAAGATAAATCAGCAAATGCTCGTTTTAGGCTAAAATGCATTGAAAGCAATGTAAACAGCAAAAGTGCATGCTTTGTGATATCTCCTGTTGTAGTAAACACAGAGAGCTCAAAATTACACACAATATGTTGAAGACCAAGGCCCACAAATGTGATGTGAAATGGTTTTTCTCCCATGTTGGGTTTAAGAGAAAACAGCAAATGCTCGTTTTAGGATTAAATGCATTGAAATTAATGGAAACTGCAAAAGAGCATACTTTTCCATATCTCCTCTTGTAGCAAACACAGAGAGCTCAAAATTACACACAATGTGTTGAAGACCATGGCCCACAAATGTGATGTGAAATGGTTTTTCTCCCATGTTGCGTTTAAGAGAAAACAACAAATGTTCGTTTTAGGCCAAACTGCATTGAAATCAATGGAAACACCAAATGCGCATACTTTGTGATATCTCCTCTTGTAGCAAACAGAGATAGCTCAAAATTACACACAATGTGTTGAAGACCAAGGCACACAAATGTGATGTGAAATAGTTTTTCTCCCATGTTGTATTGAAGTGAAAACAGCAAAATCTTCTTTTAGGCCAAAATGCATTGAAACCAATGGAAAGAGCAAAAGTGCATAATTTGTCATTTCTCCTCTTGTAGTAAACACAGACAGTTCAAAATTACACACAATGTGTTGAAGACCATGGCCCACAAATGTGATGTGAAATGGTTTTTCTCCCATGTTGCATTTAAGAGAAAACAGCAAATGCTCGTTTTAAGACAGAATACATTGAAACCAATGGAAACAGCAAAAGGGCATACTTTGTGATATCTCCTCTTGTAGCAAACACAGAAAGCTCAAATTGCAAACACTGTGTTGCAGACCAAAGCCCACAAATGTGATGTGAAATGGTTTTTCTCCCATGTTGCATTTAAGAGAAAACAGCAAATGCCCGATTTTTACCAAAATGCATTTAAACCAATGGAAACAGCAGAAGTACATTTTTTGTGACATCTCCTCTTGTAGCAAACACAGACAGCTCAAAATTACACACAATGTGTTGCAGACCAAGGCCCACAAATGTGATGTGAAATGGTTTTTCTCCCATGTTGCGTTTAAGAGAAAACAGCAAATGCTCGTTTTAGGCCAAAATGCATTGAAACCAATGGAAACAGCAAAAGTGCATACTTTGCCATATCTCCTCTTGTAGCAAACATAGATAGGTCAAAATTACACACAATCTGTTGAAGACCAAGGCCCACAAATGTGATGTGAAATTGTTTTTCTCCCATGTTGCGTTTAAGAGAAAACAGCAAATGTTCGTTTTAGGCCAAACTGCATTGAAATCAATGGAAACACCAAATGCGCATACTTTGTGATATCTCCTCTTGTAGCAAACACAGACAGCTCAAAATTACACACAATGTGTTGAGGACCAAGGCAGACAAATGTGATGTGAAATGGTTTTTCTCCCATGTTGCGTTTAAGAGAGAACAGCAAATGCTCGTTTTAGGCCAAAATGCATTTAAACCAATGGAAACAGCAAAAGTGCATGCTTTGTGATATCTCCTCTTGTAGCAAACACAGACAGCTCAAAATTACACACAATGTGTTGAAGACCAAGGCCCACAAATATGATGTGAAATGGTTTTTCTCCCATGTTCTGTTTAAGAGAAAACAGCAAATGCTCGTTTTAGGCCAAAATGCATTGAAACCAATGGAAACAGCAAAAGTGCATACTTTGCCATATCTCCTTTTGTAGCAAACACAGACAGCTCAAAATTACACACAATGTGTTGAAGACCATGGCCCACAAATGTGATGTGAAATGGTTTTTCTCCCATGTTCTGTTTAAGAGAAAACAGCAAATGCTCGTTTTAGGCCAAAATGCATTGAAACCAATGGAAACAGCAAAAGTGCATACTTTGCCATATCTCCTCTTGTAGCAAACACAGACAGCTCAAAATTACACACAATGTATTGCAGACCAAAGCCCACAAATGTGATGTGAAATGGTTTTTCTCCCATGTTGCATTAAGAGAAAACAGCAAATGCCCGATTTTTACCAAAATGCATTGAAACCAATGGAAACAGCAGAAGTACATTTTTTGTGACATCTCCTCTTGTAGCAAACACAGAGAGCTCAAAATTACACACAATGTGTTGCAGACCAAGGCCCACAAATGTGATGTGAAATGGTTTTTCTCCCATGTTGCGTTTAAGAGAAAACAGCAAATGCTAGTTTTAAGCCAGAATACATTGAAACCAATGGAATCAGCAAAAGGGCATACTTTGTGATATCTCCTCAACAAAGACAGCTCAAAATTTCACACAATGTGTTGAAGGCCAAGGCCCACAAATGTGATGTGAAATGGTTTTTGTCCCATGTTGCGTTTAAGAGAAAACAGCAAATGCTCATTTTAGGCCAAACTGCATTGAAACCAATGGAAACAGCAGAAGTAAATGCTTTGTGATATCTCCTCTTGTAGCAAACACAGACAGCTCAAAATTACACACAATGTGTTGGAGACCAGGGCCCACAAATGTGATGTGAAATGGTTTTTCTCCCATGTTGGGTTTAAGAGAAAACAGCAAATGCTCGTTTTAGGAATTAATGCATTGAAATCAATGGAAACTGCAAATGCGCATACTATACCATATCTCCTCTTGTAGCAAACACAGACAGCTCAAAATTACACACAATGTGTTGAAGACCAAGGCCCACATATGTGATGTGAAATAGTTTTTCTCCCATGTTGTGTTTAAGAGAAAAGAGCAAATGGTCGTTTAAACCAAAATGCATTGAAACCAATGGAAACAGCAAAAGTAAATGCTTTGTGATATCTCCTCTTGTAGCAAACACAGACAGTTCATAATTACACACAATGTGTTGAAGACAAAGGCCCACAAATGTGATGTGAAATGGTTTTTCTCCTATGTTGTGTTTAAGAGAAAACAGCAAATGCTCGTTTTTGGCCAAAATGCATTGAAACCAATGGAAACAGAAAAACTGCATTCTTTGCGATATCTCCTCTTGTAGCAAACACAGATAGCTCAAAATTACACACAATGTGTTGAAGACCAAGGCCCACAAATGTGATGTGAAATGGTTTTTCTCCCATGGTGTGTTCAAGATAAATCAGCAAATGCTCGTTTTAGGCTAAAATGCATTGAAACCAATGTAAACAGCAAAAGTGCATGCTTTGTGATATCTCCTGTTGTAGTAAACACAGAGAGCTCAAAATTACACACAATATGTTGAAGACCAAGGCCCACAAATGTGATGTGAAATGGTTTTTCTCCCATGTTGGGTTTAAGAGAAAACAGCAAATGCTCGTTTTAGGATTAAATGCATTGAAATTAATGGAAACTGCAAAAGAGCATACTTTGCCATATCTCCTCTTGTAGCAAACACAGAGAGCACAAAATTACACACAATGTGTTGAAGACCATGGCCCACAAATGTGATGTGAAATGGTTTTTCTCCCATGTTGCGTTTAAGAGAAAACAACAAATGTTCGTTTTAGGCCAAACTGCATTGAAATCAATGGAAACACCAAATGCGCATACTTTGTGATATCTCCTCTTGTAGCAAACACAGACAGCTCAAAATTACACACAATGTGTTGAAGACCAAGGCAGACAAATGTGATGTGAAATGGTTTTTCTCCCATGTTGCATTTAAGAGAGAACAGCAAATGCTCGTTTTAGGCCAAAATGCATTTAAACCAATGGAAACAGCAAAAGTGCATGCTTTGTGATATCTCCTCTTGTAGCAAACACAGACAGCTCAAAATTACACACAATGTGTTGAAGACCAAGGCCCACACATATGATGTGAAATGGTTTTTCTCCCATGTTGTGTTTAAGAGAAAACAGCAATTGCTCGTTTTAGGCCAAAATACATTGAAGCCAATGGAAACAGCAAAAGTGCATACTTTGCCATATCTCCATTTGTAGCAAACAGAGATAGCTCAAAATTACACACAATGTGTTGAAGACCAAGGCACACAAATGTGATGTGAAATAGTTTTTCTCCCATGTTGTATTGAAGTGAAAACAGCAAAATCTTCTTTTAGGCCAAAATGCATTGAAACTAATGGAAAGAGCAAAAGTGCATAATTTGTCATTTCTCCTCTTGTAGTAAACACAGACAGTTCAAAATTACACACAATGTGTTGAAGACCATGGCCCACAAATGTGATGTGAAATGGTTTTTCTCCCATGTTGCATTTAAGAGAAAACAGCAAATGCTCATTTTAAGCCAGAATACATTGAAACCAATGGAAACAGCAAAAGGGCATACTTTGTGATATCTCCTCTTGTAGCAAACACAGAAAGCTCAAATTGCAAACACTGTGTTGCAGACCAAAGCCCACAAATGTGATGTGAAATGGTTTTTCTCCCATGTAGCATTTAAGAGAAAACAGCAAATGCCCGATTTTTACCAAAATGCATTTAAACCAATGGAAACAGCAGAAGTACATTTTTTGTGACATCTCCTATTGTAGCAAACACAGACAGCTCAAAATTACACACAATGTGTTGCAGACCAAGGCCCACAAATGTGATGTGAAATGGTTTTTCTCCCATGTTGCGTTTAAGAGAAAACAGCAAATGCTCGTTTTAGGCCAAAATGCATTGAAACCAATGGAAACAGCAAAAGTGCATACTTTGCCATATCTCCTCTTGTAGCAAACACAGATAGGTCAAAATTACACACAATGTGTTGAAGACCAAGGCCCACAAATCTGATGTGAAATTGTTTTTCTCCCATGTTGCGTTTAAGAGAAAACAGCAAATGTTCGTTTTAGGCCAAACTGCATTGAAATCAATGGAAACACCAAATGCGCATACTTTGTGATATCTCCTCTTGTAGCAAACACAGACAGCTCAAAATTACACACAATGTGTTGAGGACCAAGGCAGACAAATGTGATGTGAAATGGTTTTTCTCCCATGTTGCGTTTAAGAGAGATCAGCAAATGCTCGTTTTAGGCCAAAATGCATTGAAACCAATGGAAACAGCAAAAGTGCATGCTTTGTGATATCTCCTCTTGTAGCAAACACAGACAGCTCAAAATTACACACAATGTGTTGAAGACCAAGGCACACAAATGTGATGTGAAATAGTTTTTCTCCCATGTTGTATTGAAGTGAAAACAGCAAAATCTTCTTTTAGGCCAAAATGCATTGAAACCAATGGAAAGAGCAAAAGTGCATACTTTGTCATATCTCCTCTTGTAGCAAACACAGACAGCTCAAAATTACACACAATGTGTTGAAGACCATGGCCCACAAATGTGATGTGAAATGGTTTTTCTCCCATGTTGCATTTAAGAGAATACAGCAAATGCTCGTTTTAAGCCAGAATACATTGAAACCAATGGAAACAGCAAAAGGGCATACTTTGTGATATCTCCTCTTGTAGCAAACACAGAAAGCTCAAATTGCAACCACTGTATTGCAGACCAAAGCCCACAAATGTGATGTGAAATGGTTTTTCTCCCATGTTGCATTAAGAGAAAACAGCAAATGCCCGATTTTTACCAAAATGCATTGAAACCAATGGAAACAGCAGAAGTACATTTTTTGTGACATCTCCTCTTGTAGCAAACACAGAGAGCTCAAAATTACACACAATGTGTTGCAGACCAAGGCCCACAAATGTGATGTGAAATGGTTTTTCTCCCATGTTGCGTTTAAGAGAAAACAGCAAATGCTCGTTTTAAGCCAGAATACATTGAAACCAATGGAAACAGCAAAAGGGCATACTTTGTGATATCTCCTCTTGTAGCAAACAAAGACAGCTCAAAATTACACAGAATGTGTTGAAGGCCAAGGCCCACAAATGTGATGTGAAATGGTTTTTGTCCCATGTTGCGTTTAAGAGAAAACAGCAAATGCTCATTTTAGGCCAAACTGCATTGAAACCAATGGAAACAGCAGAAGTAAATGCTTTGTGATATCTCCTCTTGTAGCAAACACAGACAGCTCAAAATTACACACAATGTGTTGGAGACCAGGGCCCACAAATGTGATGTGAAATGGTTTTTCTCCCATGTTGGGTTTAAGAGAAAACAGCAAATGCTCGTTTTAGGAATAAATGCATTGAAATCAATGGAAACTGCAAATGCGCATACTATACCATATCTCCTCTTGTAGCAAACACAGACAGCTCAAAATTACACACAATGTGTTGAAGACCAAGTCCCACATATGTCATGTGAAATAGTTTTTCTCCCATGTTGTGTTTAAGAGAAAAGAGCAAATGGTCGTTTAAACCAAAATGCATTGAAACCAATGGAAACAGCAAAAGTAAATGCTTTGTGATATCTCCTCTTGTAGCAAGCACAGACAGTTCATAATTACACACAATGTGTTGAAGACCAAGGCAAGAGGTCACCCATTTCAGAGCTCCCAGGCCTCTGGTAGTATTTGAAGCCAGTGGTCTCTCCTGAGTGTTTCCCCCAGCAGAGGATGGACCCTCCTGGGGAGGAGGATGATGGCGATCCCCAGGCTTCTGGTCCTGGAGGAGGGCCTGGTGGTGGGCCTAGCGATCCTGGTCTGAGGAGGGCTGTGGTGCTATTAACCCAGCTCTCCTCCAGAGAGGCCAGCGGTGACCTGGTGTTTGCGGGCCCAGCAGTGTTGGAGGGAGTCTCCAAACTGGAGGTGACTGGTCCCCTGGGTGAAGTAACCCTGGGGAGCGGTGTGCTTACCAGTCCGGACGGTGAGGAGGAGGCCCCTTGTGCTGATGGCCAGGACCAGGATGCGGGGTTGTCCAGCGGTGAATCCGTGCTGAGCCAGGGGAGCTGCAGTGAGGCGGAGGGGGAGAGTGATGAGACGGAGGACGAGTTCCTAGACCTAGGGCCAGATGAGCTGAAGCGTGAGGTCCGGCGGGCTCAGGCCTGGATCTCAGCAAAAAAAAACAAAAGACATACTGCTAGGAGCTGGCAGAAGCCTATCCTTAGTATGGAAATTGAGGACCTGGGAAGAAAGGTGGAAAGGCTGAGAGGGAGAATCTCTCAGCTGCGTGAGGAGGAGAAGAAAAAGTGCTTACCAGGCTCTAATGCGGCTGCGGGAGCTCCAGTTCTTCCTACTGGTGTGGCTGTGGATGGTCCGGGCGCTGCTGGGGCCGATGGTGTGAAATTGGAGGTGGCTGGATGCCCGGAGGAAGCGGGGATGGAGATGCCCGATTCCCGTGGAGCCGGTGACGGAAGTATGAAGGACGAGGCGGCGGTCTTATTGGCCAGGAGTCCCAAGATGGCGCCCGGCGGGGAGGCGGCCGGAGGACTTTCAAAGATGGCGCCGGTGGTTGCGGAGTATGGGCAAGGGGAGGCGTCTCTCCTGGGGGCAGAACCGGGCTTTGCTGGAGCGGGGGGCGTGGCAGTTCCCATGGTAGCGGCTGACGCCGTTGCCGGGACAACCGCTATAGCTCCCTGCGATCTGGCGGCTCAGGTCTCACCCCCGAAGGCTGCGTCGGTAGGGCCGGTGCGGACCAGCGGTGGAGGCACTGAGGTGGATCATCCCCGGGTGCCTGTAGGCCCCGCCACTACTATTGGTGTAGTGGGAGGTCCTGCCGAAGAAGTGCAGCAGCTAGTCGGGCCGTCATCAGGCAGCGGCCATGTTGTTGGAGTCCAGGGCGGTGGAAAACAGTGTCTGCCGAATGTGTCTCCAGTTGGTGGTGGCGGCCATTTTGGAGAGGCCGCAATTGGGGACTCTGAAGCCCAGATGGTGGCGATTGCCATGGAGGTGGAGGCATTGGAAAGGCAGGCTGTCATTACACCTAAAGCAGTGCCACAGATGGCACAAGGACTTCCTGGACTGGATAGGTCAGCCCTTGATAAGGGCCAGCTGGCAGTGGTCGATACCATATTTGGAGGGATCAGTGTTCCTGCTAGGTCCTTGGCAGCGGTGGAAATAATAAAAGCTGATCTGGCCAGGCAGGCAGGGGTGAGGGAGAATGTTGGTGAAGGTTCTGGTGTGGGAGTAGGTTTGGGTCCTGTGCCCGCTTTAGCATTGCCTGTAGCTGGCCCTTCGACCCTGCCTAGACCGGGTCCCTCTTCTTACGCCAATGTTGTATCGGGCAGGGCGTCGGTTGTCCCGATGATTAGAAGTGGTGGAGGGGCACCTATTAAAAGGCGTAATGTGGTGCAGCTGAAATGGGTTGGAGGCGGTGAGCCGCCGGGAAAGGCTGCCTTCCTGGACATGGTTTTTTCTCTGGGGTTCTCGCCGGGTGATTTGTTCGCTTGCATTCACCCGGTGAGAACTCCAGATTACGATGTTAGTTTCATGTCCTTGAGGGGCCTGCAAGCCTTTAGTGGTAGGTGGGAGGAGAAAAAGGGGATAGAGCCGTATTGTAGGTATAGGTCTCTGGTGGTGTCGCGTCAGGACAGGGCGAAGGTGACTATCCTTGTCCGAAATGAGTCACTGCCAGAGGCAGATATTTTGTTCTGGCTCTCGCGGCATTGTGTGGTTCTTTCTCCCCACTTGGAGAAGTTTGACTACACTAAAGGTGTATGGGGTGGTGCCTACTCCGTTTTTGTCAGGTTACACCAAGTTGGCATAGAGACGAAGCACATCCCAGCAGCGGCCTTTATAGGGCGTGACAGAATCCAGGTGTTCTACCCTGGGCAGCCGAAGGTCTGCCACAAATGTGGGGATTTCCAGCACTTTTCGAATGACTGCACGGAAATTAAGTGCTCGCTGTGCAGTGGTTTGGGGCACATATCAAAAGACTGCAGGCAGGTCAGGTGCAACCTCTGTGGAAAGGTGGGTCATCCTTATAGCCGCTGCCCGTCTGCAGCCCACAACGAAGGCTTAGGGGAGACAGTTGTTGTGGGGGATAGGCAGGAAGAGGTGAGGGGTGGTGTGACTAGCGGGCAGGTGAGCGGTGAGGATGCAGGCTTTGAAACTGCAGTGGAGAGGAATGGGGAGAGACCTAGTGGCAGTGAGCCGGAAGGTGAAGGTAAAACCAAGGTCCCTGTAGCCAGTGCTCCTGGGCGTGGAATTGCACCAAGCGAGGATGCTGTTGAGAAAGATGCTCCCTTTACGGTGGTCGTGGTGGGAAAGAAAAAGAAAAAAAAGCTCAGGCATATAGGAGAGAGAATCACACTGTCTAACAGGTTCTGTTTTAATACCTCGGATGAAGAGGAGAAGGAGGAGGGGGAGGTGGTAAGGGTGGATGGCGAGGAGCTTGTCTTTGTCCCCAACAAAGCCGTGGGAAGAAAGGTTGGCAAAAAGTCATCTTTTAGAGAGGCAGCAGCGGGAGCGCAGCCTAGGGAAAGGAGGAAGAAAAGGGCAAAGGAGGGCAAGGCTCTAAGCAAGGCTGGAGGAGCGGGGAAGAGATCGGGCACTGAAAGCCCAGAGTGGGATTTAGCGGGGATGGAGCTGGGAGATAAGGCAGTGGTGGTGGATAAGCCTGCAGAGGGGCAGGGTGGGGTGTTTTCAGAGGAGGTAGAGTGTGTGGAAGAAACCCCTGAGTTGGCCCCTGACGTTTCTGATCCTTTAGTGGCTCCTAGGGAGATGCATCCTCCCGGGACTCAGTCTGAGGGTACGGCAGTACCGAAACCTCCTGATCCGGACCCGGGTCCTTCCCCAGAGATTGTGGGGAGTGGTGGGCACGGTAGCCCGCAGATTGAGGCCGAGGCCGAGGCCTCAATAGTTTCTGTTGGTGTGAATGCGGTGGCGGGTGGTTTGGAGGAGGTTGTGTTATTGTCTGATGGGGTGCTTCCCTTTGGGATCACCTGCAAGAGAACGGGTTCCTCTGGGGAGGAATCTGTTCAACAGGCGAAGAGAAAGTAAGATGGAGTCCTACTTCTATAATCTGGAACTATGGATCCCCATCCTATACGATGTGCCACCATTAATGTGGCTTCCGTTCTTTCCGAACGAGCTCGCTATATGGCCTTTACTTTTTTCAACACAATTGATGTTGACTTTTTGTTTTTGCAGGAGACCAGAATAGGGGATCTGTCCACACTTCGCAGGGCCAAAAGCCAGTGGAGGCGTGGTCCGTCCTTCTGGTCGCTTGCGGCCGAGCCGTACGGTGGGGTGGCGGTGCTTTTTACAGGCATGGTAACTGTACACAAGATTATAGAGTTACAGGTAGGTAGGTGTATGGTTTTGGATATTAGCTTAAGGAGGCATGATCTCAGGTTGATCAACGTCTATGGACCGCAGTCGGCCTGGGACAGGAAGTGCCTCTTTGGGCTGATAAAGCCATTCCTTTTTACGGCCCGGCAAGTTGTCTTTGGTGGTGACTTTAATACCATCGTAAGGCCCAAAGACAGGGGGGGTGCAAAGTCAACCCTGGGCTATGATGCTAGGTTCTTAGTTAGCATGATTAGGGAAGCTGGCCTGGTCGATGTGCATATTCGCCATAGTCCAGACCTCACGGGGTACACATACTTTTGTGGTAGTCGTAGGTCTAGGATAGATAGGTTTTTTGTTAAGGAGAGTTCGAAAACTTTGCCTCCTGAGGCAAGGGCAGTAGAATTTTCTGATCACGTTTGTTTGAGTGTCGCGTTGAATGCCTCAGAAACCCCTCAGAAAGGGCGGGGCCTTTGGCGTTTGAACACGGAACTTCTGAAGGAGGAGAGTGTCAGCCAGTCCTTTAGGGACTTCTTTCAACTACAGGAGACACTTCTGGAGGCTGGTTGGACTAGATCTGAGTGGTGGGAAGAGTGCAAAAAAAGAACTCGGAGGTTTTTTCAGAGGCTTATAGCTCATAAAAACTTGAGGAAATGGTGTGTCTACCAGAGCTTGAGAAAGAAACTAGATTTCTTGATCTCTGAGGGTGGAGATAGTGGGGATATCTCCCGGGTGAAAGCTCAGCTGAGGGAGCTTTAGTACGATTGTCTGGCTTCCTTGGTTCTGGAGAGGGATTATGGTAAATACCACTCACCTGATCCTTACCAGAGTTGCAGGAAATCGGTCGATTTGAGGGAGGTTAGGGGCCTGTATGATGAACAGGGTACTCTCTGTGAAGACAGGGATGGTATCTTGGGAGTCATCGGGTCCTTTTACTCTGACCTTCTGTCTGAGCAGCCACTCATTAGAGAGAGGATGGAGTCTTTTCTGAGGGGGACACCGGGGCTTGTGAAGCTAGATGCCTCTTTTGACTCCTTGGGCAGCGATGTGACAACAGAAGAAGTCAAGAGAGCTATAGACGGCTTGGCTATAAAAAAATCTCCAGGACCGGATGGTTTGACATCCGAATTCTTTAAAGCTTTCAGGGACATCTTGGCTCCCCGCCTCATGGAAGTATATAATGAGTGCCTGGGTGAGGGATATCTCCCTCCCTCCATGAGGTCTTCTGCCCTCATATTGCTATCAAAAGGTAAGGACCCGTCCCGTATTGAGAACTGGCGCCCCATCGCTCTTCTTAATACGGACAGAAAGATTCTGGCACAAATACTGTTCAATCGGCTGATGGAAATATCCGGGCTGGTGCTGTCCTCGTCTCAGCACTGCACTGTGAAGGGTCGTAGCACGTTTAGTGCTGTCCTTGGTGTCCGGGAGGCCATAGAGCGATGCCGTGCTGAGAGGTGGGGTAAGTACTTACTGGCCTTGGACCAGTCCAAGGCTTTTGACCGGGTGAATCACAAGTACTTGTGGGCTGTTCTGGAATGGTATGGTATTCCGGTGAGGGTGGTGAATTGGCTTCGTGTTCTGTACAATCAGGCCGAGAGCTTCCCACTTGTCAATGGTTGGGTGGGTCCTGCTTTCAGGGTTGACTCTGGTGTCCGTCAGGGATGCCCCCTGAGCCCCCTCTTATACGTGTTTGCGATTGATCCCTTTGTCAGGAGGATTGGTTGTAGTGCGTTGAGGGGGGTGCAGCTGGGCCCAGAGGCTCCTTTGAGAGTAGTGGCCTATGCGGATGATGTCACTGTGGTCTTGTCCTCCGTGGCAGAGGCGCTGTGCATTGAACACCTGATCTCCGACTACTCTGAAGCCTCGTGCTCCAGAGTAAACCAAGATAAATGTGAAGCTTTCTGGATGGGGGAGGAAGGCGACGAGTTTGACCTTCCGGATAGCCTCCCCCGGGCCAGTCCTCAGATCAAAATTCTAGGCATCACTTTTGATCGTGGTGATTATGCCACTCGAAATTGGGAGAGGAGGATAGAGGAAGCCAACAGGAAAGTGCAGTCCTGGCGAACTTGGCAGTTCTCTTACAGGGAAAGGGTTCACCTGTGCAAAACCTTTCTGGTTCCCATATTTCTTTATGTCAGTTACGTGTGTTTCTTGCCACGGTCTTTGTGGTCTAAAGTGTCATCCTTGTTCTTCCTCTTGTTTTGGGGGAATGGGATGAACATTGTTAAAAGAGGTATAACCTACAGACCAAGGAAAGAAGGTGGGTTTGGCATGGTCAATCCAGTAGTCTTTTTTGCCACAACTTTTATTAAGTTCAATCTTGAAAGCCTATTTGTGGAGGCTCCTCCTTGGTGGGTAGAGAGCTTTAGGGCTTGGGTGTCCCCCTTCCTTGAGCTCTGGTATGATGGGGGCCATGTGAAAACCTTCAGAGGCAGGTCCGGTGCTCTTCTGATCTATGTCATTCAGTGCTTGAGAGTGACAAGGCAATGGGGAGTGGCAGTGAGTGATGTCAAAACCCTTTCTAGAAGGGAGTTGGAGAAAGGCATTTTGCGGGCTCACTTCTATGCACCGCTGACACTAAGGGACTGCCCAGGCAAGGTTTGCTCAGATGGGATCTCTTTGATTTGCTCAGAGAGAATCCCACTGAAGTATAGGGACCTTGCCTGGCTCTCCTTCCAAGGAAGACTCTATGTTAGGGGGCACATCAGGTGGCGAAGTGCCGGTGATCGTGGTTGTCCACGTGAGGAATGTCTGGGGGTGGAGGAGACCATGGACCACTTCCTGCGTGAATGTTCTTTTAACATCGAAGTTTATACAAGGGTCTCAAATGCCTTATGCATCCCGTGCCTTTCGGGGCTCAGTTACCCTGAGTGGGCTTATGGGGCATTCAAAGGTTTTGGGCGTTATGATTTGGTCACTATTTTTATAGTTAGCTTAGTGGTCAGATATCACACGTGGAGTGCACGGTGTTTAGTAATGACTAGAAGTAAAATCCTTCCCTGTGAGGTGGTGGCGCGTTTCATTCTTCACGAGGTTGGAAGTCTGATGGAAATGGACAGGAGGAGGTTGGATGCCGTTGGGTGGTCGAGGAGGTGGAGACACCTGAAACCCCCTTAGTGGGTGGCTGACAGCCTCTTCTGTTCATACTGGTGCTTCCTGTTCTTTCACTTTTTTTGGGGGTAGTTTTTTGGACTTTGTTTCTTTTTGAAGAATGGTTTTACATATGCCTAAGCAGCTCAGCTTATTTTTTCTATGCCGATATGGAGGTAGTGTTGGTGGTACGTAGCTCAGGGTCGGGGGTTAGTTTGAATATAGATAGTTTGGTGGAGGTGTTGTTGGCACTCTTTGTCTTGTCTGGGTGGTAAGAATGAGTGGCGTGAATGATGTTCTGTGTATTCTAATAATGTTTAGTTATTATGATGAGGATATTATTGTGTATATTTGATATTCTGATACTTTGTATGTAGCTAACTTACTGTTTCGCAATGCAAATTTTATGAATTATTTATCCTTTCATGCGTTGCAAGTTTTTAATAAAAAGCATTGCTCACAAATATGATGTGAAATGGTTTTTCTCCCATGTTGTGTTTAAGAGACAACAGCAAATGCTCGTTTTAGGCCAAAATGCATTGAAACCAATGGAAACAGCAAAAGTAAATGCTTTGCAATATCTCCTCTTGGAGTAAACACAGACAGCTCAAAATTACACAGATGTGTTGAAGACCATGGCCCTCAAATGTGATGTGAAATGGTTTTTCTCCCATGTTGCGTTTAAGAGAAAACGGCAAATGCTCGTTTTTGGCCAAAATGCATTGAAACCAATGGAAACAGAAAAACTGTATTCTTTGCGATATCTCCTCTTGTAGCAAACACAGATAGCTCAAAATTACACACAATGTGTTGAAGACCAAGGCCCACAAATGTGATGTGAAATGGTTTTTCTCCCATGGTGTGTTCAAGATAAATCAGCAAATGCTCGTTTTAGGCTAAAATGCATTGAAACCAATGTAAACAGCAAAAGTAAATGCTTTGTGATATCTCTTCTTGTAGCAAACACAGACAGCTCAAAATTACACACAATGTGTTGGAGACCAGGGCCCACAAATGTGATGTGAAATGGTTTTTCTCCCATGTTGTGTTTAAGTGAAAACAGAAAATGCTCATTTTAGGCCAAACTGCATTGAAACCAATGGAAACAGCAGAAGTAAATGCTTTGTGATATCTCTTCTTGTAGCAAACACAGACAGCTCAAAATAACACACAATGTGTTGGAGACCAGGGCCCACAAATGTGATGTGAAATGGTTTTTCTCCCATGTTGGGTTTAAGAGAAAACAGCAAATGTTCGTTTTAGGAATAAATGCATTGAAATCAATGGAATCTGCAAATGCGCATACTATACCATATCTCCTCTTGTAGCAAACACAGAGAGCTCAAAATTACACACAATGTGTTGAAGACCAAGGCCCACATATGTGATGTGAAATAGTTTTTCTCCCATGTTGTGTTTAAGAGAAAAAAGCAAATGGTCGTTTAAACCAAAATGCATTGAAACCAATGGAAACAGCAAAAGTAAATGCTTTGTGATATCTCCTCTTGTAGCAAACACAGACAGTTCATAATTACACAGATGTGTTGAAGACAAAGGCCCACAAATATGATGTGAAATGGTTTTTCTCCCATGTTGTGTTTAAGAGAAAACAGCAAATGCTCGTTTTTGGCCAAAATGCATTGAAACCAATGGAAACAGAAAAACTGCATTCTTTGCGATATCTCCTCTTGTAGCAAACACAGGTAGCTCAAAATTACACACAATGTGTTGAAGACCAAGGCCCACAAATGTGATGTGAAATGGTTTTTCTCCCATGGTGTGTTCAAGATAAATCAGCAAATGCTCGTTTTAGGCTAAAATGCATTGAAACCAATGTAAACAGCAAAAGTGCATGCTTTGTGATATCTCCTATTGTAGTAAACACAGACAGCTCAAAATTACACACAATATGTTGAAGACCAATGCCCACAAATGTGATGTGAAATGGTTTTTCTCCCATGTTGGGTTTAAGAGAAAACAGCAAATGCTCGTTTTAGGATTAAATGCATTGAAATTAATGGAAACTGCAAAAGAGCATACTATACCATATCTCTTCTTGTAGCAAACACAGAGAGCTCAAAATTACACACAATGTGTTGAAGACCAAGGCACACAAATGTGATGTGAAATGGTTTTTCTCCCATGTTGCATTTAAGGTAAAACAGCAAATGCTCGTTTTAGGCCAAAATGCATTGAAATCAAATGAAACAGCAAAAGTGCATACTTTGCCATATCTCCTCTTGTAGCAAACACAGAGAGCTCAAGATTACACACAATGTGTTGAAGACCATGGCCCACAAATGTGATGTGAAATGGTTTTTCTCCCATGTTGCATTTAAGAGAGAACAGCAAATGCTCGTTTTAGGCCAAAATGCATTTAAACCAATGGAAACAGCAAAAGTGCATGCTTTGTGATATCTCCTCTTGTAGCAAACACAGACAGCTCAAAATTACACACAATGTGTTGAAGACCAAGGCCCACAAATATGATGTGAAATGGTTTTTCTCCCATGTTGTGTTTAAGAGAAAAGAGCAATTGCTCGTTTTAGGCCAAAATACATTGAAGCCAATGGAAACAGCAAAAGTGCATACTTTGCCATATCTCCATTTGTAGCAAACAGAGATAGCTCAAAATTACACACAATGTGTTGAAGACCAAGGCACACAAATGTGATGTGAAATAGTTTTTCTCCCATGTTGTATTGAAGTGAAAACAGCTAAATCTTCTTTTAGGCCAAAATGCATTGAAACCAATGGAAAGAGCAAAAGTGCATAATTTGTCATTTCTCCTCTTGTAGTAAACACAGACAGTTCAAAATTACACACAATGTGTTGAAGACCATGGCCCACAAATGTGATGTGAAATGGTTTTTCTCCCATGTTGCATTTAAGAGAAAACAGCAAATGCTCGTTTTAAGCCAGAATACATTGAAACCAATGGAAACAGCAAAAGGGCATACTTTGTGATATCTCCTCTTGTAGCAAACACAGAAAGCTCAAATTGCAAACACTGTGTTGCAGACCAAAGCCCACAAATGTGATGTGAAATGGTTTTTCTCCCATGTTGCATTTTTGAGAAAACAGCAAATGCCCGATTTTTACCAAAATGCATTGAAACCAATGGAAACAGCAGAAGTACATTTTTTGTGACATCTCCTCTTGTAGCAAACACAGACAGCTCAAAATTACACACAATGTGTTGCAGACCAAGGCCCACAAATGTGATGTGAAATGGTTTTTCTCCCATGTTGCGTTTAAGAGAAAACAGCAAATGCTCGTTTTAGGCCAAAATGCATTGAAACCAATGGAAACAGCAAAAGTGCATACTTTGCCATATCTCCTCTTGTAGCAAACACAGAGAGCTCAAAATTACACACAATGTGTTGAAGACCAAGGCCCACAAATGTGATGTGAAATAGTTATTCTCCCATGTTGTATTGAAGAGAAAACAGCAAAAGCTTCTTTTAGGCCAAAATGCATTGAAACCAATGGAAACAGCAAAAGTGCATACTTTGTCATATCTCCTCTTGTAGAAACCACAGACAGCTCAAAATTACACACAAGTGTTGATGACCATGTCCCACAAATGTGATGTGAAATGGTTTTTCTCCCATGTTGCGTTTAAGAGAAAACAGCAAATGCTCGTTTTAAGCCAGAGTACATTGAAACCAATGGAAACAGCAAAAGGGCATACTTTGTGATATCTCCTCTTGTAGCAAACAAAGACAGCTCAAAATTACACACAATGTGTTGAAGGCCAAGGCCCACAAATGTGATGTGAAATGGTTTTTGTCCCATGTTGCGTTTAAGAGAAAACAGCAAATGCTCATTTTAGGCCAAACTGCATTGAAACCAATGGAAACAGCAGAAGTTAATGCTTTGTGATATCTCCTCTTGTAGCAAACACAGAGAGCTCAAAATTACACACAATGTGTTGAAGAGCAAGTCACACAAATGTGATGTGAAATGGTTTTTCTCCCATGTTGCATTTAATAGAATACAGCAAATGCTCGTTTTAGGCCAAACTGCATTGAGATCAATTGAAACAGCAAAACAGCATACTTTGTGATATCTCCTCTTGTATCAAACACAGACAGCTCAAAATTACACACAATGTGTTGAAGACCAAGGCCCACATATGTGATGTGAAATAGTTTTTCTCCCATGTTGTGTTTAAGAGAAAAGAGCAAATGGTCGTTTAAACCAAAATGCATTGAAACCAATGGAAACAGCAAAAGTAAATGCTTTGTGATATCTCCTCTTGTAGCAAACACAGACAGTTCATAATTACACACAATGTGTTGAAGACCAAGGCCCACAAATATGATGTGAAATGGTTCTTCTCCCATGTTGTGTTTAAGAGAAAATAGCAAATGCTCGTTTTAGGCCAAAATGCATTGAAACCAATGGAAACAGCAAAAGTAAATGCTTTGCGACATCTCCTCTTGTAGCAAACACAGACAGCTCAAAATTACACACAATGTGTTGCAGACCAAGGCCCACAAATGTGATGTGAAATAGTTATTCTCCCATGTTGTATTGAAGAGAAAACAGCAAAAGCTTCTTTTAGGCCAAAATGCATTGAAACCAATGGAAACAGCAAAAGTGCATACTTTGTCATATCTCCTCTTGTAGAAACCACAGACAGCTCAAAATTACACACAAGTGTTGATGACCATGGCCCACAAATGTGATGTGAAATGGTTTTTCTCCCATGTTGCGTTTAAGAGAAAACAGCAAATGCTCGTTTTAAGCCAGAGTACATTGAAACCAATGGAAACAGCAAAAGGGCATACTTTGTGATATCTCCTCTTGTAGCAAACAAAGACAGCTCAAAATTACACACAATGTGTTGAAGGCCAAGGCCCACAAATGTGATGTGAAATGGTTTTTGTCCCATGTTGCGTTTAAGAGAAAACAGCAAATGCTCATTTTAGGCCAAACTGCATTGAAACCAATGGAAACAGCAGAAGTAAATGCTTTGTGATATCTCCTCTTGTAGCAAACACAGAGAGCTCAAAATTACACACAATGTGTTGAAGAGCAAGTCACACAAATGTGATGTGAAATGGTTTTTCTCCCATGTTGCATTTAATAGAATACAGCAAATGCTCGTTTTAGGCCAAACTGCATTGAGATCAATTGAAACAGCAAAACAGCATACTTTGTGATATCTCCTCTTGTATCAAACACAGACAGCTCAAAATTACACACAATGTGTTGAAGACCAAGGCCCACATATGTGATGTGAAATAGTTTTTCTCCCATGTTGTGTTTAAGAGAAAAGAGCAAATGGTCGTTTAAACCAAAATGCATTGAAACCAATGGAAACAGCAAAAGTAAATGCTTTGTGATATCTCCTCTTGTAGCAAACACAGACAGTTCATAATTACACACAATGTGTTGAAGACCTAGGCCCACAAATATGATGTGAAATGGTTCTTCTCCCATGTTGTGTTTAAGAGAAAACAGCAAATGCTCGTTTTAGGCCAAAATGCATTGAAACCAATGGAAACAGCAAAAGTAAATGCTTTGCGATATCTCCTCTTGGAGTTAACACAGACAGCTCAAAATTACACAGATGTGTTGAAGACCATGGCCCTCAAATGTGATGTGAAATGGTTTTTCTCCAATGTTGTGTTTAAGAGAAAACAGCAAATGCTCGTTTTTGGCCAAAATGCATTGAAACCAATGGAAACAGAAAAACTGTATTCTTTGCGATATCTCCTCTTGTAGCAAACACAGATAGGTCAAAATTACACACAATGTGTTGAAGACCAAGGCCCACAAATGTGATGTGAAATGGTTTTTCTCCCATGTTGCGTTTAAGAGAAAACAGCAAATGTTCGTTTTAGGCCAAACTGCATTGAAATCAATGGAAACACCAAATGCGCATACTTTGTGATATCTCCTCTTGTAGCAAACACAGACAGCTCAAAATTACATACAATGTGTTGAAGACCAAGGCAGACAAATGTGATGTGAAAAGGTTTTTCTCCCATGTTGCGTTTAAGAGAGAACAGCAAATGCTCGTTTTAGGCCAAAATGCATTTAAACCAATGGAAACAGCAAAAGTGCATGCTTTGTGATATCTCCTCTTGTAGCAAACACAGACAGCTCAAAATTACACACAATGTGTTGAAGACCAAGGCACACAAATATGATGTGAAATGGTTTTTCTCCCATGTTCTGTTTAAGAGAAAACAGCAAATGCTCGTTTTAGGCCAATATGCATTGAAACCAATGGAAACAGCAAAAGTGCATACTTTGCCATATCTCCTTTTGTAGCAAACAGAGATAGCTCAAAATTACACACAATGTGTTGAAGACCAAGGCACACAAATGTGATGTGAAATGGTTTTTCTCCCATGTTGTATTGAAGTGAAAACAGCAAAATCTTCTTTTAGGCCAAAATGCATTGAAACCAATGGAAAGAGCAAAAGTGCATACTTTGTCATATCTCCTCTTGTAGCAAACACAGACAGCTCAAAATTACACACAATGTGTTGAAGACCATGGCCCACAAATGTGATGTGAAATGATTTTTCTCCCATGTTGCATTTAAGAGAATACAGCAAATGCTCGTTTTAAGCCAGAATACATTGAAACCAATGGAAACAGCAAAAGGGCATACTTTGTGATATCTCCTCTTGTAGCAAAAACAGAAAGCTCAAATAGCAACCACTGTATTGCAGACCAAAGCCGACAAATGTGATGTGAAATGGTTTTTCTCCCATGTTGCATTTTTGAGAAAACAGCAAATGCCCGATTTTTACCAAAATGCATTGAAACCAATGGAAACAGCAGAAGTAAATTTTTTGTGACATCTCCTCTTGTAGCAAACACAGACAGCTCAAAATTACACACAATGTGTTGCAGACCAAGGCCCACAAATGTGATGTGAAATGGTTTTTCTCCCATGTTGCGTTTAAGAGAAAACAGCAAATGCTCGTTTTAAGCCAGAATACATTGAAACCAATGGAAACAGCAAAGGGCATACTTTGTGATATCTCCTCTTGTAGCAAACAAAGACAGCTCAAAATTACACACAATGTGTTGAAGGCCAAGGCCCACAAATGTGATGTGAAATAGTTTTTGTCCCATGTTGCGTTTAAGAGAAAACAGCAAATGCTCATTTTAGGCCAAACTGCATTGAAACCAATGGAAACAGCAGAAGTAAATGCTTTGTGATATCTCCTCTTGTAGCAAACACAGACAGCTCAATATTACACAGATGTGTTGAAGACCATGGCCCTCAAATGTGATGTGAAATGGTTTTTCTCCCATGTTGTGTTTAAGAGAAAACAGCAAATGCTCATTTTTGGCCAAAATGCATTGAAACCAATGGAAACAGAAAAACTGTATTCTTTGCGATATCTCCTCTTGTAGCAAACACAGATAGGTCAAAATTACACACAATGTGTTGAAGACCAAGGCCCACAAATGTGATGTGAAATGGTTTTTCTCCCATGTTGCATTTAAGAGAAAACAGCAAATGTTCGTTTTAGGCCAAACTGCATTGAAATCAATGGAAACACCAAATGCGCATACTTTGTGATATCTCCTCTTGTAGCAAACACAGACAGCTCAAAATTACACACAATGTGTTGAGGACCAAGGCAGACAAATGTGATGTGAAATGGTTTTTGTCCCATGTTGCGTTTAAGAGAGAACAGCAAATGCTCATTTTAGGCCAAAATGCATTTAAACCAATGGAAACAGCAAAAGTGCATGCTTTGTGATATCTCCTCTTGTAGCAAACACAGACAGCTCAAAATTACACACAATGTGTTGAAGACCAAGGCCCACAAATATAATGTGAAATGGTTTTTCTCCCATGTTCTGTTTAAGAGAAAACAGCAAATGCTCGTTTTAGGCCAAAATGCATTGAAACCAATGGAAACAGCAAAAGTGCATACTTTGCCATATCTCCTTTTGTAGCAAACAGAGATAGCTCAAAACTACACACAATGTGTTGAAGACCAAGGCACACAAATGTGATGTGAAATAGTTTTTCTCCCATGTTGTATTGAAGTGAAAACAGCAAAATCTTCTTTTAGGCCAAAATGCATTGAAACCAATGGAAAGAGCAAAAGTGCATACTTTGTCATATCTCCTCTTGTAGCAAACACAGACAGCTCAAAATTACACACAATGTGTTGAAGATCATGGCCCATAAATGTGATGTGAAATGGTTTTTCTCCCATGTTGCATTTAAGAGAATACAGCAAATGCTCGTTTTAAGCCAGAACACATTGAAACCAATGGAAACAGCAAAAGGGCATACTTTGTGATATCTCCTCCTGTAGCAAACACAGAAAGCTCAAATTGCAACCACTGTATTGCAGACCAAAGCCCACAAATGTGATGTGAAATGGTTTTTCTCCCATGTTGCATTAAGAGAAAACAGCAAATGCCCGATTTTTACAAAAATGCATTGAAACCAATGGAAACAGCAGAAGTACATTTTTTGTGACATCTCCTCTTGTAGCAAACACAGAGAGCTCAAAATTACACACAATGTGTTGCAGACCAAGGCCCACAAATGTGATGTGAAATGGTTTTTCTCCCATGTTGCGTTTAAGAGAAAACAGCAAATGCTTGTTTTAAGCCAGAATACATTGAAACCAATGGAAACAGCAAAAGGGCATACTTTGTGATATCTCCTCTTGTAGCAAACAAAGACAGCTCAAAATTACACACAATGTGTTGAAGGCCAAGGCCCACAAATGTGATGTGAAATGGTTTTTGTCCCATGTTGCGTTTAAGAGAAAACAGCAAAATGCTCATTTTAGGCCAAACTGCATTGAAACCAATGGAAACAGCAGAAGTAAATGCTTTGTGATATCTCCTCTTGTAGCAAACACAGACAGCTCAAAATTACACACAATGTGTTGGAGACCAGGGCCCACAAATGTGATGTGAAATGGTTTTTCTCCCATGTTGGGTTTAAGAGAAAACAGCAAATGCTCGTTTTAGGAATAAATGCATTGAAATCAATGGAAACTGCAAATGCGCATACTATACCATATCTCCTCTTGTAGCAAACACAGACAGCTCAAAATTACACACAATGTGTTGAAGACCAAGTCCCACATATGTAATGTGATATAGTTTTTCTCCCATGTTGTGTTTAAGAGAAAAGAGCAAATGGTCGTTTAAACCAAAATGCATTGAAACCAATGGAAACAGCAAAAGTAAATGCTTTGTGATATCTCCTCTTGTAGCAAACACAGACAGTTCATAATTACACACAATGTGTTGAAGACCAAGGCCCACAAATATGATGTGAAATGGTTTTTCTCCCATGTTGTGTTTAAGAGACAACAGCAAATGCTCGTTTTAGGCCAAAATGCATTGAAACCAATGGAAACAGCAAAAGTAAATGCTTTGCAATATCTCCTCTTGGAGTAAACACAGACAGCTCAAAATTACACAGATGTGTTGAAGACCATGGCCTTCAAATGTGATGTGAAATGGTTTTTCTCCCATGTTGCGTTTAAGAGAAAATGGCAAATGCTCGTTTTTGGCCAAAATGCATTGAAACCAATGGAAACAGAAAAACTGTATTCTTTGCGATATCTCCTCTTGTAGCAAACACAGATAGCTCAAAATTACACACAATGTGTTGAAGACCAAGGCCCACAAATGTGATGTAAGATGGTTTTTCTCCCATGGTGTGTTCAAGATAAATCAGCAAATGCTCGTTTTAGGCTAAAATGCATTGAAACCAATGTAAACAGCAAAAGTGCATGCTTTGTGATATCTCCTCTTTTAGAAACCACAGACAGCTCAAAATTACACACAAGTGTTGAAGACCATGGCCCTCAAATGTGATGTGAAATACATTTTCTCCCATGTTGTATTGAAGAGAAAACAGCAAAAGCTTATTTATGGCCAAAATGCATTGAAACCAATGGAAACAGCAAAAGCGCATACTTTCTCATATCTCCTCTTTTAGAAACCACAGACAGCTCAAAATTACACAAAAGTGTTGAAGACCATGGCCCACAAATGTGATGTGAAATGGTTTTTCTCCCATGTTGCGTTTAAGAGAAAACAGCAAATGTTCGTTTTAGGCCAAACTGCATTGAAATCAATGGAAACACCAAATGCGCATACTTTCTGATATCTCCTCTTGTAGCAAACACAGACAGCTCAAAATTACACACAATGTGTTGAAGGCCAAGGCCCACAAATGTGATGTGAAAAGGTTTTTCTCCGATGTTGCGTTTAAAAGAAAACAGAAAATGCTCGTTTTTGGCCAAAGTGCATTGAAACCAATGGAAACAGCAGAAGTAAATGTTTTGTGATATCTCCTCTTGTAGCAAACACAGACAGCTCAAATTTACACACAATGTGTTGAAGACCAAGGCCCACAGATGTGATGTGAAATGGTTTTTCTCCCATGTTGCATTTAAGAGAAATCAGCAAATGCTCGTCTTAGGATAAAATGCATCGATATCATTAGCAAAAGTGCATTCTTTGTGATATCTCTTCTTGTAGCAAACAGAGACAGCTCAAAATTACACACAAAGTGTTGAAGACAAAGGCCCACAAATGTGATGTGAAATGGTTTTTCTCCCATGTTGCGTTTAAGAGAAAACAGCAAATGCTAGTTTTAGGCCCAAAAACATTGAAACCAATGGAAACAGCAAAAGAGCATTCTTTGTGATATCTCCTCTTGTAGCAAACAGAGATAGCTCAAAATTACACACAATGTGTTGAAGACCAAGGCACACAAATGTGATGTGAAATAGTTTTTCTCCCATGTTGTATTGAAGTGAAAACAGCAAAATCTTCTTTTAGGCCAAAATGCATTGAAACCAATGGAAAGAGCAAAAGCGCATACTTTGTCATATCTCATATTGTAGCAAACGCAGACAGCTCAAAATTACACACAATGTGTTGAAGACCAAGGCCCACAAATGTGATGTGAAATGGTTTTCCTCCCATGTTGCATTTAAGAGAAAACAGTAAATGCTCGTTTTAAGCCAGAATACATTGAAACCAATGGAAACAGCAAAAGGGCATACTTTGTGATATCTCCTCTTGTAGCAAACACAGAAAGCTCAAATTGCAAACACTGTGTTGCAAACCAAAGCCCACAAATGTGATGTGAAATGGTTTTTCTCCCATGTTGCATTTAAGAGAAAACAGCAAATGCCCGATTTTTACCAAAATGCATTGAAACCAATGGAAACAGCAGAAGTACATTTTTTGTGACATCTCCTCTTGTAGCAAACACAGACAGCTCAAAATTACACACAATGTGTTGCAGACCAAGGCCCACAAATGTGATGTGAAATGGTTTTTCTCCCATGTTGCGTTTAAGAGAAAACAGCAAATGCTCGATTTAGGCCAAAATGCATTGAAACCAATGGAAACAGCAAAAGTGCATACTTTGCCATATCTCCTCTTGTAGCAAACACAGAGAGCTCAAAATTACACACAATCTGTTGAAGACCAAGGCCCACAAATGTGATGTGAAATAGTTTTTCTCCCATGTTGTATAGAAGAGAAAACAGCAAAAGCTTCTTTTGGGCCAAAATGCATTGAAACCAATGGAAACAGCAAAAGTGCATACTTTGTCATATCTCCTCTTGTAGAAACCACAGACAGCTCAAAAGTACACACAAGTGTTGAAGACCATGGCCCACAAATGTGATGTGAAATGGTTTTTCTCCCATGTTGCGTTTAAGAGAAAACAGCAAATTCTCGTTTTAAGCCAGAATACATTAAAACCAATGGAAACAACAAAAGGGCATACTTTGTGATATCTACTCTTGTAGCAAACAAAGACAGCTCAAAATTACACGCAATGTGTTGAAGGCCAAGGCCCACAAATGTGATGTGAAATGGTTTTTGTCCCATGTTGCGTTTAAGAGAAAACAGCAAATGCTCAATTTTGGCCAAACTGCATTGAAACCAATGGAAACAGCAGAAGTAAATGCTTTGTGATATCTCCTCTTGTAGCAAACACAGACAGCTCAAAATTACACACAATGTGTTCGAGACCAGGGCCCACAAATGTGATGTGAAATGGTTTTTCTCCCATGTTGGGTTTAAGAGAAAACAGCAAATGCTCAATTTAGGAATTAATGCATTGAAATTAATGGAAACTGCAAATGCGCATACTATACCATATCTCCTCTTGTAGCAAACACAGAGAGCTAAAAATTACACACAATGTGTTGAAGACCAAGGCCCACAATTGTGATGTGAAATAGTTTTTCTCCCATGTTGTATTGAAGAGAAAACAGCAAAAGCTTTTTTAGGCCAAAATGCATTGAAACAAATGGAAACAGCAAAAGTGCATACTTTTTGATATCTCCTCTTATAGCAAACACAGACAGCTCAAAATTACACACAATGTGTTGAAGACCAAGGCCCACAAATGTGATGTGAAATGGTTTTTCTGCCATGTTGTGTTTAAGAGAAAACAGCAAATGCTCATTTTAGGCCAAACTGCATTGAGATCAATTGAAACAGAAAAACAGCAAACTTTGTGATATCTCCTCTTGTAGCAAACACAGACAGCTCAAAATTACACACAATGTGTTGAAGAACAAGGCCCACATATGTGATGTGAAATAGTTTTTCTCCCATGTTGTGTTTAAGAGAAAAGAGCAAATGCTCCTTTTAAGCCAGAATACATTGAAACCAATGGAAACATCAAAAGCGCATTCTTTGTGATATCTCCTCTTGTAGCAAACACAGACAGCTCAAAATTACACACAATGTGTTGAAGGCCAAGGCCCACAAATGTGATTTGAAATGGTTTTTCTCCCATGTTGCATTTAAGAGAGAACAGCAAATGCTCGTTTTAGGCCAAAATGCATTTAAACCAATGGAAACAGCAAAAGTGCATGCTTTGTGATATCTCCTCTTGTAGCAAACACAGACAGCTCAAAATTACACACAATGTGTTGAAGACCAAGGCCCACAAATATGATGTGAAATGGTTTTTCTCCCATGTTGTGTTTAAGAGAAAACAGCAAATGCCCCATTTTTACCAAAATGCATTGAAACCAATGGAAACAGCAGAAGTACATTTTTTGTGACATCTCCTCTTGTAGCAAACACAGACAGCTCAAAATTACACACAATGTGTTGCAGACCAAGGCCCACAAATGTGATGTGAAATGGTTTTTCTCCCATGTTGCGTTTAAGAGAAAACAGCAAATGCTCGTTTTAGGCCAAAATGCATTGAAACCAATGGAAACAGCAAAAGTGCATACTTTGCCATATCTCCTCTTGTAGCAAACACAGAGAGCTCAAAATTACGCACAATGTGTTGAAGACCAAGGCCCACAAATGTGATGTGAAATAGTTATTCTCCCATGTTGTATTGAAGAGAAAACAGCAAAAGCTTCTTTTAGGCCAAAATGCATTGAAACCAATGGAAACAGCAAAAGTGCATACTTTGTCATATCTCCTCTTGTAGAAACCACAGACAGCTCAAAATTACACACAAGTGTTGATGACCATGGCCCACAAATGTGATGTGAAATGGTTTTTCTCCCATGTTGCGTTTAAGAGAAAACAGCAAATGCTCGTTTTAAGCCAGAGTACATTGAAACCAATGGAAACAGCAAAAGGGCATACTTTGTGATATTCCCTCTTGTATCAAACACAGACAGCTCAAAATTACACACAATGTGTTGAAGACCAAGGCCGACATATGTGATGTGAAATGGTTTTTCTCCCATGTTGTGTTTAAGAGAAAAGAGCAAATGGTCGTTTAAACCAAAATGCATTGAAACCAATGGAAACAGCAAAAGTAAATGCTTTGTGATATCTCCTCTTGTAGCAAACACAGACAGTTCATAATTACACACAATGTGTTGAAGACCAAGGCCCACAAATATGATGTGAAATGGTTCTTCTCCCATGTTGTGTTTAAGAGAAAACAGCAAATGCTCGTTTTAGGCCAAAATGCATTGAAACCAATGGAAACAGCAAAAGTAAATGCTTTGCGACATCTCCTCTTGTAGCAAACACAGACAGCTCAAAATTACACACAATGTGTTGCAGACCAAGGCCCACAAATGTGATGTGAAATGGTTTTTCTCCCATGTTGCGTTTAAGAGAAAACAGCAAATGCTCGTTTTAGGCCAAAATGCATTGAAACCAATGGAAACAGAAAAACTGTATTCTTTGCGATATCTCCTCTTGTAGCAAACACAGATAGGTCAAAATTACACACAATGTGTTGAAGACCAAGGCCCACAAATGTGATGTGAAATGGTTTTTCTCCCATGTTGCGTTTAAGAGAAAACAGCAAATGTTCGTTTTAGGCCAAACTGCATTGAAATCAATGGAAACACCAAATGCGCATACTTTGTGATATCTCCTCTTGTAGCAAACACAGACAGCTCAAAATTACATACAATGTGTTGAAGACCAAGGCAGACAAATGTGATGTGAAAAGGTTTTTCTCCCATGTTGCGTTTAAGAGAGAACAGCAAATGCTCGTTTTAGGCCAAAATGCATTTAAACCAATGGAAACAGCAAAAGTGCATGCTTTGTAATATCTCCTCTTGTAGCAAACACAGACAGCTCAAAATTACACACAATGTGTTGAAGACCAAGGCACACAAATATGATGTGAAATGGTTTTTCTCCCATGTTCTGTTTAAGAGAAAACAGCAAATGCTCGTTTTAGGCCAATATGCATTGAAACCAATGGAAACAGCAAAAGTGCATACTTTGCCATATCTCCTTTTGTAGCAAACAGAGATAGCTCAAAATTACACACAATGTGTTGAAGACCAAGGCACACAAATGTGATGTGAAATGGTTTTTCTCCCATGTTGTATTGAAGTGAAAACAGCAAAATCTTCTTTTAGGCCAAAATGCATTGAAACCAATGGAAAGAGCAAAAGTGCATACTTTGTCATATCTCCTCTTGTAGCAAACACAGACAGCTCAAAATTACACACAATGTGTTGAAGACCATGGCCCACAAATGTGATGTGAAATGATTTTTCTCCCATGTTGCATTTAAGAGAATACAGCAAATGCTCGTTTTAAGCCAGAATACATTGAAACCAATGGAAACAGCAAAAGGGCATACTTTGTGATATCTCCTCTTGTAGCAAACACAGAAAGCTCAAATAGCAACCACTGTATTGCAGACCAAAGCCGACAAATGTGATGTGAAATGGTTTTTCTCCCATGTTGCATTTTTGAGAAAACAGCAAATGCCCGATTTTTACCAAAATGCATTGAAACCAATGGAAACAGCAGAAGTACATTTTTTGTGACATCTCCTCTTGTAGCAAACACAGACAGCTCAAAATTACACACAATGTGTTGCAGACCAAGGCCCACAAATGTGATGTGAAATGGTTTTTCTCCCATGTTGCGTTTAAGAGAAAACAGCAAATGCTCGTTTTAAGCCAGAATACATTGAAACCAATGGAAACAGCAAAAGGGCATACTTTGTGATATCTCCTCTTGTAGCAAACAAAGACAGCTCAAAATTACACACAATGTGTTGAAGGCCAAGGCCCACAAATGTGATGTGAAATGGTTTTTGTCCCATGTTGCGTTTAAGAGAAAACAGCAAATGCTCATTTTAGGCCAAACTGCATTGAAACCAATGGAAACAGCAGAAGTAAATGCTTTGTGATATCTCCTCTTGTAGCAAACACAGACAGCTCAATATTACACAGATGTGTTGAAGACCATGGCCCTCAAATGTGATGTGAAATGGTTTTTCTCCCATGTTGTGTTTAAGAGAAAACAGCAAATGCTCATTTTTGGCCAAAATGCATTGAAACCAATGGAAACAGAAAAACTGTATTCTTTGTGATATCTCCTCTTGTAGCAAACACAGATAGGTCAAAATTACACACAATGTGTTGAAGACCAAGGCCCACAAATGTGATGTGAAATGGTTTTTCTCCCATGTTGCATTTAAGAGAAAACAGCAAATGTTCGTTTTAGGCCAAACTGCATTGAAATCAATGGAAACACCAAATGCGCATACTTTGTGATATCTCCTCTTGTAGCAAACACAGACAGCTCAAAATTACACACAATGTGTTGAGGACCAAGGCAGACAAATGTGATGTGAAATGGTTTTTCTCCCATGTTGCGTTTAAGAGAGAACAGCAAATGCTCATTTTAGGCCAAAATGCATTTAAACCAATGGAAACAGCAAAAGTGCATGCTTTGTGATATCTCCTCTTGTAGCAAACACAGACAGCTCAAAATTACACACAATGTGTTGAAGACCAAGGCCCACAAATATAATGTGAAATGGTTTTTCTCCCATGTTCTGTTTAAGAGAAAACAGCAAATGCTCGTTTTAGGCCAAAATGCATTGAAACCAATGGAAACAGCAAAAGTGCATACTTTGCCATATCTCCTTTTGTAGCAAACAGAGATAGCTCAAAATTACACACAATGTGTTGAAGACCAAGGCACACAAATGTGATGTGAAATAGTTTTTCTCCCATGTTGTATTGAAGTGAAAACAGCAAAATCTTCTTTTAGGCCAAAATGCATTGAAACCAATGGAAAGAGCAAAAGTACATACTTTGTCATATCTCCTCTTGTAGCAAACACAGACAGCTCAAAATTACACACAATGTGTTGAAGATCATGGCCCATAAATGTGATGTGAAATGGTTTTTCTCCCATGTTGCATTTAAGAGAATACAGCAAATGCTCGTTTTAAGCCAGAACACATTGAAACCAATGGAAACAGCAAAAGGGCATACTTTGTGATATCTCCTCCTGTAGCAAACACAGAAAGCTCAAATTGCAACCACTGTATTGCAGACCAAAGCCCACAAATGTGATGTGAAATGGTTTTTCTCCCATGTTGCATTAAGAGAAAACAGCAAATGCCCGATTTTTACAAAAATGCATTGAAACCAATGGAAACAGCAGAAGTACATTTTTTGTGACATCTCCTCTTGTAGCAAACACAGAGAGCTCAAAATTACACACAATGTGTTGCAGACCAAGGCCCACAAATGTGATGTGAAATGGTTTTTCTCCCATGTTGCGTTTAAGAGAAAACAGCAAATGCTTGTTTTAAGCCAGAATACATTGAAACCAATGGAAACAGCAAAAGGGCATACTTTGTGATATCTCCTCTTGTAGCAAACAAAGACAGCTCAAAATTACACACAATGTGTTGAAGGCCAAGGCCCACAAATGTGATGTGAAATGGTTTTTGTCCCATGTTGCGTTTAAGAGAAAACAGCAAATGCTCATTTTAGGCCAAACTGCATTGAAACCAATGGAAACAGCAGAAGTAAATGCTTTGTGATATCTCCTCTTGTAGCAAACACAGACAGCTCAAAATTACACACAATGTGTTGGAGACCAGGGCCCACAAATGTGATGTGAAATGGTTTTTCTCCCATGTTGGGTTTAAGAGAAAACAGCAAATGCTCGTTTTAGGAATAAATGCATTGAAATCAATGGAAACTGCAAATGCGCATACTATACCATATCTCCTCTTGTAGCAAACACAGACAGCTCAAAATTACACACAATGTGTTGAAGACCAAGTCCCACATATGTAATGTGAAATAGTTTTTCTCCCATGTTGTGTTTAAGAGAAAAGAGCAAATGGTCGTTTAAACCAAAATGCATTGAAACCAATGGAAACAGCAAAAGTAAATGCTTTGTGATATCTCCTCTTGTAGCAAACACAGACAGTTCATAATTACACACAATGTGTTGAAGACCAAGGCCCACAAATATGATGTGAAATGGTTTTTCTCCCATGTTGTGTTTAAGAGACAACAGCAAATGCTCGTTTTAGGCCAAAATGCATTGAAACCAATGGAAACAGCAAAAGTAAATGCTTTGCAATATCTCCTCTTGGAGTAAACACAGACAGCTCAAAATTACACAGATGTGTTGAAGACCATGGCCTTCAAATGTGATGTGAAATGGTTTTTCTCCCATGTTGCATTTAAGAGAAAATGGCAAATGCTCGTTTTTGGCCAAAATGCATTGAAACCAATGGAAACAGAAAAACTGTATTCTTTGCGATATCTCCTCTTGTAGCAAACACAGATAGCTCAAAATTACACACAATGTGTTGAAGACCAAGGCCCACAACTGTGATGTAAGATGGTTTTTCTCCCATGGTGTGTTCAAGATAAATCAGCAAATGCTCGTTTTAGGCTAAAATGCATTGAAACCAATGTAAACAGCAAAAGTGCATGCTTTGTGATATCTCCTCTTTTAGAAACCACAGACAGCTCAAAATTACACACAAGTGTTGAAGACCATGGCCCTCAAATGTGATGTGAAATACATTTTCTCCCATGTTGTATTGAAGAGAAAACAGCAAAAGCTTATTTATGGCCAAAATGCATTGAAACCAATGGAAACAGCAAAAGCGCATACTTTCTCATATCTCCTCTTTTAGAAACCACAGACAGCTCAAAATTACACAAAAGTGTTGAAGACCATGGCCCACAAATGTGATGTGAAATGGTTTTTCTCCCATGTTGCGTTTAAGAGAAAACAGCAAATGTTCGTTTTAGGCCAAACTGCATTGAAATCAATGGAAACACCAAATGCGCATACTTTCTGATATCTCCTCTTGTAGCAAACACAGACAGCTCAAAATTACACACAATGTGTTGAAGGCCAAGGCCCACAAATGTGATGTGAAAAGGTTTTTCTCCGATGTTGCGTTTAAAAGAAAACAGAAAATGCTCGTTTTTGGCCAAAGTGCATTGAAACCAATGGAAACAGCAGAAGTAAATGTTTTGTGATATCTCCTCTTGTAGCAAACACAGACAGCTCAAATTTACACACAATGTGTTGAAGACCAAGGCCCACAGATGTGATGTGAAATGGTTTTTCTCCCATGTTGCATTTAAGAGAAATCAGCAAATGCTCGTCTTAGGATAAAATGCATCGATATCATTAGCAAAAGTGCATTCTTTGTGATATCTCTTCTTGTAGCAAACAGAGACAGCTCAAAATTACACACAAAGTGTTGAAGACAAAGGCCCACAAATGTGATGTGAAATGGTTTTTCTCCCATGTTGCGTTTAAGAGAAAACAGCAAATGCTAGTTTTAGGCCCAAAAACATTGAAACCAATGGAAACAGCAAAAGAGCATTCTTTGTGATATCTCCTCTTGTAGCAAACAGAGATAGCTCAAAATTACACACAATGTGTTGAAGACCAAGGCACACAAATGTGATGTGAAATAGTTTTTCTCCCATGTTGTATTGAAGTGAAAACAGCAAAATCTTCTTTTAGGCCAAAATGCATTGAAACCAATGGAAAGAGCAAAAGCGCATACTTTGTCATATCTCATATTGTAGCAAACGCAGACAGCTCAAAATTACACACAATGTGTTGAAGACCAAGGCCCACAAATGTGATGTGAAATGGTTTTCCTCCCATGTTGCATTTAAGAGAAAACAGCAAATGCTCGTTTTAAGCCAGAATACATTGAAACCAATGGAAACAGCAAAAGGGCATACTTTGTGATATCTCCTCTTGTAGCAAACACAGAAAGCTCAAATTGCAAACACTGTGTTGCAAACCAAAGCCCACAAATGTGATGTGAAATGGTTTTTCTCCCATGTTGCATTTAAAAGAAAACAGCAAATGCCCGATTTTTACCAAAATGCATTGAAACCAATGGAAACAGCAGAAGTACATTTTTTGTGACATCTCCTCTTGTAGCAAACACAGACAGCTCAAAATTACACACAATGTGTTGCAGACCAAGGCCCACAAATGTGATGTGAAATGGTTTTTCTCCCATGTTGCGTTTAAGAGAAAACAGCAAATGCTCGATTTAGGCCAAAATGCATTGAAACCAATGGAAACAGCAAAAGTGCATACTTTGCCATATCTCCTCTTGTAGCAAACACAGAGAGCTCAAAATTACACACAATCTGTTGAAGACCAAGGCCCACAAATGTGATGTGAAATAGTTTTTCTCCCATGTTGTATAGAAGAGAAAACAGCAAAAGCTTCTTTTGGGCCAAAATGCATTGAAACCAATGGAAACAGCAAAAGTGCATACTTTGTCATATCTCCTCTTGTAGAAACCACAGACAGCTCAAAAGTACACACAAGTGTTGAAGACCATGGCCCACAAATGTGATGTGAAATGGTTTTTCTCCCATGTTGCGTTTAAGAGAAAACAGCAAATTCTCGTTTTAAGCCAGAATACATTGAAACCAATGGAAACAACAAAAGGGCATACTTTGTGATATCTCCTCTTGTAGCAAACAAAGACAGCTCAAAATTACACGCAATGTGTTGAAGGCGAAGGCCCACAAATGTGATGTGAAATAGTTTTTGTCCCATGTTGCGTTTAAGAGAAAACAGCAAATGCTCAATTTTGGCCAAACTGCATTGAAACCAATGGAAACAGCAGAAGTAAATGCTTTGTGATATCTCCTCTTGTAGCAAACACAGACAGCTCAAAATTACACACAATGTGTTCGAGACCAGGGCCCACAAATGTGATGTGAAATGGTTTTTCTC
The DNA here is from genome assembly GCA_031769625.1 of Taudactylus pleione. Lineage (NCBI taxonomy): Eukaryota > Metazoa > Chordata > Amphibia > Anura > Myobatrachidae > Taudactylus > Taudactylus pleione. Next base: position 2,385,857 of record JAUIMM010000105.1, read on the forward strand.
CCATGTTGGGTTTAAGAGAAAACAGCAAATGCTCGATTTAGGAATTAATGCATTGAAATTAATGGAAACTGCAAATGCGCATACTATACCATATCTCCTCTTGTAGCAAACACAGAGAGCTAAAAATTACACACAATGTGTTGAAGACCAAGGCCCACAATTGTGATGTGAAATAGTTTTTCTCCCATGTTGTATTGAAGAGAAAACAGCAAAAGCTTTTTTAGGCCAAAATGCATTGAAACAAATGGAAACAGCAAAAGTGCATACTTTTTGATATCTCCTCTTATAGCAAACACAGACAGCTCAAAATTACACACAATGTGTTGAAGACCAAGGCCCACAAACGTGATGTGAAATGGTTTTTCTGCCATGTTGTGTTTAAGAGAAAACAGCAAATGCTCATTTTAGGCCAAACTGCATTGAGATCAATTGAAACAGAAAAACAGCAAACTTTGTGATATCTCCTCTTGTAGCAAACACAGAAAGATCAAATTACACACAACGTGTTGAAGACCAAGGCCCACAAATGTAATGTGAAATCTTTTTTCTCCTATGTTGCATTTAAGGTAAAACAGCAAATGCTCGTTTGAGGCCAAAATGCATTGAAACTAATGTAAACAGCAAAAGTCCATGCTTTGTGATATCTCCTCTTGAAGCAAACACAGACAGCTCAAAATTACACACAATGTGTTGAAGACAAAGGCCCACAAATATGATGTGAAATAGTTTTTCTCCCATGTTGTGTTTAAGAGAAAACAGCAAATGCTCGTTTTAGGCCAAAATGCATTGAAACCAATGGAAACAGCAAAAGTGCATACTTTGCCATATCTCCTTTTGTAGCAAACAGAGCTCAAAATTACACACAATGTGTTGAAGACCAAGGCCCACAAATGTAATGTGAAATAGTTTTTCTCCCATGTTGTATTGAAGAGAAAACAGCAAAATCTTCTTTTCGGCCAAAATGCATTGAAACCAATGGAAAGAGCAAAAACGCATACTTTGTCATATCTCCTCTTGTAGCAAACACAGACAGCTCAAAATTACACAAAATGTGTTGAAGACCATGGCCCACAAATGTGATGTGAAATGTTTTTTCTCCCATGTTGCGTTAAAGAGAAAACAGCAAATGCTCGTTTTAAGCCAGAATACATTGAAACCAATGGAAACATCAAAAGGGCATACTTTTTGATATTCTCTCTTGTAGCAAACACAGAAAGCTCAAATTGAAAACACTGTGTTGCAGACCAAGGCCCACAAATGTGATGTGAAATGGTTTTTCTCCCATGTTGCATTTAAGAGAAAACAGCAAATGCCCGATTTTTACCAAAATGCATTGAAACCAATGGAAACAGCAGAAGTAATTTTTTTGTGATATCTCCTCTTGTAGCAAACACAGACAGCTCAAACTTACACACAATGTGTTGCAGACCAAGGCCCACAAATGTGATGTGAAATGGTTTTTCTCCCATGTTGCTTTTAAGAGAAAACAGCAAATGCTCATTTTCGGCCAAAATGCATTGAAACCAATGGAAACAGCAAAAGTGCATACTTTGCCATATCTCCTCTTGTAGCAAACACAAAAGCTCAAAATTACACACAATGTGTTGAAGACCAAGCCCCACAAATGTGATGTGAAATAGGTATTCTCCCATGTTGTATTGAAGAGAAAACAGCAAAAGCTTCTTTTAGGCCAAAATGCATTGAAACCAATGGAAACAGCAAAAGCGCATACTTTGTCATATCTCCTCTTGTAGAAACCACAGACAGCTCAAAATTACACACAATTGTTGAAGACCATGGCCCACAAATGTGATGTGAAATGATTTTTCTCCCATGTTGCGTTTAAGAGAAAACAGCAAATGCTCGTTTTAAGCCAGAATACATTGAAACCAATGGAAACAGCAAAAGGGCATACTTTGTGATATATCCTCTTGTAGCAAACAAAGACAGCTCAAAATTACACACAATGTGTTGAAGACCAAGGCCCACAAATATGATGTGAAATGGTTTTTCTCCCATGTTGTGTTTAAGAGAAAACAGCAAATGCTCGTTTTAGGCCAAAATGCATTGAAACCAATGGAAACAGCAAAAGTGCATACTTTGCCATATCTCCTTTTGTAGCAAACAGAGATAGTTCAAAATTACACACAATGTGTTGAAGACCAAGGCCCACAAATGTAATGTGAAATAGTTTTTCTCCCATGTTGTATTGAAGAGAAAACAGCAAAATCTTCTTTTAGGCCAAAATGCATTGAAACCAATGGAAAGAGCAAAAACGCATACTTTGTCATATCTCCTCTTGTAGAAACCACAGACAGCTCAAAATTACACACAAGTGTTGAAGACCATGGCCCACAAATGTGATGTGAAATGATTTTTCTCCCATGTTGCGTTTAAGAGAAAACAGCAAATGCTCGTTTTAAGCCAGAATACATTGAAACCAATGGAAACAGCAAAAGGGCATACTTTGTCATATCTCCTCTTGTAGCAAACACAGACAGCTCAAAATTACACAAAATGTGTTGAAGACCATGGCCCACAAATGTGATGTGAAATATTTTTTCTCCCATGTTGCGTTTAAGAGAAAACAGCAAATGCTCGTTTTTAGCCAGAATACATTGAAACCAATGGAAACAGCAAAAGGGCATACTTTGTGATATTCCCTCTTGTAGCAAACACAGAAAGCTCAAATTGAAAACACTGTGTTGCAGACCAAGGCCCACAAATGTGATGTGAAATGGTTTTTCTCCCATGTTGCATTTTAGAGAAAACAGCAAAAGCCCGATTTTTACCAAAATGCATTGAAACCAATGGAAACAGCAGAAGTAAATTTTTTGTGATATCTCCTCTTGTAGCAAACACAGACAGCTCAAAATTACACACAATGTGTTGAAGACCAAGTCCCACAAATGTGATGTGAAATGGTTTTTCTCCCATGTTGCATTTAAGAGAAAACAGCAAATGCTCATTTTCGGCCAAAATGCATTGAAACCAATGGAAACAGCAAAAGTGCATACTTTGCCATATCTCCTCTTGTAGCAAACACAGAGAGCTCAAAATTACACACAATGTGTTGAAGACCAAGGCCCACAAATGTGATGTGAAATAGTTATTCTCCCATGTTGTATTGAAGAGAAAACAGCAAAAGCTTCTTTTAGGCCAAAATGCATTGCAACCAATGGAAAGAGCAAAAACGCATACTTTGTCATATCTCCTCTTGTAGAAACCACAGACAGCTCAAAATTACACACAAGTGTTGAAGACCATGGCCCACAAATGTGATGTGAAATGATTCTTCTCCCACGTTGCGTTTAAGAGAAAACAGCAAATGCTCGTTTTAAGCCAGAATACATTGAAACCAATGGAAACAGCAAAAGGGCATACTTTGTGATATCTCCTCTTGTAGCAAACAAAGACAGCTCAAAATTACACACAATGTGTTGAAGGCCAAGGTCCACAAATGTGATGTGAAATGGTTTTTCTCCCATTTTGCGTTTAAGAGAAAACAGCAAATGCTCTTTTTAGGCCAAACTGCATTGAAACCAATGGAAACAGCAGAAGTAAATGCTTTGTGATATCTCCTCTTGTAGCAAACACAGACAGCTCAAAATTACACACAATGTGTTGAAGACCAAGGCCCACAAATGTGATTTGAAATGGTTTTTCTCCCATGTTGGGTTTAAGAGAAAACAGCAAATGCTCGTTTTAGGAATAAATGCATTGAAATTAATGGAAACTGCAAAAGAGCATACTGTACCATATCTCCTCTTGTAGCAAACACAGAGAGCTCAAAATTACACACAATGTGTTGAAGATCAAGGCACACAAATGTGATGTGAAATGGTTTTTCTCCTATGTTGTATTGAAGAGAAAACATCAAAAGCTTCTTTTAGGCGAAAATGCATTGAAACCAATGGAAAAAGCAAAAGCGCATACTTTGTCATATCTCCTCTTGTAGCAAACACAGACAGCTCAAAATTACACACAATGCGTTGAAGGCCAAGGCCCACAAATTTGATGTGAAATAGTTTTTCTCCTATGTTGTATTGAAGAGAAAACAGCAAAAGCTTCTTTTAAGCCAAAATTCATTTTAACCAATGGTAACAGAAAAACTGCATTCTTTGCGATATCTCCTCTTGTAGCAAACACTGATAGCTCAAAATTACACACAATGTGTTGAAGACCAAGGCCCACAAATGTGATGTGAAATGGTTTTTCTCCCATGGTGTGTTCAAGATAAATCAGCAAATGGTCGTTTTAGGCTAAAATGCATTGAAAGCAATGGAAACAGCAGAAGTAAATGCTTTGTGATATCTCCTCTTGTAGCAAGCACAGACAGCTCAAAATTACACACAATGTTTTGAAGACCAAGGCCCTCAAATGTGATGTGAAATGGTTTTTCTCCCATTTTGAGTTTAAGAGAAAGCAGCAAATGCTTGTTTTAGGAATAAATGCATTGAAATTAATGGAAACTGCAAAAGAGCATACTATACCATATCTCCTCTTGTAGCAAACACAGAGAGCTTAAAATTACACACAATGTGTTGAAGACCAAGGCACACAAATGTCATGTAAAATGATTTTTCTCCCATGTTGCGTTTAAGAGAAAACAGCAAATGCTTGTTTTAGCCAAACTGCATTGAAATCAATGGAAACAGCAAAAGTGCAAACTTTGTGATATCTCCTCTTATAGCAAACACAGAAAGCTCAAATTACAAACACTGTGTTGCAGACCAAGGCCCACAAATGTGATGTAAAATGGTTTTTCTCCAATGTTGCATTTAAGAGAAAACAGCAAATGCCCGATTTTTACCAAAATGCATTGAAACCAATGGAAACAGCAGAAGTACATTTTTTGTGATATCTCCTCTTGTAGCACACACAGACAGCTCAAAATTACACACAATGTGTTGCAGACCAAGGCCCACAAATGTGATGTGAAATGGTTTTTCTCCCATGTTGCATTTAAGAGAAAACAGCAAATGCTCATTTTAGGCCAAAATGCATTGAAACCAATGGAAACAGCAAAAGTGCATACTTAGCCATATCTCCTCTTGTAGCAAACACAGAGAGCTCAAAATTACACACAATGTGTTGAAGACCAAGGCCCACAAATGTGATGTGAAATAATTTTTCTCCCATGTTGTATTGAAGAGAAAACAGCAAAATCTTCTTTTAGGCCAAAATGCATTGAAACCAATGGAAAGAGCAAAAACGCATACTTTGTCATATCTCCTCTTGTTGCAAACACAGACAGCGCAAAATTACACAAAATGTGTTGAAGACCATGGCCCACAAATGTGATGTGAAATGGTTTTTCTCCCTTGTTGCGTCTAAGAGAAAAGAGCAAATGCTCGTTTTAAGCCAGAATACATTGAAACCAATGGAAACAGCAAAAGGGCATACTTAGTGATATCTCCTCTTGTAGCAAACAAAGACAGCTCAAAATTACATACAATGTGTTGAAGGCCAAGGCCCACAAATGTGATGTGAAATGGTTTTTTTCCCATGTTGCGTTTAAGAAAAAACAGCAAATGCTCGTTTTAGGCCAAACTGCATTGAAACCAATGGAAACAGCAGAAGTAAATGCTTTGTGATATCTCCTCTTGTAGCAAACACAGACAGCTCAAAATTACACACAATGTTTTGAATACCAAGGCCCTCAAATGTGATGTGAAATGGTTTTTCTCCCATTTTGAGTTTAAGAGAAAGCAGCAAATGCTTGTTTTAGGAATAAATGCATTGAAATTAATGGAAACTGCAAAAGAGCATACTATACCATATCTCCTCTTGTAGCAAACACAGAGAGCTTAAAATTACACACAATGTGTTGAAGACCAAGGCACACAAATGTCATGTAAAATGATTTTTCTCCCATGTTGCGTTTAAGAGAAAACAGCAAATGCTTGTTTTAGCCAAACTGCATTGAAATCAATGGAAACAGCAAAAGTGCAAACTTTGTGATATCTCCTCTTATAGCAAACACAGAAAGCTCAAATTACAAACACTGTGTTGCAGACCAAGGCCCACAAATGTGATGTGAAATGGTTTTTCTCCAATGTTGCATTTAAGAGAAAACAGCAAATGCCCGATTTTTACCAAAATGCATTGAAACCAATGGAAACAGCAGAAGTACATTTTTTGTGATATCTCCTCTTGTAGCACACACAGACAGCTCAAAATTACACACAATGTGTTGCAGACCAAGGCCCACAAATGTGATGTGAAATGGTTTTTCTCCCATGTTGCATTTAAGAGAAAACAGCAAATGCTCATTTTAGGCCAAAATGCATTGAAACCAATGGAAACAGCAAAAGTGCATACTTTGCCATATCTCCTCTTGTAGCAAACACAGAGAGCTCAAAATTACACACAATGTGTTGAAGACCAAGGCCCACAAATGTGATGTGAAATGTTTTTTCTCCCATGTTGAGTTTAAGAGAAAACAGCAAATGCTCGTTTTAAGCCAGAATACATTGAAACCAATGGAAACAGCAAAAGGGCACTCTTTGTGATATTTCCTCTTGTAGCAAACACAGAGAGCTCAAAATTACACACAATATGTTGAAGACCAAGTCCCACAAAAGTGATGTGAAATAGTTTTTCTCCCATGTTGTACTGAAGAGAAAACAGCAAAAGCTTATTTTAGGCCAAAATGCATTGAAACCAATGGAAACAGCAAAATCGCATACTTTGTCATATCTCCTCTTGTAGCAAACACAGACAGCTCAAAATTACACACAATGTGTTGAAGACCAAGTCCCACAAAAGTGATGTGAAATAGTTTTTCTCCCATGTTGTACTGAAGAGAAAACAGCAAAAGCTTATTTTAGGCCAAAATGCATTGAAACCAATGGAAACAGCAAAAGCGCATACTTTGTCATATCTCCTCTGGTAGCAAACACAGACAGATCAAAATTACACACAATGTGTTAAAGGCCAAGGCCCACAAATGTGATTTGAAATGGTTTTTCTCCCATGTTGCGTTTAAGAGAAAACAGCAAATGCTCGTTTTAGGCCAAAATGCATTGAAATCAATGGAAACAGCAAAAACGCATACTTTGTGATATCTCCTCTTGTAGCAAACACAGAAAGATCAAATTACACACAATGTGTTGAAGACCAAGGCCCACAAATGTAATGTGAAATCTTTTTTCTACCGTGTTGCATTTAAGGTAAAACAGCAAATGCTCGTTTGAGGCCAAAATGCATTGAAACTAATGTAAACAGCAAAAGTCCATGCTTTGTGATATCTCCTCTTGAAGCAAACACAGACAGCTCAAAATTACACACAATGTGTTGAAGACCAAGGCCCACAAATGTGATGTGAAATGGTTTTTCTCCCATGTTGTGTTTAAGAGAAAACAGCAAATGCTCGTTTTAGGCCAAAATGCATTGAAACCAATGGAAACAGCAAAAGTGCATACTTTGCCATATCTCCTTTTGTAGCAAACAGAGATAGCTCAAAATTACACACAATGTGTTGAAGACCAAGGCCCACAAATGTAATGTGAAATAGTTTTTCTCCCATGTTGTATTGAAGAGAAAACAGCAAAATCTTCTTTTAGGCCAAAATGCATTGAAACCAATGGAAAGAGCAAAAACGCATACTTTGTCATATCTCCTCTTGTAGCAAACACAGCCAGCTCAAAATTACACAAAATGTGTTGAAGACCATGGCCCACAAATGTGATGTGAAATGTTTTTTCTCCCATGTTGCGTTTAAGAGAAAACAGCAAATGCTCGTTTTAAGCCAGAATACATTGAAACCAATGGAAACAGCAAAAGGGCATACTTTGTGATATTCCCTCTTGTAGCAAACACAGAAAGCTCAAATTGAAAACACTGTGTTGCAGACCAAGGCCCACAAATGTGATGTGAAATGGTTTTTCTCCCATGTTGCATTTAAGAGAAAACAGCAAATGCCCGATTTTTACCAAAATGCATTGAAACCAATGGAAACACCAAAAGTGCATGCTTTGTGATATCTCCTCTTGTAGCAAACACAGACAGCTCAAAATTACACACAATGTGTTGAAGACCAAGGCCCACAAATGTGATGTGAAATGGTTTTTCTCCCATGTTGCATTTAAGAGAAAACAGCAAATGCTCGTTTTAGGCTAAAATGCATTGAAATCAAATATAAACAGCAAAAGTACATACTTTGCCATATCTCCTCTTGTAGCAAACACAGAAAGCTCAAAATTACACACAATGTGTTGAAGACCAAGGCCCACAAATGTGATGTGAAATAGTTTTTCTCCCATGTTGTATTGAAGAGAAAACAGCAAAAGCTTCTTTTAGTCCAAAAGGCATTGAAACCAATGGAAACAGCAAAAGCGCATACTTTGTCATATCTTGTCTTGTAGAAACCACAGACAGCTCAAAATTACACACAAGTGTTGAAGACCATGGCCCACAAATGTGATGTGAAATGGTTTTTCTCCCATGTTGCGTCTAAGAGAAAAGAGCAAATGCTCGTTTTAAGCCAGAATACATTGAAACCAATGGAAACAGCAAAAGGGCATACTTAGTGATATCTCCTCTTGTAGCAAACAAAGACAGCTCAAAATTACACACAATGTGTTGAAGGCCAAGGCCCACAAATGTGATGTGAAATGGTTTTTTTCCCATGTTGCTTTTAAGAAAAAACAGCAAATGCTCATTTTAGGCCAAACTGCATTGAAACCAATGGAAACAGCAGAAGTAAATGCTTTGTGATATCTCCTCTTGTAGCAAACACAGACAGCTCAAAATTACACACAATGTTTTGAAGACCAAGGCCCTCAAATGTGATGTGAAATGGTTTTTCTCCCATGTTGGGTTTAAGAGAAAGCAGCAAATGCTCGTTTTAGGAATAAATGCATTGAAATTAATGGAAACTGCAAAAGAGCATACTATACCATATCTCCTCTTGTAGCAAACACAGAGAGCTTAAAATTACACACAATGTGTTGAAGACCAAGGCACACAAATGTCATGTAAAATGATTTTTCTCCCATGTTGCGTTTAAGAGAAAACAGCAAATGCTTGTTTTAGCCAAACTGCATTGAAATCAATGGAAACAGCAAAAACGCATACTTTGTCATATCTCCTCTTGTAGCAAACACAGACAGTGCAAAATTACACAAAATGTGTTGAAGACCATGTCCCACAAATGTGATGTGAAATGTTTTTTCTCCCATGTTGAGTTTAAGAGAAAACAGCAAATGCCCGATTTTTACCAAAATGCATTGAAACCAATGGAAACAGCAGAAGTACATTTTTTGTGATATCTCCTCTTGTAGCACACACAGACAGCTCAAAATTACACACAATGTGTTGCAGACCAAGGCCCACAAATGTGATGTGAAATAGTTTTTCTCCCATGTTGTATTGAAGAGAAAACAGCAAAATCTTCTTTTAGGCCAAAATGCATTGAAACCAATGGAAAGAGCAAAAACGCATACTTTGTCATATCTCCTCTTGTAGCAAACACAGACAGTGCAAAATTACACAAAATGTGTTGAAGACCATGTCCCACAAATGTGATGTGAAATGTTTTTTCTCCCATGTTGAGTTTAAGAGAAAACAGCAAATGCTCGTTTTAAGCCAGAATACATTGAAACCAATGGAAACAGCAAAAGGGCATACTTTGTGATATTCCCTCTTGTAGCAAACACAGAAAGCTCAAATTGAAAACACTGTGTTGCAGACCAAGGCCCACAAATGTGATGTGAAATGGTTTTTCTCCCATGTTGCATTTAAGAGAAAACAGCAAATGCCCGATTTTTACCAAAATGCATTGAAACCAATGGAAACAGCAGAAGTACATTTTTTGTGATATCTCCTCTTGTAGCAAACACAGACAGCTCAAAATTACACACAATGTGTTGCAGACCAAGGCCCACAAATGTAATGTGAAATGGTTTTTCTCCCATGTTGCATTTAAGAGAAATCAGCAAATGCTCGTCTTAGGATAAAATGCATTGAAATCATTAGCAAAAGTGCATTCTTTGTGATATCTTTTCTTGTAGCAAACAGAGACAGCTCAAAATTACACACAATGTGTTGAAGACAATGGCCCACAAATGTGATGTGAAATGGTTTTTCTCCCATGTTGCATTTAAGAGAAAACAGCAAATGCTAGTTTTTGGCCAAAAAACATTGAAACCAATGGAAACAGCAAAAGAGCACTCTTTGTGATATTTCCTCTTGTAGCAAACACAGAGAGCTCAAAATTACACACAATATGTTGAAGACCAAGTCCCACAAAAGTGATGTGAAATAGTTTTTCTCCCATGTTGTACTGAAGAGAAAACAGCAAAAGCTTATTTTAGGCCAAAATGCATTGAAACCAATGGAAACAGCAAAAGCGCATACTTTGTCATATCTCCTCTGGTAGCAAACACAGACAGATCAAAATTACACACAATGTGTTGAAGGCCAAGGCCCACAAATGTGATTTGAAATGGTTTTTCTCCCATGTTGCGTTTAAGAGAAAACAGCAAATGCTCGTTTTAGGCCAAAATGCATTGAAATCAATGGAAACAGCAAAAACGCATACTTTGTGATATCTCCTCTTGTAGCAAACACAGAAAGATCAAATTACACACAATGTGTTGAAGACCAAGGCCCACAAATGTAATGTGAAATCTTTTTTCTCCCGTGTTGCATTTAAGGTAAAACAGCAAATGCTCGTTTGAGGCCAAAATGCATTGAAACTAATGTAAACAGCAAAAGTCCATGCTTTGTGATATCTCCTCTTGAAGCAAACACAGACAGCTCAAAATTACACACAATGTGTTGAAGACCAAGGCCCACAAATGTGATGTGAAATGGTTTTTCTCCCATGTTGTGTTTAAGAGAAAACAGCAAATGCTCGTTTTAGGCCAAAATGCATTGAAACCAATGGAAACAGCAAAAGTGCATACTTTGCCATATCTCCTTTTGTAGCAAACAGAGATAGCTCAAAATTACACACAATGTGTTGAAGACCAAGGCCCACAAATGTAATGTGAAATAGTTTTTCTCCCATGTTGTATTGAAGAGAAAACAGCAAAATCTTCTTTTAGGCCAAAATGCATTGAAACCAATGGAAAGAGCAAAAACGCATACTTTGTCATATCTCCTCTTGTAGCAAACACAGGCAGCTCAAAATTACACAAAATGTGTTGAAGACCATGGCCCACAAATGTGATGTGAAATGTTTTTTCTCCCATGTTGCGTTTAAGAGAAAACAGCAAATGCTCGTTTTAAGCCAGAATACATTGAAACCAATGGAAACAGCAAAAGGGCATACTTTGTGATATTCCCTCTTGTAGCAAACACAGAAAGCTCAAATTGAAAACACTGTGTTGCAGACCAAGGCCCACAAATGTGATGTGAAATGGTTTTTCTCCCATGTTGCATTTAAGAGAAAACAGCAAATGCCCGATTTTTACCAAAATGCATTGAAACCAATGGAAACACCAAAAGTGCATGCTTTGTGATATCTCCTCTTGTAGCAAACACAGACAGCTCAAAATTACACACAATGTGTTGAAGACCAAGGCCCACAAATGTGATGTGAAATGGTTTTTCTCCCATGTTGCATTTAAGAGAAAACAGCAAATGCTCGTTTTAGGCTAAAATGCATTGAAATCAAATGAAACAGCAAAAGTACATACTTTGCCATATCTCCTCTTGTAGCAAACACAGAAAGCTCAAAATTACACACAATGTGTTGAAGACCAAGGCCCACAAATGTGATGTGAAATAGTTTTTCTCCCATGTTGTATTGAAGAGAAAACAGCAAAAGCTTCTTTTAGTCCAAAATGCATTGAAACCAATGGAAACAGCAAAAGCACATACTTTGTCATATCTCGTCTTGTAGAAACCACAGACAGCTCAAAATTACACACAAGTGTTGAAGACCATGGCCCACAAATGTGATGTGAAATGGTTTTTCTCCCATGTTGCGTCTAAGAGAAAAGAGCAAATGCTCGTTTTAAGCCAGAATACATTGAAACCAATGGAAACAGCAAAAGGGCATACTTAGTGATAACTCCTCTTGTAGCAAACAAAGACAGCTCAAAATTACACACAATGTGTTGAAGGCCAAGGCCCACAAATGTGATGTGAAATGGTTTTTTTCCCATGTTGCTTTTAAGAAAAAACAGCAAATGCTCATTTTAGGCCAAACTGCATTGAAACCAATGGAAACAGCAGAAGTAAATGCTTTGTGATATCTCCTCTTGTAGCAAACACAGACAGCTCAAAATTACACACAATGTTTTGAAGACCAAGGCCCTCAAATGTGATGTGAAATGGTTTTTCTCCCATGTTGGGTTTAAGAGAAAGCAGCAAATGCTCGTTTTAGGAATAAATGCATTGAAATTAATGGAAACTGCAAAAGAGCATACTATACCATATCTCCTCTTGTAGCAAACACAGAGAGCTTAAAATTACACACAATGTGTTGAAGACCAAGGCACACAAATGTCATGTAAAATGATTTTTCTCCCATGTTGCGTTTAAGAGAAAACAGCAAATGCTTGTTTTAGCCAAACTGCATTGAAATCAATGGAAACAGCAAAAACGCATACTTTGTCATATCTCCTCTTGTAGCAAACACAGACAGTGCAAAATTACACAAAATGTGTTGAAGACCATGTCCCACAAATGTGATGTGAAATGTTTTTTCTCCCATGTTGAGTTTAAGAGAAAACAGCAAATGCCCGATTTTTACCAAAATGCATTGAAACCAATGGAAACAGCAGAAGTACATTTTTTGTGATATCTCCTCTTGTAGCACACACAGACAGCTCAAAATTACACACAATGTGTTGCAGACCAAGGCCCACAAATGTGATGTGAAATAGTTTTTCTCCCATGTTGTATTGAAGAGAAAACAGCAAAATCTTCTTTTAGGCCAAAATGCATTGAAACCAATGGAAAGAGCAAAAACGCATACTTTGTCATATCTCCTCTTGTAGCAAACACAGACAGTGCAAAATTACACAAAATGTGTTGAAGACCATGTCCCACAAATGTGATGTGAAATGTTTTTTCTCCCATGTTGAGTTTAAGAGAAAACAGCAAATGCTCGTTTTAAGCCAGAATACATTGAAACCAATGGAAACAGCAAAAGGGCATACTTTGTGATATTCCCTCTTGTAGCAAACACAGAAAGCTCAAATTGAAAACACTGTGTTGCAGACCAAGGCCCACAAATGTGATGTGAAATGGTTTTTCTCCCATGTTGCATTTAAGAGAAAACAGCAAATGCCCGATTTTTACCAAAATGCATTGAAACCAATGGAAACAGCAGAAGTACATTTTTTGTGATATCTCCTCTTGTAGCAAACACAGACAGCTCAAAATTACACACAATGTGTTGCAGACCAAGGCCCACAAATGTAATGTGAAATGGTTTTTCTCCCATGTTGCATTTAAGAGAAATCAGCAAATGCTCGTCTTAGGATAAAATGCATTGAAATCATTAGCAAAAGTGCATTCTTTGTGATATCTTTTCTTGTAGCAAACAGAGACAGCTCAAAATTACACACAATGTGTTGAAGACAATGGCCCACAAATGTGATGTGAAATGGTTTTTCTCCCATGTTGCATTTAAGAGAAAACAGCAAATGCTAGTTTTTGGCCAAAAAACATTGAAACCAATGGAAACAGCAAAAGAGCACTCTTTGTGATATTTCCTCTTGTAGCAAACACAGAGAGCTCAAAATTACACACAATATGTTGAAGACCAAGTCCCACAAAAGTGATGTGAAATAGTTTTTCTCCCATGTTGTACTGAAGAGAAAACAGCAAAAGCTTATTTTAGGCCAAAATGCATTGAAACCAATGGAAACAGCAAAAGCGCATACTTTGTCATATCTCCTCTGGTAGCAAACACAGACAGATCAAAATTACACACAATGTGTTGAAGGCCAAGGCCCACAAATGTGATTTGAAATGGTTTTTCTCCCATGTTGCGTTTAAGAGAAAACAGCAAATGCTCGTTTTAGGCCAAAATGCATTGAAATCAATGGAAACAGCAAAAACGCATACTTTGTGATATCTCCTCTTGTAGCAAACACAGAAAGATCAAATTACACACAATGTGTTGAAGACCAAGGCCCACAAATGTAATGTGAAATCTTTTTTCTCCCGTGTTGCATTTAAGGTAAAACAGCAAATGCTCGTTTGAGGCCAAAATGCATTGAAACTAATGTAAACAGCAAAAGTCCATGCTTTGTGATATCTCCTCTTGAAGCAAACACAGACAGCTCAAAATTACACACAATGTGTTGAAGACCAAGGCCCACAAATGTGATGTGAAATGGTTTTTCTCCCATGTTGTGTTTAAGAGAAAACAGCAAATGCTCGTTTTAGGCCAAAATGCATTGAAACCAATGGAAACAGCAAAAGTGCATACTTTGCCATATCTCCTTTTGTAGCAAACAGAGATAGCTCAAAATTACACACAATGTGTTGAAGACCAAGGCCCACAAATGTAATGTGAAATAGTTTTTCTCCCATGTTGTATTGAAGAGAAAACAGCAAAATCTTCTTTTAGGCCAAAATGCATTGAAACCAATGGAAAGAGCAAAAACGCATACTTTGTCATATCTCCTCTTGTAGCAAACACAGGCAGCTCAAAATTACACAAAATGTGTTGAAGACCATGGCCCACAAATGTGATGTGAAATGTTTTTTCTCCCATGTTGCGTTTAAGAGAAAACAGCAAATGCTCGTTTTAAGCCAGAATACATTGAAACCAATGGAAACAGCAAAAGGGCATACTTTGTGATATTCCCTCTTGTAGCAAACACAGAAAGCTCAAATTGAAAACACTGTGTTGCAGACCAAGGCCCACAAATGTGATGTGAAATGGTTTTTCTCCCATGTTGCATTTAAGAGAAAACAGCAAATGCCCGATTTTTACCAAAATGCATTGAAACCAATGGAAACACCAAAAGTGCATGCTTTGTGATATCTCCTCTTGTAGCAAACACAGACAGCTCAAAATTACACACAATGTGTTGAAGACCAAGGCCCACAAATGTGATGTGAAATGGTTTTTCTCCCATGTTGCATTTAAGAGAAAACAGCAAATGCTCGTTTTAGGCTAAAATGCATTGAAATCAAATGAAACAGCAAAAGTACATACTTTGCCATATCTCCTCTTGTAGCAAACACAGAAAGCTCAAAATTACACACAATGTGTTGAAGACCAAGGCCCACAAATGTGATGTGAAATAGTTTTTCTCCCATGTTGTATTGAAGAGAAAACAGCAAAAGCTTCTTTTAGTCCAAAATGCATTGAAACCAATGGAAACAGCAAAAGCACATACTTTGTCATATCTCGTCTTGTAGAAACCACAGACAGCTCAAAATTACACACAAGTGTTGAAGACCATGGCCCACAAATGTGATGTGAAATGGTTTTTCTCCCATGTTGCGTCTAAGAGAAAAGAGCAAATGCTCGTTTTAAGCCAGAATACATTGAAACCAATGGAAACAGCAAAAGGGCATACTTAGTGATAACTCCTCTTGTAGCAAACAAAGACAGCTCAAAATTACACACAATGTGTTGAAGGCCAAGGCCCACAAATGTGATGTGAAATGGTTTTTTTCCCATGTTGCTTTTAAGAAAAAACAGCAAATGCTCATTTTAGGCCAAACTGCATTGAAACCAATGGAAACAGCAGAAGTAAATGCTTTGTGATATCTCCTCTTGTAGCAAACACAGACAGCTCAAAATTACACACAATGTTTTGAAGACCAAGGCCCTCAAATGTGATGTGAAATGGTTTTTCTCCCATGTTGGGTTTAAGAGAAAGCAGCAAATGCTCGTTTTAGGAATAAATGCATTGAAATTAATGGAAACTGCAAAAGAGCATACTATACCATATCTCCTCTTGTAGCAAACACAGAGAGCTTAAAATTACACACAATGTGTTGAAGACCAAGGCACACAAATGTCATGTAAAATGATTTTTCTCCCATGTTGCGTTTAAGAGAAAACAGCAAATGCTTGTTTTAGCCAAACTGCATTGAAATCAATGGAAACAGCAAAAGTGCATACTTTGTGATATCTCCTCTTATAGCAAACACAGAAAGCTCAAATTACAAACACTGTGTGGCAGACCAAGGCCCACAAATGTGATGTGAAATGGTTTTTCTCCCATGTTGCAAATAAAAGAAAACAGAAAATGCTCGTTTTTGGCCAAAATGCATTGAAACCAATGGAAACAGCAGAAGTAAATGTTTTGAGATATCTCCTCTTTTAGCAAACACAGACAGCTCAAATTTACACACAATGTGTTGAAGACCAAGGCCCACAGATATGATGTGAAATGGTATTTCTCCCATGTTGCGTTTAAGAGAAATCAGCAAATGCTCGTCTTAGGATAAAATGCATCGAAATCATTAGAAAAAGCAAAAGCGCATTCTTTGTGATATCTCTTCTTGTAGCAAACAGAGACAGCTCCAAATTACACACAATGTGTTGCAGACCAAGGTCCACAAATGTGATGTGAAATGTTTTTTCTCCCATGTTGCATTTAAGAGAAAACAGCAAATGCCCGATTTTTACCAAAATGCATTGAAACCAATGGAAACAGCAGAAGTACATTTTTTGTGATATCTCCTCTTGTAGCACACACAGACAGCTCAAAATTACACACAATGTGTTGCAGACCAAGGCCCACAAATATGATGTGAAATGGTTTTTCTCCCATGTTGGGTTTAAGAGAAAGCAGCAAATGCTCGTTTTAGGAATAAATGCATTGAAATTAATGGAAACTGCAAAAGAGCATACTATACCATATCTCCTCTTGTAGCAAACACAGAGAGCTTAAAATTACACACAATGTGTTGAAGACCAAGGCACAGAAATGTCATGTAAAATGATTTTTCTCCCATGTTGCGTTTAAGAGAAAACAGCAAATGCTTGTTTTAGCCAAACTGCATTGAAATCAATGGAAACAGCAAAAGTGCATACTTTGTGATATCTCCTCTTATAGCAAACACAGAAAGCTCAAATTACAAACACTGTGTGGCAGACCAAGGCCCACAAATGTGATGTGAAATGGTTTTTCTCCCATGTTGCAAATAAAAGAAAACAGAAAATGCTCGTTTTTGGCCAAAATGCATTGAAACCAATGGAAACAGCAGAAGTAAATGTTTTGAGATATCTCCTCTTTTAGCAAACACAGACAGCTCAAATTTACACACAATGTGTTGCAGACCAAGGCCCACAAATGTGATGTGAAATGTTTTTTCTCCCATGTTGCATTTAAGAGAAAACAGCAAATGTTCGTTTTAGGCCAAACTTAACTGAAATCAATGGAAACAGCAAAAGCGCATACTTTGTGATATCTCCTCTTGTAGCAAACAGAGATAGCTCAAAATTACACACAATGTGTTGAAGACCAAGGCACACAAATGTGATGTGAAATAGTTTTTCTCCCATGTTGTATTGAAGTGAAAACAGCAAAATCTTCTTTTTGGCCAAAATGCATTGAAACCAATGGAAAGAGCAAAAGCGCATACTTTGTCAAATCTCCTCTTGTAGCAAACACAGACAGCTCAAAATTACACACAATGTGTTGAAGACCATGGCCCACAAATGTGATGTGAAATGTTTTTTCTCCCATGTTGCATTTAAGAGAAAACAGCAAATGCTCGTTTTAAGCCAGAATACATTGAAACCAATGGAAACAGCAAAAGGGCATACTTTGTGATATCTCCTCTTGCAGCAAACACAGAAAGCTCAAATTGCAAACACTGTGGTGCAGACCAAAGCCCACAAATGTGATGTGAAATGGTTTTTCTCCCATGTTGCATTTAAGAGAAAACAGCAAATGCCCGATTTTTACCAAAATGCATTGAAACCAATGGAAACAGCAGAAGTACATTTTTTGTGACATCCTCTCTTGTAGCAAACACAGGCAGCTCAAAATTACACACAATGTGTTGCAGACCAAGGCCCACAAATGTGATGTGAAATGGTTTTTCTCCCATGCTGCGTTTAAGAGAAAAGAGCAAATGCTCGTTTTAAGCCAGAATACATTGAAACCAATGGAAACAGCAAAAGGACATACTTTGTGATATCTCCTCTTGTAGCAAGCAAAGACAGCTCAAAATTACACACAATGTGTTGAAGGCCAAGGCCCACAAATGTGATGTGAAATGGTTTTTGTCCCATGTTGCGTTTAAGAGAAAACAGAAAATGCTAATTTTAGGCCAAACTGCATTGAAACCAATGGAAACAGCAGAAGTAAATGCTTTGTGATATCTCCTCTTGTAGCAAACACAGACAGCTCAAAATTACACACAATGTGTTGGAGACCAGGGCCCACAAATGTGATGTGAAATGGTTTTTCTCCCATGTTGGGTTTAAGAGAAAACAGCAAATGCTCATTTTAGGAATAAATGCATTGAAATCAATGGAAACTGCAAATGCACATACTATACCATATCTCCTCTTGTAGCAAACACAGAGAGCTCAAAATTACACACAATGTGTTGAAGACCAAGGCCCACAAATGTGATGTGAAATAGTATTTCTCCCATGTTGTATTGAAGAGAAAACAGCAAAAGCTTCTTTTAGGCCAAAATGCATTGAAACCAATGTAAACAGCAAAAGTGCATACTTTGTCATATCTCCTCTTGTAGAAACCACAGACAGCTCAAAATTACACACAAGTGTTGAAGACCATGGCCCACATATGTGATGTGAAATGGTTTTTCTCCCATGTTGCGTTTAAGAGAAAACAGCAAATGCTCGTTTTCAGCCAGAATACATTGAAACCAATGGAAACAGCAAAAGTGCATACTTTGCCATATCTCCTCTTGTAGCAAACACAGAGAGCTCAAAATTACACACAATGTGTTGAAGACCAAGGCCCACAAATGTGATGTGAAATAGTTTTTCTCCCATGTTGTATTGAAGAGAAAACAGCAAAATCTTCTTTTAGGCCAAAATGCATTGAAACCAATGGAAAGAGCAAAATCGCATACTTTGTCATATCTCCTCTTGTAGCAAACACAGACAGCGCAAAATTACACAAAATGTGTTGAAGACCATGGCCCACAAATGTGATGTGAAATGTTTTTTCTCCCATGTTGAGTTTAAGAGAAAACAGCAAATGCTCGTTTTAAGCCAGAATACATTGAAACCAATGGAAACAGCAAAAGGGCATACTTTGTGATATTCCCTCTTGTAGCAAACACAGAAAGCTCAAATTGAAAACACTGTGTTGCAGACCAAGGCCCACAAATGTGATGTGAAATGGTTTTTCTCCCATGTTGCATTTAAGAGAAAACAGCAAATGCCCGATTTTTACCAAAATGCATTGAAACCAATGGAAACAGCAGAAGTACATTTTTTGTGATATCTCCTCTTGTAGCAAACACAGACAGCTCAAAATTACACACAATGTGTTGCAGACCAAGGCCCACAAATGTAATGTGAAATAGTTTTTCTCCCATGTTGCATTTAAGAGAAATCAGCAAATGCTCGTCTTAGGATAAAATGCATTGAAATCATTAGCAAAAGTGCATTCTTTGTGATATCTTTTCTTGTAGCAAACAGAGACAGCTCAAAATTACACACAATGTGTTGAAGACAATGGCCCACAAATGTGATGTGAAATGGTTTTTCTCCCATGTTGCATTTAAGAGAAAACAGCAAATGCTAGTTTTTGGCCAAAAAACATTGAAACCAATGGAAACAGCAAAAGAGCACTCTTTGTGATATTTCCTCTTGTAGCAAACACAGAGAGCTCAAAATTACACACAATATGTTGAAGACCAAGTCCCACAAAAGTGATGTGAAATAGTTTTTCTCCCATGTTGTACTGAAGAGAAAACAGCAAAAGCTTATTTTAGGCCAAAATGCATTGAAACCAATGGAAACAGCAAAATCGCATACTTTGTCATATCTCCTCTTGTAGCAAACTCAGACAGCTCAAAATTACACACAATGTGTTGAAGACCAAGTCCCACAAAAGTGATGTGAAATAGTTTTTCTCCCATGTTGTACTGAAGAGAAAACAGCAAAAGCTTATTTTAGGCCAAAATGCATTGAAACCAATGGAAACAGCAAAAGTGCATACTTTGTCATATCTCCTCTGGTAGCAAACACAGACAGATCAAAATTACACACAATGTGTTGAAGGCCAAGGCCCACAAATGTGATTTGAAATGGTTTTTCTCCCATGTTGCGTTTAAGAGAAAACAGCAAATGCTCGTTTTAGGCCAAAATGCATTGAAATCAATGGAAACAGCAAAAACGCATACTTTATGATATCTCCTCTTGTAGCAAACACAGAAAGATCAAATTACACACAATGTGTTGAAGACCAAGGCCCACAAATGTAATGTGAAATCTTTTTTCTACCGTGTTGCATTTAAGGTAAAACAGCAAATGCTCGTTTGAGGCCAAAATGCATTGAAACTAATGTAAACAGCAAAAGTCCATGCTTTGTGATATCTCCTCTTGAAGCAAACACAGACAGCTCAAAATTACACACAATGTGTTGAAGACCAAGGCCCACAAATGTGATGTGAAATGGTTTTTCTCCCATGTTGTGTTTAAGAGAAAACAGCAAATGCTCGTTTTAGGCCAAAATGCTTTGAAACCAATGGAAACAGCAAAAGTGCATACTTTGCCATATCTCCTTTTGTAGCAAACAGAGATAGCTCAAAATTACACACAATGTGTTGAAGACCAAGGCCCACAAATGTAATGTGAAATAGTTTTTCTCCCATGTTGTATTGAAGAGAAAACAGCAAAATCTTCTTTTAGGCCAAAATGCATTGAAACCAATGGAAAGAGCAAAAACGCATACTTTGTCATATCTCCTCTTGTAGCAAACACAGGCAGCTCAAAATTACACAAAATGTGTTGAAGACCATGGCCCACAAATGTGATGTGAAATGTTTTTTCTCCTATGTTGCGTTTAAGAGAAAACAGCAAATGCTCGTTTTAAGCCAGAATACATTGAAACCAATGGAAACAGCAAAAGGGCATACTTTGTGATATTCCCTCTTGTAGCAAACACAGAAAGCTCAAATTGAAAACACTGTGTTGCAGACCAAGGCCCACAAATGTGATGTGAAATGGTTTTTCTCCCATGTTGCATTTAAGAGAAAACAGCAAATGCCCGATTTTTACCAAAATGCATTGAAACCAATGGAAACACCAAAAGTGCATACTTTGTGATATCTCCTCTTGTAGCAAACACAGACAGCTCAAAATTACACACAACGTGTTGAAGACCAAGGCCCACAAATGTGATGTGAAATGGTTTTTCTCCCATGTTGCATTTAAGAGAAAACAGCAAATGCTCGTTTTAGGCTAAAATGCATTGAAATCAAATGAAACAGCAAAAGTACATACTTTGCCATATCTCCTCTTGTAGCAAACTCAGAAAGCTCAAAATTACACACAATGTGTTGAAGACCAAGGCCCACAAATGTGATGTGAAATAGTTTTTCTCCCATGTTGTATTGAAGAAAAAACAGCAAAAGCTTCTTTTAGTCCAAAATGCATTGAAACCAATGGAAACAGCAAAAGCGCATACTTTGTCATATCTCGTCTTGTAGAAACCACAGACAGCTCAAAATTACACACAAGTGTTGAAGACCATGGCCCACAAATGTGATGTGAAATGGTTTTTCTCCCATGTTGCGTCTAAGTGAAAAGAGCAAATGCTCGTTTTAAGCCAGAATACATTGAAACCAATGGAAACAGCAAAAGGGCATACTTAGTGATATCTCCTCTTGTAGCAAACAAAGACAGCTCAAAATTACACACAATGTGTTGAAGGCCAAGGCCCACAAATGTGATGTGAAATGGTTTTTTTCCCATGTTGCTTTTAAGAAAAAACAGCAAATACTCATTTTAGGCCAAACTGCATTGAAACCAATGGAAACAGCAGAAGTAAATGCTTTGTGATATCTCCTCTTGTAGCAAACACAGACAGCTCAAAATTACACACAATGTTTTGAAGACCAAGGCCCTCAAATGTGATGTGAAATGGTTTTTCTCCCTTGTTGGGTTTAAGAGAAAGCAGCAAATGCTCGTTTTAGGA
Organism: Taudactylus pleione; assembly: GCA_031769625.1. NCBI lineage: Eukaryota > Metazoa > Chordata > Amphibia > Anura > Myobatrachidae > Taudactylus > Taudactylus pleione. The sequence goes on from JAUIMM010000105.1 coordinate 2,407,924, forward strand.
ATAAATGCATTGAAATTAATGGAAACTGCAAAAGAGCATACTATACCATATCTCCTCTTGTAGCAAACACAGAGAGCTTAAAATTACACACAATGTGTTGAAGACCAAGGCACACAAATGTCATGTAAAATGATTTTTCTCCCATGTTGCGTTTAAGAGAAAACAGCAAATGCTTGTTTTAGCCAAACTGCATTGAAATCAATGGAAACAGCAAAAGTGCATACTTTGTGATATCTCCTCTTATAGAAAACACAGAAAGCTCAAATTACAAACACTGTGTGGCAGACCAAGGCCCACAAATGTGATGTGAAATGGTTTTTCTCCCATGTTGCAAATAAAAGAAAACAGAAAATGCTCGTTTTTGGCCAAAATGCATTGAAATCAATGGAAACAGCAGAAGTAAATGTTTTGAGATATCTCCTCTTTTAGCAAACACAGACAGCTCAAATTTACACACAATGTGTTGAAGACCAAGGCCCACAGATACAATGTGAAATGGTTTTTCTCCCATGTTGCGTTTAAGAGAAATCAGCAAATGCTCGTCTTAGGATAAAATGCATCGAAATCATTAGAAAAAGCAAAAGCGCATTCTTTGTGATATCTCTTCTTGTAGCAAACAGAGACAGCTCCAAATTACACACAATGTGTTGCAGACCAAGGCCCACAAATGTGATGTGAAATGTTTTTTCTCCCATGTTGCATTTAAGAGAAAACAGCAAATGCCCGATTTTTACCAAAATGCATTGAAACCAATGGAAACAGCAGACGTACATTTTTTGTGATATCTCCTCTTGTAGCACACACAGACAGCTCAAAATTACACACAATGTGTTGCAGACCAAGGCCCACAAATGTGATGTGAAATGGTTTTTCTCCCATGTTGCATTTAAGAGAAAACAGCAAATGCTCATTTTAGGCCAAAATGCATTGAAACCAATGGAAACAGCAAAAGTGCATACTTTGCCATATCTCCTCTTGTAGCAAACACCGAGAGCTCAAAATTACACACAATGTGTTGAAGACCAAGGCCCACAAATGTGATGTGAAATAGTTTTTCTCCCATGTTGTATTGAAGAGAAAACAGCAAAATCTTCTTTTAGGCCAAATTGCATTGAAACCAATGGAAAGAGCAAAAACACATACTTTGTCATATCTCCTCTTGTAGCAAACACAAACAGCGCAAAATTACACAAAATGTGTTGAAGGCCATGGCCCACAAATGTGATGTGAAATGTTTTTTCTCCCATGTTGAGTTTAAGAGAAAACAGCAAATGCTCGTTTTAAGCCAGAATACATTGAAACCAATGGAAACAGCAAAAGGGCATACTTTGTGATATTCCCTCTTGTAGCAAACACAGAAAGCTCAAATTGAAAACACTGTGTTGCAGACCAAGGCCCACAAATGTGATGTGAAATGGTTTTTCTCCCATGTTGCATTTAAGAGAAAACAGCAAATGCCCGATTTTTACCAAAATGCATTGAAACCAATGGAAACAGCAGAAGTACATTTTTTGTGATATCTCCTCTTGTAGCAAACACAGACAGCTCAAAATTACACACAATGTGTTGCAGACCAATGCCCACAAATGTAATGTGAAATGGTTTTTCTCCCATGTTGCATTTAAGAGAAATCAGCAAATGCTCGTCTTAGGATAAAATGCATTGAAATCATTAGCAAAAGTGCATTCTTTGTGATATCTTTTCTTGTAGCAAACAGAGACAGCTCAAAATTACACACAATGTGTTGAAGACAATGGCCCACAAATGTGATGTGAAATGGTTTTTCTCCCATGTTGCATTTAAGAGAAAACAGCAAATGCTAGTTCTTGGCCAAAAAACATTGAAACCAATGGAAACAGCAAAAGAGCACTCTTTGTGATATTTCCTCTTGTAGCAAACACAGAGAGCTCAATATTACACACAATATGTTGAAGACCAAGTCCCACAAAAGTGATGTGAAATAGTTTTTCTCCCATGTTGTACTGAAGAGAAAACAGCAAAAGCTTATTTGAGGCCAAAATGCATTGAAACCAATGGAAACAGCAAAAGCGCATACTTTGTCATATCTCCTCTGGTAGCAAACACAGACAGATCAAAATTACACACAATGTGTTGAAGGCCAAGGCCCACAAATGTGATTTGAAATGGTTTTTCTCCCATGTTGCGTTTAAGAGAAAACAGCAAATGCTCGTTTTAGGCCAAAATGCATTGAAATCAAATGAAACAGCAAAAACGCATACTTTGTGATATCTCCTCTTGTAGCAAACACAGAAAGATCAAATTACACACAATGTGTTGAAGACCAAGGCCCACAAATGTGATGTGAAATAGTTTTTCTCCCATGTTGTATTGAAGAGAAAACAGCAAAAGCTTCTTTTAGTCCAAAATGCATTGAAACCAATGGAAACAGCAAAAGTGCATACTTTGTCATATCTCGTCTTGTAGAAACCACAGACAGCTCAAAATTACACACAAGTGTTGAAGACCATGGCCCACAAATGTGATGTGAAATGGTTTTTCTCCCATGTTGCGTCTAAGAGAAAAGAGCAAATGCTCGTTTTAAGCCAGAATACATTGAAACCAATGGAAACAGCAAAAGGGCATACTTAGTGATATCTCCTCTTGTAGCAAACAAAGACAGCTCAAAATTACACACAATGTGTTGAAGGCCAAGGCCCACAAATGTGATGTGAAATGGTTTTTTTCCCATGTTGCTTTTAAGAAAAAACAGCAAATGCTCATTTTAGGCCAAACTGCATTGAAACCAATGGAAACAGCAGAAGTAAATGCTTTGTGATATCTCCTCTTGTAGCAAACACAGACAGCTCAAAATTACAAACAATGTTTTGAAGACCAAGGCCCTCAAATGTGATGTGAAATGGTTTTTCTCCCATGTTGGGTTTAAGAGAAAGCAGCAAATGCTCGTTTTAGGAATAAATGCATTGAAATTAATGGAAACTGCAAAAGAGCATACTATACCATATCTCCTCTTGTAGCAAACACAGAGAGCTTAAAATTACACACAATGTGTTGAAGACCAAGGCACACAAATGTCATGAAAAATGATTTTTCTCCCATGTTGCGTTTAAGAGAAAACAGCAAATGCTTGTTTTAGCCAAACTGCATTGAAATCAATGGAAACAGCAAAAGTGCATACTTTGTGATATCTCCTCTTATAGCAAACACAGAAAGCTCAAATTACAAACACCGTGTGGCAGACCAAGGCCCACAAATGTGATGTGAAATGGTTTTTCTCCCATGTTGCAAATAAAAGAAAACAGAAAATGCTCGTTTTTGGCCAAAATGCATTGAAACCAATGGAAACAGCAGAAGTAAATGTTTTGAGATATCTCCTCTTTTAGCAACACAGACAGCTCAAATTTACACACAATGTGTTGCAGACCAAGGCCCACAAATGTGATGTGAAATAGTATTTCTCCCATGTTGTATTGAAGAGAAAACAGCAAAAGCTTCTTTTAGGCCAAAATGCATTGAAACCAATGGAAACAGCAAAAGTGCATACTTTGTCATATCTCCTCTTGTAGAAACCACAGACAGCTCAAAATTACACACAAGTGTTGAAGACCATGGCCCACATATGTGATGTGAAATGGTTTTTCTCCCATGTTGCGTTTAAGAGAAAACAGCAAATGCTCGTTTTCAGCCAGAATACATTGAAACCAATGGAAACAGCAAAAGTGCATACTTTGCCATATCTCCTCTTGTAGCAAACACAGAGAGCTCAAAATTACACACAATGTGTTGAAGACCAAGGCCCACAAATGTGATGTGAAATAGTTTTTCTCCCATGTTGTATTGAAGAGAAAACAGCAAAATCTTCTTTTAGGCCAAAATGCATTGAAACCAATGGAAAGAGCAAAAACGCATACTTTGTCATATCTCCTCTTGTAGCAAACACAGACAGCGCAAAATTACACAAAATGTGTTGAAGACCATGGCCCACAAATGTGATGTGAAATGTTTTTTCTCCCATGTTGAGTTTAAGAGAAAACAGCAAATGCTCGTTTTAAGCCAGAATACATTGAAACCAATGGAAACAGCAAAAGGGCATACTTTGTGATATTCCCTCTTGTAGCAAACACAGAAAGCTCAAATTGAAAACACTGTGTTGCAGACCAAGGCCCACAAATGTGATGTGAAATGGTTTTTCTCCCATGTTGCATTTAAGAGAAAACAGCAAATGCCCGATTTTTACCAAAATGCATTGAAACCAATGGAAACAGCAGAAGTACATTTTTTGTGATATCTCCTCTTGTAGCAAACAGAGACAGCTCAAAATTACACACAATGTGTTGAAGACAATGGCCCACAAATGTGATGTGAAATGGTTTTTCTCCCATGTTGCATTTAAGAGAAAACAGCAAATGCTAGTTTTTGGCCAAAAAACATTGAAACCAATGGAAACAGCAAAAGAGCACTCTTTGTGATATTTCCTCTTGTAGCAAACACAGAGAGCTCAAAATTACACACAATATGTTGAAGACCAAGTCCCACAAAAGTGATGTGAAATAGTTTTTCTCCATGTTGTACTGAAGAGAAAACAGCAAAAGCTTATTTTAGGCCAAAATGCATTGAAACCAATGGAAACAGCAAAATCGCATACTTTGTCATATCTCCTCTTGTAGCAAACACAGACAGCTCAAAATTACACACAATGTGTTGAAGACCAAGTCCCACAAAAGTGATGTGAAATAGTTTTTCTCCCATGTTGTACTGAAGAGAAAACAGCAAAAGCTTATTTTAGGCCAAAATGCATTGAAACCAATGGAAACAGCAAAAGCGCATACTTTGTCATATCTCCTCTGGTAGCAAACACAGACAGATCAAAATTACACACAATGTGTTGAAGGCCAAGGCCCACAAACGTGATTTGAAATGGTTTTTCTCCCATGTTGCGTTTAAGAGAAAACAGCAAATGCTCGTTTTAGGATAAAATGCATTGAAATCATTAGCAAAAGTGCATTCTTTGTGATATCTTTTCTTGTAGCAAACAGACAGCTCAAAATTACACACAATGTGTTGAAGACAATGGCCCACAAATGTGATGTGAAATGGTTTTTCTCCCATGTTGCATTTAAGAGAAAACAGCAAATGCTAGTTTTTGGCCAAAAAACATTGAAACCAATGGAAACAGCAAAAGAGCACTCTTTGTGATATTTCCTCTTGTAGCAAACACAGAGAGCTCAAAATTACACACAATATGTTGAAGACCAAGTCCCACAAAAGTGATGTGAAATAGTTTTTCTCCCATGTTGTACTGAAGAGAAAACAGCAAAAGTTTATTTTAGGCCAAAATGCATTGAAACCAATGGAAACAGCAAAATCGCATACTTTGTCATATCTCCTCTTGTAGCAAACACAGACAGCTCAAAATTACACACAATGTGTTGAAGACCAAGTCCCACAAAAGTGATGTGAAATAGTTTTTCTCCCATGTTGTACTGAAGAGAAAACAGCAAAAGCTTATTTTAGGCCAAAATGCATTGAAACCAATGGAAACAGCAAAAGCGCATACTTTGTCATATCTCCTCTGGTAGCAAACACAGAAAGATCAAATTACACACAATGTGTTGAAGACCATGGCCCACAAATGTAATGTGAAATCTTTTTTCTCCCGTGTTGCATTTAAGGTAAAACAGCAAATGCTCGTTTGAGGCCAAAATGCATTGAAACTAATGTAAACAGCAAAAGTCCATGCTTTGTGATATCTCCTCTTGAAGCAAACACAGACAGCTCAAAATTACACACAATGTGTTGAAGACCAAGGCCCACAAATGTGATGTGAAATGGTTTTTCTCCCATGTTGTGTTTAAGAGAAAACAGCAAATGCTCGTTTTAGGCCAAAATGCATTGAAACCAATGGAAACAGCAAAAGTGCATACTTTGCCATATCTCCTTTTGTAGCAAACAGAGATAGCTCAAAATTACACACAATGTGTTGAAGACCAAGGCCCACAAATGTAATGTGAAATAGTTTTTCTCCCATGTTGTATTGAAGAGAAAACAGCAAAATCTTCTTTTAGGCCAAAATGCATTGAAACCAATGGAAAGAGCAAAAACGCATACTTTGTCATATCTCCTCTTGTAGCAAACACAGGCAGCTCAAAATTACACAAAATGTGTTGAAGACCATGGCCCACAAATGTGATGTGAAATGTTTTTTCTCCCATGTTGCGTTTAAGAGAAAACAGCAAATGCTCGTTTTAAGCCAAAATACATTGAAACCAATGGAAACAGCAAAAGGGCATACTTTGTGATATTCCCTCTTGTAGCAAACACAGAAAGCTCAAATTGAAAACACTGTGTTGCAGACCAAGGCCCACAAATGTGATGTGAAATGGTTTTTCTCCCATGTTGCATTTAAGAGAAAACAGCAAATACCCGATTTTTACCAAAATGCATTGAAACCAATGGAAACACCAAAAGTGCATGCTTTGTGATATCTCCTCTTGTAGCAAACACAGACAGCTCAAAATTACACACAATGTGTTGAAGACCAAGGCCCACAAATGTGATGTGAAATGGTTTTTCTCCCATGTTGCATTTAAGAGAAAACAGCAAATGCTCGTTTTAGGCTAAAATGCATTGAAATCAAATGAAACAGCAAAAGTACATACTTTGCCATATCTCCTCTTGTAGCAAACACAGAAAGCTCAAAATTACACACAATGTGTTGAAGACCAAGGCCCACAAATGTGATGTGAAATAGTTTTTCTCCCATGTTGTATTGAAGAGAAAACAGCAAAAGCTTCTTTTAGTCCAAAATGCATTGAAACCAATGGAAACAGCAAAAGTGCATACTTTGTCATATCTCGTCTTGTAGAAACCACAGACAGCTCAAAATTACACACAAGTGTTGAAGACCATGGCCCACAAATGTGATGTGAAATGGTTTTTCTCCCATGTTGCGTCTAAGAGAAAAGAGCAAATGCTCGTTTTAAGCCAGAATACATTGAAACCAATGGAAACAGCAAAAGGGCATACTTAGTGATATCTCCTCTTGTAGCAAACAAAGACAGCTCAAAATTACACACAATGTGTTGAAGGCCAAGGCCCACAAATGTGATGTGAAATGGTTTTTTTCCCATGTTGCTTTTAAGAAAAAACAGCAAATGCTCATTTTAGGCCAAACTGCATTGAAACCAATGGAAACAGCAGAAGTAAATGCTTTGTGATATCTCCTCTTGTAGCAAACACAGACAGCTCAAAATTACAAACAATGTTTTGAAGACCAAGGCCCTCAAATGTGATGTGAAATGGTTTTTCTCCCATGTTGGGTTTAAGAGAAAGCAGCAAATGCTCGTTTTAGGAATAAATGCATTGAAATTAATGGAAACAGCAAAAGTGCATACTTTGTGATATCTCCTCTTATAGCAAACACAGAAAGCTCAAATTACAAACACTGTGTGGCAGACCAAGGCCCACAAATGTGATGTGAAATGGTTTTTCTCCCATGTTGCAAATAAAAGAAAACAGAAAATGCTCGTTTTTGGCCAAAATGCATTGAAACCAATGGAAACAGCAGAAGTAAATGTTTTGAGATATCTCCTCTTTTAGCAAACACAGACAGCTCAAATTTACACACAATGTGTTGCAGACCAAGGCCCACAAATGTGATGTGAAATGTTTTTTCTCCCATGTTGCATTTAAGAGAAAACAGCAAATGTTCGTTTTAGGCCAAACTTAACTGAAATCAATGGAAACAGCAAAAGCGCATACTTTGTAATATCTCCTCTTGTAGCAAACAGAGATAGCTCAAAATTACACACAATGTGTTGAAGACCAAGGCCCACAAATGTAATGTGAAATAGTTTTTCTCCCATGTTGTATTGAAGAGAAAACAGCAAAATCTTCTTTTAGGCCAAAATGCATTGAAACCAATGGAAAGAGCAAAAACGCATACTTTGTCATATCTCCTCTTGTAGCAAACACAGGCAGCTCAAAATTACACAAAATGTGTTGAAGACCATGGCCCACAAATGTGATGTGAAATGTTTTTTCTCCCATGTTGCATTTAAGAGAAAACAGCAAATGCTCGTTTTAAGCCAGAATACATTGAAACCAATGGAAACAGCAAAAGGGCATACTTTGTGATATTCCCTCTTGTAGCAAACACAGAAAGCTCAAATTGAAAACACTGTGTTGCAGACCAAGGCCCACAAATGTGATGTGAAATGGTTTTTCTCCCATGTTGCATTTAAGAGAAAACAGCAAATGCCCGATTTTTACCAAAATGCATTGAAACCAATGGAAACACCAAAAGTGCATGCTTTGTGATATCTCCTCTTGTAGCAAACACAGACAGCTCAAAATTACACACAATGTGTTGAAGACCAAGGACCACAAATGTGATGTGAAATGGTTTTTCTCCCATGTTGCATTTAAGAGAAAACAGCAAATGCTCGTTTTAGGCTAAAATGCATTGAAATCAAATGAAACAGCAAAAGTACATACTTTGCCATATCTCCTCTTGTAGCAAACACAGAAAGCTCAAAATTACACACAATGTGTTGAAGACCAAGGCCCACATATGTGATGTGAAATAGTTTTTCTCCCATGTTGTGTTTAAGAGAAAAGAGCAAATGGTCGTTTAAACCAAAATGCATTGAAACCAATGGAATCAGCAAAAGTGCATACTTTGCCATATCTCCTCTTGTAGCAAACAGAGAGAGCTCAAAATTACACACAATGTGTTGAAGACCAAGGCCCACAAATGTGATGTGAAATAGTATTTCTCCCATGTTGTATTGAAGAGAAAACAGCAAAAGCTTCTTTTAGGCCAAAATGCATTGAAACCAATGGAAACAGCAAAAGTGCATACTTTGTCATATCTCCTCTTGTAGAAACCACAGACAGCTCAAAATTACACACAAGTGTTGAAGACCATGGCCCACATATGTGATGTGAAATGGTTTTTCTCCCATGTTGCTTTTAAGAGAAAACAGCAAATGCTCGTTTTCAGCCAGAATACATTGAAACCAATGGAAACAGCAAAAGGGCATACTTTGTGATATCTCCTCTTGTAGCAAACACAGAGAGCTCAAAATTACACACAATGTGTTGAAGACCAAGGCCCACAAATGTGATGTGAAATGGTTTTTGTCCCATGTTGCGTTTAAGAGAAAACAGCAAATGCTCATTTTAGGCCAAACTGCATTGAAACCAATGGAAACAGCAGTAGTAAATGCTTTGTGATATCTCCTCTTGTAGCAAACACAGAGAGCTCAAAATTACACACAATGTGTTGAAGAGCAAGGCCCACAAATGTGATGTGAAATGGTTTTTCTCCCATGTTGCATTTAAGAGAAAACAGCAAATGCTCATTTTCGGCCAAAATGCATTGAAACCAATGGAAACAGCAAAAGTGCATACTTTGCCATATCTCCTCTTGTAGCAAACACAGAGAGCTCAAAATTACACACAATGTGTTGAAGACCAAGGCCCACAAATGTGATGTGAAATAGTTTTTCTCCCATGTTGTATTGAAGAGAAAACAGCAAAAGCTTCTTTTAGGCCAAAATGCATTGAAACCAATGGAAACAGCAAAAGTGCATACTTTGTCATATCTCCTCTTGTAGAAAACACAGACAGCTCAAAATTACACACAAGTGTTGAATACCATGGCCCACAAATGTGATGTGAAATGGTTTTTCTCCCATGCTGCGTTTAAGAGAAAACAGCAAATGCTCGTTTTAAGCCAGAATACATTGAAACCAATGGAAACAGCAAAATGACATACTTTGTGATATCTCCTCTTGTAGCAAGCAAAGACAGCTCAAAATTACACACAATGTGTTGAAGGCCAAGGCCCACAAATGTGATGTGAAATGGTTTTTGTCCCATGTTGCGTTTAAGAGAAAACAGAAAATGCTAATTTTAGGCCAAACTGCATTGAAACCAATGGAAACAGCAGAAGTAAATGCTTTGTGATATCTCCTCTTGTAGCAAACACAGACAGCTCAAAATTACACACAATGTGTTGGAGACCAGGGCCCACAAATGTGATGTGAAATGGTTTTTCTCCCATGTTGGGTTTAAGAGAAAACAGCAAATGCTCATTTTAGGAATAAATGCATTGAAATCAATGGAAACTGCAAATGCGCATACTATACCATATCTCCTCTTGTAGCAAACACAGAGAGCTCAAAATTACACACAATGTGTTGAAGACCAAGGCCCACATATGTGATGTGAAATAGTTTTTCTCCCATGTTGTGTTTAAGAGAAAAGAGCAAATGGTCGTTTAAACCAAAATGCATTGAAACCAATGGAATCAGCAAAAGTGCATACTTTGCCATATCTCCTCTTGTAGCAAACACAGAGAGCTCAAAATTACACACAATGTGTTGAAGACCAAGGCCCACAAATGTGATGTGAAATAGTATTTCTCCCATGTTGTATTGAAGAGAAAACAGCAAAAGCTTCTTTTAGGCCAAAATGCATTGAAACCAATGGAAACAGCAAAAGTGCATACTTTGTCATATCTCCTCTTGTAGAAACCACAGACAGCTCAAAATTACACACAAGTGTTGAAGACCATGGCCCACATATGTGATGTGAAATGGTTTTTCTCCCATGTTGCGTTTAAGAGAAAACAGCAAATGCTCGTTTTCAGCCAGAATACATTGAAACCAATGGAAACAGCAAAAGGGCATACTTTGTGATATCTCCTCTTGTAGCAAACAAAGACAGCTCAAAATTACACACAATGTGTTGAAGGCCAAGGCCCACAAATGTGATGTGAAATGGTTTTTGTCCCATGTTGCGTTTAAGAGAAAACAGCAAATGCTCATTTTAGGCCAAACTGCATTGAAACCAATGGAAACAGCAGTAGTAAATGCTTTGTGATATCTCCTCTTGTAGCAAACTCAGAGAGCTCAAAATTACACACAATGTGTTGAAGAGCAAGGCACACAAATGTGATGTGAAATGGTTTTTCTCCCATGTTGCATTTAATAGAATACAGCAAATGCTCGTTTTAGGCCAAACTGCATTGAGATCAATTGAAACAGCAAAACAGCATACTTTGTGATATCTCCCCTTGTATCAAACACAGACAGCTCAAAATTACACACAATGTGTTGAAGACCAAGGCCCACATATGTGATGTGAAATAGTTTTTCTCCCATGTTGTGTTTAAGAGAAAAGAGCAAATGGTCGTTTAAACCAAAATGCATTGAAACCAATGGAAACAGCTAAAGTAAATGCTTTGTGATATCTCCTCTTGTAGCAAACACAGACAGTTCATAATTACACACAATGTGTTGAAGACCAAGGCCCACAAATATGATGTGAAATGGTTTTTCTCCCATGTTGTGTTTAAGAGAAAACAGCAAATGCTCGTTTTAGGCCAAAATGCATTGAAACCAATGGAAACAGCAAAAGTAAATGCTTTGCGATATCTCCTCTTGGAGTAAACACAGACAGCTCAAAATTACACAGATGTGTTGAAGACCATGGCCCTCAAATGTGATGTGAAATGGTTTTTCTCCCATGTTTTGTTTAAGAGAAAACAGCAAATGCTCCTTTTTGGCCAAAATGCATTGAAACCAATGGAAACAGAAAAACTGTATTCTTTGCGATATCTCCTCTTGTAGCAAACACAGATAGCTCAAAATTACACACATTGTGTTGAAGACCAAGGCCCACAAATGTGATGTGAAATTGTTTTTCTCCCATGTTGCGTTTAAGAGAAAACAGCAAATGTTCGTTTTAGGCCAAACTGCATTGAAATCAATGGAAACACCAAATGCGCATACTTTGTGATATCTCCTCTTGTAGCAAACACAGACAGCTCAAAATTAAACACAATGTGTTGAAGACCAAGGCAGACAAATGTGATGTGAAATGGTTTTTCTCCCATGTTGCGTTTAAGAGAGAACAGCAAATGCTCGTTTGAGGCCAAAATGCATTTAAACCAATGGAAACAGCAAAAGTGCATGCTTTGTGATATCTACTCTTTTAGCAAACACAGAAAGCTCAAATTACACACAATGTGTTGAAGACCAAGGCCCACAAATGTAATGTGAAATCTTTTTTCTCCCGTGTTGCATTTAAGGTAAAACAGCAAATGCTTGTTTGAGGCCAAAATGCATTGAAACTAATGTAAACAGCAAAAGTCCATGCTTTGTGATATCTCCTCTTGAAGCAAACACAGACAGCTCAAAATTACACACAATGTGTTGAAGACCAAGGCACACAAATGTGATGTGACATAGTTTTTCTCCCATGTTGTATTGAAGTGAAAACAGCAAAATCTTCTTTTAGGCCAAAATGCATTGAAACCAATGGAAAGAGCAAAAGCGCATACTTTGTCATATCTACTCTTGTAGCAAACACAGACAGCTCAAAATTACACACAATGTGTTGAAGACCATGGCCCACAAATGTGATGTGAAATGGTTTTTCTCCCATGTTGCATTTAAGAGAAAACAGCAAATGCTCGTTTTAAGCCAGAATACATTGAAACCAATGGAAACAGCAAAAGGGCATACTTTGTGATATCTCCTCTTGCAGCAAACACAGAAAGCTCAAATTGCAAACACTGTGTTGGAGACCAAAGCCCACAAATGTGATGTGAAATGGTTTTTCTCCCATGTTGCATTTAAGAGAAAACAGCAAATGCTCATTTTCGGCCAAAATGCATTGAAACCAATGGAAACAGCAAAAGTGCATACTTTGCCATATCTCCTCTTGTAGCAAACACAGAGAGCTCAAAATTACACACAATGTGTTGAAGACCAAGGCCCACAAATGTGATGTGAAATAGGTTTTCTCCCATGTTGTATTGAAGAGAAAACAGCAAAAGCTTCTTTTAGGCCAAAATGCATTGAAACCAATGGAAACAGCAAAAGTGCATACTTTGTCATATCTCCTTTTGTAGCAAACAGAGATAGCTCAAAATTACACACAAAGTGTTGAAGACCAAGGCACACAAATGTGATGTGAAATAGTTTTTCTCCCATGTTGTATTGAAGTGAAAACAGCAAAATCTTCTTTTAGGCCAAAATGCAATGAAACCAATGGAAAGAGCAAAAGTGCATACTTTGTCATATCTCCTCTTGTAGCAAACACAGACAGCTCAAAATTACACACAATGTGTTGAAGACCATGGCCCACAAATGTGATGTGAAATGGTTTTTCTCCCATGTTGCATTTAAGTGAAAACAGCAAATGCTCGTTTTAAGCCAGAATACATTGAAACCAATGGAAACAGCAAAGGGGCATACTTTGTGATATCTCCTCTTGTATGAAACACAGAAAGCTCAAATTGCAACCACTGTATTGCAGACCAAAGCCCACAAATGTGATGTGAAATGGTTTTTCTCCCATGTTGCATTAAGAGAAAACAGCAAATGCCTGATTTTTACCAAAATGCATTGAAACCAATGGAAACAGCAGAAGTACATTTTTTGTGACATCTCCTCTTGTAGCAAACACAGAGAGCTCAAAATTACACACAATGTGTTGAAGACCAAGGCCCACAGATATGATGTGAAATGGTTTTTCTCCCATGTTGCGTTTAAGAGAAATCAGCAAATGCTCGTCTTAGGATAAAATGCATCGAAATCATTAGAAAAAGCAAAAGCGCATTCTTTGTGATATCTCTTCTTGTAGCAAACACAGACAGCTCAAAATTACACACAATGTGTTGAAGACCAAGGCCCACATATGTAATGTGAAATAGTTTTTCTCCCATGTTGTGTTTAAGAGAAAAGAGCAAATGGTCGTTTAAACCAAAATGCATTGAAACCAATGGAAACAGCAAAAGTAAATGCTTTGTGATATCTCCTCTTGTAGCAAACACAGACAGTTCATAATTACACACAATGTGTTGAAGACCAAGGCCCACAAATATGATGTGAAATGGTTTTTCTCCCATGTTGTGTTTAAGAGAAAACAGCAAATGCTCGTTTTAGGCCAAAATGCATTGAAACCAATGGAAACAGCAAAAGTAAATGCTTTTCAATATCTCCTCTTGGAGTAAACACAGATAGCTCAAAATTACACACAATGTGTTGAAGACCAAGGCCCACAAATGTGATGTGAAATAGTTTTTCTCCCATGTTGTATTGAAGAGAAAACAGCAAAAGCTTCTTTTAGTCCAAAATGCATTGAAACCAATGGAAACAGCAAAAGTGCATACTTTGTCATATCTCCTCTTGTAGAAACCACAGACAGCTCAAAATTACACACAAGTGTTGAAGACCATGGCCCACAAATGTGATGTGAAATGGTTTTTCTCCCATGTTGCGTCTAAGAGAAAAGAGCAAATGCTCGTTTTAAGCCAGAATACATTGAAACCAATAGAAACAGCAAAAGGGCATACTTAGTGATATCTCCTCTTGTAGCAAACAAAGACAGCTCAAAATTACACACAATGTGTTGAAGGCCAAGGCCCACAAATGTGATGTGAAATGGTTTTTTTCCCATGTTGCGTTAAAGAAAAAATAGCAAATGCTCATTTTAGGCCAAACTGCATTGAAACCAATGGAAACAGCAGAAGTAAATGCTTTGTGATATCTCCTCTTGTAGCAAACACAGACAGCTCAAAATTACACACAATGTTTTGAAGACCAAGACCCTCAAATGTGATGTGAAATGGTTTTTCTCCCATGTTGGGTTTAAGAGAAAGCAGCAAATGCTCGTTTTAGGAATAAATGCATTGAAATTAATGGAAACTGCAAAAGAGCATACTATACCATATCTCCTCTTGTAGCAAACACAGAGAGCTTAAAATTACACACATGGTGTTGAAGACCAAGGCACACAAATGTCATGTAAAATGATTTTTCTCCCTTGTTGCGTCAAAGAGAAAAGAGCAAATGCTCGTTTTAAGCCAGAATACATTGAAACCAATAGAAACAGCAAAAGGGCATACTTAGTGATATCTCCTCTTGTAGCAAACAAAGACAGCTCAAAATTACACACAATGTGTTGAAGACCAAGGCCCTCAAATGTGATGTGAAATGGTTTTTCTCCCATGTTGGGTTTAAGAGAAAACAGCAAATGCTTGTTTTAGCCAAACTGCATTGAAATCAAAGGAAACAGCAAAAGTGCATACTTTGTGCTATCTCCTCTTATAGCAAACACAGAAAGCTCAAATTACAAACACTGTGTTGCAGACCAAGGCCCACAAATGTGATGTGAAATGGTTTTTCTCCCATGTTGCAATTAAAAGAAAACAGAAAATGCTCGTTTTTGGCCAAAATGCATTGAAACCAATGGAAACAGCAGAAGTAAATGTTTTGAGATATCTCCTCTTTTAGCAAACACAGACAGCTCAAATTTACACACAATGTGTTGAAGACCAAGGCCCACAGATATGATGTGAAATGGTTTTTCTCCCATGTTGCGTTTAAGAGAAATCAGCAAATGCTCGTCTTAGGATAAAATGCATCGAAATCATTAGAAAAAGCAAAAGCGCATTCTTTGTGATATCTCATCTTGTAGCAAACACAGACAGCTCAAAATTACACACAATGTGTTGAAGACCAAGGCCCACATATGTAATGTGAAATAGTTTTTCTCCCATGTTGTGTTTAAGAGAAAAGAGCAAATGGTCGTTTAAACCAAAATGCATTGAAACCAATGGAAACAGCAAAAGTGAATGCTTTGTGATATCTCCTCTTGTAGCAAACACAGACAGTTCATAATTACACACAATGTGTTGAAGACCAAGGCCCACAAATATGATGTGAAATGGTTTTTCTCCCATGTTGTGTTTAAGAGAAAACAGCAAATGCTCGTTTTAGGCCAAAATGCATTGAAACCAATGGAAACAGCAAAAGTAAATGCTTTTCAATATCTCCTCTTGGAGTAAACACAGACAGCTCAAAATTACACAGAAGTGTTGAAGACCATGGCCCTCAAATGTGATGTGAAATGGTTTTTCTCCCATGTTGCGTTTAAGAGAAAACAGCAAATGCTCGTTTTTGGCCAAAATGCATTGAAACCAATGGAAACAGAAAAACTGAATTCTTTGCGATATCTCTTCTTGTAGCAAACACAGATAGCTCAAAATTACACACAATGTGTTGAAGACCAAGGCCCACAAATGTGATGTGAAATGGTTTTTCTCCCATGGTGTGCTCAAGATAAATCAGCAAATGCTCGTTTTAGGCTAAAATGCATTGAAACCAATGGAAACAGCAGAAGTAAATTTTTTGTGATATCTCCTCTTGTAGCAAACACAGACAGCTCAAACTTACACACAATGTGTTGCAGACCAAGGCCCACAAATTTGATGTGAAATGGTTTTTCTCCCATGTTGCATTTAAGAGAAAACAGCAAATGCTCATTTTCGGCCAAAATGCATTGAAACCAATGGAAACAGCAAAAGTGCATACTTTGCCATATCTCCTCTTGTAGCAAACACAGAGAGCTCAAAATTACACACAATGTGTTGAAGACCAAGGCCCACAAATGTGATGTGAAATAGTTTTTCTCCCATGTTGTATTGAAGAGAAAACAGCAAAAGCTTCTTTTAGTCCAAAATGCATTGAAACCAATGGAAACAGCAAAAGTGCATACTTTGTCATATCTCCTCTTGTAGAAACCACAGACAGCTCAAAATTACACACAAGTGTTGAAGACCATGGCCCACAAGTGTGATGTGAAATGGTTTTTCTCCCATGTTGCGTCTAAGAGAAAAGAGCAAATGCTCGATTTAAGCCAGAATACATTGAAACCAATAGAAACAGCAAAAGGGCATACTTAGTGATATCTCCTCTTGTAGCAAACAAAGACAGCTCAAAATTACACACAATGTGTTGAAGGCCAAGGCCCACAAATGTGATGTGAAATGGTTTTTTTCCCATGTTGCGTTAAAGAAAAAATAGCAAATGCTCATTTTAGGCCAAACTGCATTGAAACCAATGGAAACAGCAGAAGTAAATGCTTTGTGATATCTCCTCTTGTAGCAAACACAGACAGCTCAAAATTACACACAATGTTTTGAAGACCAAGGCCCTCAAATGTGATGTGAAATGGTTTTTCTCCCATGTTGGGTTTAAGAGAAAGCAGCAAATGCTCGTTTTAGGAATAAATGCATTGAAATTAATGGAAACTGCAAAAGAGCATACTATACCATATCTCCTCTTGTAGCAAACACAGAGAGCTTAAAATTACACACATGGTGTTGAAGACCAAGGCACACAAATGTCATGTAAAATGATTTTTCTCCCTTGTTGCGTCAAAGAGAAAAGAGCAAATGCTCGTTTTAAGCCAGAATACATTGAAACCAATAGAAACAGCAAAAGGGCATACTTAGTGATATCTCCTCTTGTAGCAAACAAAGACAGCTCAAAATTACACACAATGTGTTGAAGACCAAGGCCCTCAAATGTGATGTGAAATGGTTTTTCTCCCATGTTGGGTTTAAGAGAAAACAGCAAATGCTTGTTTTAGCCAAACTGCATTGAAATCAAAGGAAACAGCAAAAGTGCATACTTTGTGTTATCTCCTCTTATAGCAAACACAGAAAGCTCAAATTACAAACACTGTGTTGCAGACCAAGGCCCACAAATGTGATGTGAAATGATTTTTCTCCCATGTTGCAATTAAAAGAAAACAGAAAATGCTCGTTTTTGGCCAAAATGCATTGAAACCAATGGAAACAGCAGAAGTAAATGTTTTGAGATATCTCCTCTTTTAGCAAACACAGACAGCTCAAATTTACACACAATGTGTTGAAGACCAAGGCCCACAGATATGATGTGAAATGGTTTTTCTCCCATGTTGCGTTTAAGAGAAATCAGCAAATGCTCGTCTTAGGATAAAATGCATCGAAATCATTAGAAAAAGCAAAAGCGCATTCTTTGTGATATCTCTTCTTGTAGCAAACACAGACAGCTCAAAATTACACACAATGTGTTGAAGACCAAGGCCCACATATGTAATGTGAAATAGTTTTTCTCCCATGTTGTGTTTAAGAGAAAAGAGCAAATGGTCGTTTAAACCAAAATGCATTGAAACCAATGGAAACAGCAAAAGTGAATGCTTTGTGATATCTCCTCTTGTAGCAAACACAGACAGTTCATAATTACACACAATGTGTTGAAGACCAAGGCCCACAAATATGATGTGAAATGGTTTTTCTCCCATGTTGTGTTTAAGAGAAAACAGCAAATGCTCGTTTTAGGCCAAAATGCATTGAAACCAATGGAAACAGCAAAAGTAAATGCTTTTCAATATCTCCTCTTGGAGTAAACACAGACAGCTCAAAATTACACAGAAGTGTTGAAGACCATGGCCCTCAAATGTGATGTGAAATGGTTTTTCTCACATGTTGCGTTTAAGAGAAAACAGCAAATGCTCGTTTTTGGCCAAAATGCATTGAAACCAATGGAAACAGAAAAACTGAATTCTTTGCGATATCTCTTCTTGTAGCAAACACAGATAGCTCAAAATTACACACAATGTGTTGAAGACCAAGGCCCACAAATGTGATGTGAAATGGTTTTTCTCCCATGGTGTGTTCAAGATAAATCAGCAAATGCTCGTTTTAGGCTAAAATGCATTGAAACCAATGGAAACAGCAGAAGTAAATTTTTTGTGATATCTCCTCTTGTAGCAAACACAGACAGCTCAAACTTACACACAATGTGTTGCAGACCAAGGCCCACAAATTTGATGTGAAATGGTTTTTCTCCCATGTTGCATTTAAGAGAAAACAGCAAATGCTCGTTTTAAGCCAGAATACATTGAAACCAATGGAAACAGCAAAAGGGCATACTTTGTGATATCTCCTCTTGCAGCAAACACAGAAAGCTCAAATTGCAAACACTGTGTTGGAGACCAAAGCCCACAAATGTGATGTGAAATGGTTTTTCTCCCATGTTGCATTTAAGAGAAAACAGCAAATGCTCATTTTCGGCCAAAATGCATTGAAACCAATGGAAACAGCAAAAGTGCATACTTTGCCATATCTCCTCTTGTAGCAAACACAGAGAGCTCAAAATTACACACAATGTGTTGAAGACCAAGGCCCACAAATGTGATGTGAAATAGGTTTTCTCCCATGTTGTATTGAAGAGAAAACAGCAAAAGCTTCTTTTAGGCCAAAATGCATTGAAACCAATGGAAACAGCAAAAGTGCATACTTTGTCATATCTCCTTTTGTAGCAAACAGAGATAGCTCAAAATTACACACAAAGTGTTGAAGACCAAGGCACACAAATGTGATGTGAAATAGTTTTTCTCCCATGTTGTATTGAAGTGAAAACAGCAAAATCTTCTTTTAGGCCAAAATGCAATGAAACCAATGGAAAGAGCAAAAGTGCATACTTTGTCATATCTCCTCTTGTAGCAAACACAGACAGCTCAAAATTACACACAATGTGTTGAAGACCATGGCCCACAAATGTGATGTGAAATGGTTTTTCTCCCATGTTGCATTTAAGTGAAAACAGCAAATGCTCGTTTTAAGCCAGAATACATTGAAACCAATGGAAACAGCAAAGGGGCATACTTTGTGATATCTCCTCTTGTATGAAACACAGAAAGCTCAAATTGCAACCACTGTATTGCAGACCAAAGCCCACAAATGTGATGTGAAATGGTTTTTCTCCCATGTTGCATTAAGAGAAAACAGCAAATGCCTGATTTTTACCAAAATGCATTGAAACCAATGGAAACAGCAGAAGTACATTTTTTGTGACATCTCCTCTTGTAGCAAACACAGAGAGCTCAAAATTACACACAATGTGTTGAAGACCAAGGCCCACAGATATGATGTGAAATGGTTTTTCTCCCATGTTGCGTTTAAGAGAAATCAGCAAATGCTCGTCTTAGGATAAAATGCATCGAAATCATTAGAAAAAGCAAAAGCGCATTCTTTGTGATATCTCTTCTTGTAGCAAACACAGACAGCTCAAAATTACACACAATGTGTTGAAGACCAAGGCCCACATATGTAATGTGAAATAGTTTTTCTCCCATGTTGTGTTTAAGAGAAAAGAGCAAATGGTCGTTTAAACCAAAATGCATTGAAACCAATGGAAACAGCAAAAGTAAATGCTTTGTGATATCTCCTCTTGTAGCAAACACAGACAGTTCATAATTACACACAATGTGTTGAAGACCAAGGCCCACAAATATGATGTGAAATGGTTTTTCTCCCATGTTGTGTTTAAGAGAAAACAGCAAATGCTCGTTTTAGGCCAAAATGCATTGAAACCAATGGAAACAGCAAAAGTAAATGCTTTTCAATATCTCCTCTTGGAGTAAACACAGATAGCTCAAAATTACACACAATGTGTTGAAGACCAAGGCCCACAAATGTGATGTGAAATAGTTTTTCTCCCATGTTGTATTGAAGAGAAAACAGCAAAAGCTTCTTTTAGTCCAAAATGCATTGAAACCAATGGAAACAGCAAAAGTGCATACTTTGTCATATCTCCTCTTGTAGAAACCACAGACAGCTCAAAATTACACACAAGTGTTGAAGACCATGGCCCACAAATGTGATGTGAAATGGTTTTTCTCCCATGTTGCGTCTAAGAGAAAAGAGCAAATGCTCGTTTTAAGCCAGAATACATTGAAACCAATAGAAACAGCAAAAGGGCATACTTAGTGATATCTCCTCTTGTAGCAAACAAAGACAGCTCAAAATTACACACAATGTGTTGAAGGCCAAGGCCCACAAATGTGATGTGAAATGGTTTTTTTCCCATGTTGCGTTAAAGAAAAAATAGCAAATGCTCATTTTAGGCCAAACTGCATTGAAACCAATGGAAACAGCAGAAGTAAATGCTTTGTGATATCTCCTCTTGTAGCAAACACAGACAGCTCAAAATTACACACAATGTTTTGAAGACCAAGACCCTCAAATGTGATGTGAAATGGTTTTTCTCCCATGTTGGGTTTAAGAGAAAGCAGCAAATGCTCGTTTTAGGAATAAATGCATTGAAATTAATGGAAACTGCAAAAGAGCATACTATACCATATCTCCTCTTGTAGCAAACACAGAGAGCTTAAAATTACACACATGGTGTTGAAGACCAAGGCACACAAATGTCATGTAAAATGATTTTTCTCCCTTGTTGCGTCAAAGAGAAAAGAGCAAATGCTCGTTTTAAGCCAGAATACATTGAAACCAATAGAAACAGCAAAAGGGCATACTTAGTGATATCTCCTCTTGTAGCAAACAAAGACAGCTCAAAATTACACACAATGTGTTGAAGACCAAGGCCCTCAAATGTGATGTGAAATGGTTTTTCTCCCATGTTGGGTTTAAGAGAAAACAGCAAATGCTTGTTTTAGCCAAACTGCATTGAAATCAAAGGAAACAGCAAAAGTGCATACTTTGTGCTATCTCCTCTTATAGCAAACACAGAAAGCTCAAATTACAAACACTGTGTTGCAGACCAAGGCCCACAAATGTGATGTGAAATGGTTTTTCTCCCATGTTGCAATTAAAAGAAAACAGAAAATGCTCGTTTTTGGCCAAAATGCATTGAAACCAATGGAAACAGCAGAAGTAAATGTTTTGAGATATCTCCTCTTTTAGCAAACACAGACAGCTCAAATTTACACACAATGTGTTGAAGACCAAGGCCCACAGATATGATGTGAAATGGTTTTTCTCCCATGTTGCGTTTAAGAGAAATCAGCAAATGCTCGTCTTAGGATAAAATGCATCGAAATCATTAGAAAAAGCAAAAGCGCATTCTTTGTGATATCTCATCTTGTAGCAAACACAGACAGCTCAAAATTACACACAATGTGTTGAAGACCAAGGCCCACATATGTAATGTGAAATAGTTTTTCTCCCATGTTGTGTTTAAGAGAAAAGAGCAAATGGTCGTTTAAACCAAAATGCATTGAAACCAATGGAAACAGCAAAAGTGAATGCTTTGTGATATCTCCTCTTGTAGCAAACACAGACAGTTCATAATTACACACAATGTGTTGAAGACCAAGGCCCACAAATATGATGTGAAATGGTTTTTCTCCCATGTTGTGTTTAAGAGAAAACAGCAAATGCTCGTTTTAGGCCAAAATGCATTGAAACCAATGGAAACAGCAAAAGTAAATGCTTTTCAATATCTCCTCTTGGAGTAAACACAGACAGCTCAAAATTACACAGAAGTGTTGAAGACCATGGCCCTCAAATGTGATGTGAAATGGTTTTTCTCACATGTTGCGTTTAAGAGAAAACAGCAAATGCTCGTTTTTGGCCAAAATGCATTGAAACCAATGGAAACAGAAAAACTGAATTCTTTGCGATATCTCTTCTTGTAGCAAACACAGATAGCTCAAAATTACACACAATGTGTTGAAGACCAAGGCCCACAAATGTGATGTGAAATGGTTTTTCTCCCATGGTGTGTTCAAGATAAATCAGCAAATGCTCGTTTTAGGCTAAAATGCATTGAAACCAATGGAAACAGCAGAAGTAAATTTTTTGTGATATCTCCTCTTGTAGCAAACACAGACAGCTCAAACTTACACACAATGTGTTGCAGACCAAGGCCCACAAATTTGATGTGAAATGGTTTTTCTCCCATGTTGCATTTAAGAGAAAACAGCAAATGCTCATTTTCGGCCAAAATGCATTGAAACCAATGGAAACAGGAAAAGTGCATACTTTGCCATATCTCCTCTTGTAGCAAACACAGAGAGCTCAAAATTACACACAATGTGTTGAAGACCAAGGCCCACAAATGTGATGTGAAATAGTTTTTCTCCCATGTTGTATTGAAGAGAAAACAGCAAAAGCTTCTTTTAGGCCAAAATGCATTGAAACCAATGGAAACAGCAAAAGCGCATACTTTGTCATATCTCCTCTTGTAGAAACCACAGACAGCTCAAAATTACACACAAGTGTTGAAGACCATGGCCCACAAATGTGATGTGAAATGATTTTTCTCCCATGTTGCGTTTAAGAGAAAACAGCAAATGCTCGTTTTAAGCCAGAATACATTGAAACCAATGGATACAGCAAAAGGGCATACTTTGTGATATCTCCTCTTGTAGCAAACACAGAAAGCTCAAATTTAAAACACTGTGTTGCAGACCAAGGCCCACAAATATGATGTGAAATGGTTTTTCTCCCATGTTGTGTTTAAGAGAAAACAGCAAATGCTCGTTTTAGGCCAAAATGCATTGAAACCAATGGAAACAGCAAAAGTGCAAACTGTGCCATATCTCCTCTTGTAGCAGAGATAGCTCAAAATTACACACAATGTGTAGTAGACCAAGGCCCACAAATGTGATGTGAAATGGTTTTTCTCCCATGTTGCATTTAAGAGAAAACAGCAAATGCTCGTTTTAGGCTAAAATGCATTGAAATCAAATGAAACAGCAAAAGTACATACTTTGCCATATCTCCTCTTGTAGCAAACACAGAAAGCTCAAAATTACACACAATGTGTTGATGACCAAGGCCCACAAATGTGATGTGAAATAGTTTTTCTCCCATGTTGTATTGAAGAGAAAACAGCAAAAGCTTCTTTTAGTCCAAAATACATTGAAACCAATGGAAACAGCAAAAGCGCATACTTTGTCATATCTCCTCTTGTAGAAACCACAGACAGCTCAAAATTACACACAAGTCTTGAAGACCATGGCCCACAAATGTGATGTGAAATGGTTTTTCTCCCATGTTGCGTCTAAGAGAAAAGAGCAAATGCTCGTTTTAAGCCAGAATACATAGAAACCAATGGAAACAGCAAAAGGGCATACTTAGTGATATCTCCTCTTGTAGCAAACAAAGACCGCTCAAAATTACACACAATGTGTTGAAGGCCAAGGCCCACAAATGTGATGTGAAATGGTTTTTTTCCCATGTTGCAATTAAGAAAAAACAGCAAATGCTCGTTTTAGGCCAAACTGCATTGAAACCAATGGAAACAGCAAAAGTAAATGCTTTGTGATATCTCCTCTTGTAGCAAACACAGACAGCTCAAAATTACACACAATGTGTTGAAGACCAAGGCACACAAATGTGATGTGAAATGGTTTTTCTCCCATGTTGGGTTTAAGAGAAAGCAGCAAATGCTCGTTTTAGGAATAAATACATTGAAATTAATGGAAACTGCAAAAGAGCATACTATACCATATCTCCTCTTGTAGCAAACACAGAGAGCTTAAAATTACACACAATGTGTTGAAGACCAAGGCACACAAATGTCATGTAAAATGATTTTTCTCCCATGTTGCGTTTAAGAGAAAACAGCAAATGCTTGTTTTAGCCAAACTGCATTGAAATCAATGGAAACAGCAAAAGTGCATACTTTGTGATATCTCCTCTTATAGCAAACACAGAAAGCTCACATTACAAACACTGTGTTGCAGACCAAGTCCCACAAATGTGATGTGAAATGGTTTTTCTCCCATGTTGCAATTAAAAGAAAACAGAAAATGCTCGTTTTTGGCCAAAATGCATTGAAACCAATGGAAACAGCAGAAGTAAATGTTTTGAGATATCTCCTCTTTTAGCAAACACAGACAGCTCAAATTTACACACAATGTGTTGAAGACCAAGGCCCACAGATATGATGTGAAATGGTTTTTCTCCCATGTTGCGTTTAAGAGAAATCAGCAAATGCTCGTCTTAGGATAAAATGTATCGAAATCATTAGAAAAAGCAAAAGCGCATTCTTTGTGATATCTCTTCTTGTAGCAAACAGAGACAGCTCAAAATTACACACAATATGTTGCAGACCAAGGCCCACAAATGTGATGTGAAATGTTTTTTCTCCCATGTTGCATTTAAGAGAAAACAGCAAATGTTCGTTTTAGGCCAAACTGGATTGAAATCAATGGAAACAGCAAAAGCGCATACTTTGTGATATCTCCTCTTGTAGCAAACAGAGATAGCTCAAAATTACACACAATGTGTTGAAGACCAAGGCACACAAATGTGATGTGACATAGTTTTTCTCCCATGTTGTATTGAAGTGAAAACAGCAAAATCTTATTTTAGGCCAAAATGCATTGAAACCAATGGAAAGAGCAAAAGCGCATACTTTGTCATATCTACTCTTGTAGCAAACACAGACAGCTCAAAATTACACACAATGTGTTGAAGACCATGGCCCACAAATGTGATGTGAAATGGTTTTTCTCCCATGTTGCATTTAAGAGAAAACAGCAAATGCTCGTTTTAAGCCAGAATACATTGAAACCAATGGAAACAGCAAAAGGGCATACTTTGTGATATCTCCTCTTGCAGCAAACACAGAAAGCTCAAATTGCAAACACTGTGTTGCAGACCAAAGCCCACAAATGTGATGTGAAATGGTTTTTCTCCCATGTTGCATTTAAGAGAAAACAGCAAATGCTCATTTTCGGCCAAAATGCATTGAAACCAATGGAAACAGCAAAAGTGCATACTTTGCCATATCTCCTCTTGTAGCAAACGCAGAGAGCTCAAAATTACACACAATGTGTTGAAGACCAAGGCCCACAAATGTGATGTGAAATAGGTTTTCTCCCATGTTGTATTGAAGAGAAAACAGCAAAAGCTTCTTTTAGGCCAAAATGCATTGAAACCAATGGAAACAGCAAAAGTGCATACTTTGTCATATCTCCTCTTGTAGAAACCACAGACAGCTCAAAATTACACACAAGTGTTGGAGACCAGGGCCCACACATGTGATGTGAAATGGTTTTTCTCCCATGTTGGGTTTAAGAGAAAACAGCAAATGTTCGTTTTAGGAATAAATGCATTGAAATCAATGGAAACTGCAAATGCGCATACTATACCATATCTCCTCTTGTAGCAAACACAGAGAGCTCAAAATTACACACAATGTGTTGAAGACCAAGGCCCACATATGTGATGTGAAATAGTTTTTCTCCCATGTTGTGTTTAAGAGAAAAGAGCAAATGGTCGTTTAAACCAAAATGCATTGAAACCAATGGAAACAGCAAAAGTAAATGCTTTGTGATATCTCCTCTTGTAGCAAACACAGACAGTTCATAATTACACACAGTGTGTTGAAGACAAAGGCCCACAAATATGATGTGAAATGGTTTTTCTCCCATGTTGTGTTTAAGAGAAAACAGCAAATGCTCTTTTTTGGCCAAAATGCATTGAAACCAATGGAAACAGAAAAACTGCATTCTTTGCGATATCTCCTCTTATAGCAAACACAGAAAGCTCACATTACAAACACTGTGTTGCAGACCAAGGCCCACAAATGTGATGTGAAATGGTTTTTCTCCCATGTTGCAATTAAAAGAAAACAGAAAATGCTCGTTTTTGGCCAAAATGCATTGAAACCAATGGAAACAGCAGAAGTAAATGTTTTGAGATATCTCCTCTTTTAGCAAACACAGACAGCTCAAATTTACACACAATGTGTTGAAGACCAAGGCCCACAGATATGATGTGAAATGGTTTTTCTCCCATGTTGCGTTTAAGAGAAATCAGCAAATGCTCGTCTTAGGATAAAATGTATCGAAATCATTAGAAAAAGCAAAAGCGCATTCTTTGTGATATCTATTCTTGTAGCAAACAGAGACAGCTCAAAATTACACACAATATGTTGCAGACCAAGGCCCACAAATGTGATGTGAAATGTTTTTTCTCCCATGTTGCATTTAAGAGAAAACAGCAAATGTTCGTTTTAGGCCAAACTGGATTGAAATCAATGGAAACAGCAAAAGCGCATACTTTGTGATATCTCCTCTTGTAGCAAACAGAGATAGCTCAAAATTACACACAATGTGTTGAAGACCAAGGCACACAAATGTGATGTGACATAGTTTTTCTCCCATGTTGTATTGAAGTGAAAACAGCAAAATCTTATTTTAGGCCAAAATGCATTGAAACCAATGGAAAGAGCAAAAGCGCATACTTTGTCATATCTACTCTTGTAGCAAACACAGACAGCTCAAAATTACACACAATGTGTTGAAGACCATGGCCCACAAATGTGATGTGAAATGGTTTTTCTCCCATGTTGCATTTAAGAGAAAACAGCAAATGCTCGTTTTAAGCCAGAATACATTGAAACCAATGGAAACAGCAAAAGGGCATACTTTGTGATATCTCCTCTTGCAGCAAACACAGAAAGCTCAAATTGCAAACACTGTGTTGCAGACCAAAGCCCACAAATGTGATGTGAAATGGTTTTTCTCCCATGTTGCATTTAAGAGAAAACAGCAAATGCTCATTTTCGGCCAAAATGCATTGAAACCAATGGAAACAGCAAAAGTGCATACTTTGTCATATCTCCTCTTGTAGAAACCACAGACAGCTCAAAATTACACACAAGTGTTGAATACCATGGCCCACAAATGTGATGTGAAATGGTTTTTCTCCCATGTTGCGTTTAAGAGAAAACAGCAAATGCTCGTTTTAAGCCAGAATACATTGAAACCAATGGAAACAGCAAAAGGGCATACTTTGTGATATCTCCTCTTGTAGCAAACAAAGACAGCTCAAAATTACACACAATGTGTTGAAGGCCAAGGCCCACAAATGTGATGTGAAATGGTTGTTGTCCCATATTGCGTTTAAGTGAAAACAGAAAATGCTCATTTTAGGCCAAACTGCATTGAAACCAATGGAAACAGCAGAAGTAAATGCTTTGTGATATCTCCTCTTGTAGCAAACACAGACAGCTCAAAATTACACACAATGTGTTGGAGACCAGGGCCCACACATGTGATGTGAAATGGTTTTTCTCCCATGTTGGGTTTAAGAGAAAACAGCAAATGTTCGTTTTAGGAATAAATGCATTGAAATCAATGGAAACTGCAAATGCGCATACTATACCATATCTCCTCTTGTAGCAAACACAGAGAGCTCAAAATTACACACAATGTGTTGAAGACCAAGGCCCACATATGTGATGTGAAATAGTTTTTCTCCCATGTTGTGTTTAAGAGAAAAGAGCAAATGGTCGTTTAAACCAAAATGCATTGAAACCAATGGAAACAGCAAAAGTAAATGCTTTGTGATATCTCCTCTTGTAGCAAACACAGACAGTTCATAATTACACACAGTGTGTTGAAGACAAAGGCCCACAAATATGATGTGAAATGGTTTTTCTCCCATGTTGTGTTTAAGAGAAAACAGCAAATGCTCTTTTTTGGCCAAAATGCATTGAAACCAATGGAAACAGAAAAACTGCATTCTTTGTGATATCTCCTCTTGTAGCAAACACAGATAGCTTAAAATTACACACAATGTGTTGAAGACCAAGGCCCACAAATGTGATGTGAAATGGTTTTTCTCCCATGTTGGGTTTAAGAGAAAACAGCAAATGCTCATTTTAGGATTAAATGCATTGAAATTAATGGAAACTGCAAAAGAGCATACTATACCATATCTCCTCTTGTAGCAAACACAGAGAGCTCAAAATTACACACAATGTGTTGAAGACCAAGGCACACAAATGTGATGTGAAATGGTTTTTCTCCCATGTTGCATTTAAGGTAAAACAGCAAATGCTCGTTTTAGGCCAAAATGCATTGAAATCAAATGAAACAGCAAAAGTGCATACTTTGCCATATCTCCTCTTGTAGCAAACACAGAGAGCTCAAAATTACACACACAATGTGTTGCAGACCAAGTCCCACAAATGTGATGTGAAATGGTTTTTCTCCCATGTTGCATTTAAGGTAAAACAGCAAATGCTCGTTTTAGGCCAAAATGCATTGAAACCAATGTAAACAGCAAAAGTGCATGCTTTGTGATATCTCCTCTTGTAGCAAACACAGAGAGCTCAAAATTACACACAATGTGTTGAAGACCAAGGCCCACAAATGTGATGTGAAATAGTTTTTCTCCCATGTTGTATTGAAGAGAAAACAGCAAAAGCTTCTTTTAGGCCAAAATGCATTGAAACCAATGGAAACAGCAAAAGTGCATACTTTGTCATATCTCCTCTTGTAGAAACCACAGACAGCTAAAAATTACACACAAGTGTTGAATACCATGGCCCACAAATGTGATGTGAAATTGTTTTTCTCCCATGTTGCGTTTAAGAGAAAACAGCAAATGCTCGTTTTAAGCCAGAATACATTGAAACCAATGGAAACAGCAAAATTGCATACTTTGTGATATCTCCTCTTGTAGCAAAACAAAGACAGCTCAAAATTTCACACAATGTGTTGAAGGCCAAGGCCCACTAATGTGATGTGAAATGGTTTTTGTCCCATGTTGCGTTTAAGTGAAAACAGAAAATGCTCATTTTAGGCCAAACTGCATTGAAACCAATGGAAACAGCAGAAGTAAATGCTTTGTGATATCTCTTCTTGTAGCAAACACAGACAGCTCAAAACTACACACAATGTGTTGGAGACCAGGGCCCACAAATGTGATGTGAAATGGTTTTTCTCCCATGTTGGGTTTAAGAGAAAACAGCAAATGTTCGTTTTAGGAATAAATGCATTGAAATCAATGGAAACTGCAAATGCGCATACTATACCATATCTCCTCTTGTATCAAACACAGAGAGCTCAAAATTACACACAATGTGTTGAAGACCAAGGCCCACATATGTGATGTGAAATAGTTTTTCTCCCATGTTGTGTTTAAGAGAAAAGAGCAAATGGTCGTTTAAACCAAAATGCATTGAAACCAATGGAAACAGCAAAAGTAAATGCTTTGTGATATCTCCTCTTGTAGCAAACACAGACAGTTCATAATTACACACAATGTGTTGAAGACAAAGGCCCACAAATATGATGTGAAATGGTTTTTCTCCCATGTTGTGTTTAAGAGAAAACAGCAAATGCTCGTTTTTGGCCAAAATGCATTGAAACCAATGGAAACAGAAAAACTGCATTCTTTGCGATATCTCCTCTTGTAGCAAACACAGATAGCTCAAAATTACACACAATGTGTTGAAGACCAAGGCCCACAAATGTGATGTGAAAAGGTTTTTCTCCCATGGTGTGTTCAAGATAAATCAGCAAATGCTCGTTTTAGGCTAAAATGCATTGAAACCAATGTAAACAGCAAAAGTGCATGCTTTGTGATATCTCCTGTTGTAGTAAACACAGAGAGCTCAAAATTACACACAATATGTTGAAGACCAAGGCCCACAAATGTGATGTGAAATGGTTTTTCTCCCATGTTGAGTTTAAGAGAAAACAGCAAATGCTCGTTTTAGGATTAAATGCATTGAAATTAATGGAAACTGCAAAAGAGCATACTTTTCCATATCTCCTCTTGTAGCAAACACAGAGTGCTCAAAATTACACACAATGTGTTGAAGACCATGGCCCACAAATGTGATGTGAAATGGTTTTTCTCCCATGTTGCGTTTAAGAGAAAACAACAAATGTTCGTTTTAGGCCAAACTGCATTGAAATCAATGGAAACACCAAATGCGCATACTTTGTGATATCTCCTCTTGTAGCAAACAGAGATAGCTCAAAATTACACACAATGTGTTGAAGACCAAGGCACACAAATGTGATGTGAATTAGTTTTTCTCCCATGTTGTATTGAAGTGAAAACAGCAAAATCTTCTTTTAGGCCAAAATGCATTGAAACCAATGGAAAGAGCAAAAGTGCATAATTTGTCATTTCTCCTCTTGTAGTAAACACAGACAGTTCAAAATTACACACAATGTGTTGAAGACCATGGCCCACAAATGTGATGTGAAATGGTTTTTCTCCCATGTTGCATTTAAGAGAAAACAGCAAATGCTCGTTTTAAGCCAGAATACATTGAAACCAATGGAAACAGCAAAAGGGCATACTTTGTGATATCTCCTCTTGTAGCAAACACAGAAAGCTCAAATTGCAAACACTGTGTTGCAGACCAAAGCCCACAAATGTGATGTGAAATGGTTTTTCTCCCATGTTGCAGTTAAGAGAAAACAGCAAATGCCCGATTTTTACCAAAATGCATTTAAACCAATGGAAACAGCAGAAGTACATTTTTTGTGACATCTCCTCTTGTAGCAAACACAGACAGCTCAAAATTACACACAATGTGTTGCAGACCAAGGCCCACAAATGTGATGTGAAATGGTTTTTCTCCCATGTTGCGTTTAAGAGAAAACAGCAAATGCTCGTTTTAGGCCAAAATGCATTGAAACCAATGGAAACAGCAAAAGTGCATACTTTGCCATATCTCCTCTTGTAGCAAACACAGATAGGTCAAAATTACACACAATGTGTTGAAGACCAAGGCCCACAAATGTGATGTGAAATTGTTTTTCTCCCATGTTGCGTTTAAGAGAAAACAGCAAATGTTCGTTTTAGGCCAAACTGCATTGAAATCAATGGAAACACCAAATGCGCATACTTTGTGATATCTCCTCTTGTAGCAAACACAGACAGCTCAAAATTACACACAATGTGTTGAGGACCAAGGCAGACAAATGTGATGTGAAATGGTTTTTCTCCCATGTTGCGTTTAAGAGAGAACAGCAAATGCTCGTTTTAGGCCAAAATGCATTGAAACCAATGGAAACAGCAAAAGTGCATGCTTTGTGATATCTCCTCTTGTAGCAAACACAGACAGCTCAAAATTACACACAATGTGTTGAAGACCAAGGCACACAAATGTGATGTGAAATAGTTTTTCTCCCATGTTGTATTGAAGTGAAAACAGCAAAATCTTCTTTTAGGCCAAAATGCATTGAAACCAATGGAAAGAGCAAAAGTGCATACTTTGTCATATCTCCTCTTGTAGCAAACACAGACAGTTCAAAATTACACACAATGTGTTGAAGACCATGGCCCACAAATGTGATGTGAAATGGTTTTTCTCCCATGTTGCATTTAAGAGAAAACAGCAAATGCTCGTTTTAAGCCAGAATACATTGAAACCAATGGAAACAGCAAAAGGGCATACTTTGTGATATCTCCTCTTGTAGCAAACACAGAAAGCTCAAATTGCAACCACTGTATTGCAGACCAAAGCCCACAAATGTGATGTGAAATGGTTTTTCTCCCATGTTGCATTAAGAGAAAACAGCAAATGCCCGATTTTTACCAAAATGCATTGAAACCAATGGAAACAGCAGAAGTACATTTTTTGTGACATCTCCTCTTGTAGCAAACACAGAGAGCTAAAAAATTACACACAATGTGTTGCAGACCAAGGCCCACAAATGTGATGTGAAATGGTTTTTCTCCCATGTTGCGTTTAAGAGAAAACAGCAAATGCTCGTTTTAAGCCAGAATACATTGAAACCAATGGAAACAGCAAAAGGGCATACTTTGTGATATCTCCTCTTGTAGCAAACAAAGACAGCTCAAAATTACACAGAATGTGTTGAAGGCCAAGGCCCACAAATGTGATGTGAAATGGTTTTTGTCCCATGTTGCGTTTAAGAGAAAACAGCAAATGCTCATTTTAGGCCAAACTGCATTGAAACCAATGGAAACAGCAGAAGTAAATGCTTTGTGATATCTCCTCTTGTAGCAAACACAGACAGCTCAAAATTACACACAATGTGTTGGAGACCAGGGCCCACAAATGTGATGTGAAATGGTTTTTCTCCCATGTTGGGTTTAAGAGAAAACAGCAAATGCTCGTTTTAGGAATAAATGCATTGAAATCAATGGAAACTGCAAATGCGCATACTATACCATATCTCCTCTTGTAGCAAACACAGACAGCTCAAAATTACACACAATGTGTTGAAGACCAAGTCCCACATATGTCATGTGAAATAGTTTTTCTCCCATGTTGTGTTTAAGAGAAAAGAGCAAATGGTCGTTTAAACCAAAATGCATTGAAACCAATGGAAACAGCAAAAGTAAATGCTTTGTGATATCTCCTCTTGTAGCAAACACAGACAGTTCATAATTACACACAATGTGTTGAAGACCAAGGCAAGAGGTCACCCATTTCAGAGCTCCCAGGCCTCTGGTAGTATTTGAAGCCAGTGGTCTCTCCTGAGTGTTTCCCCCAGCAGAGGATGGACACTCCTGGGGAGGAGGATGATGGCGATCCCCAGGCTTCTGGTCCTGGAGGAGGGCCTGGTGGTGTGCCTAGCGATCCTGGTCTGAGGAGGGCTGTGGTGCTATTAACCCAGCTCTCCTCCAGAGAGGCCAGCGGTGACCTGGTGTTTGCGGGCCCGGCAGTGTTGGAGGGAGTCTCCAAACCGGAGGTGACTGGTCCCCTGGGTGAAGTAACCCTGGGGAGCGGTGTGCTTACCAGTCCGGGCGGTGAGGAGGAGGCCCCTTGTGCTGATGGCCAGGACCAGGATGCGGGGTTGTCCAGTGGTGAATCCGTGCTGAGCCAGGGGAGCTGCAGTGAGGCGGAGGGGGAGAGTGATGAGACGGAGGACGAGTTCCTAGACCTAGGGCCAGATGAGCTGAAGCATGAGGTCCGGCGGGCTCAGGCCTGGATCTCAGCAAAAAAAAACAAAAGACATACTGCTAGGAGCTGGCAGAAGCCTATCCTTAGTATGGAAATTGAGGACCTGGGAAGAAAGGTGGAAAGGCTGAGAGGGAGAATCTCTCAGCTGCGTGAGGAGGAGAAGAAAAAGTGCTTACCAGGCTCTGATGCGGCTGCGGGAGCTCCGGTTCTTCCTACTGGTGTGGCTGTGGATGGTCCGGGCGCTGCTGGGGCCGATGGTGTGAAATTGGAGGTGGCTGGATGCCCGGAGGAAGCGGGGATGGAGATGCCCGATTCCCGTGGAGCCGGTGACGGAAGTATGAAGGACGAGGCGGCGGTCTTATTGGCCAGGAGTCCCAAGATGGCGCCCGGCGGGGAGGCGGCCGGAGGACTTTCAAAGATGGCGCCGGTGGTTGTGGAGTATGGGCAAGGGGAGGCGTCTCTCCTGGGGGCAGAGCCGGGCTTTGCTGGAGCGGGGGGCGTGGCGGTTCCCATGGTAGCGGCTGACGCCGTTGCCGGGACAACCGCTATAGCTCCCTGCGATCCGGCGGCTCAGGTCTCACCCCCGAAGGCTGCGTCGGTAGGGCCGGTGCGGACCGGCGGTGGAGGCACTGAGGTGGATCATCCCCGGGTACCTGTAGGCCCCGGCACTACTATTGGTGTAGTGGGAGGTCCTGCCGAAGAAGTGCAGCAGCTAGTCGGGCCGTCATCAGGCGGCGGCCATGTTGTTGGAGTCCAGGGCGGTGGAAAACAGTGTCTGCTGAATGTGTCTCCAGTTGGTGGCGGCGGCCATTTTGGAGAGGCCGCAATTGGGGACTCTGAAGCCCAGATGGTGGCGATTGCCATGGAGGTGGAGGCATTGGAAAGGCAGGCTGTCATTACACCTAAAGCAGTGCCACAGATGGCACAAGGACTTCCTGGACTGGATAGGTCAGCCCTTGATAAGGGCCAGCTGGCAGTGGTCGATACCATATTTGGAGGGATCAGTGTTCCTGCTAGGTCCTTGGCAGCGGTGGAAATAATAAAA
Source organism: Taudactylus pleione (assembly GCA_031769625.1). Classification (NCBI taxonomy): domain Eukaryota; kingdom Metazoa; phylum Chordata; class Amphibia; order Anura; family Myobatrachidae; genus Taudactylus; species Taudactylus pleione. The sequence goes on from JAUIMM010000105.1 coordinate 2,442,241, forward strand.
GCTGATCTGGCCAGGCAGGCAGGGGTGAGGGAGAATGTTGGTGAAGGTTCTGGTGTGGGAGTAGGTTTGGGTCCTGTGCCCGCTTTAGCATTGCCTGTAGCTGGCCCTTCGACCCTGCCTAGACCGGGTCCCTCTTCTTACGCCAATGTTGTATCGGGCAGGGCGTCGGTTGTCCCGATGATTAGAAGTGGTGGAGGGGCACCTATTAAAAGGCGTAATGTGGTGCAGCTGAAATGGGTTGGAGGCGGTGAGCCGCCGGGAAAGGCTGCCTTCCTGGACATGGTTTTTTCTCTGGGGTTCTCGCCGGGTGATTTGTTCGCTTGCATTCACCCGGTGAGAACTCCAGATTACGATGTTAGTTTCATGTCCTTGAGGGGCCTGCAAGCCTTTAGTGGTAGGTGGGAGGAGAAAAAGGGGATAGAGCCGTATTGTAGGTATAGGTCTCTGGTGGTGTCGCATCAGGACAGGGCGAAGGTGACTATCCTTGTCCGAAATGAGTCACTGCCAGAGGCAGATATTTTGTTCTGGCTCTCGCGGCATTGTGTGGTTCTTTCTCCCCACTTGGAGAAGTTTGACTACACTAAAGGTGTATGGGGTGGTGCCTACTCCGTTTTTGTCAGGTTACACCAAGTTGGCATAGAGACGAAGCACATCCCGGCAGCGGCCTTTATAGGGCATGACAGAATCCAGGTGTTCTACCCTGGGCAGCCGAAGGTCTGCCGCAAATGTGGGGATTTCCGGCACTTTTCGAATGACTGCACGGAAATTAAGTGCTCGCTGTGCAGTGGTTTGGGGCACATATCAAAAGACTGCAGGCAGGTCAGGTGCAACCTCTGTGGAAAGGTGGGTCATCCTTATAGCCGCTGCCCGTCTGCAGCCCACAACGAAGGCTTAGGGGAGACAGTTGTTGTGGGGGATAGGCAGGAAGAGGTGAGGGGTGGTGTGACTAGCGGGCAGGTGAGCGGTGAGGATGCAGGCTTTGAAACTGCAGTGGAGAGGAATGGGGAGAGACCTAGTGGCAGTGAGCCGGAAGGTGAAGGTAAAACCAAGGTCCCTGTAGCCAGTGCTCCTGGGCGTGGAATTGCACCAAGCGAGGATGCTGTTGAGAAAGATGCTCCCTTTACGGTGGTCGTGGTGGGAAAGAAAAAGAAAAAAAAGCTCAGGCATATAGGAGAGAGAATCACACTGTCTAACAGGTTCTGTTTTAATACCTCGGATGAAGAGGAGAAGGAGGAGGGGGAGGTGGTAAGGGTGGATGGCGAGGAGCTTGTCTTTGTCCCCAACAAAGCCGTGGGAAGAAAGGTTGGCAAAAAGTCATCTTTTAGAGAGGCAGCAGCAGGAGCGCAGCCTAGGGAAAGGAGGAAGAAAAGGGCAAAGGAGGGCAAGGCTCTAAGCAAGGCTGGAGGAGCGGGGAAGAGATCGGGCACTGAAAGCCCAGAGTGGGATTTAGCGGGGATGGAGCTGGGAGATAAGGCAGTGGTGGTGGATAAGCCTGCAGAGGGGCAGGGTGGGGTGTTTTCGGAGGAGGTAGAGTGTGTGGAAGAAACCCCTGAGTTGGCCCCTGACGTTTCTGATCCTTTAGTGGCTCCTAGGGAGATGCATCCTCCCGGGACTCAGTCTGAGGGTACGGCAGTACCAAAACCTCCTGATACGGACCCGGGTCCTTCCCCAGAGATTGTGGGGAGTGGTGGGCATGGTAGCCCGCAGATTGAGGCCGAGGCCTCAATAGTTTCTGTTGGTGTGAATGCGGTGGCGGGTGGTTTGGAGGAGGTTGTGTTATTGTCTGATGGGGTGCTTCCCTTTGGGATCACCTGCAAGAGAACGGGTTCCTCTGGGGAGGAATCTGTTCAACAGGCGAAGAGAAAGTAAGATGGAGTGCTACTTCTATAATCTGGAACTATGGATCCCCATCCTATACGATGTGCCACCATTAATGTGGCTTCCGTTCTTTCCGAACGAGCTCGCTATATGGCCTTTACTTTTTTCAACACAATTGATGTTGACTTTTTGTTTTTGCAGGAGACCAGAATTTGGGATCTGTCCACACTTCGCAGGGCCAAAAGCCAGTGGAGGCATGGTCCGTCCTTCTGGTCGCTTGCGGCCGAGCCGTACGGTGGGGTGGCGGTGCTTTTTACAGGCATGGTAACTGTACACAAGATTATAGAGTTACAGGTAGGTAGGTGTATGGTTTTGGATATTAGCTTAAGGAGGCATGATCTCAGGTTGATCAACGTCTATGGACCGCAGTCGGCCTGGGACAGGAAGTGCCTCTTTGGGCTGATAAAGCCATTCCTTTTTACGGCCCGGCAAGTTGTCTTTGGTGGTGACTTTAATACCATCGTAAGGCCCAAAGACAGGGGGGGTGCAAAGTCAACCCTGGGCTATGATGCTAGGTTCTTAGTTAGCATGATTAGGGAAGCTGGCCTGGTCGATGTGCATATTCGCCATAGTCCAGACCTCACGGGGTACACATACTTTTGTGGTAGTCGTAGGTCTAGGATAGATAGGTTTTTTGTTAAGGAGAGTTCGAAAACTTTGCCTCCTGAGGCAAGGGCAGTAGAATTTTCCAATCACGTTTGTTTGAGTGTCGCGTTGAATGCCTCAGAAACCCCTCAGAAAGAGCGGGGCCTTTGGCGTTTGAACTCGGAACTTCTGAAGGAGGAGAGTGTCAGCCAGTCCTTTAGGGACTTCTTTCAACTACAGGAGACACTTCTGGAGGCTGGTTGGACTAGATCTGAGTGGTGGGAAGAGTGCAAAAAAAGAACTCGGAGGTTTTTTCAGAGGCTTATAGCTCATAAAAACTTGAGGAAATGGTGTGTCTACCAGAGCTTGAGAAAGAAACTAGATTTCTTGATCTCTGAGGGTGGAGATAGTGGGGATATCTCCCGGGTGAAAGCTCAGCTGAGGGAGCTTCAGTACGATTGTCTGGCTTCCTTGGTTCTGGAGAGGGATTATGGTAAATACCACTCACCTGATCCTTACCAGAGTTGCAGGAAATCGGTCGATTTGAGGGAGGTTAGGGGCCTGTATGATGAACAGGGTACTCTCTGTGAAGACAGGGATGGTATCTTGGGAGTCATCGGGTCCTTTTACTCTGACCTTCTGTCTGAGCAGCCACTCATTAGAGAGAGGATGGAGTCTTTTCTGAGGGGGACACCGGGGCTTGTGAAGCTAGATGCCTCTTTTGACTCCTTGGGCAGCGATGTGACAACAGAAGAAGTCAAGAGAGCTATAGACGGCTTGGCTATAAAAAAATCTCCAGGACCGGATGGTTTGACATCCGAATTCTTTAAAGCTTTCAGGGACATCTTGGCTCCCCGCCTCATGGAAGTATATAATGAGTGCCTGGGTGAGGGATATCTCCCTCCCTCCATGAGGTCTTCTGCCCTCATATTGCTATCAAAAGGTAAGGACCCGTCCCGTATTGAGAACTGGCGCCCCATCGCTCTTCTTAATACGGACAGAAAGATTCTGGCAAAAATACTGTTCAATCGGCTGATGGAAATATCTGGGCTGGTGCTGTCCTCGTCTCAGCACTGCACTGTGAAGGGTCGTAGCACGTTTAGTGCTGTCCTTGGTGTCCGGGAGGCCATAGAGCGATGCCGTGCTGAGAGGTGGGGTAAGTACTTACTGGCCTTGGACCAGTCCAAGGCTTTTGACCGGGTGAATCACAAGTACTTGTGGGCTGTTCTGGAATGGTATGGTATTCCGGTGAGGGTGGTGAATTGGCTTCGTGTTCTGTACAATCAGGCCGAGAGCTTCCCACTTGTCAATGGTTGGGTGGGTCCTGCTTTCAGGGTTGACTCTGGTGTCCGTCAGGGATGCCCCCTGAGCCCCCTCTTATACGTGTTTGCGATTGATCCCTTTGTCAGGAGGATTGGTTGTAGTGCGTTGAGGGGGGTGCAGCTGGGCCCAGAGGCTCCTTTGAGAGTAGTGGCCTATGCGGATGATGTCACTGTGGTCTTGTCCTCCGTGGCAGAGGCGCTGTGCATTGAACACCTGATCTCCGACTACTCTGAAGCCTCGTGCTCCAGAGTAAACCAAGATAAATGTGAAGCTTTCTGGATGGGGGAGGAAGGCGACGAGTTTGACCTTCCGGATAGCCTTCCCCGGGCCAGTCCTCAGATCAAAATTCTAGGCATCACTTTTGATCGTGGTGATTATGCCACTCGAAATTGGGAGAGGAGGATAGAGGAAGCCAACAGGAAAGTGCAGTCCTGGCGAACTTGGCAGTTCTCTTACAGGGAAAGGGTTCACCTGTGCAAAACCTTTCTGGTTCCCATATTTCTTTATGTCAGTTACGTGTGTTTCTTGCCACGGTCTTTGTGGTCTAAAGTGTCATCCTTGTTCTTCCTCTTGTTTTGGGGGAATGGGATGAACATTGTTAAAAGAGGTATAACCTATAGACCAAGGAAAGAAGGTGAGTTTGGCATGGTCAATCCAGTAGTCTTTTTTGCCACAACTTTTATTAAGTTCAATCTTGGAAGCCTATTTGTGGAGGCTCCTCCTTGGTGGGTAGAGAGCTTTAGGGCTTGGGTGTCCCCCTTCCTTGAGCTCTGGTATGATGGGGGCCATGTGAAAACATTCAGAGGCAGGTCCGGTGCTCTTCCAATCTATGTCATTCAGTGCTTGAGAGTGACAAGGCAATGGGGAGTGGCAGTGAGTGATGTCAAAACCCTTTCTAGAAGGGAGTTGGAGAAAGGCATTTTGCGGGCTCACTTCTATGCACCGCTGACACTAAGGGACTGCCCAGGCAAGGTTTGCTCAGATGGGATCTCTTTGATTTGCTCAGAGAGAATCCCACTGAAGTATAGGGACCTTGCCTGGCTCTCCTTCCAAGGAAGACTCTATGTTAGGGGGCACATCAGGTGGCGAAGTGCCGGTGATCGTGGTTGTCCACGTGAGGAATGTCTGGGGGTGGAGGAGACCATGGACCACTTCCTGCGTGAATGTTCCTTTAACATCGAAGTTTATACAAGGGTCTCAAATGCCTTATGCATCCCGTGCCTTTCGGGGCTCAGTTACCCTGAGTGGGCTTATGGGGCATTCAAAGGTTTTGGGCGTTATGATTTGGTCACTATTTTTATAGTTAGCTTAGTGGTCAGATATCACATGTGGAGTGCACGGTGTTTAGTAACGACTAGAAGTAAAATCCTTCCCTGTGAGGTGGTGGCGCGTTTCATTCTTCACGAGGTTGGAAGTCTGATGAAAATGGACAGGAGGAGGTTGGATGCCGTTGGGTGGTCGAGGAGGTGGAGACACCTGAAACCCCCTTAGTGGGTGGCTGACAGCCTCTTCTGTTCATACTGGTGCTTCCTGTTCTTTCACTTTTTTTGGGGGTAGTTTTTTGGACTTTGTTTCTTTTTGAAGAATGGTTTTACATATGCCTAAGCAGCTCAGCTTATTTTTTCTATGCCGATATGGAGTTAGTGTTGGTGGTACGTAGCTCAGGGTCGGGGGTTAGTTTGAATATAGATAGTTTGGTGGAGGTGTTGTTGGCACTCTTTGTCTTGTCTGGGTGGTAAGAATGAGTGGCGTGAATGATGTTCTGTGTAATATAATAATGTTTAGTTATTATGATGAGGATATTATTGTGTATATTTGATATTCTGATACTTTGTATGTAGCTAACTTACTGTTTCGCAATGCAAATTTTATGAATTATTTATCCTTTCATGCGTTGCAAGTTTTTAATAAAAAGCATTGCCCACAAATATGATGTGAAATGGTTTTTCTCCCATGTTGTGTTAAAGAGACAACAGCAAATGCTCGTTTTAGGCCAAAATGCATTGAAACCAATGGAAACAGCAAAAGTAAATGCTTTGCAATATCTCCTCTTGGAGTAAACACAGACAGCTCAAAATTACACAGATGTGTTGAAGACCATGGCCCTCAAATGTGATGTGAAATGGTTTTTCTCCCATGTTGCGTTTAAGAGAAAACGGCAAATGCTCGTTTTTGGCCAAAATGCATTGAAACCAATGGAAACAGAAAAACTGTATTCTTTGCGATATCTCCTCTTGTAGCAAACACAGATAGCTCAAAATTACACACAATGTGTTGAAGACCAAGGCCCACAAATGTGATGTGAAATGGTTTTTCTCCCATGGTGTGTTCAAGATAAATCAGCAAATGCTCGTTTTAGGCTAAAATGCATTGAAACCAATGTAAACAGCAAAAGTAAATGCTTTGTGATATCTCTTCTTGTAGCAAACACAGACAGCTCAAAATTACACACAATGTGTTGGAGACCAGGGCCCACAAATGTGATGTGAAATGGTTTTTCTCCCATGTTGCGTTTAAGTGAAAACAGAAAATGCTCATTTTAGGCCAAACTGCATTGAAACCAATGGAAACAGCAGAAGTAAATGCTTTGTGATATCTCTTCTTGTAGCAAACACAGACAGCTCAAAATAACACACAATGTGTTGGAGACCAGGGCCCACAAATGTGATGTGAAATGGTTTTTCTCCCATGTTGGGTTTAAGAGAAAACAGCAAATGTTCGTTTTAGGAATAAATGCATTGAAATCAATGGAATCTGCAAATGCGCATACTATACCATATCTCCTCTTGTAGCAAACACAGAGAGCTCAAAATTACACACAATGTGTTGAAGACCAAGGCCCACATATGTGATGTGAAATAGTTTTTCTCCCATGTTGTGTTTAAGAGAAAAAAGCAAATGGTCGTTTAAACCAAAATGCATTGAAACCAATGGAAACAGCAAAAGTAAATGCTTTGTGATATCTCCTCTTGTAGCAAACACAGACAGTTCATAATTACACAGATGTGTTGAAGACAAAGGCCCACAAATATGATGTGAAATGGTTTTTCTCCCATGTTGTGTTTAAGAGAAAACAGCAAATGCTCGTTTTTGGCCAAAATGCATTGAAACCAATGGAAACAGAAAAACTGCATTCTTTGCGATATCTCCTATTGTAGTAAACACAGACAGCTCAAAATTACACACAATATGTTGAAGACCAAGGCCCACAAATGTGATGTGAAATGGTTTTTCTCCCATGTTGGGTTTAAGAGAAAACAGCAAATGCTCGTTTTAGGATTAAATGCATTGAAATTAATGGAAACTGCAAAAGAGCATACTATACCATATCTCCTCTTGTAGCAAACACAGAGAGCTCAAAATTACACACAATGTGTTGAAGACCAAGGCACACAAATGTGATGTGAAATGGTTTTTCTCCCATGTTGCATTTAAGGTAAAACAGCAAATGCTCGTTTTAGGCCAAAATGCATTGAAATCAAATGAAACAGCAAAAGTGCATACTTTGCCATATCTCCTCTTGTAGCAAACACAGAGAGCTCAAAATTACACACAATGTGTTGAAGACCATGGCCCACAAATGTGATGTGAAATGGTTTTTCTCCCATGTTGCATTTAAGAGAGAACAGCAAATGCTCGTTTTAGGCCAAAATGCATTTAAACCAATGGAAACAGCAAAAGTGCATGCTTTGTGATATCTCCTCTTGTAGCAAACACAGACAGCTCAAAATTACACACAATGTGTTGAAGACCAAGGCCCACAACTATGATGTGAAATGGTTTTTCTCCCATGTTGTGTTTAAGAGAAAACAGCAATTGCTCGTTTTAGGCCAAAATACATTGAAGCCAATGGAAACAGCAAAAGTGCATACTTTGCCATATCTCCATTTGTAGCAAACAGAGATAGCTCAAAATTACACACAATGTGTTGACCAAGGCACACAAATGTGATGTGAAATAGTTTTTCTCCCATGTTGTATTGAAGTGAAAACAGCTAAATCTTCTTTTAGGCCAAAATGCATTGAAACCAATGGAAAGAGCAAAAGTGCATAATTTGTCATTTCTCCTCTTGTAGTAAACACAGACAGTTCAAAATTACACACAATGTGTTGAAGACCATGGCCCACAAATGTGATGTGAAATGGTTTTTCTCCCATGTTGCATTTAAGAGAAAACAGCAAATGCTCGTTTTAAGCCAGAATACATTGAAACCAATGGAAACAGCAAAAGGGCATACTTTGTGATATCTCCTCTTGTAGCAAACACAGAAAGCTCAAATTGCAAACACTGTGTTGCAGACCAAAGCCCACAAATGTGATGTGAAATGGTTTTTCTCCCATGTTGCATTTAAGAGAAAACAGCAAATGCCCGATTTTTACCAAAATGCATTGAAACCAATGGAAACAGCAGAAGTACATTTTTTGTGACATCTCCTCTTGTAGCAAACACAGACAGCTCAAAATTACACACAATGTGTTGCAGACCAAGGCCCACAAATGTGATGTGAAATGGTTTTTCTCCCATGTTGCGTTTAAGAGAAAACAGCAAATGCTCGTTTTAGGCCAAAATGCCTTGAATCCAATGGAAACAGCAAAAGTGCATACTTTGCCATATCTCCTCTTGTAGCAAACGCAGAGAGCTCAAAATTACACACAATGTGCTGAAGACCAAGGCCCACAAATGTGATGTGAAATAGTTATTCTCCCATGTTGTATTGAAGAGAAAACAGCAAAAGCTTCTTTTAAGCCAAAATGCATTGAAACCAATGGAAACAGCAAAAGTGCATACTTTGTCATTTCTCCTCTTGTAGAAACCACAGACAGCTCAAAATTACACACAAGTGTTGATGACCATGGCCCACAAATGTGATGTGAAATGGTTTTTCTCCCATGTTGCGTTTAAGAGAAAACAGCAAATGCTCGTTTTAAGCCAGAATACATTGAAACCAATGGAAACAGCAAAAGGGCATACTTTGTGATATCTCCTCTTGTAGCAAACAAAGACAGCTCAAAATTACACACAATGTGTTGAAGGCCAAGGCCCACAAATGTGATGTGAAATGGTTTTTGTCCCATGTTGCGTTTAAGAGAAAACAGCAAATGCTCATTTTAGGCCAAACTGCATTGAAACCAATGGAAACAGCAGAAGTAAATGCTTTGTGATATCTCCTCTTGTAGCAAACACAGAGAGCTCAAAATTACACACAATGTGTTGAAGAGCAAGTCACACAAATGTGATGTGAAATGGTTTTTCTCCCATGTTGCATTTAATAGAATACAGCAAATGCTCGTTTTAGGCCAAACTGCATTGAGATCAATTGAAACAGCAAAACAGCATACTTTGTGATATCTCCTCTTGTATCAAACACAGACAGCTCAAAATTACACACAATGTGTTGAAGACCAAGGCCCACATATGTGATGTGAAATAGTTTTTCTCCCATGTTGTGTTTAAGAGAAAAGAGCAAATGGTCGTTTAAACCAAAATGCATTGAAACCAATGGAAACAGCAAAAGTAAATGCTTTGTGATATCTCCTCTTGTAGCAAACACAGACAGTTCATAATTACACACAATGTGTTGAAGACCAAGGCCCACAAATATGATGTGAAATGGTTCTTCTCCCATGTTGTGTTTAAGAGAAAACAGCAAATGCTCGTTTTAGGCCAAAATGCATTGAAACCAATGGAAACAGCAAAAGTAAATGCTTTGCGACATCTCCTCTTGTAGCAAACACAGACAGCTCAAAATTACACACAATGTGTTGCAGACCAAGGCCCACAAATGTGATGTGAAATGGTTTTTCTCCCATGTTGCGTTTAAGAGAAAACAGCAAATGCTCGTTTTAGGCCAAAATGCATTGAAACCAATGGAAACAGCAAAAGTGCATACTTTGCCATATCTCCTCTTGTAGCAAACACAGAGAGCTCAAAATTACACACAATGTGTTGAAGACCAAGGCCCACAAATGTGATGTGAAATAGTTATTCTCCCATGTTGTATTGAAGAGAAAACAGCAAAAGCTTCTTTTAGGCCAAAATGCATTGAAACCAATGGAAACAGCAAAAGTGCATACTTTGTCATATCTCCTCTTGTAGAAACCACAGACAGCTCAAAATTACACACAAGTGTTGATGACCATGGCCCACAAATGTGATGTGAAATGGTTTTTCTCCCATGTTGCGTTTAAGAGAAAACAGCAAATGCTCGTTTTAAGCCAGAGTACATTGAAACCAATGGAAACAGCAAAAGGGCATACTTTGTGATATCTCCTCTTGTAGCAAACAAAGACAGCTCAAAATTACACACAATGTGTTGAAGGCCAAGGCCCACAAATGTGATGTGAAATGGTTTTTGTCCCATGTTGCGTTTAAGAGAAAACAGCAAATGCTCATTTTAGGCCAAACTGCATTGAAACCAATGGAAACAGCAGAAGTAAATGCTTTGTGATATCTCCTCTTGTAGCAAACACAGAGAGCTCATAATTACACACAATGTGTTGAAGAGCAAGTCACACAAATGTGATGTGAAATGGTTTTTCTCCCATGTTGCATTTAATAGAATACAGCAAATGCTCGTTTTAGGCCAAACTGCATTGAGATCAATTGAAACAGCAAAACGGCATACTTTGTGATATCTCCTCTTGTATCAAACACAGACAGCTCAAAATTACACACAATGTGTTGAAGACCAAGGCCCACATATGTGATGTGAAATAGTTTTTCTCCCATGTTGTGTTTAAGAGAAAAGAGCAAATGGTCGTTTAAACCAAAATGCATTGAAACCAATGGAAACAGCAAAAGTAAATGCTTTGTGATATCTCCTCTTGGAGTAAACACAGACAGCTCAAAATTACACAGATGTGTTGAAGACCATGGCCCTCAAATGTGATGTGAAATGGTTTTTCTCCCATGATGTGTTTAAGAGAAAACAGCAAATGCTCGTTTTTGGCCAAAATGCACTGAAACCAATGGAAACAGAAAAACTGTATTCTTTGCGATATCTCCTCTTGTAGCAAACACAGATAGGTCAAAATTACACACAATGTGTTGAAGACCAAGGCCCACAAATGTGATGTGAAATGGTTTTTCTCCCATGTTGCGTTTAAGAGAAAACAGCAAATGTTCGTTTTAGGCCAAACTGCATTGAAATCAATGGAAACACCAAATGCGCATACTTTGTGATATCTCCTCTTGTAGCAAACACAGACAGCTCAAAATTACACACAATGTGTTGAAGACCAAGGCAGACAAATGTGATGTGAAAAGGTTTTTCTCCCATGTTGCGTTTAAGAGAGAACAGCAAATGCTCGTTTTAGGCCAAAATGCATTTAAACCAATGGAAACAGCAAAAGTGCATGCTTTGTGATATCTCCTCTTGTAGCAAACACAGACAGCTCAAAATTACACACAATGTGTTGAAGACCAAGGCACACAAATATGATGTGAAATGGTTTTTCTCCCATGTTCTGTTTAAGAGAAAACAGCAAATGCTCGTTTTAGGCCAATATGCATTGAAACCAATGGAAACAGCAAAAGTGCATACTTTGCCATATCTCCTTTTGTAGCAAACAGAGATAGCTCAAAATTACACACAATGTGTTGAAGACCAAGGCACACAAACGTGATGTGAAATAGTTTTTCTCCCATGTTGTATTGAAGTGAAAACAGCAAAATCTTCTTTTAGGCCAAAATGCATTGAAACCAATGGAAAGAGCAAAAGTGCATACTTTGTCATATCTCCTCTTGTAGCAAACACAGACAGCTCAAAATTACACACAATGTGTTGAAGACCATGGCCCACAAATGTGATGTGAAATGGTTTTTCTCCCATGTTGCATTTAAGAGAATACAGCAAATGCTCGTTTTAAGCCAGATTACATTGAAACCAATGGAAACAGCAAAAGGGCATACTTTGTGATATCTCCTCTTGTAGCAAACACAGAAAGCTCAAATAGCAACCACTGTATTGCAGACCAAAGCCCACAAATGTGATGTGAAATGGTTTTTCTCCCATGTTGCATTAAAAGAAAACAGCAAATGCCCGATTTTTACCAAAATGCATTGAAACCAATGGAAACAGCAGAAGTACATTTTTTGTGACATCTCCTCTTGTATCAAACACAGAGAGCTCAAAATTACACACAATGTGTTGAAGACCAAGGCCCACAAATGTGATGTGAAATGGTTTTTCTCCCATGTTGCATTTAAGAGAAAACAGCAAATGTTCATTTTAGGCCAAACTGCATTGAAATCAATGGAAACACCAAATGCGCATACTTTGTGATATCTCCTCTTGTAGCAAACACAGACAGCTCAAAATTACACACAATGTGTTGAGGACCAAGGCAGACAAATGTGATGTGAAATGGTTTTTCTCCCATGTTGCGTTTAAGAGGGAACAGCAAATGCTCATTTTAGGCCAAAATGCATTTAAACCAATGGAAACAGCAAAAGTGCATGCTTTGTGATATCTCCTCTTGTAGCAAACACAGACAGCTCAAAATTACACACAATGTGTTGAAGACCAAGGCCCACAAATATAATGTGAAATGGTTTTTCTCACATGTTCTGTTTAAGAGAAAACAGCAAATGCTCGTTTTAGGCCAAAATGCATTGAAACCAATGGAAACAGCAAAAGTGCATACTTTGCCATATCTCCTTTTGTAGCAAACAGAGATAGCTCAAAATTACATACAATGTGTTGAAGACCAAGGCACACAAATGTGATGTGAAATAGTTTTTCTCCCATGTTGTATTGAAGTGAAAACAGCAAAATCTTCTTTTAGGCCAAAATGCATTGAAACCAATGGAAAGAGCAAAAGTGCATACTTTGTCATATCTCCTCTTGTAGCAAACACAGACAGCTCAAAATTACACACAATGTGTTGAAGACCATGGCCCACAAATGTGATGTGAAATGGTTTTTCTCCCATGTTGCATTTAAGAGAATACAGCAAATGCTCGTTTTAAGCCAGAACACATTGAAACCAATGGAAACAGCAAAAGGGCATACTTTGTGATATCTCCTCTTGTAGCAAACACAGAAAGCTCAAATTGCAACCACTGTATTGCAGACCAAAGCCCACAAATGTGATGTGAAATGGTTTTTCTCCCATGTTGCATTAAGAGAAAACAGCAAATGCCCGATTTTTACAAAAATGCATTGAAACCAATGGAAACAGCAGAAGTACATTTTTTGTGACATCTCCTCTTGTAGCAAACACAGAGAGCTCAAAATTACACACAATGTGTTGCAGACCAAGGCCCACAAATGTGATGTGAAATGGTTTTTCTCCCATGTTGCGTTTAAGAGAAAACAGCAAATGCTCGTTTTAGGCCAAACTGCATTGAAACCAATGGAAACAGCAGAAGTAAATGCTTTGTGATATCTCCTCTTGTAGCAAACACAGACAGCTCAAAATTACACACAATGTGTTGGAGACCAGGGCCCACAAATGTGATGTGAAATGGTTTTTCTCCCATGTTGGGTTTAAGAGAAAACAGCAAATGCTCGTTTTAGGAATAAATGCATTGAAATCAATGGAAACTGCAAATGCGCATACTATACCATATCTCCTCTTGTAGCAAACACAGACAGCTCAAAATTACACACAATGTGTTGAAGACCATGGCCCACAAATGTGATGTGAAATACATTTTCTCCCATGTTGTATTGAAGAGAAAACAGCAAAAGCTTATTTATGGCCTAAATGCATTGAAACCAATGGAAACAGCAAAAGTGCATACTTTCTCATATCTCCTCTTTTAGAAACCACAGACAGCTCAAAATTACACACAAGTGTTGAAGACCATGGCCCACAAATGTGATGTGAAATGGTTTTTCTCCCATGTTGCGTTTAAGAGAAAACAGCAAATGTTCGTTTTAGGCCAAACTGCATTGAAATCAATGGAAACACCAAATGCGCATACTTTGTGATATCTCCTCTTGTAGCAAACACAGACAGCTCAAAATTACACACAATGTGTTGAAGGCCAAGGCCCACAAATGTGATGTGAAAAGGTTTTTCTCCGATGTTGCGTTTAAAAGAAAACAGAAAATGCTCGTTTTTGGCCAAAGTGCATTGAAACCAATGGAAACAGCAGAAGTAAATGTTTTGTGATATCTCCTCTTGTAGCAAACACAGACAGCTCAAATTTACACACAATGTGTTGAAGACCAAGGCCCACAGATGTGATGTGAAATGGTTTTTCTCCCATGTTGCATTTAAGAGAAATCAGCAAATGCTCATCTTAGGATAAAATGCATCGATATCATTAGCAAAAGTGCATTCTTTGTGATATCTCTTCTTGTAGCAAACAGAGACAGCTCAAAATTACACACAAAGTGTTGAAGACAAAGGCCCACAAATGTAATGTGAAATGGTTTTTCTCCCATGTTGCGTTTAAGAGAAATCAGCAAATGCTAGTTTTAGGCCAAAAAACATTGAAACCAATGGAAACAGCAAAAGAGCATTCTTTGTGATATCTCCTCTTGTAGCAAACACAGACAGCTCAAATTTACACACAATGTGTTGAAGACCAAGGCCCACAAATGTGATGTGAAATGGTTTTTGTCCCATGTTGCGTTTAAGAGAAAACAGCAAATGCTCATTTTTGGCCAAACTGCATTGAAACCAATGGAAACAGCAGAAGTAAATGCTTTGTGATATCTCCTCTTGTAGCAAACACAGACAGCTCAAAATTACACACAATGTGTTCGAGACCAGGGCCCACAAATGTGATGTGAAATGGTTTTTCTCCCATGTTGGGTTTAAGAGAAAACAGCAAATGCTCGATTTAGGAATTAATGCATTGAAATTAATGGAAACTGCAAATGCGCATACTATACCATATCTCCTCTTGTAGCAAACACAGAGAGCTCAAAATTACACACAATGTGTTGAAGACCAAGGCCCACAATTGTGATGTGAAATAGTTTTTCTCCCATGTTGTATTGAAGAGAAAACAGCAAAAGCTTTTTTAGGCCAAAATGCATTGAAACAAATGGAAACAGCAAAAGTGCATACTTTTTGATATCTCCTCTTATAGCAAACACAGACAGCTCAAAATTACACACAATGTGTTGAAGACCAAGGCCCACAAATGTGATGTGAAATGGTTTTTCTGCCATGTTGTGTTTAAGAGAAAACAGCAAATGCTCATTTTAGGCCAAACTGCATTGAGATCAATTGAAACAGAAAAACAGCAAACTTTGTGATATCTCCTCTTGTAGCAAACACAGACAGCTCAAAATTACACACAATGTGTTGAAGACCAAGGCCCACATATGTGATGTGAAATAGTTTTTCTCCCATGTTGTGTTTAAGAGAAAAGAGCAAATGCTCCTTTTAAGCCAGAATACATTGAAACCAATGGAAACAGCAAAAGCGCATTCTTTGTGATATCTCCTCTTGTAGCAAACACAGACAGCTCAAAATTACACACAATGTGTTGAAGGCCAAGGCCCACAAATGTGATTTGAAATGGTTTTTCTCCCATGTTGCGTTTAAGAGAAAACAGCAAATGCTCGTTTTAGGCCAAAATGCATTGAAATCAATGGAAACAGCAAAAGCGCATACTTTGTGATATCTCCTCTTGTAGCAAACACAGAAAGATCAAATTACACACAACGTGTTGAAGACCAAGGCCCACAAATGTAATGTGAAATCTTTTTTCTCCTATGTTGCACTTAAGGTAAAACAGCAAATGCTCGTTTGAGGCCAAAATGCATTGAAACTAATGTAAACAGCAAAAATCCATGCTTTGTGATATCTCCTCTTGAAGCAAACACAGACAGCTCAAAATTACACACAATGTGTTGAAGACAAAGGCCCACAAATATGATGTGAAATAGTTTTTCTCCCATGTTGTGTTTAAGAGAAAACAGCAAATGCTCGTTTTAGGCCAAAATGCATTGAAACCAATGGAAACAGCAAAAGTGCATACTTTGCCATATCTCCTTTTGTAGCAAACAGAGCTCAAAATTACACACAATGTGTTGAAGACCAAGGCCCACAAATGTGATGTGAAATAGTTTTTCTCCCATGTTGTATTGAAGAGAAAACAGCAAAATCTTCTTTTCGGCCAAAATGCATTGAAACCAATGGAAAGAGCAAAAACGCATACTTTGTCATATCTCCTCTTGTAGCAAACACAGACAGCTCAAAATTACACAAAATGTGTTGAAGACCATGGCCCACAAATGTGATGTGAAAAGTTTTTTCTCCCATGTTGCGTTTAAGAGAAAACAGCAAATGCTCGTTTTAAGCCAGAATACATTGAAACCAATGGAAACATCAAAAGGGCATACTTTGTGATATTCCCTCTTGTAGCAAACACAGAAAGCTCAAATTGAAAACACTGTGTTGCAGACCAAGGCCCACAAATGTGATGTGAAATGGTTTTTCTCCCATGTTGCATTTAAGAGAAAACAGCAAATGCCCGATTTTTACCAAAATGCATTGAAACCAATGGAAACAGCAGAAGTAATTTTTTTGTGATATCTCCTCTTGTAGCAAACACAGACAGCTCAAACTTACACACAATGTGTTGCAGACCAAGGCCCACAAATGTGATGTGAAATGGTTTTTCTCCCATGTTGCATTTAAGAGAAAACAGCAAATGCTCATTTTCGGCCAAAATGCATTGAAACCAATGGAAACAGCAAAAGTGCATACTTTGCCATATCTCCTCTTGTAGCAAACACAAAAGCTCAAAATTACACACAATGTGTTGAAGACCAAGGCCCACAAATGTGATGTGAAATAGGTATTCTCCCATGTTGTATTGAAGAGAAACCAGCAAAAGCTTCTTTTAGGCCAAAATGCATTGAAACCAATGGAAACAGCAAAAGCGCATACTTTGTCATATCTCCTCTTGTAGAAACCACAGACAGCTCAAAATTACACACAAGTGTTGAAGACCATGGCCCACAAATGTGATGTGAAATGGTTTTTCTCCCATGTTGCGTTTAAGAGAAAACAGCAAATGTTCGTTTTAGGCCAAACTGCATTGAAATCAATGGAAACACCAAATGCGCATACTTTGTGATATCTCCTCTTGTAGCAAACACAGACAGCTCAAAATTACACACAATGTGTTGAAGGCCAAGGCCCACAAATGTGATGTGAAAAGGTTTTTCTCCGATGTTGCGTTTAAAAGAAAACAGAAAATGCTCGTTTTTGGCCAAAGTGCATTGAAACCAATGGAAACAGCAGAAGTAAATGTTTTGTGATATCTCCTCTTGTAGCAAACACAGACAGCTCAAATTTACACACAATGTGTTGAAGACCAAGGCCCACAGATGTGATGTGAAATGGTTTTTCTCCCATGTTGCATTTAAGAGAAATCAGCAAATGCTCATCTTAGGATAAAATGCATCGATATCATTAGCAAAAGTGCATTCTTTGTGATATCTCTTCTTGTAGCAAACAGAGACAGCTCAAAATTACACACAAAGTGTTGAAGACAAAGGCCCACAAATGTGATGTGAAATGGTTTTTCTCCCATGTTGCGTTTAAGAGAAATCAGCAAATGCTAGTTTTAGGCCAAAAAACATTGAAACCAATGGAAACAGCAAAAGAGCATTCTTTGTGATATCTCCTCTTGTAGCAAACAGAGATAGCTCAAAATTACACACAATGTGTTGAAGACCAAGGCACACAAATGTGATGTGAAATAGTTTTTCTCCCATGTTGTATTGAAGTGAAAACAGCAAAATCTTCTTTTAGGCCAAAATGCATTGAAACCAATGGAAAGAGCAAAAGCGCATACTTTGTCATATCTCCTATTGTAGCAAATGCAGACAGCTCAAAATTACACACATTGTGTTGAAGACCAAGGCCCACAAATGTGATGTGAAATGGTTTTCCTCCCATGTTGCATTTAAGAGAAAACAGCAAATGCTCGTTTTAAGCCAGAATACATTGAAACCAATGGAAACAGCAAAAGTGCATACTTTGTGATATCTCCTCTTGTAGCAAACACAGAAAGCTCAAATTGCAAACACTGTGTTGCAAACCAAAGCCCACAAATGTGATGTGAAATGGTTTTTCTCCCATGTTGCATTTAAGAGAAAACAGCAAATGCCCGATTTTTACCAAAATGCATTGAAACCAATGGAAACAGCAGAAGTACATTTTTTGTGACATCTCCTCTTGTAGCAAACACAGACAGCTCAAAATTACACACAATGTGTTGCAGACCAAGGCCCACAAATGTGATGTGAAATGGTTTTTCTCCCATGTTGCGTTTAAGAGAAAACAGCAAATGCTCGATTTAGGCCAAAATGCATTGAAACCAATGGAAACAGCAAAAGTACATACTTTGCCATATCTCCTCTTGTAGCAAACACAGAGAGCTCAAAATTACACACAATCTGTTGAAGACCAAGGCCCACAAATGTGATGTGAAATAGTTTTTCTCCCATGTTGTATAGAAGAGAAAACAGCAAAAGCTTCTTTTGGGCCAAAATGCATTGAAACCAATGGAAACAGCAAAAGTGCATACTTTGTCATATCTCCTCTTGTAGAAACCACAGACAGCTCAAAAGTACACACAAGTGTTGAAGACCATGGCCCACAAATGTGATGTGAAATGGTTTTTCTCCCATGTTGCGTTTAAGAGAAAACAGCAAATTCTCGTTTTAAGCCAGAATACATTGAAACCAATGGAAACAGCAAAAGGGCATACTTTGTGATATCTCCTCTTGTAGCAAACAAAGACAGCTCAAAATTACACGCAATGTGTTGAAGGCCAAGGCCCACAAATGTGATGTGAAATGGTTTTTGTCCCATGTTGCGTTTAAGAGAAAACAGCAAATGCTCATTTTTGGCCAAACTGCATTGAAACCAATGGAAACAGCAGAAGTAAATGCTTTGTGATATCTCCTCTTGTAGCAAACACAGACAGCTCAAAATTACACACAATGTGTTCGAGACCAGGGCCCACAAATGTGATGTGAAATGGTTTTTCTCCCATGTTGGGTTTAAGAGAAAACAGCAAATGCTCGATTTAGGAATTAATGCATTGAAATTAATGGAAACTGCAAATGCGCATACTATACCATATCTCCTCTTGTAGCAAACACAGAGAGCTCAAAATTACACACAATGTGTTGAAGACCAAGGCCCACAATTGTGATGTGAAATAGTTTTTCTCCCATGTTGTATTGAAGAGAAAACAGCAAAAGCTTTTTTAGGCCAAAATGCATTGAAACAAATGGAAACAGCAAAAGTGCATACTTTTTGATATCTCCTCTTATAGCAAACACAGACAGCTCAAAATTACACACAATGTGTTGAAGACCAAGGCCCACAAATGTGATGTGAAATGGTTTTTCTGCCATGTTGTGTTTAAGAGAAAACAGCAAATGCTCATTTTAGGCCAAACTGCATTGAGATCAATTGAAACAGAAAAACAGCAAACTTTGTGATATCTCCTCTTGTAGCAAACACAGACAGCTCAAAATTACACACAATGTGTTGAAGACCAAGGCCCACATATGTGATGTGAAATAGTTTTTCTCCCATGTTGTGTTTAAGAGAAAAGAGCAAATGCTCCTTTTAAGCCAGAATACATTGAAACCAATGGAAACAGCAAAAGCGCATTCTTTGTGATATCTCCTCTTGTAGCAAACACAGACAGCTCAAAATTACACACAATGTGTTGAAGGCCAAGGCCCACAAATGTGATTTGAAATGGTTTTTCTCCCATGTTGCGTTTAAGAGAAAACAGCAAATGCTCGTTTTAGGCCAAAATGCATTGAAATCAATGGAAACAGCAAAAGCGCATACTTTGTGATATCTCCTCTTGTAGCAAACACAGAAAGATCAAATTACACACAACGTGTTGAAGACCAAGGCCCACAAATGTAATGTGAAATCTTTTTTCTCCTATGTTGCACTTAAGGTAAAACAGCAAATGCTCGTTTGAGGCCAAAATGCATTGAAACTAATGTAAACAGCAAAAGTCCATGCTTTGTGATATCTCCTCTTGAAGCAAACACAGACAGCTCAAAATTACACACAATGTGTTGAAGACAAAGGCCCACAAATATGATGTGAAATAGTTTTTCTCCCATGTTGTGTTTAAGAGAAAACAGCAAATGCTCGTTTTAGGCCAAAATGCATTGAAACCAATGGAAACAGCAAAAGTGCATACTTTGCCATATCTCCTTTTGTAGCAAACAGAGCTCAAAATTACACACAATGTGTTGAAGACCAAGGCCCACAAATGTAATGTGAAATAGTTTTTCTCCCATGTTGTATTGAAGAGAAAACAGCAAAATCTTCTTTTCGGCCAAAATGCATTGAAACCAATGGAAAGAGCAAAAACGCATACTTTGTCATATCTCCTCTTGTAGCAAACACAGACAGCTCAAAATTACACAAAATGTGTTGAAGACCATGGCCCACAAATGTGATGTGAAAAGTTTTTTCTCCCATGTTGCGTTTAAGAGAAAACAGCAAATGCTCGTTTTAAGCCAGAATACATTGAAACCAATGGAAACATCAAAAGGGCATACTTTGTGATATTCCCTCTTGTAGCAAACACAGAAAGCTCAAATTGAAAACACTGTGTTGCAGACCAAGGCCCACAAATGTGATGTGAAATGGTTTTTCTCCCATGTTGCATTTAAGAGAAAACAGCAAATGCCCGATTTTTACCAAAATGCATTGAAACCAATGGAAACAGCAGAAGTAATTTTTTTGTGATATCTCCTCTTGTAGCAAACACAGACAGCTCAAACTTACACACAATGTGTTGCAGACCAAGGCCCACAAATGTGATGTGAAATGGTTTTTCTCCCATGTTGCATTTAAGAGAAAACAGCAAATGCTCATTTTCGGCCAAAATGCATTGAAACCAATGGAAACAGCAAAAGTGCATACTTTGCCATATCTCCTCTTGTAGCAAACACAAAAGCTCAAAATTACACACAATGTGTTGAAGACCAAGGCCCACAAATGTGATGTGAAATAGGTATTCTCCCATGTTGTATTGAAGAGAAACCAGCAAAAGCTTCTTTTAGGCCAAAATGCATTGAAACCAATGGAAACAGCAAAAGCGCATACTTTGTCATATCTCCTCTTGTAGAAACCACAGACAGCTCAAAATTACACACAAGTGTTGAAGACCATGGCCCACAAATGTGATGTGAAATGATTTTTCTCCCATGTTGGGTTTAAGAGAAAACAGCAAATGCTTGTTTTAGGAATAAATGCATTGAAATTAATGGAAACTGCAAAAGAGCATACTGTACCATATATCCTCTTGTAGCAAACACAGAGAGCTCAAAATTACACACAATGTGTTGAAGATCAAGGCACACAAATGTGATGTGAAATGGTTTTTCTCCTATGTTGTATTGAAGAGAAAACATCAAAAGCTTCTTTTAGGCCAAAATGCATTGAAACCAATGGAAAAAGCAAAAGCGCATACTTTGTCATATCTCCTCTTGTAGCAAACACAGACAGCTCAAAATTACACACAATGTGTTGAAGACCAAGGCCCACAAATTTGATGTGAAATAGTTTTTCTCCTATGTTGTATTGAAGAGAAAACAGCAAAAGCTTCTTTTAGGCCAAAATGCATTTTAACCAATGGTAACAGAAAAACTGCATTCTTTGCGATATCTCCTCTTGTAGCAAACACTGATAGCTCAAAATTACACACAATGTGTTGAAGACCAAGGCCCACAAATGTGATGTGAAATGGTTTTTCTCCCATGGTGTGTTCAAGATAAATCAGCAAATGGTCGTTTTAGGCTAAAATGCTTTGAAACCAATGGAAACAGCAGAAGTAAATGCTTTGTGATATCTCCTCTTGTAGCAAGCACAGACAGCTCAAAATTACACACAATGTGTTGGAGACCAGGGCCCACAAATGTGATGTGAAATGGTTTTTCTCCCATGTTGGGTTTAAGAGAAAAGAGCAAATGCTCGTTTTAGGAATAAATGCATTGAAATCAATGGAAACTGCAAATGCGCATACTTTGCCATATCTCCTCTTGTAGCAAACACAGAGAGCTCAAAATTACACACAATGTGTTGAAGACCAAGGCACACAAATGTGATGTGAAATGGTTTTTCTCCCATATTGCATTTAAGAGAAAACAGCAAATGCTCGTTTTAGGCCAAACTGCATTGAGATCAATTGAAACAGCAAAACAGCAATCTTTGTGATATCTCCTCTTGTAGCAAACACAGACAGCTCAAAATTACACACAATGTGTTGAAGACCAAGGCCCACAAATATGATGTGAAATGGTTTTTCTCCCATGTTGTGTTTAAGAGAAAACAGCAAATGCTCGTTTTAGGCCAAAATGCATTGAAACCAATGGAAACAGCAAAAGTGCATACTTTGCCATATCTCCTCTTGTAGCAGAGATAGCTCAAAATTACACACAATGTGTAGTAGACCAAGGCCCACAAATGTGATGTGAAATGGTTTTTCTCCCATGTTGCATTTAAGTGAAAACAGCAAATGCTCGTTTTAAGCTAAAATGCATTGAAATCAAATGAAACAGCAAAAATACATACTTTGCCATATCTCCTCTTGTAGCAAACACAGAAAGCTCAAAATTACACACAATGTGTTGAAGACCAAGACCCACAAATGTGATGTGAAATAGTTTTTCTCCCATGTTGTATTGAAAAGAAAACAGCAAAAGCTTCTTTTGGGCCAAAATGCATTGAAACCAATGGAAACAGCAAAAGCGCTTACTTTGTCATATCTCCTCTTGTAGAAACCACAGACAGCTCAAAATTACACACAAGTGTTGAAGACCATGGCCCACAAATGTGATGTGAAATAGTTTTTCTCCCATGTTGTATAGAAGAGAAAACAGCAAAAGCTTCTTTTGGGCCAAAATGCATTGAAACCAATGGAAACAGCAAAAGTGCATACTTTGTCATATCTCCTCTTGTAGAAACCACAGACAGCTCAAAAGTACACACAAGTGTTGAAGACCATGGCCCACAAATGTGATGTGAAATGGTTTTTCTCCCATGTTGCGTTTAAGAGAAAACAGCAAATTCTCGTTTTAAGCCAGAATACATTGAAACCAATGGAAACAGCAAAAGGGCATACTTTGTGATATCTCCTCTTGTAGCAAACAAAGACAGCTCAAAATTACACGCAATGTGTTGAAGGCCAAGGCCCACAAATGTGATGTGAAATGGTTTTTGTCCCATGTTGCGTTTAAGAGAAAACAGCAAATGCTCATTTTTGGCCAAACTGCATTGAAACCAATGGAAACAGCAGAAGTAAATGCTTTGTGATATCTCCTCTTGTAGCAAACACAGACAGCTCAAAATTACACACAATGTGTTCGAGACCAGGGCCCACAAATGTGATGTGAAATGGTTTTTCTCCCATGTTGGGTTTAAGAGAAAACAGCAAATGCTCGATTTAGGAATTAATGCATTGAAATTAATGGAAACTGCAAATGCGCATACTATACCATATCTCCTCTTGTAGCAAACACAGAGAGCTCAAAATTACACACAATGTGTTGAAGACCAAGGCCCACAATTGTGATGTGAAATAGTTTTTCTCCCATGTTGTATTGAAGAGAAAACAGCAAAAGCTTTTTTAGGCCAAAATGCATTGAAACAAATGGAAACAGCAAAAGTGCATACTTTTTGATATCTCCTCTTATAGCAAACACAGACAGCTCAAAATTACACACAATGTGTTGAAGACCAAGGCCCACAAATGTGATGTGAAATGGTTTTTCTGCCATGTTGTGTTTAAGAGAAAACAGCAAATGCTCATTTTAGGCCAAACTGCATTGAGATCAATTGAAACAGAAAAACAGCAAACTTTGTGATATCTCCTCTTGTAGCAAACACAGACAGCTCAAAATTACACACAATGTGTTGAAGACCAAGGCCCACATATGTGATGTGAAATAGTTTTTCTCCCATGTTGTGTTTAAGAGAAAAGAGCAAATGCTCCTTTTAAGCCAGAATACATTGAAACCAATGGAAACAGCAAAAGCGCATTCTTTGTGATATCTCCTCTTGTAGCAAACATAGACAGCTCAAAATTACACACAATGTGTTGAAGGCCAAGGCCCACAAATGTGATTTGAAATGGTTTTTCTCCCATGTTGCGTTTAAGAGAAAACAGCAAATGCTCGTTTTAGGCCAAAATGCATTGAAATCAATGGAAACAGCAAAAGCGCATACTTTGTGATATCTCCTCTTGTAGCAAACACAGAAAGATCAAATTACACACAACGTGTTGAAGACCAAGGCCCACAAATGTAATGTGAAATCTTTTTTCTCCTATGTTGCACTTAAGGTAAAACAGCAAATGCTCGTTTGAGGCCAAAATGCATTGAAACTAATGTAAACAGCAAAAGTCCATGCTTTGTGATATCTCCTCTTGAAGCAAACACAGACAGCTCAAAATTACACACAATGTGTTGAAGACAAAGGCCCACAAATATGATGTGAAATAGTTTTTCTCCCATGTTGTGTTTAAGAGAAAACAGCAAATGCTCGTTTTAGGCCAAAATGCATTGAAACCAATGGAAACAGCAAAAGTGCATACTTTGCCATATCTCCTTTTGTAGCAAACAGAGCTCAAAATTACACACAATGTGTTGAAGACCAAGGCCCACAAATGTAATGTGAAATAGTTTTTCTCCCATGTTGTATTGAAGAGAAAACAGCAAAATCTTCTTTTCGGCCAAAATGCATTGAAACCAATGGAAAGAGCAAAAACGCATACTTTGTCATATCTCCTCTTGTAGCAAACACAGACAGCTCAAAATTACACAAAATGTGTTGAAGACCATGGCCCACAAATGTGATGTGAAAAGTTTTTTCTCCCATGTTGCGTTTAAGAGAAAACAGCAAATGCTCGTTTTAAGCCAGAATACATTGAAACCAATGGAAACATCAAAAGGGCATACTTTGTGATATTCCCTCTTGTAGCAAACACAGAAAGCTCAAATTGAAAACACTGTGTTGCAGACCAAGGCCCACAAATGTGATGTGAAATGGTTTTTCTCCCATGTTGCATTTAAGAGAAAACAGCAAATGCCCGATTTTTACCAAAATGCATTGAAACCAATGGAAACAGCAGAAGTAATTTTTTTGTGATATCTCCTCTTGTAGCAAACACAGACAGCTCAAACTTACACACAATGTGTTGCAGACCAAGGCCCACAAATGTGATGTGAAATGGTTTTTCTCCCATGTTGCATTTAAGAGAAAACAGCAAATGCTCATTTTCGGCCAAAATGCATTGAAACCAATGGAAACAGCAAAAGTGCATACTTTGCCATATCTCCTCTTGTAGCAAACACAAAAGCTCAAAATTACACACAATGTGTTGAAGACCAAGGCCCACAAATGTGATGTGAAATAGGTATTCTCCCATGTTGTATTGAAGAGAAACCAGCAAAAGCTTCTTTTAGGCCAAAATGCATTGAAACCAATGGAAACAGCAAAAGCGCATACTTTGTCATATCTCCTCTTGTAGAAACCACAGACAGCTCAAAATTACACACAAGTGTTGAAGACCATGGCCCACAAATGTGATGTGAAATGATTTTTCTCCCATGTTGGGTTTAAGAGAAAACAGCAAATGCTTGTTTTAGGAATAAATGCATTGAAATTAATGGAAACTGCAAAAGAGCATACTGTACCATATATCCTCTTGTAGCAAACACAGAGAGCTCAAAATTACACACAATGTGTTGAAGATCAAGGCACACAAATGTGATGTGAAATGGTTTTTCTCCTATGTTGTATTGAAGAGAAAACATCAAAAGCTTCTTTTAGGCCAAAATGCATTGAAACCAATGGAAAAAGCAAAAGCGCATACTTTGTCATATCTCCTCTTGTAGCAAACACAGACAGCTCAAAATTACACACAATGTGTTGAAGACCAAGGCCCACAAATTTGATGTGAAATAGTTTTTCTCCTATGTTGTATTGAAGAGAAAACAGCAAAAGCTTCTTTTAGGCCAAAATGCATTTTAACCAATGGTAACAGAAAAACTGCATTCTTTGCGATATCTCCTCTTGTAGCAAACACTGATAGCTCAAAATTACACACAATGTGTTGAAGACCAAGGCCCACAAATGTGATGTGAAATGGTTTTTCTCCCATGGTGTGTTCAAGATAAATCAGCAAATGGTCGTTTTAGGCTAAAATGCTTTGAAACCAATGGAAACAGCAGAAGTAAATGCTTTGTGATATCTCCTCTTGTAGCAAGCACAGACAGCTCAAAATTACACACAATGTGTTGGAGACCAGGGCCCACAAATGTGATGTGAAATGGTTTTTCTCCCATGTTGGGTTTAAGAGAAAAGAGCAAATGCTCGTTTTAGGAATAAATGCATTGAAATCAATGGAAACTGCAAATGCGCATACTTTGCCATATCTCCTCTTGTAGCAAACACAGAGAGCTCAAAATTACACACAATGTGTTGAAGACCAAGGCACACAAATGTGATGTGAAATGGTTTTTCTCCCATATTGCATTTAAGAGAAAACAGCAAATGCTCGTTTTAGGCCAAACTGCATTGAGATCAATTGAAACAGCAAAACAGCAATCTTTGTGATATCTCCTCTTGTAGCAAACACAGACAGCTCAAAATTACACACAATGTGTTGAAGACCAAGGCCCACAAATATGATGTGAAATGGTTTTTCTCCCATGTTGTGTTTAAGAGAAAACAGCAAATGCTCGTTTTAGGCCAAAATGCATTGAAACCAATGGAAACAGCAAAAGTGCATACTTTGCCATATCTCCTCTTGTAGCAGAGATAGCTCAAAATTACACACAATGTGTAGTAGACCAAGGCCCACAAATGTGATGTGAAATGGTTTTTCTCCCATGTTGCATTTAAGTGAAAACAGCAAATGCTCGTTTTAAGCTAAAATGCATTGAAATCAAATGAAACAGCAAAAATACATACTTTGCCATATCTCCTCTTGTAGCAAACACAGAAAGCTCAAAATTACACACAATGTGTTGAAGACCAAGACCCACAAATGTGATGTGAAATAGTTTTTCTCCCATGTTGTATTGAAAAGAAAACAGCAAAAGCTTCTTTTGGGCCAAAATGCATTGAAACCAATGGAAACAGCAAAAGCGCTTACTTTGTCATATCTCCTCTTGTAGAAACCACAGACAGCTCAAAATTACACACAAGTGTTGAAGACCATGGCCCACAAATGTGATGTGAAATAGTTTTTCTCCCATGTTGTATAGAAGAGAAAACAGCAAAAGCTTCTTTTGGGCCAAAATGCATTGAAACCAATGGAAACAGCAAAAGTGCATACTTTGTCATATCTCCTCTTGTAGAAACCACAGACAGCTCAAAAGTACACACAAGTGTTGAAGACCATGGCCCACAAATGTGATGTGAAATGGTTTTTCTCCCATGTTGCGTTTAAGAGAAAACAGCAAATTCTCGTTTTAAGCCAGAATACATTGAAACCAATGGAAACAGCAAAAGGGCATACTTTGTGATATCTCCTCTTGTAGCAAACAAAGACAGCTCAAAATTACACGCAATGTGTTGAAGGCCAAGGCCCACAAATGTGATGTGAAATGGTTTTTGTCCCATGTTGCGTTTAAGAGAAAACAGCAAATGCTCATTTTTGGCCAAACTGCATTGAAACCAATGGAAACAGCAGAAGTAAATGCTTTGTGATATCTCCTCTTGTAGCAAACACAGACAGCTCAAAATTACACACAATGTGTTCGAGACCAGGGCCCACAAATGTGATGTGAAATGGTTTTTCTCCCATGTTGGGTTTAAGAGAAAACAGCAAATGCTCGATTTAGGAATTAATGCATTGAAATTAATGGAAACTGCAAATGCGCATACTATACCATATCTCCTCTTGTAGCAAACACAGAGAGCTCAAAATTACACACAATGTGTTGAAGACCAAGGCCCACAATTGTGATGTGAAATAGTTTTTCTCCCATGTTGTATTGAAGAGAAAACAGCAAAAGCTTTTTTAGGCCAAAATGCATTGAAACAAATGGAAACAGCAAAAGTGCATACTTTTTGATATCTCCTCTTATAGCAAACACAGACAGCTCAAAATTACACACAATGTGTTGAAGACCAAGGCCCACAAATGTGATGTGAAATGGTTTTTCTGCCATGTTGTGTTTAAGAGAAAACAGCAAATGCTCATTTTAGGCCAAACTGCATTGAGATCAATTGAAACAGAAAAACAGCAAACTTTGTGATATCTCCTCTTGTAGCAAACACAGACAGCTCAAAATTACACACAATGTGTTGAAGACCAAGGCCCACATATGTGATGTGAAATAGTTTTTCTCCCATGTTGTGTTTAAGAGAAAAGAGCAAATGCTCCTTTTAAGCCAGAATACATTGAAACCAATGGAAACAGCAAAAGCGCATTCTTTGTGATATCTCCTCTTGTAGCAAACATAGACAGCTCAAAATTACACACAATGTGTTGAAGGCCAAGGCCCACAAATGTGATTTGAAATGGTTTTTCTCCCATGTTGCGTTTAAGAGAAAACAGCAAATGCTCGTTTTAGGCCAAAATGCATTGAAATCAATGGAAACAGCAAAAGCGCATACTTTGTGATATCTCCTCTTGTAGCAAACACAGAAAGATCAAATTACACACAACGTGTTGAAGACCAAGGCCCACAAATGTAATGTGAAATCTTTTTTCTCCTATGTTGCACTTAAGGTAAAACAGCAAATGCTCGTTTGAGGCCAAAATGCATTGAAACTAATGTAAACAGCAAAAGTCCATGCTTTGTGATATCTCCTCTTGAAGCAAACACAGACAGCTCAAAATTACACACAATGTGTTGAAGACAAAGGCCCACAAATATGATGTGAAATAGTTTTTCTCCCATGTTGTGTTTAAGAGAAAACAGCAAATGCTCGTTTTAGGCCAAAATGCATTGAAACCAATGGAAACAGCAAAAGTGCATACTTTGCCATATCTCCTTTTGTAGCAAACAGAGCTCAAAATTACACACAATGTGTTGAAGACCAAGGCCCACAAATGTAATGTGAAATAGTTTTTCTCCCATGTTGTATTGAAGAGAAAACAGCAAAATCTTCTTTTCGGCCAAAATGCATTGAAACCAATGGAAAGAGCAAAAACGCATACTTTGTCATATCTCCTCTTGTAGCAAACACAGACAGCTCAAAATTACACAAAATGTGTTGAAGACCATGGCCCACAAATGTGATGTGAAAAGTTTTTTCTCCCATGTTGCGTTTAAGAGAAAACAGCAAATGCTCGTTTTAAGCCAGAATACATTGAAACCAATGGAAACAGCAAAAGGGCATACTTTGTGATATTCCCTCTTGTAGCAAACACAGAAAGCTCAAATTGAAAACACTGTGTTGCAGACCAAGGCCCACAAATGTGATGTGAAATGGTTTTTCTCCCATGTTGCATTTAAGAGAAAACAGCAAATGCCCGATTTTTACCAAAATGCATTGAAACCAATGGAAACAGCAGAAGTAATTTTTTTGTGATATCTCCTCTTGTAGCAAACACAGACAGCTCAAACTTACACACAATGTGTTGCAGACCAAGGCCCACAAATGTGATGTGAAATGGTTTTTCTCCCATGTTGCATTTAAGAGAAAACAGCAAATGCTCATTTTCGGCCAAAATGCATTGAAACCAATGGAAACAGCAAAAGTGCATACTTTGCCATATCTCCTCTTGTAGCAAACACAAAAGCTCAAAATTACACACAATGTGTTGAAGACCAAGGCCCACAAATGTGATGTGAAATAGGTATTCTCCCATGTTGTATTGAAGAGAAACCAGCAAAAGCTTCTTTTAGGCCAAAATGCATTGAAACCAATGGAAACAGCAAAAGCGCATACTTTGTCATATCTCCTCTTGTAGAAACCACAGACAGCTCAAAATTACACACAAGTGTTGAAGACCATGGCCCACAAATGTGATGTGAAATGATTTTTCTCCCATGTTGGGTTTAAGAGAAAACAGCAAATGCTTGTTTTAGGAATAAATGCATTGAAATTAATGGAAACTGCAAAAGAGCATACTGTACCATATATCCTCTTGTAGCAAACACAGAGAGCTCAAAATTACACACAATGTGTTGAAGATCAAGGCACACAAATGTGATGTGAAATGGTTTTTCTCCTATGTTGTATTGAAGAGAAAACATCAAAAGCTTCTTTTAGGCCAAAATGCATTGAAACCAATGGCAAAAGCGCATACTTTGTCATATCTCCTCTTGTAGCAAACACAGACAGCTCAAAATTACACACAATGTGTTGAAGACCAAGGCCCACAAATTTGATGTGAAATAGTTTTTCTCCTATGTTGTATTGAAGAGAAAACAGCAAAAGCTTCTTTTAGGCCAAAATGCATTTTAACCAATGGTAACAGAAAAACTGCATTCTTTGCGATATCTCCTCTTGTAGCAAACACTGATAGCTCAAAATTACACACAATGTGTTGAAGACCAAGGCCCACAAATGTGATGTGAAATGGTTTTTCTCCCATGGTGTGTTCAAGATAAATCAGCAAATGGTCGTTTTAGGCTAAAATGCTTTGAAACCAATGGAAACAGCAGAAGTAAATGCTTTGTGATATCTCCTCTTGTAGCAAGCACAGACAGCTCAAAATTACACACAATGTGTTGGAGACCAGGGCCCACAAATGTGATGTGAAATGGTTTTTCTCCCATGTTGGGTTTAAGAGAAAAGAGCAAATGCTCGTTTTAGGAATAAATGCATTGAAATCAATGGAAACTGCAAATGCGCATACTTTGCCATATCTCCTCTTGTAGCAAACACAGAGAGCTCAAAATTACACACAATGTGTTGAAGACCAAGGCACACAAATGTGATGTGAAATGGTTTTTCTCCCATATTGCATTTAAGAGAAAACAGCAAATGCTCGTTTTAGGCCAAACTGCATTGAGATCAATTGAAACAGCAAAACAGCAATCTTTGTGATATCTCCTCTTGTAGCAAACACAGACAGCTCAAAATTACACACAATGTGTTGAAGACCAAGGCCCACAAATATGATGTGAAATGGTTTTTCTCCCATGTTGTGTTTAAGAGAAAACAGCAAATGCTCGTTTTAGGCCAAAATGCATTGAAACCAATGGAAACAGCAAAAGTGCATACTTTGCCATATCTCCTCTTGTAGCAGAGATAGCTCAAAATTACACACAATGTGTAGTAGACCAAGGCCCACAAATGTGATGTGAAATGGTTTTTCTCCCATGTTGCATTTAAGTGAAAACAGCAAATGCTCGTTTTAAGCTAAAATGCATTGAAATCAAATGAAACAGCAAAAATACATACTTTGCCATATCTCCTCTTGTAGCAAACACAGAAAGCTCAAAATTACACACAATGTGTTGAAGACCAAGACCCACAAATGTGATGTGAAATAGTTTTTCTCCCATGTTGTATTGAAAAGAAAACAGCAAAAGCTTCTTTTGGGCCAAAATGCATTGAAACCAATGGAAACAGCAAAAGCGCATACTTTGTCATATCTCCTCTTGTAGAAACCACAGACAGCTCAAAATTACACACAAGTGTTGAAGACCATGGCCCACAAATGTGATGTGAAATGGTTTTTCTCCCATGTTGCGTTTAAGAGAAAACAGCAAATGCTCGTTTTAAGCCAGAATACATTGAAACCAATGGAAACAGCAAAAGGGCATACTTTGTCATATCTCCTCTTATAGCAATCAAAGACAGCTCAAAATTACACACAATGTGTTGAAGGCCAAGGCCCACAAATGTGATGTGAAATGGTTTTTGTCCCATGTTGCATTTAAGAGAAAACAGCAAATGCTCATTTTAGGCCAAACTGCATTGAAACCAATGGAAACAGCAGAAGTAAATGCTTTGTGATATCTCCTCTTGTAGCAAACACAGACAGCTCAAAATTACACACAATGTGTTGGAGACCAGGGCCCACAAATGTGATGTGAAATGGTTTTTCTCTCATGTTGGGTTTAAGAGAAAACAGCAAATGCTCGTTTTAGGAATAAATGCATTGAAATCAAAGAAAACAGCAAATGCGCGTTTTAGGCCAAACTGCATTGAGATCAATTGAAACAGCAAAACAGCATACTTTGTGATATCTCCTCTTGTAACAAACACAGACAGCTCAAAATTACACACAATGTGTTGAAGACCATGGCCCACATATGTGATGTGAAATAGTTTTTCTCCCATGTTGTGTTTAAGAGAAAAGAGCAAATGGTCGTTTAAACCAAAATGCTTTGAAACCAATGGAAACAGCAAAACTAAATGCTTTGTGATATATCCTCTTGTAGCAAACACAGACAGTTCATAATTACACACAATGTGTTGAAGACCAAGGCCCACAAATATGATGTGAAATGGTTTGTCTCCCATGTTGTGTTTAAGAGAAAACAGCAAATGCTTGTTTTTGGCCAAAATGCATTGAAACCTATGGAAACAGAAAAACTGCATTCTTTGCGATATCTCCTCTTGTAGCAAACACAGATAACTCAAAATTACACACAATGTATTGAAGACCAAGGCCCACAAATGTGATGTGAAATGGTTTTTCTCCCATGGTGTGTTCAAGATAAATCAGCAAATGCTTGTTTTAGGCTAAAATGCATTGAAATCAAATGAAACAGCAAAAGTGCATACTTTGCCATATCTCCTCTTGTAGCAAACACAGAGAGCTCAAAATTACACACAATGTGTTGCAGACCAAGTCCCACAAATGTGATGTGAAATGGTTTTTCTCCCATGTTGCATTTAAGGTAAAACAGCAAATGCTCGTTTTAGGCCAAAATGCATTGAAACCAATGTAAACAGCAAAAGTGCATGCTTTGTGATATCTCCTCTTGTAGCAAACACAGACAGCTCAAAATTACACACAATGTGTTGAAGACCAAGGCCCACAAATATGATGTTAAATGGTTTTTCTCCCATGCTGTGTTTTAGAGAAAACAGCAAATGCTCTTTATAGGCCAAAATGCATTTAAATCAAATGAAACAGCAAAAGTGCATACTTTGCTATATCTCCTCTTGTAGCATACACAGTGAGCTCAAAATTACACACAATGTGTTGAAGACCAAGGCCCACAAATGTGATGTGAAATACTTTTTCTCCCATGTTGTATTGAAGAGAAAACAGCAAAAGCTTATTTAAGGCCAAAATGCATTGAAACCAATGGAAACAGCAAAAGCGCATACTTTGTCATATCTCCTCTTTTAGAAACCACAGACAGCTCAAAATTACACACAAGTGTTGAAGACCATGGCCCACAAATGTTATGTGAAATGGTTTTTCTCCCATGTTGCGCTTAAGAGAAAACAGCAAATGTTCGTTTTAGGCCAAACTGCATTGAAATCAATGGAAACACCAAATGCGCATTCTTTGTGATATCTCCTCTTGTAGCAAACACAGACAGCTCAAAAGTACACACAATGTGTTGAAGACCAAGACAGACAAATGTGATGTGAAATGGTTTTTCTCCCATGTTGCGTTTAAGAGAGAATAGCAAATGCTCGTTTTAGGCCAAAATGCATTTAAACCAAAGGAAACAGCAAAAGTGCATGCTTTGTGATATCTCCTCTTGTAGCAAACACAGACAGCTCAAAATTAGACACAGTGTGTTGAAGACCAAGGCCCACAAATATGATGTGAAATGGTTTTTCTCCCATGTTGTGTTTAAGAGAAAACCGCAAATGCTCGTTTTAGGCCAAAATGCATTGAAATCAATGGAAACAGCAAAAGCACATACTTTGTGATATCTCCTCTTGTAGCAAGCACAGACAGCTCAAAATTACACAGTTGTGTTGAAGACCAAGGCCCACAAATTTGATGTGAAATGGTTTTTTTCCCATGTTGCATTTAAGAGAAAACAGCAAATGCTCATTTTAGGCCAAACTGCATTGAAACCAATGGAAACAGCAGAAGTAAATGCTTTGTGATATCTCCTCTTGTAGCAAGCACAGACAGCTCAAAATTACACACAATGTGTTGGAGACCAGGGCCCACAAATGTGATGTGAAATGGTTTTTCTCCCATGTTGGGTTTAAGAGAAAAGAGCAAATGCTCATTTTAGGAATAAATGCATTGAAATCAATGGAAACTGCAAATGCGCATACTTTGCCATATCTCCTCTTGTAGCAAACACAGAGAGCTCAAAATTACACACAATGTGTTGAAGACCAAGGCACACAAATGTGATGTGAAATGGTTTTTCTCCCATATTGCATTTAAGAGAAAACAGCAAATGCTCGTTTTAGGCCAAACTGCATTGAGATCAATTGAAACAGCAAAACAGCAATCTTTGTGATATCTCCTCTTGTAGCAAACACAGACAGCTCAAAACTACACACAATGTGTTGAAGACCAAGGCCCACATATGTGATGTGAAATGGTTTTTCTCCCATGTTGTGTTCAAGAGAAAAGAGCAAATGGTCATTTAAACCAAAATGCATTCAAACCAATGGAAACAGCAAAAGTAAATGCTTTGTGATATCTCCTCTTGTAGCAAACACAGACAGTTTATAATTACACACAATGTGTTGAAGACCAAGGCCCACACAAATGATTGGAAATGGTTTTTCTCCCATGTTGTGTTTAAGAGAAAACAGCAAATACTCGTTTTAGGCCAAAATGCATTGAAACCTATGGAAACAGAAAAACTGCATTCTTTGCGATATCTCCTCTTGTAGCAAACACAGCTAGCTCAAAATTACACACAATGTATTGAAGACCTAGGCCCACAAATGTGATGTGAAATGGTTTTTCTCCCATGTTGGGTTTAAGAGAAAACAGCAAATGCTCATTTTAGGATTAAATGCATTGAAATTAATGGAAACTGCAAAAGAGCATACTATACCATATCTCCTCTTGTAGCAAACACAGAGAGCTCAAAATTACACACAATGTGTTGAAGACCAAGGCACACAAATGTGATGTGAAATGGTTTTTCTCCCATGTTGCGTTAAAGAGAAAACAGCAAATGCTCGTTTTAGGCCAAAATGCATTGAAATCGAATGAAACAGCAAAAGTGCATACTTTACCATATCTCCTCTTGTAGCAAACACAGACAGCTCAAAATTACACACAATGTGTTGAAGGCCAAGGCCCACAAATTTGATGTGAAATAGTTTTTCTCCTATGTTGTATTGAAGAGAAAACAGCAAAAGCTTCTTTTAGGCCAAAATGCATTTTAACCAATGGTAACAGAAAAACTGCATTCTTTGCGATATCTCCTCTTGTAGCAAACACTGATAGCTCAAAATTACACACAATGTGTTGAAGACCAAGGCCCACAAATGTGATGTGAAATGGTTTTTCTCCCATGGTGTGTTCAAGATAAATCAGCAAATGGTCGTTTTAGGCTAAAATGCTTTGAAACCAATGGAAACAGCAGAAGTAAATGCTTTGTGATATCTCCTCTTGTAGCAAGCACAGACAGCTCAAAATTACACACAATGTGTTGGAGACCAGGGCCCACAAATGTGATGTGAAATGGTTTTTCTCCCATGTTGGGTTTAAGAGAAAAGAGCAAATGCTCGTTTTAGGAATAAATGCATTGAAATCAATGGAAACTGCAAATGCGCATACTTTGCCATATCTCCTCTTGTAGCAAACACAGAGAGCTCAAAATTACACACAATGTGTTGAAGACCAAGGCACACAAATGTGATGTGAAATGGTTTTTCTCCCATATTGCATTTAAGAGAAAACAGCAAATGCTCGTTTTAGGCCAAACTGCATTGAGATCAATTGAAACAGCAAAACAGCAATCTTTGTGATATCTCCTCTTGTAGCAAACACAGACAGCTCAAAATTACACACAATGTGTTGAAGACCAAGGCCCACAAATATGATGTGAATTGGTTTTTCTCCCATGTTGTGTTTAAGAGAAAACAGCAAATGCTCGTTTTAGGCCAAAATGCATTGAAACCAATGGAAACAGCAAAAGTGCATACTTTGCCATATCTCCTCTTGTAGCAGAGATAGCTCAAAATTACACACAATGTGTAGTAGACCAAGGCCCACAAATGTGATGTGAAATGGTTTTTCTCCCATGTTGCATTTAAGTGAAAACAGCAAATGCTCGTTTTAAGCTAAAATGCATTGAAATCAAATGAAACAGCAAAAGTACATACTTTGCCATATCTCCTCTTGTAGCAAACACAGAAAGCTCAAAATTACACACAATGTGTTGAAGACCAAGACCCACAAATGTGATGTGAAATAGTTTTTCTCCCATGTTGTATTGAAAAGAAAACAGCAAAAGCTTCTTTTGGGCCAAAATGCATTGAAACCAATGGAAACAGCAAAAGCGCATACTTTGTCATATCTCCTCTTGTAGAAACCACAGACAGCACAAAATTACACACAAGTGTTGAAGACCATGGCCCACAAATGTGATGTGAAATGGTTTTTCTCCCATGTTGCGTTTAAGAGAAAACAGCAAATGCTTGTTTTAAGCCAGAATACATTGAAACCAATGGAAACAGCAAAAGGGCATACTTTGTCATATCTCCTCTTGTAGCAAACAAAGACAGCTCAAAATTACACACAATGTGTTGAAGGCCAAGGCCCACAAATGTGATGTGAAATGGTTTTTGTCCCATGTTGCATTTAAGAGAAAACAGCAAATGCTCATTTTAGGCCAAACTGCATTGAAACCAATGGAAACAGCAGAAGTAAATGCTTTGTGATATCTACTCTTGTAGCAAACACAGACAGCTCAAAATTACACACAATGTGTTGAAGACCATGGCCCACAAATGTGATGTGAAATGGTTTTTCTCCCATGTTGGGTTTAAGAGAAAACAGCAAATGCTCGTTTTAGGAATAAATGCATTGAAATCAAAGGAAACTGCAAATGCGCATACTATACCATATCTCCTCTTGTAGCAAACACAGAGAGCTCAAAATTACACACAATGTGTTGAAGACCAAGGCACCCAAATGTTATGTGAAATGGTTTTTCTCCCAAGTTGCATTTAAGAGAAAACAGCAAATGCTCGTTTTAGGCCAAACTGCATTGAGATCAATTGAAACAGCAAAACAGCATACTTTGTGATATCTCCTCTTGTAACAAACACTGACAGCTCAAAATTACACACAATGTGTTGAAGACCATGGCCCACATATGTGATGTGAAATAGTTTTTCTCCCATGTTGTGTTTAAGTGAAAAGAGCAAATGGTCGTTTAAACCAAAATGCTTTGAAACCAATGGAAACAGCAAAACTAAATGCTTTGTGATATATCCTCTTGTAGCAATCACAGACAGTTCATAATTACACACAATGTGTTGAAGACCAAGGCCCACAAATATGATGTGAAATGGTTTGTCTCCCATGTTGTGTTTAAGAGAAAACAGCAAATGCTCATTTTTGGCCAAAATGCATTGAAACCTATGGAAACAGAAAAACTGCATTCTTTGCGATATCTCCTCTTGTAGCAAACACAGATAGCTCAAAATTACACACAATGTATTGAAGACCAAGGCCCACAAATGTGATGTGAAATGGTTTTTCTCCCATGGTGTGTTCAAGATAACTCAGCAAATGCTTGTTTTAGGCTAAAATGCATTGAAATCAAATGAAACAGCAAAAGTGCATACTTTGCCATATCTCCTCTTGTAGCAAACACAGAGAGCTCAAAATTACACACAATGTGTTGCAGACCAAGTCCCACAAATGTGATGTGAAATGGTTTTTCTCCCATGTTGCATTTAAGGTAAAACAGCAAATGCTCGTTTTAGGCCAAAATGCATTGAAACCAATGTAAACAGCAAAAGTGCATGCTTTGTGATATCTCCTCTTATAGCAAACACAGACAGCTCAAAATTACACACAATGTGTTGAAGACCAAGGCCCACAAATATGATGTTAAATGGTTTTTCTCCCATGCTGTGTTTTAGAGAAAACAGCAAATGCTCTTTATAGGCCAAAATGCATTTAAATCAAATGAAACAGCAAAAGTGCATACTTTGCCATATCTCCTCTTGTAGCAAACACAGTGAGCTCAAAATTACACACAATGTGTTGAAGACCAAGGCCCACAAATGTGATGTGAAATACTTTTTCTCCCATGTTGTATTGAAGAGAAAACAGCAAAAGCTTATTTAAGGCCAAAATGCATTGAAACCAATGGAAACAGCAAAAGCGCATACTTTGTCATATCTCCTCTTTTAGAAACCACAGACAGCTCAAAATTACACACAAGTGTTGAAGACCATGGCCCACAAATGTGATGTGAAATGGTTTTTCTCCCATGTTGCGCTTAAGAGAAAACAGCAAATGTTCGTTTTAGGCCAAACTGCATTGAAATCAATGGAAACACCAAATGCGCATTCTTTGTGATATCTCCTCTTGTAGCAAACACAGACAGCTCAAAAGTACACACAATGTGTTGAAGACCAAGGCAGACAAATGTGATGTGAAATGGTTTTTCTCCCATGTTGCGTTTAAGAGAGAATAGCAAATGCTTGTTTTAGGCCAAAATGCATTTAAACCAAAGGAAACAGCAAAAGTGCATGCTTTGTGATATCTCCTCTTGTAGCAAACACAGACAGCTCAAAATTAGACACAGTGTGTTGAAGACCAAGGCCCACAAATATGATGTGAAATGGTTTTTCTCCCATGTTGTGTTTAAGAGAAAACCGCAAATGCTCGTTTTAGGCCAAAATGCATTGAAATCAATGGATACAGCAAAAGCACATACTTTGTGATATCTCCTCTTGTAGCAAGCACAGACAGCTCAAAATTACACAGTTGTGTTGAAGACCAAGGCCCACAAATTTGATGTGAAATGGTTTTTTTCCCATGTTGCATTTAAGAGAAAACAGCAAATGCTCATTTTAGGCCAAACTGCATTGAAACCAATGGAAACAGCAGAAGTAAATGCTTTGTGATATCTCCTCTTGTAGCAAGCACAGACAGCTCAAAATTACACACAATGTGTTGGAGACCAGGGCCCACAAATGTGATGTGAAATGGTTTTTCTCCCATGTTGGGTTTAAGAGAAAAGAGCAAATGCTCGTTTTAGGAATAAATGCATTGAAATCAATGGAAACTGCAAATGCGCATACTTTGCCATATCTCCTCTTGTAGCAAACACAGAGAGCTCAAAATTACACACAATGTGTTGAAGACCAAGGCACACAAATGTGATGTGAAATGGTTTTTCTCCCATATTGCATTTAAGAGAAAACAGCAAATGCTCGTTTTAGGCCAAACTGCATTGAGATCAATTGAAACAGCAAAACAGCAATCTTTGTGATATCTCCTCTTGTAGCAAACACAGACAGCTCAAAATTACACACAATGTGTTGAAGACCAAGCCCACATATGTGATGTGAAATGGTTTTTCTCCCATGTTGTGTTCAAGAGAAAAGAGCAAATGGTCATTTAAACCAAAATGCATTCAAACCAATGGAAACAGCAAAAGTAAATGCTTTGTGATA
Organism: Taudactylus pleione; assembly: GCA_031769625.1. Lineage (NCBI taxonomy): Eukaryota > Metazoa > Chordata > Amphibia > Anura > Myobatrachidae > Taudactylus > Taudactylus pleione. The sequence continues at coordinate 2,481,501 of JAUIMM010000105.1, forward strand.
TCTCCTCTTGTAGCAAACACAGACAGTTTATAATTACACACAATGTGTTGAAGACCAAGGCCCACACAAATGATTGGAAATGGTTTTTCTCCCATGTTGTGTTTAAGAGAAAACAGCAAATACTCGTTTTAGGCCAAAATGCATTGAAACCTATGGAAACAGAAAAACTGCATTCTTTGCGATATCTCCTCTTGTAGCAAACACAGCTAGCTCAAAATTACACACAATGTATTGAAGACCTAGGCCCACAAATGTGATGTGAAATGGTTTTTCTCCCATGTTGGGTTTAAGAGAAAACAGCAAATGCTCATTTTAGGATTAAATGCATTGAAATTAATGGAAACTGCAAAAGAGCATACTATACCATATCTCCACTTGTAGCAAACACAGAGAGCTCAAAATTACACACAATGTGTTGAAGACCAAGGCACACAAATGTGATGTGAAATGGTTTTTCTCCCATGTTGCGTTTAAGAGAAAACAGCAAATGCTCGTTTTAGGCCAAAATGCATTGAAATCAAATGAAACAGCAAAAGTGCATACTTTGCCATATCTCCTCTTGTAGCAAACACAGAGAGCTCAAAATTACACACAATGTGTTGCAGAACAAGTCCCACAAATGTGATGTGAAATGGTTTTTCTCCCATGTTGCATTTAAGGTAAAACAGCAAATGCTCGTTTTAGGCCAAAATGCATTGAAACCAATGTAAACAGCAAAAGTGCATGCTTTCTGATATCTCCTCCTGTAGCAAACACAGACAGCTCAAAATTACACACAATGTGTTGAAGACCAAGGCCCACAAATATGATGTGAAATGGTTTTTCTCCCATGTTGCGTTTAAGAGAAAACTGCAAATGCTCGTTTTAGGCCAAAATGCATTGAAATCAAATGAAACAGCAAAAGTGCATACTTTGCCATATCTCCTCTTGTAGCAAACACAGACCGCTCAAAATTACACACAATGTGTTGCAGACCAAGTCCCACAAATGTGATGTGAAATGGTTTTTCTCCCATGTTGTGTTTAAGAGAAAAGAGCAAATTGTCGTTTAAACCATAATGCATTGAAACCAATGGAAACAGCAAAAGTAAATGCTTTGTGATATCTCCTCTTGTAGCAAACACAGACAGTTTATAATTACACACAATGTGTTGAAGACCAAGGCCCACAAATATGATGGGAAATTTTTCTCCCATGTTGTGTTTAAGAGAAAACAGCAAATGCTCGTTTTAGGCCAAAATGCATTGAAACCAATGGAAACAGCAAAAGTAAATGCTTTGCGATATCTCCTCTTGGAGTAAACACAGACAGCTCAAAATGACACACAATGTGTTGAAGACCATGGCCCTCAAATGTGATGTGAAATGGTTTTTCTCCCATGTTGTGTTTAAGAGAAAACAGCAAATGCTCGTTTTTGGCCAAAATGCATTGAAACCAATGGAAACAGAAAAACTGCATTCTTTGCGATATCTCCTCTTGTAGGAAACACAGATAGCTCAAAATGACACACAATGTGTTGAAGACCAAGGCCCACAAATGTGATGTGAAATGGTTTTTCTCCCATGGTGTGTTCAAGATAAATCAGCAAATGCTCGTTTTAGGCTAAAATGCATTGAAACCAATGTAAACAGGAAAAGTGCATGCTTTGTGATATCTCCTCTTGTAGCAAACACAGACAGCTCAAAATTACACACAATGTGTTGAAGACCAAGGCCAACAAATGTGATGTGAAATGGTTTTTCTCCCATGTTGGGTTTAAGAGAAAACAGCAAATGCTCGTTTTAGGATTAAATGCATTGCAATTAATGGAAACTGCAAAAGAGCATACTATACCATATCTCCTCTTGTAGCAAACACAGAGAGCTCAAAATTACACACAATGTTTTGAAGACCAAGGCCCACAAATATGATGTGAAATGGTTTTTCTCCCATGTTGTGTTTGAGAGAAAACCGCAAATGCTCGTTTTAGGCCAAAATGCATTGAAATCAATGGAAACAGCAAAAGTGCATACTTTGTGATATCTCCTCTTGTAGCAAACACAGAAAGTACAAATTACACACAATGTGTTGAAGACCAAGGCCCACAAATGTAATGTGAAATCTTTTTTCTCCCGTGTTGCATTTAAGGTAAAACAGCAAATGCTCGTTTGAGGCCAAAATGCATTGAAACTAATGTAAACAGCAAAAGTCCATGCTTTGTGATATCTCCTCTTGAAGCAAACACAGACAGCTCAAAATTACACACAATGTGTTGAAGACTAAGGCCCACAAATATGATGTGAAATGGTTTTTCTCCCATGTTGTGTTTAAGAGAAAACAGCAAATGCTCGTTTTAGGCTAAAATGCATTGAAACCAATGGAAACAGCAAAAGTGCATATTTTGCCATATCTCCTTTTGAAGCAAACAGAGATAGCTCAAAATTACACACAATGTGTTGAAGACCAAGGCCCACAAATGTAATGTGAAATAGTTTTTCTCCCATGTTGTATTGAAGAGAAAACAGCAAAATCTTCTTTTAGGCCAAAATGCATTGAAACCAATGGAAAGAGCAAAAACGCATACTTTGTCATATCTCCTCTTGTAGCAAACACAGACAGCTCAAAATTACACAAAATGTGTTGAAGACCATGGCCCACAAATGTGATGTGAAATGTTTTTTCTCCCATGTTGCGTTTAAGAGAAAACAGCAAATGCTCGTTTTAAGCCAGAATACATTGAAACCAATGGAAACAGCAGAAGTAAATTTTTTGTGATATCTCCTCTTGTAGCAAACACAGACAGCTCAAAATTACACACAATGTGTTGCAGACCAAGGCCCACAAATGTGATGTGAAATGGTTTTTCTCCTATGTTGCATTTAAGAGAAAGCAGCAAATGCTCATTTTAGGCCAAAATGCATTGAAACCAATGGAAACAGCAAAAGTGCATACTTTGTCATATCTCCTCTTCTAGAAACCAAAGACAGCTCAAAATTACACACAAGTGTTGAAGACCATGGCCCACAAATGTGATGTGAAATGGTTTTTCTCCCATGTTGCGTTTAAGAGAAAACAGCAAATGCTCGTTTTAAGCCAGAATACATTGAAACCAATGGAAACAGCAAAAGGGCATACTTAGTGATATCTCCTCTTGTAGCAAACAAAGACAGCTCAAAATTACACACAATGTGTTGAAGGCCAAGGCCCACAAATGTGATGTGAAATGGTTTTTCTCCCATGTTGGGTTTAAGAGAAAGCAGCAAATGCTCGTTTTAGGAATAAATGCATTGAAATTAATGGAAACTGCAAAAGAGCATACTATACCATATCTACTCTTGTAGCAAACACAGAGAGCTTAAAATTACACACAATGTGTTGAAGACCAAGGCACACAAATGTCATGTAAAATGATTTTTCTCCCATGTTGCGTTTAAGAGAAAACAGCAAATACTCGTTTTAGGCCAAACTGCATTGAAATCAATGGAAACAGCAAAAGTGCATACTTTGTGATATCTCCTCTTATAGCAAACACAGAAAGCTCAAATTACAAACACTGTGTTGCAGACCAAGGCCCAGAAATGTGATGTGAAATGGTTTTTCTTCCATGTTGCAATTAAAAGAAAACAGAAAATGCTCGTTTTTGGCCAAAATGCATTGAAACCAATGGAAACAGCAAAAGTAAATGTTTTGAGATATCTCCTCTTGTAGCAAACACAGACAGCTCAAATTTACACACAATGTGTTGAAGACCAAGGCCCACAGATATGATGTGAAATGGTTTTTCCCCCATGTTGCGTTTAAGAGAAATCAGTAAATGCTTGTCTTAGGATAAAATGCATCGAAATCATTAGAAAAAGCAAAAGCGCATTCTTTGTGATATATCTTCTTGTAGCAAACAGTGACAGCTCAAAATTACACACAATGTGTTGCAGACCAAGGCCCACAAATGTGATGTGAAATGGTTTTTCTCCCATGTTGCGTTTAAGAGAAAACAGCAAATGCTCGTTTTAGGCCAAAATGCATTGAAACCAATGGAAACAGCAAAAGTGCATACTTTGCCATATCTCCTCTTGTAGCAAACACAGAGAGCTCAAAATTACACACAATGTGTTGAAGACCAAGGCCCACAAATGTGATGTGAAATGGTTTTTCTGCCATGTTGTATTGAAGAGAAAACAGCAAAAGCTTTTTTTAGGCCAAAATGCATTGAAACCAATGGAAACAGCAAAAGTGCATACTTTGTCATATCTCCTCTTGTAGAAACCACAGACAGCTCAAAATTACACACAAGTGTTGAAGACCATGGCCCACAAATGTGATGTGAAATAGTTTTTCTCCCATATTGCATTTAAGAGAAAACAGCAAATGCTCGTTTTTGGCCAAAATGCATTGAAACCAATGGAAACAGCAGAAGTAAATGTTTTGTGATATCTCCTCTTGTAGCAAACACAGACAGCTCAAATATACACACAATGTGTTGAAGACCAAGGCCCACAGATGTGATGTGAAATGGTTTTTCTCCCATGTTGCATTTAAGAGAAATCAGCAAATGCTCGTCTTAGGCTAAAATGCATCGAAATCATTGGAAACAGCAAAAGCGCATTCTTTGTGATATCTCTTCTTGTAGCAAACAGAGACAGCTCAAAATTACACACAATGTGTTGAAGACAAAGGCCCACAAATGTGATGTGAAATGTTTTTTCTCCCATGTTGTATTGAAGAGAAAACAGCAAAAGCTTATTTATGGCCAAAATGCATTGAAACCAATGGAAACAGCAAAAACGCATACTTTGTCATATCTCCTCTTTTAGAAACCACAGACAGCTCAAAATTACACACAATGTGTTGATGACCATGGCCCACAAATGTGATGTGAAATGGTTTTTCTCCCATGTTGCGTTTAAGAGAAAACAGCAAATGTTCGTTTTAGGCCAAACTGCATTGAAATCAATGGAAACACCAAATGCGCATACTTTGTGATATCTCCTCATGTAAGAAAAAAACACAGAGAGCTCAAAATTACACACAATGTGTTGAAGACCAAGTCCCACAAATGTGATGTGAAATGGTTTTTCTCCCATGTTGCGTTTAAGAGAGAACAGCAAATGCTCGTTTTAGGCCAAAATGCATTTAAACCAATGGAAACAGCAGAAGTAAATGTTTTGTGATATCTCCTCTTGTAGCAAACACATACAGCTCAAATATACACACAATGTGTTGAAGACCAAGGCCCACAGATGTGATGTGAAATGGTTTTTCTCCCATGTTGCATTTAAGAGAAATCAGCAAATGCTCGTCTTAGGCTAAAATGCATTGAAATCATTGGAAACAGCAAAAACGCGCATTCTTTGTGATATCTCTTCTTGTAGCAAACAGAGACAGCTCAAAATTACACACAATATGTTGAAGACAAAGGCCCACAAATGTGATGTGAAATGTTTTTTCTCCCATGTTGTATTGAAGAGAAAACAGCAAAAGCTTATTTAAGGCCAAAATGCATTGAAACCAATGGAAACACCAAATGCGCATACTTTGTGATATCTCCTCTTGTAGCAAACACAGAGAGCTCAAAATTACACACAATGTGTTGAAGACCAAGTCCCACAAATGTGATGTGAAATGGTTTTTCTCCCATGTTGCGTTTAAGAGATTACAGCAAATGCTCGTTTTAGGCCAAAATGCATTTAAACCAATGGAAACAGCAAAAGTGCATGCTTTGTGATATCTCATCTTGTAGCAAACACAGACAGCTCAAATTTACACACAATGTGTTGAAGACCAAGGCCCACAGATGTGATGTGAAATGGTTTTTCTCCCATGTTGCATTTAAGAGAAATCAGCAAATGCTTGTCTTAGGCTAAAATGCATCGAAATAATTGGAAACAGCAAAAGCGCAATCTTTGTGATATCTCTTCTTGTAGCAAACAGAGACAGCTCAAAATTACACACAATGTGTTGAAGACAAAGGCCCACAAATGTGATGTGAAATGGTTTTTCTCCCATGTTGTGTTTGAGAGAAAACCGCAAATGCTCGTTTTAGGCCAAAATGCATTGAAATCAATGGAAACAGCAAAAGCACATAATTTGTGATATCTCCTCTTGTAGCAAGCACAGACAGCTCAAAATTACACAGTTGTGTTGAAGACCAAGGCCCACAAATTTGATGTGAAATGATTTTTTTCCCATGTTGCATTTAAGAGAAAACAGCAAATGCTCATTTTAGGCCAAAATGCTTTGAAATCAATGGAAACAGCAAAGTGCATACTTTGCCATATCTCCTTTTGTAGCAAACAGAGATAGCTCAAAATGACACACAATGTGTAGAAGACCGAGACCCACAAATGTGATGTGAAATGGTTTTTCTCCCATATTGCTTTTAAGAGAAAACAGCAAATGCTCGTTTTAGGCCAAAATGCATTGAAATCAAATGAAACAGCATAAGTGCATACTTTGCCATATCTCCTCTTGTAGCAAACACAGACAGTTCAAAATTACACACAATGTGTTGAAGACCAAGGCCCACAAATGTGATGTGAAATAGTTTTTCTCCCATGTTGTTTTGAAGAGAAAACAGCAAAAGCTTCTTTTAGGCCAAAATGCAATGAAACCAATGGAAACAGCAAAAGCGCATACTTTGTCATATCTCCTCTTGTAGCAAACACAGACAGCTCAAAATTACACAGAATGTGTTGAAGACCATGGCCCACAAATGTGATGTGAAATGGTTTTTCTCCCATATTGCATTTAAGAGAAAACAGCAAATGCTCGTTTTAAGCCAGAATACATTGAAAGCAATGGAAACAGCAAAAGGGCATACTTTCTGATATTTCCTCTTGTAGCAAACACAGACAGCTCAAAATTACTCACAATGTGTTGAAGGCCAAGGCCCACAAAAGTGATGTGAAAAGGTTGTTCTCCCATATTGCATTTAAGAGAAAACAGCAAATGCTCGTTATTGGCCAAAATGCATTGAAACCAATGGAAACAGCAGAAGTAAATGTTTTGTGATATCTCCTCTTGTAGCAAACACAGACAGCTCAAATTTACACACAATGTGTTGAAGACCAAGGCCCACAGATGTGATGTGAAATGGTTTTTCTCCCATGTTGCATTTAAGAGAAATCAGCAAATGCTTGTCTTAGGCTAAAATGCATCGAAATAATTGGAAACAGCAAAAGCGCAATCTTTGTGATATCTCTTCTTGTAGCAAACAGAGACAGCTCAAAATTACACACAATGTGTTGAAGACAAAGGCCCACAAATGTGATGTGAAATGTTTTTTCTCCCATGTTGCATTTAAGAGAAAACAGCAAATCTTCGTTTTAGGCCAAACTGCATTGAAATCAATGGAAACACCAAATGCGCATACTTTGTGATATCTCCTCTTGTTGCAAACTCAGACAGCTCAAAATTACACACAATGTGTTGAAGACCAAGGCCCACAAATGTGATGTGAAATGTTTTTTCTCCCATGTTGCGTTTAAGAGAAAACAGCAAATGCTCATTTTAGGGCAAAATGCATTGAAATCAAATGAAACAGCAAAAGTGCACACTTTGCCATATCTCCTCTTGTAGCAAACACAGAGAGCTCAAAATTACACACAATGTGTTGAAGACCAAGGCCCACAAATGTGATGTGAAATAGTTTTTCTCCCATGTTGTATTGAAGAGAAAACAGCAAAAGTTTATTTTAGGCCAAAATGCATTGAAACCAATGGAAACAGCAAAAGTGCATACTTTTTGATATCTCCTCTTATAGCAAACACAGAAAGCTCAAATTACAAACACTGTGTTGCAGACCAAGGCCCACAAATGTGATGTGAAATGGTTTTTCTCCGATGTTGCGTTTAAAAGAAAACAGAAAATGCTCGTTTTTGGCCAAAATGCTTTGAAACCAATGGAGACAGCAGAAGTAAATGTTTTGTGATATCTCCTCTTGTAGCAAACACAGACAGCTCAAATTTACACACAATGTGTTGAAGACCAAGGCCCACAGATGTGATGTGAAATGGTTTTTCTCCCATGTTGTATTTAAGAGAAATCAGCAAATGCTTGTCTTAGGATAAAATGCATCGAAATCATTAGCAAAAGTGCATTCTTTGTGATCTTGTAGCAAACAGAGACAGCTCAAAATTACACACAATGTGTTGAAGACAAAGGCCCACAAATGTGATGTGAAATGGTTTTTCTCCCATGTTGCGTTTAAGAGAAAACAGCAAATGCTAGTTTTAGGCCAAAAAACATTGAAGCCAATGGAAACAGCAAAAGAGCATTCTTTGTGATATCTCCTCTTGTAGCAAACACAGAGAGCTCAAAATTACACACAATATGTTGAAGACCAAGACAGACAATTGTGATGTGAAATGGTTTTACTCCCATGTTGCATTTAAGAGAAAACAGCAAATGCTCGTTTTAGGCCAAAATGCATTTTAACCAATGGAAACAGCAAAAGTGCATTCTTTGTGATATCTCCTCTTGTAGCAAACACAGACAGCTCAAAATTACACACAATGTGTTGAGGACCAAGTCCCACAAATGTGATGTGAAATAGTTTTTCTCCCATGTTGTACTGAAGAGAAAACAGCAAAAGCTTATTTTAGGCCAAAATGCATTGAAATCAATGGAAACATCAAAAGCGCATACTTTGTCATATCTCCTCTTGTATCAAACACAGACAGCTCAAAATTACACACAATGTGTTGAAGACCATGGCCCACAAATGTGATGTGAAATGGATTTTCTCCCATGTTGTGTTTAAGAGAAAGCAGCAAATGCTCCTTTTCAGCCAGAATACATTGAAACCAATGGAAACAGCAAAAGCGCATACTTTGTGATATCTCTTCTTGTAGCAAACACAGACAGCTCAAAATTACACACAATGTGTTGAAGGCCAAGGCCCACAAATTTGATTTGAAATGGTTTTTCTCCCATGTTGCGTTTAAGAGAAAACAGCAAATGCTCGTTTTAGGCCAAAATGCATTGAAATCAATGGAAACAGCAAAAGTGCATACTTTGTGATATCTCCTCTTGTAGCAAACACAGAAAGATCAAATTACACACAATGTGTTGAAGACCAAGGCCCACAAATGTAATGTGAAATCTTTTTTCTCCCGTGTTGCATTTAAGGTAAAACAGCAAATGCTCGTTTGAGGCCAAAATGCATTGAAACTAATGTAAACAGCAAAAGTCCATGCTTTGTGATATCTCCTCTTGAAGCAAACACAGACAGCTCAAAATTACACACAATGTGTTGAAGACTAAGGCCCACAAATATGATGTGAAATGGTTTTTCTCCCATGTTGTGTTTAAGAGAAAACAGCAAATGCTCATTTTAGGCTAAAATGCATTGAAACCAATGGAAACAGCAAAAGTGCATACTTTGCCATATCTCCTTTTGAAGCAAACAGAGATAGCTCAAAATTACACACAATGTGTTGAAGACCAAGGCCCACAAATGTAATGTGAAATAGTTTTTCTCCCATGTTGTATTGAAGAGAAAACAGCAAAATCTTCTTTTCGGCCAAAATGCATTGAAACCAATGGAAAGAGCAAAAACGCATACTTTGTCATATCTCCTCTTGTAGCAAACACAGACAGCTCAAAATTACACAAAATGTGTTGAAGACCATGGCCCACAAATGTGATGTGAAATGTTTTTTCTCCCATGTTGCGTTTAAGAGAAAACAGCAAATGCTCGTTTTAAGCCAGAATACATTGAAACCAATGGAAACAGCAGAAGTAAATTTTTTGTGATATCTCCTCTTGTAGCAAACACAGACAGCTCAAAATTACACACAATGTGTTGCAGACCAAGGCCCACAAATGTGATGTGAAATGGTTTTTCTCCCATGTTGCATTTAAGAGAAAGCAGCAAATGCTCATTTTAGGCCAAAATGCATTGAAACCAATGGAAACAGCAAAAGTGCATACTTCGTCATATCTCCTCTTCTAGAAACCAAAGACAGCTCAAAATTACACACAAGTGTTGAAGACCATGGCCCACAAATGTGATGTGAAATGGTTTTACTCCCATGTTGCGTTTAAGAGAAAACAGCAAATGCTCGTTTTAAGCCAGAATACATTGAAACCAATGGAAACAGCAAAAGGGCATACTTAGTGATATCTCCTCTTGTAGCAAACAAAGACAGCTCAAAATTACACACAATGTGTTGAAGGCCAAGGCCCACAAATGTGATGTGAAATGGTTTTTCTCCCATGTTGGGTTTAAGAGAAAGCAGCAAATGCTCGTTTTAGGAATAAATGTATTGAAATTAATGGAAACTGCAAAAGAGCATACTATACCATTTCTCCTCTTGTAGCAAACACAGAGAGCTTAAAATTACACACAATGTGTTGAAGACCAAGGCACACAAATGTCATGTAAAATGATTTTTCTCCCATGTTGCGTTTAAGAGAAAACAGCAAATACTCGTTTTAGGCCAAACTGCATTGAAATCAATGGAAACAGCAAAAGTGCATACTTTGTGATATCTCCTCTTATAGCAAACACAGAAAGCTCAAATTACAAACACTGTGTTGCAGACCAAGGCCCAGAAATGTGATGTGAAATGGTTTTTCTCCCATGTTGCAATTAAAAGAAAACAGAAAATGCTCGTTTTTGGCCAAAATGCATTGAAACCAATGAAAACAGCAGAAGTAAATGTTTTGAGATATCTCCTCTTGTAGCAAACACAGACAGCTCAAATTTACACACAATGTGTTGAAGACCAAGGCCCACAGATATGATGTGAAATGGTTTTTCCCCCATGTTGCGTTTAAGAGAAATCAGCAAATGCTTGTCTTAGGATAAAATGCATCGAAATCATTAGAAAAAGCAAAAGCGCATTCTTTGTGATATCTCTTCTTGTAGCAAACAGTGACAGCTCAAAATTACACACAATGTGTTGCAGACCAAGGCCCACAAATGTGATGTGAAATGGTTTTTCTCCCATGTTGCGTTTAAGAGAAAACAGCAAATGCTCGTTTTATGCCAAAATGCATTGAAACCAATGGAAACAGCAAAAGTGCATACTTTGCCATATCTCCTCTTGTAGCAAACACAGAGAGCTCAAAATTACACACAATGTGTTGAAGACCAAGTCCCACAAATGTGATGTGAAATGGTTTTTCTGCCATGTTGTATTGAAGAGAAAACAGCAAAAGCTTTTTTTAGGCCAAAATGCATTGAAACCAATGGAAACAGCAAAAGTGCATACTTTGTCATATCTCCTCTTGTAGAAACCACAGACAGCTCAAAATTACACACAAGTGTTGAAGACCATGGCCCACAAATGTGATGTGAAATAGTTTTTCTCCCATGTTGCGTTTAAGAGAAAACAGCAAATGCTCGTTTTAAGCCAGAATACATTGAAACCAATGGAAACAGCAAAAGGGCATACTTTGTGATATCTCCTCTTGTAGCAAACAAAGACAGCTCAAAATTACACACAATCTGTTGAAGGCCAAGGCCCACAAATGTGATGTGAAATGGTTTTTGTCCCATGTTGCGTTTAAGAGAAAACAGCAAATGCTCATTTTAGGAATAAATGCTTTGAAATCAATGGAAACAGCAAAAGGGCATACTTTGTGATATCTCCTCTTGTAGCAAACAAAGACAGCTCAAAATTACACACAATCTGTTGAAGGCCAAGGCCCACAAATGTGATGTGAAATGGTTTTTGTCCCATGTTGCGTTTAAGAGAAAACAGCAAATGCTCATTTTAGGAATAAATGCATTGAAATCAATGGAAACTGCAAATGCAAATACTATACCATATCGCCTCTTGTAGCAAACACAGAGAGCTCAAAATTACACACAATGTGTTGAAGACCAAGGCACACAAATGTGATGTGAAATGGTTTTTCTCCCATGTTGCATTTAAGAGAAAACAGCAAATGCTCATTTTAGGCCAAACTGCATTGAGATCAATTGAAACAGCAAAACAGCATACTTTGTGATATCTCCTCTTGTAGCAAACACAGACAGCTCAAAATTACACACAATGTGTTGAATACCAAGGCCCACATATGTGATGTGAAATAGTTTTTCTCCCATGTTGTGTTTAAGAGAAAAGAGCAAATGGTCGTTTAAACCAAAATGCATTGAAACCAATGGAAACAGCAAAAGTAAATGCTTTGTGATATCTCCTCTTGTAGCAAACACAGACAGTTCATAATTACACACAATGTGTTGAAGACCAAGGCCCACAAATATGATGTGAAATGGTTTTTCTCCCATGTTGTGTTTAAGAGAAAACAGCAAATGCTCGTTTTAGGCCAAAATGCATTGAAACCAATCGAAACAGCAAAAGTAAATGCTTTGCGATATCTCCTCTTGGAGTAAACACAGACAGCTCAAAATTACACAGATGTGTTGAAGACCATGGCCCTCAAATGTGATGTGAAATGGTTTTTCTCCCATGTTGTGTTTAAGAGAAAACAGCAAATGCTCGTTTTTCGCCAAAATGCATTGAAACCAATGGAAACAGAAAAACTGCATTCTTTGCGATATCTCCTCTTGTAGCATACACAGATAGCTCAAAATTACACACAATGTGTAGAAGACCAAGGCCCACAAATGTGATGTGAAATGGTTTTTCTCCCATGGTGTGTTCAAGATAAATCAGCAAATGCTCGTTTTAGGCCAAAATGCATTGAAACCAATCGAAACAGCAAAAGTAAATGCTTTGCGATATCTCCTCTTGGAGTAAACACAGACAGCTCAAAATTACACAGATGTGTTGAAGACCATGGCCCTCAAATGTGATGTGAAATGGTTTTTCTCCCATGTTGTGTTCAAGATAAATCAGCAAATGCTCGTTTTAGGCTAAAATGCATTGAAACCAATGTAAACAGCAAAAGAGCATGCTTTGTGATATCTCCTCTTGTAGCAAACACAGGCAGCTCAAAATTACACACAATGTGTTGCAGACCAAGGCCCACAAATGTGATGTGAATGGTTTTTCTCCCATGTTGCATTTAAGAGCAAACAGCAAATGCTCATTTTAGGCCAAAATGCATTGAAACCAATGGAAACAGCAAAAGCACATACTTTGTCATATCTCCTCTTGTAGAAACCACAGACAGCTCAAAATTACACACAAGTGTTGAAGACCATGGCCCACAAATGTGATGTGAAATGGTTTTACTCCCATGTTGCGTTTAAGAGAAAACAGCAAATGCTTGTTTTAAGCCAGAATACATTGAAACCAATGGAAACAGCAAAAGGGCATACTTAGTGATATCTCCTCTTATAGCAAACAGAGACAGCTCAAAATTACACACAATGTGTTGAAGGCCAAGGCCCACAAATGTGATGTGAAATGGTTTTTTTCCCATGTTGCGTTTAAGAGAAAACAGCAAATGCTCGTTTTAGGCCAAACTGCATTGAAACCAATGGAAACAGCAGAAGTAAATGCTTTGTGATATCTCCTCTTGTAGCAAACACAGACAGCTCAAAATTACACACAATGTTTTGAAGACCAAGGCCCTCAAATGTGATGTGAAATGATTTTTCTCCCATGTTGCATTTAAGAGAAATCAGCAAATGCTTGTCTTAGGATAAAATGCATCGAAATCATTAGAAAAAACAAAAGCGCATTCTTTGTGATATCTCCTCTTGTAGCAAACACAGAAAGCTCAAATTGCAAACACTGTGTTGCAGACCAAAGCCCACAAATGTGATGTGAAATGGTTTTTCTCCCATGTTGCATTTAAGAGAAAACAGCAAATGCCCGATTTTTACCAAAATGCATTGAAACCAATGGAAACAGCAGAAGTACATTTTTTGTGACATCTACTCTTGTAGCAAACACAGACAGCTCAAAATTACACACAATGTGTTGCAGACCAAGGCCCACAAATGTGATGTGAAATGGTTTTTCTCCCATGTTGCGTTTAAGAGAAAACAGCAAATGCTCGTTTTAGGCCAAAATGCATTGAAACCAATGGAAACAGCAAAAGTTCATACTTTGCCATATCTCCTCTTGTAGCAAACACAGAGAGCTCAAAATTACACACAATGTGTTGAAGACCAAGGCCCACAAACATGATGTGAAATAGTTTTTCTCCCATGTTGTATTGAAGAGAAAACAGCAAAAGCTTCTTTTAGGCCAAAATGCATTGAAACCAATGGAAACAGCAAAAGTGCATACTTTGCCATATCTCCTCTTGTAGAAACCACAGACAGCTCAAAATTACACACAAGTATTGAAGACCATGGCCCACAAATGTGATGTGAAATGGTTTTTCTCCCATGTTGCGTTTAAGAGAAAACAGCAAATGCTCGTTTTAAGCCAGAATACATTGAAACCAATGGAAACAGCAAAAGGGCATACTTTGTGATATCTCCTCTTGTAGCAAACAAAGACAGCTCAAAATTACACACAATCTGTTGAAGGCCAAGGCCCACAAATATGATGTGAAATGGTTTTTCTCCCATGTTGCGTTTAAGAGAAATCAGCAAATGCTTGTCTTAGGATAAAATGCATCGAAATCATTAGAAAAAACAAAAGCGCATTCTTTGTGATATCTCTTCTTGTAGCAAACAGAGACAGCTCAAAATTACACGCAATGTGTTGAAGACAAAGGCCCACAAATGTGATGTGAAATGTTTTTTCTCCCATGTTGCATTTAAGAGAAAACAGCAAATGTTTGTTTTAGGTCAAACTGGATTGAAATCAATGGAAACAGCAAAAGCGCAAACTTTGTGACATCCCCTCTTGTAGCAAACATAGACAGCTCAAAATTACACACAATGTGTTGAAGACCAAGGCCCACAAATGTGATGTGAAATGGTTTTTCTCCCATGGTGTGTTCAAGATAAATCAGCAAATGCTCGTTTTAGGCCAAAATGCATTGAAACCAATCGAAACAGCAAAAGCAAATGCTTTGCGATATCTCCTCTTGGAGTAAACACAGACAGCTCAAAATTACACAGATGTGTTGAAGACCATGGCCCTCAAATGTGATGTGAAATGGTTTTTCTCCCATGTTGTGTTTAAGAGAAAACAGCAAATGCTCGTTTTTCGCCAAAATGCATTGAAACCAATGGAAACAGAAAAACTGCATTCTTTGCGATATCTCCTCTTGTAGCAAACACAGATAGCTCAAAATTACACACAATGTGTAGAAGACCAAGGCCCACAAATGTGATATGAAATGGTTTTTCTCCCATGGTGTGTTCAAGATAAATCAGCAAATGCTCGTTTTAGGCTAAAATGCATTGAAACCAATGTAAACAGCAAAAGAGCATGCTTTGTGATATCTCCTCTTGTAGCAAACACAGGCAGCTCAAAATTACACACAATGTGTTGCAGACCAAGGCCCACAAATGTGATGTGAATGGTTTTTCTCCCATGTTGCATTTAAGAGCAAACAGCAAATGCTCATTTTAGGCCAAAATGCATTGAAACCAATGGAAACAGCAAAAGCACATACTTTGTCATATCTCCTCTTGTAGAAACCACAGACAGCTCAAAATTACACACAAGTGTTGAAGACCATGGCCCACAAATGTGATGTGAAATGGTTTTACTCCCATGTTGCGTTTAAGAGAAAACAGCAAATGCTTGTTTTAAGCCAGAATACATTGAAACCAATGGAAACAGCAAAAGGGCATACTTAGTGATATCTCCTCTTGTAGCAAACAGAGACAGCTCAAAATTACACACAATGTGTTGAAGGCCAAGGCCCACAAATGTGATGTGAAATGGTTTTTTTCCCATGTTGCGTTTAAGAGAAAACAGCAAATGCTCGTTTTAGGCCAAACTGCATTGAAACCAATGGAAACAGCAGAAGTAAATGCTTTGTGATATCTCCTTTTGTAGCAAACAGAGATAGCTCAAAATTACACACAATGTGTTGAAGACCAAGGCACACAAATGTGATGTGAAATAGTTTTTCTCCCATGTTGTATTGAAGTGAAAACAGCAAAATCTTCTTTTAGGCCAAAATGCATTGAAACCAATGGAAAGATCAAAAGCGCATACTTTGTCATATCTCCTCTTGTAGCAAACACAGACAGCTCAAAATTACACACAATGTGTTGAAGACCAAGGCCCACAAATGTGATGTGAAATGGTTTTTCTCCCAAGGTGGGTTTAAGAGAAAACAGCAAATGCTCGTTTTAGGATTAAATGCATTGAAATTAATGGAAACTGCAAAAGAGCATACTATACCATATCTCCTCTTGTAGCAAACACAGAGAGCTCAAAATTACACACAATGTGTTGAAGACCAAGGCCCACAAATATGATGGGAAATGGTTTTTCTCCCATGTTGTGTTTAAGAGAAAACAGCAAATGCTCGTTTTAGGCCAAAATGCATTGAAACCAATGGAAACAGCAAAAGTAAATGCTTTGTGATATCTCCTCTTCTAGCAAACACAGACAGTTCAAAATTACACACAATGTGTTGAAGACCAAGGCCCACAAATATGATGGGAAATGGTTTTTCTCCCATGTTGTGTTTAAGAGAAAACAGCAAATGCTCGTTTTAGGCCAAAATGCATTGAAACCAATGGAAACAGCAAAAGTAAATGCTTTGCGATATCTCCTCTTGGAGTAAACACAGACAGCTCAAAATTACACAGATGTGTTGAAGACCATGGCCCTCAAATGTGATGTGAAATGGTTTTTCTCCCATGTTGTGTTTAAGAGAAAACAGCAAATGCTCGTTTTTGGCCAAAATGCATTGAAATCAATGGAAACAGAAAAACTGCATTCTTTGCGATATCTCCTCTTGTAGCAAACACAGATAGCTGAAAATGACACACAATGTGTTGAAGACCAAGGCCCACAAATGTGATGTGAAATGGTTTTTCTCCCATGGTGTGTTCAAGATAAATCAGCAAATGCTCGTTTTAGGCTAAAATGCATTGAAACCAATGTAAACAGCAAAAGTGCATGCTTTGTGATATCTCCTCTTGTAGCAAACACAGACAGCTCAAAATTACACACAGTGTGTTGAAGACCAAGGCCCACAAATGTGATATGAAATGTTTTTTCTCCCATGTCGGGTTTAAGAGAAAACAGCAAATGCTCGTTTTTGGATTAAATGCATTGAAATTAATGGAAACTGCAAAAGAGCATACTATACCATATCTCCTCTTGTAGCAAACACAGAGAGCTCAAAATTACACACAATGTGTTGAAGACCAAGGCACACAAATGTGATGTGAAATGGTTTTTCTCCCATGTTGCATTTAAGAGAAAACAGCAAATGCTTGTTTTAGGCCAAAATGCATTGAAATCAAATGAAACAGCAAAAGTGCATACTTTGCCATATCTCCTCTTGTAGCAAACACAGAGAGCTCAAAATTACACACAATGTGTTGCAGACCAGGGCCCACATATGTGATGTGAAAAAGTTTTTCTCCCATGTTGTGTTTAAGAGAAAAGAGCAAATGGTCGTTTTAAGCCAGAATACATTGAAACCAATGGAAACAGCAAAAGGGCATACTTTGTGATATCTCCTCTTGTAGCAAACAAAGACAGCTCAAAATTACACACAATCTGTTGAAGGCCAAGGCCCACAAATATGATGTGAAATGGTTTTTCTCCCATGTTGCGTTTAAGAGAAATCAGCAAATGCTTGTCTTAGGATAAAATGCATCGAAATCATTAGAAAAAACAAAAGCGCATTCTTTGTGATATCTTTTCTTGTAGCAAACAGAGACAGCTCAAAATTACACACAATGTGTTGAAGACAAAGGCCCACAAATGTGATGTGAAATGTTTTTTCTCCCATGTTGCATTAAGAGAAAACAGCAAATGTTTGTTTTAGGTCAAACTGGATTGAAATCAATGGAAACAGCAAAAGCGCAAACTTTGTGATATCCCCTCTTGTAGCAAACACAGACAGCTCAAAATTACACACAATGTGTTGAAGACCAAGGCCCACAAATATGATGTGAAATGGTTTTTCTTCCATGATGTGTTTAAGAGAAAACAGCAAAAGCTCGTTTTAGGCCAAAATGCATTGAAACCAATGGAAACAGCAAAAGTGCATACTTTGCCATATCTCCTTTTGTAGCAAACAGAGATAGCTCAAAATTACACACAATGTGTTGAAGACCAAGGCACACAAATGTGATGTGAAATAGTTTTTCTCCCATGTTGTATTGAAGTGAAAACAGCAAAATCTTCTTTTAGGCCAAAATGCATTGAAACCAATGGAAAGATCAAAAGCGCATACTTTGTCATATCTCCTCTTGTAGCAAACACAGACAGCTCAAAATTACACACAATGTGTTGAAGACCAAGGCCCACAAATGTGATGTGAAATGGTTTTTCTCCCAAGGTGGGTTTAAGAGAAAACAGCAAATGCTCGTTTTAGGATTAAATGCATTGAAATTAATGGAAACTGCAAAAGAGCATACTATACCATATCTCCTCTTGTAGCAAACACAGAGAGCTCAAAATTACACACAATGTGTTGAAGACCAAGGCACACAAATGTGATGTGAAATGGTTTTTCTCCCATGTTGCGTTTAAGAGAAAACAGCAAATGCACGTTTTAGGCCAAAATGCATTGAAATCAAATGAAACAGCAAAAGTGCATACTTTGCCATATCTCCTCTTGTAGCAAACACAGAGAGCTCAAAATTACACACAATGTGTTGCAGTTCAAGTCCCACAAATGTGATGTGAAATGGTTTTTCTCCCATGTTGCATTTAAGGGAAAACAGCAAATGCTCGTTTTCGGCCAAAATGCATTGAAACCAATGTAAACAGCAAAAATGCATGCTTTGTGATATCTCCTCTTGTAGCAAACACAGACAGCTCAAAATTACACACAATGTGTTGAAGGCCAAGGCCCACAAATGTGATGTGAAAAGGTTTTTCTCCCATATTGCATTTAAGAGAAAACATCAAATGCTCGTTTTTGGCCAAAATGCATTGAAACCAATGGAAACAACAGAAGTAAATGTTTTGTGATATCTCCTCTTTTAGCAAACACAGACAGCTCAAATTTACACACAATGTGTTGAAGACCAAGGCCCACAGATGTGATGTGGAATGGTTTTTCTCCCATTTTGTGTTTAAGAGAAAAGAGCAAATGGTCGTTTAAACTAAAATGCATTGAAACCAATGGAAACAGCAAAAGTAAATGCTTTGTGATATCTCCTCTTCTAGCAAACACAGACAGTTTATAATTACACACAATGTGTTGAAGACCAAGGCCCACAAATATGATGGGAAATGGTTTTTCTCCCATGTTGTGTTTAAGAGAAAACAGCAAATGCTCGTTTTAGGCCAAAATGCATTGAAACCAATGGAAACAGCAAAAGTAAATGCTTTGCGATATCTCCTCTTGGAGTAAACACAGACAGCTCAAAATTACACAGATGTGTTGAAGACCATGGCCCTCAAATGTGATGTGAAATGGTTTTTCTCCCATGTTGTGTTTAAGAGAAAACAGCAAATGCTCGTTTTTGGCCAAAATGCATTGAAATCAATGGAAACAGAAAAACTGCATTCTTTGCGATATCTCCTCTTGTAGCAAACACAGATAGCTGAAAATGACACACAATGTGTTGAAGACCAAGGCCCACAAATGTGATGTGAAATGGTTTTTCTCCCATGGTGTGTTCAAGATAAATCAGCAAATGCTCGTTTTAGGCTAAAATGCATTGAAACCAATGTAAACAGCAAAAGTGCATGCTTTGTGATATCTCCTCTTGTAGCAAACACAGACAGCTCAAAATTACACACAGTGTGTTGAAGACCAAGGCCCACAAATGTGATATGAAATGGTTTTTCTCCCATGTTGGGTTTAAGAGAAAACAGCAAATGCTCGTTTTTGGATTAAATGCATTGAAATTAATGGAAACTGCAAAAGAGCATACTATACCATATCTCCTCTTGTAGCAAACACAGAGAGCTCAAAATTACACACAATGTGTTGAAGACCAAGGCACACAAATGTGATGTGAAATGGTTTATCTCCCATGTTGCGTTTAAGAGAAAACAGCAAATGCTTGTTTTAGGCCAAAATGCATTGAAATCAAATGAAACAGCAAAAGTGCATACTTTGCCATATCTCCTCTTGTAGCAAACACAGAGAGCTCAAAAATACACACAATGTGTTGCAGACCAGGGCCCACATATGTGATGTGAAATAGTTTTTCTCCCATGTTGTGTTTAAGAGAAAAGAGCAAATGGTCGTTTAAAACAAAATGCATTGAAACCAATGGAAACAGCAAAAGTAAATGCTTTGTGATATCTCCTCTTGTAGCAAACACAGACAGTTTATAATTACACACAATGTGTTGAAGACCAAGGCCCACAAATATGATGGGAAATGGTTTTTCTCCCATGTTGTGTTTAAGAGAAAACAGCAAATGCTCGTTTTAGGCCAAAATGCATTGAAACCAATGGAAACAGCAAAAGTAAATGCTTTGCGATATCTCCTCTTGGAGTAAACACAGACAGCTCAAAATTACACAGATGTGTTGTAGACCATGGCCCTCAAATGTGATGTGAAATGGTTTTTCTCCCATGTTGTGTTTAAGAGAAAACAGCAAATGCTCGTTTTAGGCCAAAATGCATTGAAACCAATGGAAACAGCAAAAGTGCATACTTTGCCATATCTCCTTTTGTAGCAAACAGAGATAGCTCAAAATTACACACAATGTGTTGAAGACCAAGGCACACAAATGTGATGTGAAATAGTTTTTCTCCCATGTTGTATTGAAGTGAAAGCAGCAAAATCTTCTTTTAGGCCAAAATGCATTGAAACCAATGGAAAGATCAAAAGCGCATACTTTGTCATATCTCCTCTTGTAGCAAACACAGACAGCTCAAAATTACACACAATGTGTTGAAGACCAAGGCCCACAAATATGATGTGAAATGGTTTTTCTCCCATGTTGTGTTTAAGAGAAAACAGCAAATGCTCGTTTTAGGCCAAAATGCATTGAAACCAATCGAAACAGCAAAAGTAAATGCTTTGCTATATCTCCTCTTGGAGTAAACACAGACAGCTCAAAATTACACAGATGTGTTGCAGACCAAAGCCCACAAATGTGATGTGAAATGGTTTTTCTCCCATGGTGCATTTAAGAGAAAACAGCAAATGCCCGATTTTTACCAAAATGCTTTGAAACCAATGGAAACAGCAGAAGTACATTTTTTGTGACATCTCCTCTTGTAGCAAACACAGACAGCTCAAAATTACACACAATGTGTTGCAGACCAAGGCCCACAAATGTGATGTGAAATGTTTTTACTCCCATGTTGCGTTTAAGAGAAAACAGCAAATGCTCGTTTTAGGCCAAAATGCATTGAAACCAATGGAAACAGCAAAAGTGCATACTTTGCCATATCTCCTCTTGTAGCAAACACAGACAGCTCAAAATTACACACAATGTGTTGAACACCAAGGCCCACAAATGTGATGTGAAATGGTTTTTCTCCCAAGGTGGGTTTAAGAGAAAACAGCAAATGCTCGTTTTAGGATTAAATGCATTGAAATTAATGGAAACTGCAAAAGAGCATACTATACCATATCTCCTCTTGTAGCAAACACAGAGAGCTCAAAATTACACACAATGTGTTGAAGACCAAGGCACACAAATGTGATGTGAAATGGTTTTTCTCCCATGTTGCGTTTAAGAGAAAACAGCAAATGCACGTTTTAGGCCAAAATGCATTGAAATCAAATGAAACAGCAAAAGTGCATACTTTGCCATATCTCCTCTTGTAGCAAACACAGAGAGCTCAAAATTACACACAATGTGTTGCAGACCAAGTCCCACAAATGTGATGTGAAATGGTTTTTCTCCCATGTTGCATTTAAGGGAAAACAGCAAATGCTCGTTTTCGGCCAAAAAGCATTGAAACCAATGTAAACAGCAAAAGTGCATGCTTTGTGATATCTCCTCTTGTAGCAAACACAGACAGCTCAAAATTACACACAATGTGTTGAAGGCCAAGGCCCACAAATGTGATGTGAAAAGGTTTTTCTCCCATATTGCTTTTAAGAGAAAACATCAAATGCTCGTTTTTGGCCAAAATGCATTGAAACCAATGGAAACAACAGAAGTAAATGTTTTGTGATATCTCCTCTTTTAGCAAACACAGACAGCTCAAATTTACACACAATGTGTTGAAGACCAAGGCCCACAGATGTGATGTGGAATGGTTTTTCTCCCATGTTGTGTTTAAGAGAAAAGAGCAAATGGTCGTTTAAACTAAAATGCATTGAAACCAATGGAAACAGCAAAAGTAAATGCTTTGTGATATCTCCTCTTCTAGCAAACACAAACAGTTTATAATTACACACAATGTGTTGAAGACCAAGGCCCACAAATATGATGGGAAATGGTTTTTCTCCCATGTTGTGTTTAAGAGAAAACAGCAAATGCTCGTTTTAGGCCAAAATGCATTGAAACCAATGGAAACAGCAAAAGTAAATGCTTTGCGATATCTCCTCTTGGAGTAAACACAGACAGCTCAAAATTACACAGATGTGTTGAAGACCATGGCCCTCAAATGTGATGTGAAATGGTTTTTCTCCCATGTTGTGTTTAAGAGAAAACAGCAAATGCTCGTTTTTGGCCAAAATGCATTGAAATCAATGGAAACAGAAAAACTGCATTCTTTGCGATATCTCCTCTTGTAGCAAACACAGATAGCTGAAAATGACACACAATGTGTTGAAGACCAAGGCCCACAAATGTGATGTGAAATGGTTTTTCTCCCATGGTGTGTTCAAGATAAATCAGCAAATGCTCGTTTTATGCTAAAATGCATTGAAACCAATGTAAACAGCAAAAGTGCATGCTTTGTGATATCTCCTCTTGTAGCAAACACAGACAGCTCAAAATTACACACAGTGTGTTGAAGACCAAGGCCCACAAATGTGATGTGAAATGGTTTTTCTCCCATGTTGGGTTTAAGAGAAAACAGCAAATGCTCGTTTTTGGATTAAATGCATTGAAATTAATGGAAACTGCAAAAGAGCATACTATACCATATCTCCTCTTGTAGCAAACACAGAGAGCTCAAAATTACACACAATGTGTTGAAGACCAAGGCACACAAATGTGATGTGAAATGGTTTTTCTCCCATGTTGCGTTTAAGAGAAAACAGCAAATGCTTGTTTTAGGCCAAAATGCATTGAAATCAAATGAAACAGCAAAAGTGCATACTTTGCCATATCTCCTCTTGTAGCAAACACAGAGAGCTCAAAATTACACACAATGTGTTGCAGACAAAGGCCCACATATGTGATGTGAAATAGTTTTTCTCCCATGTTGTGTTTAAGAGAAAAGAGCAAATGGTCGTTTAAAACAAAATGCATTGAAACCAATGGAAACAGCAAAAGTAAATGCTTTGTGATATCTCCTCTTGTAGCAAACACAGACAGTTTATAATTACACACAATGTGTTGAAGACCAAGGCCCACAAATATGATGGGAAATGGTTTTTCTCCCATGTTGTGTTTAAGAGAAAACAGCAAATGCTCGTTTTAGGCCAAAATGCATTGAAACCAATGGAAACAGCAAAAGTAAATGCTTTGCGATATCTCCTCTTGGAGTAAACACAGACAGCTCAAAATTACACAGATGTGTTGAAGACCATGGCCCTCAAATGTGATGTGAAATGGTTTTTCTCCCATGTTGTGTTTAAGAGAAAACAGCAAATGCTCGTTTTTGGCCAAAATGCATTGAAATCAATGGAAACAGAAAAACTGCATTCTTTGCGATATCTCCTCTTGTAGCAAACACAGATAGCTGAAAATGACACACAATGTGTTGAAGACCAAGGCCCACAAATGTGATGTGAAATGGTTTTTCTCCCATGGTGTGTTCAAGATAAATCAGCAAATGCTCGTTTTAGGCTAAAATGCATTGAAACCAATGTAAACAGTAAAAGTGCATGCTTTGTGATATCTCCTCTTGTAGCAAACACAGACAGCTCAAAATTACACACAGTGTGTTGAAGACCAAGGCCCACAAATGTGATGTGAAATGGTTTTTCTCCCATGTTGGGTTTAAGAGAAAACAGCAAATGCTCGTTTTTGGATTAAATGCATTGAAATTAATGGAAACTGCAAAAGAGCATACTATACCATATCTCCTCTTGTAGCAAACACAGAGAGCTCAAAATTACACACAATGTGTTGAAGACCAAGGCACACAAATGTGATGTGAAATGGTTTTTCTCCCATGTTGCGTTTAAGAGAAAACAGCAAATGCTTGTTTTAGGCCAAAATGCATTGAAATCAAATGAAACAGCAAAAGTGCATACTTTGCCATATCTCCTCTTGTAGCAAACACAGAGAGCTCCAAATTACACACAATGTGTTGCAGACCAAGGCCCACATATGTGATGTGAAATAGTTTTTCTCCCATGTTGTGTTTAAGAGAAAAGAGCAAATGGTCGTTTAAAACAAAATGCATTGAAACCAATGGAAACAGCAAAAGTAAATGCTTTGTGATATCTCCTCTTGTAGCAAACACAGACAGTTTATAATTACACACAATGTGTTGAAGACCAAGGCCCACAAATATGATGGGAAATGGTTTTTCTCCCATGTTGTGTTTAAGAGAAAACAGCAAATGCTCGTTTTAGGCCAAAATGCATTGAAACCAATGGAAACAGCAAAAGTAAATGCTTTGCGATATCTCCTCTTGGAGTAAACACAGACAGCTCAAAATTACACAGATGTGTTGTAGACCATGGCCCTCAAATGTGATGTGAAATGGTTTTTCTCCCATGTTGTGTTTAAGAGAAAACAGCAAATGCTCGTTTTTGGCCAAAATGCATTGAAACCAATGGAAACAGAAAAACTGCATACTTTGCGATATCTCCTCTTGTAGCAAACACAGATAGCTCAAAATGACACACAATGTGTTGAAGACCAAGGCCCACAAATGTGATGTGAAATGGTTTTTCTCCCATGGTGTGTTCAAGATAAATCAGCAAAAGCTCGTTTTAGGCTAAAATGCATTGAAACCAATGTAAACAGCAAAAGTGCATGCTTTGTGATATCTCCTCTTGTAGCAAACACAGACAGCTCAAAATTACACACAATGTGTTGAAGACCAAGGCCCACAAATGTGATGTGAAATAGTTTTTCTCCCATGTTGGGTTTAAGAGAAAACAGCAAATGCTCGTTTTAGGATTAAATGCATTGAAATTAATGGAAACTGCAAAAGAGCATACTATACCATATCTCCTCTTGTAGCAAACACAGACAGCTCAAAATTACACACAATGTGTTGCAGACCAAGGCCCACAAATGTGATGTGAAATGGTTTTTCTCCCATGTTGCATTTAAGAGAAAGCAGCAAATGCTCATTTTAGGCCAAAATGCATTGACACCAATGGAAACAGCAAAAGTGCATACTTTGTCATATCTCCTCTTCTAGAAACCAAAGACAGCTCAAAATTACACACAAGTGTTGAAGACCATGGCCCACAAATGTGATGTGAAATTGTTTTTCTCCCATGTTGCGTTTAAGAGAAAACAGCAAATGCTCATTTTAAGCCAGAATACATTGAAACCAATGGAAAAAGCAAAAGGGCATACTTAGTGATATCTCCTCTTGTAGCAAACAAAGACAGCTCAAAATTACACACAATGTGTTGAAGGCCAAGGCCCACAAATGTGATGTGAAATGGTTTTTTTCCCATGTTGCGTTTAAGAGAAAACAGCAAATGCTCGTTTTAGGCCAAACTGCATTGAAACCAATGGAAACAGCAGAAGTAAATGCTTTGTGATATCTCCTCTTGTAGCAAACACAGACAGCTCAAAATTACACACAATGTTTTGAAGACCAAGGCCCTCAAATGTGATGTGAAATGGTTTTTCTCCCATGTTGGGTTTAAGAGAAAGCAGCAAATGCTCGTTTTAGGAATAAATGCATTGAAATTAATGGAAACTGCAAAAGAGCATACTATACCATATCTCCTCTTGTAGCAAACACAGAGAGCTTAAAATTACACACAATGTGTTGAAGACCAAGGCACACAAATGTCATGTAAAATGATTTTTCACCCATGTTGCGTTTAAGAGAAAACAGCAAATACTCGTTTTAGGCCAAACTGCATTGAAATCAATGGAAACAGCAAAAGTGCATACTTTGTGATATCTCCTCTTATAGCAAACACAGAAAGCTCAAATTACAAACACTGTGTTGCAGACCAAGGCCCACAAATGTGATGTGAAATGGTTTTTCTCCCATGTTGCAATTAAAAGAAAACAGAAAATGCTCGTTTTTGGCCAAAATGCATTGAAACCAATGGAAACAGCAGAAGTAAATGTTTTGAGATATCTCCTCTTGTAGCAAACACAGACAGCTCAAATTTACACACAATGTGTTGAAGACCAAGGCCCACAGATATGATGTGAAATGGTTTTTCCCCCATGTTGCGTTTAAGAGAAATCAGCAAATGCTTGTCTTAGGATAAAATGCATCGAAATCATTAGAAAAAGCAAAAGCGCATTCTTTGTGATATCTCTTCTTGTAGCAAACAGTGACAGCTCAAAATTACACACAATGTGTTGCAGACCAAGGCCCACAAATGTGATGTGAAATGGTTTTTCTCCCATGTTGCGTTTAAGAGAAAACAGCAAATGCTCGTTTTAGGCCAAAATGCATTGAAACCAATGGAAACAGCAAAAGTGCATACTTTGCCATATCTCCTCTTGTAGCAAACACAGAGAGCTCAAAATTACACACAATGTGTTGAAGACCAAGGCCCACAAATGTGATGTGAAATGGTTTTTCTGCCATGTTGTATTGAAGAGAAAACAGCAAAAGCTTTTTTTTGGCCAAAATGCATTGAAACCAATGGAAACAGCAAAAGTGCATACTTTGTCATATCTCCTCTTGTAGAAACCACAGACAGCTCAAAATTACACACAAGTGTTGAAGACCATGGCCCACAAATGTGATGTGAAATAGTTTTTCTCCCATGTTGCGTTTAAGAGAAAACAGCAAATACTCGTTTTAAGCCAGAATACATTGAAACCAATGGAAACAGCAAAAGGGCAAACTTTGTGATATCTCCTCTTGTAGCAAACAAAGACAGCTCAAAATTACACACAATCTGTTGAAGGCCACGGCCCACAAATGTGATGTGAAATGGTTTTTGTCCCATGTTGCGTTTAAGAGAAAACAGCAAATGCTCATTTTAGGAATAAATGCATTGAAATCAATGGAAACTGCAAATGCGCATACTATACCATATCGCCTCTTGTAGCAAACACAGAGAGCTCAAAATTACACACAATGTGTTGAAGACCAAGGCACACAAATGTGATGTGAAATGGTTTTTCTCCCATGTTGCATTTAAGAGAAAACAGCAAATGCTCATTTTAGGCCAAACTGCATTGAGATCAATTGAAACAGCAAAACAGCATACTTTGTGATATCTCCTCTTGTAGCAAACACAGACAGCTCAAAATTACACACAATGTGTTGAATACCAAGGCCCACATATGTGATGTGAAATAGTTTTTCTCCCATGTTGTGTTTAAGAGAAAAGAGCAAATGGTCGTTTAAACCAAAATGCATTGAAACCAATGGAAACAGCAAAAGTAAATGCTTTGTGATATCTCCTCTTGTAGCAAACACAGACAGTTCATAATTACACAAAATGTGTTGAAGACCAAGGCCCACAAATATGATGTGAAATGGTTTTTCTCCCATGTTTTGTTTAAGAGAAAACAGCAAATGCTCGTTTTAGGCCAAAATGCATTGAAACCAATGGAAACAGCAAAAGTAAATGCTTTGCGATATCTCCTCTTGGAGTAAACACAGACAGCTCAAAATTACACAGATGTGTTGAAGACCATGGCCCTCAAATGTGATGTGAAATGGTTTTTCTCCCATGTTGTGTTTAAGAGAAAACAGCAAATGCTCGTTTTTGGCCAAAATGCATTGAAATCAATGGAAACAGAAAAACTGCATTCTTTGCGATATCTCCTCTTGTAGCAAACACAGATAGCTGAAAATGACACACAATGTGTTGAAGACCAAGGCCCACAAATGTGATGTGAAATGGTTTTTCTCCCATGGTGTGTTCAAGATAAATCAGCAAATGCTCGTTTTAGGCTAAAATGCATTGAAACCAATGTAAACAGCAAAAGTGCATGCTTTGTGATATCTCCTCTTGTAGCAAACACAGACAGCTCAAAATTACACACAGTGTGTTGAAGACCAAGGCCCACAAATGTGATATGAAATGGTTTTTCTCCCATGTTGGGTTTAAGAGAAAACAGCAAATGCTCGTTTTTGGATTAAATGCATTGAAATTAATGGAAACTGCAAAAGAGCATACTATACCATATCTCCTCTTGTAGCAAACACAGAGAGCTCAAAATTACACACAATGTGTTGAAGACCAAGGCACACAAATGTGATGTGAAATGGTTTTTCTCCCATGTTGCGTTTAAGAGAAAACAGCAAATGCTTGTTTTAGGCCAAAATGCATTGAAATCAAATGAAACAGCAAAAGTGCATACTTTGCCATATCTCCTCTTGTAGCAAACACAGAGAGCTCAAAATTACACACAATGTGTTGCAGACCAGGGCCCACATATGTGATGTGAAATAGTTTTTCTCCCATGTTGTGTTTAAGAGAAAAGAGCAAATGGTCGTTTAAAACAAAATGCATTGAAACCAATGGAAACAGCAAAAGTAAATGCTTTGTGATATCTCCTCTTGTAGCAAACACAGACAGTTTATAATTACACACAATGTGTTGAAGACCAAGGCCCACAAATATGATGGGAAATGGTTTTTCTCCCATGTTGTGTTTAAGAGAAAACAGCAAATGCTCGTTTTAGGCCAAAATGCATTGAAACCAATGGAAACAGCAAAAGTAAATGCTTTGCGATATCTCCTCTTGGAGTAAACACAGACAGCTCAAAATTACACAGATGTGTTGTAGACCATGGCCCTCAAATGTGATGTGAAATGGTTTTTCTCCCATGTTGTGTTTAAGAGAAAACAGCAAATGCTCGTTTTAGGCCAAAATGCATTGAAACCAATGGAAACTGCAAAAGTGCATACTTTGCCATATCTCCTTTTGTAGCAAACAGAGATAGCTCAAAATTACACACAATGTGTTGAAGACCAAGGCACACAAATGTGATGTGAAATAGTTTTTCTCCCATGTTGTATTGAAGTGAAAACAGCAAAATCTTCTTTTAGGCCAAAATGCATTGAAACCAATGGAAAGATCAAAAGCACATACTTTGTCATATCTCCTCTTGTAGCAAACACAGACAGCTCAAAATTACACACAATGTGTTGAAGACCAAGGCCCACAAATATGATGTGAAATGGTTTTTCTCCCATGTTGTGTTTAAGAGAAAACAGCAAATGCTCGTTTTAGGCCAAAATGCATTGAAACCAATCGAAACAGCAAAAGTAAATGCTTTGCTATATCTCCTCTTGGAGTAAACACAGACAGCTCAAAATTACACAGATGTGTTGCAGACCAAAGCCCACAAATGTGATGTGAAATGGTTTTTCTCCCATGTTGCATTTAAGAGAAAACAGCAAATGCCCGATTTTTACCAAAATGCTTTGAAACCAATGGAAACAGCAGAAGTACATTTTTTGTGACATCTCCTCTTGTAGCAAACACAGACAGCTCAAAATTACACACAATGTGTTGCAGACCAAGGCCCACAAATGTGATGTGAAATGTTTTTACTCCCATGTTGCGTTTAAGAGAAAACAGCAAATGCTCGTTTTAGGCCAAAATGCATTGAAACCAATGGAAACAGCAAAAGTGCATACTTTGCCATATCTCCTCTTGTAGCAAACACAGACAGCTCAAAATTACACACAATGTGTTGAACACCAAGGCCCACAAATGTGATGTGAAATGGTTTTTCTCCCAAGGTGGGTTTAAGAGAAAACAGCAAATGCTCGTTTTAGGATTAAATGCATTGAAATTAATGGAAACTGCAAAAGAGCATACTATACCATATCTCCTCTTGTAGCAAACACAGAGAGCTCAAAATTACACACAATGTGTTGAAGACCAAGGCACACAAATGTGATGTGAAATGGTTTTTCTCCCATGGTGCGTTTAAGAGAAAACAGCAAATGCACGTTTTAGGCCAAAATGCATTGAAATCAAATGAAACAGCAAAAGTGCATACTTTGCCATATCTCCTCTTGTAGCAAACACAGAGAGCTCAAAATTACACACAATGTGTTGCAGACCAAGTCCCACAAATGTGATGTGAAATGGTTTTTCTCCCATGTTGCATTTAAGGGAAAACAGCAAATGCTCGTTTTCGGCCAAAATGCATTGAAACCAATGTAAACAGCAAAAGTGCATGCTTTGTGATATCTCCTCTTGTAGCAAACACAGACAGCTCAAAATTACACACAATGTGTTGAAGGCCAAGGCCCACAAATGTGATGTGAAAAGGTTTTTCTCCCATATTGCTTTTAAGAGAAAACATCAAATGCTCGTTTTTGGCCAAAATGCATTGAAACCAATGGAAACAACAGAAGTAAATGTTTTGTGATATCTCCTCTTTTAGCAAACACAGACAGCTCAAATTTACACACAATGTGTTGAAGACCAAGGCCCACAGATGTGATGTGGAATGGTTTTTCTCCCATGTTGTGTTTAAGAGAAAAGAGCAAATGGTCGTTTAAACTAAAATGCATTGAAACCAATGGAAACAGCAAAAGTAAATGCTTTGTGATATCTCCTCTTCTAGCAAACACAAACAGTTTATAATTACACACAATGTGTTGAAGACCAAGGCCCACAAATATGATGGGAAATGGTTTTTCTCCCATGTTGTGTTTAAGAGAAAACAGCAAATGCTCGTTTTAGGCCAAAATGCATTGAAACCAATGGAAACAGCAAAAGTAAATGCTTTGCGATATCTCCTCTTGGAGTAAACACAGACAGCTCAAAATTACACAGATGTGTTGAAGACCATGGTCCTCAAATGTGATGTGAAATGGTTTTTCTCCCATGTTGTGTTTAAGAGAAAACAGCAAATGCTCGTTTTTGGCCAAAATGCATTGAAATCAATGGAAACAGAAAAACTGCATTCTTTGCGATATCTCCTCTTGTAGCAAACACAGATAGCTGAAAATGACACACAATGTGTTGAAGACCAAGGCCCACAAATGTGATGTGAAATGGTTTTTCTCCCATGGTGTGTTCAAGATAAATCAGCAAATGCTCGTTTTAGGCTAAAATGCATTGAAACCAATGTAAACAGCAAAAGTGCATGCTTTGTGATATCTCCTCTTGTAGCAAACACAGACAGCTCAAAATTACACACAGTGTGTTGAAGACCAAGGCCCACAAATGTGATGTGAAATGGTTTTTCTCCCATGTTGGGTTTAAGAGAAAACAGCAAATGCTCGTTTTTGGATTAAATGCATTGAAATTAATGGAAACTGCAAAAGAGCATACTATACCATATCTCCTCTTGTAGCAAACACAGAGAGCTCAAAATTACACACAATGTGTTGAAGACCAAGGCACACAAATGTGATGTGAAATGGTTTTTCTCCCATGTTGCGTTTAAGAGAAAACAACAAATGCTTGTTTTAGGCCAAAATGCATTGAAATCAAATGAAACAGCAAAAGTGCATACTTTGCCATATCTCCTCTTGTAGCAAACACAGAGAGCAAAAAATTACACACAATGTGTTGCAGACCAAGGCCCACATATGTGATGTGAAATAGTTTTTCTCCCATGTTGTGTTTAAGAGAAAAGAGCAAATGGTCATTTAAAACAAAATGCATTGAAACCAATGGAAACAGCAAAAGTAAATGCTTTGTGATATCTCCTCTTGTAGCAAACACAGACAGTTTATAATTACACACAATGTGTTGAAGACCAAGGCCCACAAATATGATGGGAAATGGTTTTTCTCCCATGTTGTGTTTAAGAGAAAACAGCAAATGCTCGTTTTAGGCCAAAATGCATTGAAACCAATGGAAACAGCAAAAGTAAATGCTTTGCGATATCTCCTCTTGGAGTAAACACAGACAGCTCAAAATTACACAGATGTGTTGAAGACCATGGCCCTCAAATGTGATGTGAAATGGTTTTTCTCCCATGTTGTGTTTAAGAGAAAACAGCAAATGCTCGTTTTTGGCCAAAATGCATTGAAATCAATGGAAACAGAAAAACTGCATTCTTTGCGATATCTCCTCTTGTAGCAAACACAGATAGCTGAAAATGACACACAATGTGTTGAAGACCAAGGCCCACAAATGTGATGTGAAATGGTTTTTCTCCCATGGTGTGTTCAAGATAAATCAGCAAATGCTCGTTTTAGGCTAAAATGCATTGAAACCAATGTAAACAGCAAAAGTGCATGCTTTGTGATATCTCCTCTTGTAGCAAACACAGACAGCTCAAAATTACACACAGTGTGTTGAAGACCAAGGCCCACAAATGTGATGTGAAATGGTTTTTCTCCCATGTTGGGTTTAAGAGAAAACAGCAAATGCTCGTTTTTGGATTAAATGCATTGAAATTAATGGAAACTGCAAAAGAGCATACTATACCATATCTCCTCTTGTAGCAAACACAGAGAGCTCAAAATTACACACAATGTGTTGAAGACCAAGGCACACAAATGTGATGTGAAATGGTTTTTCTCCCATGTTGCGTTTAAGAGAAAACAGCAAATGCTTGTTTTAGGCCAAAATGCATTGAAATCAAATGAAACAGCAAAAGTGCATACTTTGCCATATCTCCTCTTGTAGCAAACACAGAGAGCTCAAAATTACACACAATGTGTTGCAGACCAAGGCCCACATATGTGATGTGAAATAGTTTTTCTCCCATGTTGTGTTTAAGAGAAAAGAGCAAATGGTCGTTTAAAACAAAATGCATTGAAACCAATGGAAACAGCAAAAGTAAATGCTTTGTGATATCTCCTCTTGTAGCAAACACAGACAGTTTATAATTACACACAATGTGTTGAAGACCAAGGCCCACAAATATGATGGGAAATGGTTTTTCTCCCATGTTGTGTTTAAGAGAAAACAGCAAATGCTCGTTTTAGGCCAAAATGCATTGAAACCAATGGAAACAGCAAAAGTAAATGCTTTGCGATATCTCCTCTTGGAGTAAACACAGACAGCTCAAAATTACACAGATGTGTTGTAGACCATGGCCCTCAAATGTGATGTGAAATGGTTTTTCTCCCATGTTGTGTTTAAGAGAAAACAGCAAATGCTCGTTTTTGGCCAAAATGCATTGAAACCAATGGAAACAGAAAAACTGCATACTTTGCGATATCTCCTCTTGTAGCAAACACAGATAGCTCAAAATGACACACAATGTGTTGAAGACCAAGGCCCACAAATGTGATGTGAAATGGTTTTTCTCCCATGGTGTGTTCAAGATAAATCAGCAAAAGCTCGTTTTAGGCTAAAATGCATTGAAACCAATGTAAACAGCAAAAGTGCATGATTTGTGATATCTCCTCTTGTAGCAAACACAGACAGCTCAAAATTACACACAATGTGTTGAAGACCAAGGCCCACAAATGTGATGTGAAATAGTTTTTCTCCCATGTTGGGTTTAAGAGAAAACAGCAAATGCTCGTTTTAGGATTAAATGCATTGAAATTAATGGAAACTGCAAAAGAGCATACTATACCATATCTCCTCTTGTAGCAAACACAGACAGCTCAAAATTACACACAATGTGTTGCAGACCAAGGCCCACAAATGTGATGTGAAATGGTTTTTCTCCCATGTTGCATTTAAGAGAAAGCAGCAAATGCTCATTTTAGGCCAAAATGCATTGAAACCAATGGAAACAGCAAAAGTGCATACTTTGTCATATCTCCTCTTCTAGAAACCAAAGACAGCTCAAAATTACACACAAGTGTTGAAGACCATGGCCCACAAATGTGATGTGAAATTGTTTTTCTCCCATGTTGCGTTTAAGAGAAAACAGCAAATGCTCATTTTAAGCCAGAATACATTGAAACCAATGGAAAAAGCAAAAGGGCATACTTAGTGATATCTCCTCTTGTAGCAAACAAAGACAGCTCAAAATTACACACAATGTGTTGAAGGCCAAGGCCCACAAATGTGATGTGAAATGGTTTTTTTCCCATGTTGCGTTTAAGAGAAAACAGCAAATGCTCGTTTTAGGCCAAACTGCATTGAAACCAATGGAAACAGCAGAAGTAAATGCTTTGTGATATCTCCTCTTGAAGCAAACACAGACAGCTCAAAATTACACACAATGTTTTGAAGACCAAGGCCCTCAAATGTGATGTGAAATGGTTTTTCTCCCATGTTGGGTTTAAGAGAAAACAGCAAATGCTCGTTTTTGGCCAAAATGCATTGAAATCCATGGAAACAGAAAAACTGCATTCTTTGCGATATCTCCTCTTGTAGCAAACACAGATAGCTGAAAATGACACACAATGTGTTGAAGACCAAGGCCCACAAATGTGATGTGAAATGGTTTTTCTCCCATGGTGTGTTCAAGATAAATCAGCAAATGCTCGTTTTAGGCTAAAATGCATTGAAACCAATGTAAACAGCAAAAGTGCATGCTTTGTGATATCTCCTCTTGTAGCAAACACAGACAGCTCAAAATTACACACAGTGTGTTGAAGACCAAGGCCCACAAATGTGATGTGAAATGGTTTTTCTCCCATGTTGGGTTTAAGAGAAAACAGCAAATGCTCGTTTTTGGATTAAATGCATTGAAATTAATGGAAACTGCAAAAGAGCATACTATACCATATCTCCTCTTGTAGCAAACACAGAGAGCTCAAAATTACACACAATGTGTTGAAGACCAAGGCACACAAATGTGATGTGAAATGGTTTTTCTCCCATGTTGCGTTTAAGAGAAAACAGCAAATGCTTGTTTTAGGCCAAAATGCATTGAAATCAAATGAAACAGCAAAAGTGCATACTTTGCCATATCTCCTCTTGTAGCAAACACAGAGAGCTCAAAATTACACACAATGTGTTGCAGACCAAGGCCCACATATGTGATGTGAAATAGTTTTTCTCCCATGTTGTGTTTAAGAGAAAAGAGCAAATGGTCGTTTAAAACAAAATGCATTGAAACCAATGGAAACAGCAAAAGTAAATGCTTTGTGATATCTCCTCTTGTAGCAAACACAGACAGTTTATAATTACACACAATGTGTTGAAGACCAAGGCCCACAAATATGATGGGAAATGGTTTTTCTCCCATGTTGTGTTTAAGAGAAAACAGCAAATGCTCGTTTTAGGCCAAAATGCATTGAAACCAATGGAAACAGCAAAAGTAAATGCTTTGCGATATCTCCTCTTGGAGTAAACACAGACAGCTCAAAATTACACAGATGTGTTGTAGACCATGGCCCTCAAATGTGATGTGAAATGGTTTTTCTCCCATGTTGTGTTTAAGAGAAAACAGCAAATGCTCGTTTTTGGCCAAAATGCATTGAAACCAATGGAAACAGAAAAACTGCATACTTTGCGATATCTCCTCTTGTAGCAAACACAGATAGCTCAAAATGACACACAATGTGTTGAAGACCAAGGCCCACAAATGTGATGTGAAATGGTTTTTCTCCCATGGTGTGTTCAAGATAAATCAGCAAAAGCTCGTTTTAGGCTAAAATGCATTGAAACCAATGTAAACAGCAAAAGTGCATGCTTTGTGATATCTCCTCTTGTAGCAAACACAGACAGCTCAAAATTACACACAATGTGTTGAAGACCAAGGCCCACAAATGTGATGTGAAATAGTTTTTCTCCCATGTTGGGTTTAAGAGAAAACAGCAAATGCTCGTTTTAGGATTAAATGCATTGAAATTAATGGAAACTGCAAAAGAGCATACTATACCATATCTCCTCTTGTAGCAAACACAGACAGCTCAAAATTACACACAATGTGTTGCAGACCAAGGCCCACAAATGTGATGTGAAATGGTTTTTCTCCCATGTTGCATTTAAGAGAAAGCAGCAAATGCTCATTTTAGGCCAAAATGCATTGAAACCAATGGAAACAGCAAAAGTGCATACTTTGTCATATCTCCTCTTCTAGAAACCAAAGACAGCTCAAAATTACACACAAGTGTTGAAGACCATGGCCCACAAATGTGATGTGAAATTGTTTTTCTCCCATGTTTTGTTTAAGAGAAAACAGCAAATGCTCGTTTTAGGCCAAAATGCATTGAAACCAATGGAAACAGCA